>CM050520.1:44159830-44884830 GCA_027563665.1 Antrozous pallidus | reverse complement strand
AATCACAGACAAAATGGCTATGGTTCCCCAGTCCACCTCTCCAGGTGAGAAGGCCCGAGTCTACGAGGAGTGGTGACTCGCCCACGGTCACACATGTGAGGGGCACAGCTCGCCCCTCACAGGAGGAGCCGGGGGGGGGGGCAGGAGGAGCCGGGGGGGGGGGCAGGGGGACCGGGGGGGGGGCAGGAGGACCCGGGGGGGGGCAGGAGGACCGGGGGGGGGGGCAGGAGGACCCGGGGGGGGCAGGAGGACCCGGGGGGGGGCAGGAGGACCCGGGGGGGGGCAGGAGGACCCGGGGGGGGGCAGGAGGACCTGGGGGGGGCAGGAGGACCCGGGGGGGGCAGGAGGACCCGGGGGGGGCAGGAGGACCCGGGGGCAGGAGGAAGTCTACAAGTGCAGCCGAGGTCTGGACGGGAGGGCCCCGCGGGGCTTACAGGATGCAGGTGACGGAGGCCGCGTGCTGGAGCTTCATGCTGTTCCTGCGGTCACGGATGCTGTCGGAGGACTGGTACACGTGGACACTGTGGATATGGGTGTGCCCCTGTGACAAGTGCTGGGCACACCACCCCTGGAGTCATCCCTCCACCACTTTATCTCCACCACCACCTCCCCCTTGCCAGGTGCCTGCTCGAGGTCCTGAGGTCCCACAGCCTCCCTGTGGTTTCAGACCAGCGGCAGCCCTGGCGGGCAGTACCCCTGGTCTGAACCAAAGCCCTCCTGCTCAGCAAACAGTACGCTTCCCAGAGTGAGCGGCTCCGGGATCTGGCACTGGGAGCCCAGTCCCTTCGGGTCCCTACCAGCCGTCCTCCGTGCCCAGCCACACGGAGCTCTGATAGGCCTCAGGGTCCACGCTCAGCAGGTCCTCCAGGCTGCCCCTGGTGAAGGAGCCGCGGCTGGAGCGGCGGAGGGCTCGCCCGTCCATTGGGCTGGTGCCGCAGGGGCCGCCGGGCCCGAAGGAGCCGGACAGTGGCAGGAAGCCAGGCTCCTGCTCCTCCTCTGAACTAGTCGTCTCTGCCATGGCCTCCTTGGAGCTGGGGGTCTCCTCATCTGAGGGAGACAAGGGTCTCTATCTCCACTGCCAGGCCTGAGCCCTGATCTCTTTCTGGGCCTCAGTCTTCCCTCAATGCATCCCTCTTGGCGACGTCTGTCCCGAGGGTCCTTCCACAGCTGCTCTCCTCCCCCTCCCCCACCCACCCCCACTCCACGCCCACGCCTCTGCATCATCTCTGGCTCATCACCCTGCTGAGAGCCCAGCTCTACGGCTCCTGGTCCCAGCCTGGCCCCCTCCAAGCAGCCACCATCCCATGGACCAACGGACCAGCCACCCCACACCCCACTCCATGTTCTCTAATTGTCAGTCATTCCAGCACCTGGCCTGACTGTCCCACTGTCCTCTGGGTCCTCAGTGTCAGCCTGTCCCCCTTGCAGCCCCCTTGCTCTGTGTGCTGACGTCCCGAGACTTGATTCCAGGCCTGGGCTTACCTGGGTCCCTCCTCCCCAATCCGTACTCTTGGGCTGCCTCCCTCTGGGCATCCACCCTGCCTGACAGCCCCACGCTGGGTACTCACTGCCAAAGCTAGAGGAGATGGTGGACCGGCTGGCCTGGCTCTGCAGAGTCCCGGAGGGGCTGGGCGAAGACTCATCGTCCGAGTCACTGTCAAAGGGCACCAATTCAGGGCGGGGATCACCCTCAGCAGGGCCTGGTGCCATCTCGAGGCTCGATCCGGCAATGGAGATGTGCAGGCAGGGCTGGGGCCCCGACTCTGCCAGCATCCCTGCTTCCTCGTCCGCAGCCTCAACTTCCAGTTCGGGCCCAGCAGGCTCAGGTGCCGACTCCTGGGGGGTCCTCAGTGATGCAGGTCGCTCCCTGGGAGACCAAAGGGTGGGGATGAGAGCCCCCAGGAGCCCAAGCTCACCCCCACTCCCTGGCAAGACCCCACATCATGGACACACTCTCAAGGCCCCACCTACACCTTAGGGCCACACCCACACCCACACCCACACGGAGGGACCTCGGTGTGCTGAAGGTAGGAACTCAGTCCTGCAGTCCTGCCCGCTGCGGGGCTCACCGTTGGCTGTGGGGCTGCAGGCCTGGCACTGCCCCAATGCAGAGGATGCGAGCGGAGCAGACGGCGATGCAGGCCTCCACGTCAGGCTCGGCACGCAGGCTCAGCAGGCACACCTGGCCCACGTAGCCATCACTGTTGCACACCCACACCTCCGGCGCGGGCTCTGGGCAGCTGCTCAGGGTTGGGGCTGCACAGGAGAACTGCAAACACCACCAATGAGGAAGGCAAATGGCAGAATCGCTGCCAGCCCCCACAGCAGGACAGGGAGGCAGGCCCACATGGGGGTGTGTGGATTTCACACACACGATGGGAGAAGTCGCAGTATTCAGATGTACGTAATACAGAACAGAACACGTGAACACGGCCTGGCTTTGAACTTGTGCACCCACAGGCCCCAGGCACCTACACACCTGCATGCCGCTGCGTGTCTTCATGATGGGGATGGCCTTCAGGAACTCGGGGTCTAGGCAGCTCTTGCTGGACGCTACAGCGGAGACGGACAGGCTTAGCATCCACCTCATCCTGGTTCCTAACTTGCCCGTTTCCCTTCCTCCCCTGCCCTCAGGGTCTCCCGAGGGAGAATGAGGCGGATGTGAATTATGCCTGCTTGTCCCTGGCTTATGCAGGAGACAGACCTAGATGTCTCTAACAATCTGCTAAGCCACGGACCTTGAACAGCTCTCCGTGACCCAGGCTTCCTCCAAGTGTGTGTGGAGACGAGGGGCTCTGGCCATGCACTCCCACAACGGGGCCCCTGACAAGCTGACCCTACCCGTGGGATCCCCTCTCTGCAGGGAAGCCCTGGGGAGCCCTGTCTCACTGCAGGCGTCTAGTCCATCTTCCCACCGCAGGGCCTGGAGCACAGGTGCCAGTGTCCGAGACAGCCGTGAGGTGCTGCCCACTGCCCACTGCCCGGAGGTTCTGGCTTACCCAGTTTCCTCTTGGCCTCATCGAAGGCCTGCTCAAAGCCAAGGCGGGCGTCAGGGTGGGGGAACTCGAAGATGAAGGAGTCCGTGCCCTCGGGCCGAGTGGCACACAGCTCCAGCTTGGTCGGGGGGAAGGACAGCGCGTAGCACAGCGCCTGCTTCTCCGACAGGTCCCGGTGCACGGCGGCCGAGAGGTCCCGCAGCACGTCGTCCAGGCTCTGCGGGGAGAGCACAGGCTCAGGCCCTACCGTCTCCCCACAGCCTGCTCCTGTCCTGGGGGTGAAGATGGGAGCTACCTCTCCCTCCCACAGAAAATGGGGCCCTATCACCCCTCTTAGCCCAAGAGGAAGTCTGCATTCCCCCCACGGACAGGATGTCCCTCTCTCCTCCCTCAGCTGGGATGGAACTGTGTCTCCTCCTCCGGCTTGGGACACACTACTTCCCTCTGGTGAGGTGAGGCTGTTTTCTCTCTCAGATGAGTGACAGGGTGTCCTCTCCCTCAGACAGGATCAGGGAATCCCCGCCCTCAGCTGCAGGCAGCCTCAGGCAGAGGACGCAGACCTGGTGGGGGAAACCGAGGCTCTCAGAGAGCTTGCTCATCTGGCTCAGGGTGGTCAGATCCTCGTCTAGGCGGCTGATGGCCTTCTGGATGTTCTCCCGATTGGTGGCTTGGGTGGCTCCTAGTGGGAGAGAGAAGGCCATGGACCGGAAACAGACACGGTCAAGCTTGGAAAGGCACCCTTCCCCTCCCCACACGCCTTGCAGTGGGTGCGAGGAGCAGCCCAACAAACAGTAAACCCCAAGTGCCCACAATAAAGCCTGCAGGCAGTTTGCAGAGAAGCCCCAGGCCCGGGGGCAGGGACGGGGCCTAAGAGCTACAAAGCACAGGGTGTTGGGCGAGAGCCCCTGGAAGAGCACAGATAAAGAGCAGACGGTCCTGCGGATTATGCGGCACCAGCTGACAAACTGGCCGGGGCAGGTGCAGCCGCTCACGGCGAGTCCGCCGTGCTGACTACGGGACTCGGCCTCCACAAAGGAGGGGCAATGGGCTGATGCCCTGGGTTTCCCTGGGCCTCTACTGCCCCTCCCACGGCCACGCTGCCGGCCCAGAGGCCAGCTCAGCACCGCGCCAGCACTGCCTGGCTGGGGGCACGTGGCAGCGGCGGAGTGTGCTAGCCCGGTCGGGGCTGTGAGAACTCCTGCTCCTTCGGAGGGAAACTCCCACAGCTCTCACCGTGTTTTCTTCTGCGTGACCCTGGCCCCCCTTGCCCCACGCTTACACAGCTGATTGGACCAGGACTGGACACTTGACCTAAAAGCAATTTAGCAGCTGGGCTGTTGCCTCATGAGAAGAGACGAAGTGGGCCAATAACCAGCTTGGATTCCTTCACAGAGGCCTACGTGGGGCAGGCCTGGGTCCACCTAGGGGCTGATCAAGTCCCTTCCTCACCTTGGGGACCACCCCCGGCGGTCTGAACTGCCTCCGGCCCACAGGTGCCCACACCACCATGCTACACCAACCACCTCACTGAATAAAGCGAGCTGGGATCCTGGAGCAGCAAGGCCCAGAGCTGAGGTAGAAAGGCCCATCAGAGAAGGGCATGGTGGATCATGGGAGTTACAAGGAAGCAGAGAGAGCTGAGAGCAGTGAGAACAGGGAGCGGGAGAGAGAGACCACCAGAGCAGGTCCATAAAGCTGCCTCAGCTCCGACAGTCTCACCCCAAAACACGATCTTTTGCTTGCACTGACCTGAGGATACTTGAGTGAGTCTATGTTCCCTGTGGACAGAACTGCTAGGCCAGGGCTGTGCCCCATCACCTAACACGGGGTGCTTCAAGGAGTCCATCGACGGCTAATAACAGGATGTCTGTGCTCCCTGCACCACCCGGCCCAGCCCTGCCTCCGTCAAGAGGTGTCTTTGTGGACAGTCTTGGTCTGGCTCCATGGATGCCAACCAGATCCTGAGTGTGCCAGACCCCTCCCACTGGATGGGAAGGTAAGGGCCCAGAGCAGGAGAGCAGGATAGGCAGCAGCCTGGCCACAGCTCACACCCACCATGGGGCTTCTCAGAGGAGGACCCCAACGCCCAGAACTCCGGAGGCAGCCCCACCTTTGATGATGTCTGCGTCTTCCAGCGGCAGCTTCCACAGCAGCTTGTATTTGCTGGCCGTGTCGATGACGCTGGCTGCCGTGTACCTGAGGGGAGCCGCGGGGTGCTCAGGCCGGGGCAGGGGAGTGGGCCGGGAGGGACAACTGCTCCCACTTCCCCAGCCCCGCCCCCACCCCAGCCACTCACAGGCTCATGGAGCTGCGCCGCAGGGAGCCCGACTTCCGCTTCAGGGTGGTGCAGACGATGAGGTCCGTGAACAGAAAGAGGGACCGGTCCTTCTTGCCACCGACTCCCTTCTGTGGGGCCCGAGGCAGGATTCAGGCCCAGAGGCCCACCCTCCTGCCCACAGTGCCCCAGGGGACAGCCAGGCCCAGGGAGGGGTGAGGACTCTCCCCAGCTGCCCGGAGGCAGAGGCAGAGTTGGGACTCGACCCGGGGCTCCTGTTGGGGTGGAAGAGCAGGGACAGCCGTGGGCGGCGGGTACGAGCAGACGTGTGAACGAAGTAGGGTGGGAGTGGGGACAAGCACGCAGACAACAGGACTCTGCTTACCACTTCAATGACCATCTCCTGCCTCAGGAACCGCCGCTGCGGGGCCTGGAGCTGAGAGACAGGAGGGACCGGTGTCTTGCAGCTGATTATTAATCCTCATCCCATTCCCAGACCCTGTGGGCCAGGCCAGTGGCGGCAACACCCACTCCCCCTCCCGACGCCGTCAGGCCACAGACGCGTGGCTAGAGGCAGATGTGGAAGAGGAGGGCGGACAGCGCTGTGGACGTGAACACAGCCATGTTCCAGGTGACCACAGACGGAGGGGGCACGGGCGGGGCGGGGCGGGGCGGGGCTGCACGCACATCCTCCATGCCCTCGATGTGAGCCTCGATCTCCTGCAGCACGCGGGCGTGCCGCTCTGCCTCCTCCGCACTCCGCACGCCCTTGTTGATGCGTTCAGCCACCTGCTTGATGTTCCGCTGCGCGTCCAGCAGGAGTGGGTGGTCCGGGTGGTCCTCAGGGGTGTGCTTCAGGAGGTCCTGGGTGGCAACAGGGACCAGATCTGTCTGCTTGGCTGCCCTGCTGGGCCCGGGCCCCACACTGACTCTGCAGCAGGAGGGACTATGGGCAGATGTTACAGAGGACTTCCTTTCCTACCTGATCCTGGGCCCCGGCCTCAGAGCCCCGGCCGCCCCGCACGCCTCAGGCCTTACCCACCTTCACCAGAAGCTCATAGCGTGGGATCCGCTGCACAGGCTTGATCATGAGGTCGGACAGCGCCTGCTTCTCCTTGTTCTCGCGCATGCTTTGCTGAAACCCCAAACAGGGAGGTATGACACGCAAAGAAGGGACTATCCAGAGACCCTTCCCCAGGAAGCCCTCCAGCTCAGCCTGAAGGCAGCAGTTGGCCCTGGCTAGGGTTGTGGTGCCCAGGCTGGGAACTCCTGGGTCCCCAAAGCCGGCCCAAGGTGAGGGTGGCCTGCCCCCCACCCTGCCCCAGCCCACAGTACCTCCAGGAACTTGAGAAAGGCAGGCCTCGCCTCCTTAGCCACACGCACGGCATCCTTCGCGTTGAGAAAGTTGTCAATGTAGGCAGAATAGATGTTGACCAGGACATCCTTGGAGAACTGTGGGTGAAGACACAGGTTGGGGACCCTCAAGGTGTCTCTTACTCCACCTCACCCTGTCCTGGTTTCCACTGATTCAAGAGTCAACATTCCTTCATTGATAGAGTCCCTGAGAGATAAGGATGTGCTTTGGGTTGTGTGTACATGCTGTACGTGTGACTGTGATTAGGTGTGTGCAGACATACACACGTGTATCTTATCTGCATGGGTGTCTGTCCGTGTGCCTGGATGTGTGCTATGAGCTCAGACCAGGTTCTCTCACTTCCAATGGGGGCACTTCTATCCCTGGGTCGCCAATTCCACCAAGTCCAGGCAGGCAGGTCTCCCTCCTCCCTCTCCTCTGAGCAACACAGGCTTGTTCTAGCTGCTTGCCTTTGCTCATGTAATTCCCTCCACCAGGATGCCCTTCCCCTCCCAATCTCTCCGTCCTCAGGGCTGGGCTCCAGCTCTGCCTCCTCCGGAAGCTGTCTCTGGCCTCCCCTGATCCCTTCTCAAGGAGATAGCTGCCCCCTCCTGCCCAATCAAGTCCTGTTCAGGGAAAGGCACACAGCTGGTGGCTAATACCGGTTGCTTGGCTAAATGTCGGCTCTTGGTCAGAAGTCAGAAGCCTGGCTGGGAGTTGGGACACCCGGTACCTGTGTCAGCTGCACTATGGATGACGGGGTGACCTGAGGTGGTGTTTCTGGTTCTCCTCCGAGTCTCCAAGCCCATGTGCCCTGCCCACTCCCAACTCCCCAGGTGTGCCTCAGGGTGGAGGTTGAAGCAGCTCAGGAAGGCAGACTGTCCCCACAAACTGCCCTGCATCCCATTCCCAGACAGAGCACCCTATGCTGACCACTCCCTCGAGGCAAGGGCTCCTTTTCACCCCACGGTCAGCATCAAGAGCTGAGTGCCCGGCTGGTGTGGCTCAGTGATGGAGCGTCGACCTGTGAACCTGGAGGTCAGGGTTCAATTCCCAGTCAGAGCTCATGCTCAGCGTGTGGGCGCCAGCCCCATGCGGGGCGTGCGGGAGGCAGCCGATCAGTGATTCTCTCTCAGCCTTGATGCTTCTCTCTCTCCTTCCCTCTCCTTTACTCTCTGAATTCAATAAAAATATAGGAAAAAGATGTGAGTGGCACCGAGGGTGGAGATGGGCTGGAGATGTCAGCATTCAGGCTGGGGTCCCATCACCGCCAGACCGCAGAGCTCATCACACCCGTTTCAGGTCTAAGGCCTTCTCACATCATCTCAAACACACCCACATCCCATAAAAATAGACCTTCTTTTGTTTTGCTAGTACAATTTTTAGAAGGAGTTTTACAATTTTGCTTCTTCAGATTATTTGGCTCTGAGTAACTAATTTGCATTTGATTATAATTTATTCATCATCATCACGCATTCTCAGAAATTCTGGCAAAATAACAAATGAATTCTAAATTTAATAAAGAAAATGGTATGTTATGTTTTACAGACATTTGGTTAAGTGCTTATTAGTTTTGCTTTTTTAATGTGTTTTTTATAAATTGATTTTAGAAAGAGGGGAGGGGAGGAGGAAAGAGAGATAGAAACATCCATCGGCTGCCTCCCGCACTCCCCCTACTGGAGATGAAGCCTGTAGCCCCGCATGTGCCCTGGTCTGGAGTCGAACCAGAACCTCCTGGTTCGAGGATCGAGGCCCAGCTGGCATTTTTTTGAGTTTTGAAGCAATCCCTTTTCAGAGGTCCCAGTCTCTAATGCAGCACTTTTTTTTTTCAATTTTATGAGCATTTATTTGAGTCAAACTGATGAGATATGGCAGGGAGCAGGATCTCAAATGCTCCTGCAGCATCTTGGGAAGCATGAAGGCAGAGGGTGAAAGGAAATACAGGGTGAGACAGAGCATGATCTCTGGAGCCAGGTTTCAGGGGGCTGAATCCTGCACCACCTGCTCACTATGACTTTGATCAGGTTATTTTATTTCTCTACCACAGAGCCATCAACTTTAAACTCAGAGTAATACCACCTTCTTCCTAGAGTTTCTGATAGATACAAAGTGGAGCAAAAGTAGGTTTACCATTGTTCACAAGGAAAATAATACAGTAATTAATAAAACAAGAGTAAACTCTGTTTCATGTACTCACAACTGTAGATCTACTTTTGTCCCACCGTGTATACTGCACTTAGACTAATGCCGGGCACATATTAAATGCTAAGTAGTTAGCTGTTATTGAAATATCTGATGGAGAAAAGAGCTAGTAAAGGAAGGAGTTGAGGTTAGGACTAGCATCCCTTTGAGGTCTGGGGCAGCGTCTGCACCAATTCAGGGTCAGCAACCTGAGTTTGGTCCCGGATCAGGTCAGTGTCTGGTTGGGACGGGGTGCACACCAGAGTCCATCCAAACCCTGGGGTTGGGCAGAGTCCCGGTTCAGGTCAACCCATGGTCTGCAGTCAGTGCCAGTGTCAGGTCAAGTTCTGGGGTTACATCTGGGATCAGAATCATTGCCCAGGTGGAGTGAGGTGGGGTGAGGGGCCCACAGTAGCAGCCGGGCGTGTCCAGGAGGGGCCTGAGGTTGTGAGGTTGTGGGGCTGCATGTAGGCAGCAGGGCCACTCACCGACTGGATGAGCAGGTCTCCCACCTTCTGCTGGGCGTGCCAGGTCTGCACGCAGTGCCGCACCTGCTCCAGGAACTGCTCGTGGTGCTCCAGGAGCTCCGGGATCTGGTCGAAAATCTCGTCCACCAGTGACGGGTCACACAGCAAAGAGTTCTCTGGCTGCTTCAGTGGCTGCATGTAGCCCTGGGGGACCCATGAGGTCACTGTAGGTCCCCTCAGAGATGGCACCCCAACCCAGTGGCATAGGTGCACCTAGTCACCCAGGCCTGCAGCTCAGTGGCCCTGCTTCCTGGATCTCTCTCATTAGACTCAGATCTCTAGGAGGGAAATAGGAAGCCCTATCTCCATGCCCCTCACTGCACAGCCCCGTGCCTGGCATAAAATGGGCGTGAGGGGTTCAGGAAAGGTTTGTTGGATGTATGAAGGAACAGAGCTTGGAGCGAGGAAAACAAGAAGACTGGGCTCCCTGGAAGACACACAGATACACACTAAGTCGGCAAATGTTTTACTGAGCATTTACTATGTGCCGGGCACTATGCAAAGACTGGGCGGCACCAGTGAACAAAAAAAGAGAAAAATCCCTGCTCTGAAGGGGTTCATAATCTAGTCAGATAAAATACACAAATAAAATAATACAAACAAAGCACATTTCATCAAATCTAGGATGTATCTTTAAGAAAAAAAACTTGCTGTCAATTAGATGATATGATTCAATTATAAAATGAATCTTGATTTCAGAGATGCGAAAACGTGAAGAACATGTCTTGGAACTGAGTACCTGCGGATATCACGTGGTAAGTCAAAAGATGGTAACTGCTGTGGGGAAATAGAGCAGGAGGGGCATGGGGGGCCAAACGGGAAGCTACTGGAGGCTGTTAGTGACGCTATCTGAACATTATTTTAACGGTTTTCAGATCTGCTGGTCAGTCCGTGACTAAAGCTCCTATTTTTCACTTCGAATCTGCATTCAGTGGTGTTTCATGAGCATAAACAGCTCTTGTTCCATGGCTGGTATGCTTGTGGAGAGGCTGCCCTCTATTGGCCCAAACTGTAACTGCAGGCCAAAAAACCCTGAAAAAGTATATGCAACATTGTAATAAAATACATATTAAACATTTAAAAATCTGGCTTGTTTTGTAAGACAAATTCCAGAAAGTAAAGCTCAACAGAATCCTCTCACCTGGCTGGGATTCTGAAAAGGCCAGGGGTGATGGTGAGGAGACCGGCTGGCAGCCGTCCTCCCTCAGCAGGGGCCAGTCTGAGCCAGCGAATCTGACACAGTATTTGCCCTTTTGTGACTAACTGATTTCATTGAGCACAATGTCCTCAAGGCTGATGTATACTGTAGCATGTGTCAGAATTTCCTTCCTTTTCAAGGATGAACAATATCCTGTTAAGTACATACGCTCTGTGCACTTTTGCATCATCATTTGTCCTCATATGTGGCCTGTCTGCCTGGTTACTGTAGGTCTCTGCCACAGACTGAGCTCAGGGAGACAGGAGCTTCTCTCTCACGCTCACTGCTGACCCACCAGAGAATGGTGTGAAGAAGGTGGTCTGGACGGGGCTGTGGAATGAATTAATTGAATTCTTTGGATGTCTCTAGGGCTCTCTCTACCTTCTGCCCTTTACTCTCACCCTGTCCAGTTGGCTTGAACAAACTATCTTTAATTGTGCACGCCAGGCCCCACTTCAGCTGAGACCATGCTCTCCATCCTGGGCCCCAGACCCACTGTGCATCCCGGTTCCTGGGCTATCCTATCCCCACACTCCCTGTTTCTGAATCCAAGCTCACATCTTGGCTCATCTTTCCCAGGTGGGGCTCCATTAGTGCCTGAGTCACCAAAACTAGGGGCCCAGGCATCATGCTGCGCCTCCCCGCCTCACCTCCTACAGTCAATCAGTTACCATGCCTGGTCTGAGCAACCCACCTCTTAAATGTCTGTCCCCAACTTTCGCTCCCTGCAGCCTCTGCCCTGGTCCTGCCCTCCTTCTTCGCCTGACCTCAGTGACCTTGACCTGGCCCCCTCTTCTGCTACCCACCTTCCCAGAAGTCACAGACTTTGTAAAGCACCAGTCATGCTACACTCTGCCCCCTTCACTGACACCCCAAGATGCTCGACAGAGTCCAAACCCTCTTGCTGGTATTCAAGACCCCTACCATGTGGCCCCTCCTGGCTCCCTCAGCATCACCATAGGACCAATTCCCGGGCTCTACTGGCCACATGGACCTCTGGATGTGCCAGGCTTCTCCTTACTGGACTTTGTACATGATGTTCCTCCTGCTGCGGAGAAGCCAGTTCAGGAGGAAGCCAGGACATCCTCCAGGGAAAATGCGATGATCCCATGACTCACAGTTGCCCCTTCGATGCTTCAGGAGTGCCCACAGAGTCAACCACGCCCCGGCAGGATGAGAGCTCCTGTGCAGGGCTTGTCTCGTATTTACCCGTTTCCTGCCCCGGAAGGGTCTCACATGCAGGAGCTTAACGTCTCATTCCACTCAACAAATACCTTCTCAGTACAAGAATAACATGGGGGGGGGGGGGTCCACCAGAGGGCTTTACAATCTAAGCTCAGACCCCGGATGCCTTGGGGAGTTGGAAGGACAGTGGAGTGAAGGGAGCCTGGTCTGGCCTCAGGAAGGCCCTTTGTATTCTGTCCTGCCCTAGAGAAGGCTTCCTCCCTGGGGCAGTCAGTCGCCTGGAGAGTTCTCTGTGGAGGGGTGGTGTGTCCCCGGGTCATTCCTCTCTACCTCTGACTTTGGCTCCCTGTCCGTGAAATGGGAGCCTGAGAGGGCTGAGCCTCACCTGCATCAGGGTGCGCAGCGACTCCACATACGACTGCTCCGTGTCCAGCAGGGTCATGGTCACGTGCTTCCGCATGTCCTGGGGAACAGAAGGTAAAGGGTGAGCACTGCACACGGGCCCAGAGAGCCCACCCACACCCTCTCCCTGGCCTTTAAGCTTTGCCACCACCCAGGGCTGCTGGCTGTTCTCCAAGGTGCCCTGCACCCATTATGCCAGCTCTCCGCTCACATGCTCCTCCGGCAGCTCTGCCCTGCATCCCCCAGCCTCCCCAGAGTGCTCCTTGCTCTCCCACCCCCCTCCCATGGTTGTTTACTTTGGGCTCCCCTACTGGGCTTCTGAGAAGGACTAAAAAAAAGAAATCCATAACTTCTAGTATTTACAGAGGAGGATGCCTGCAGGCCCTCCCCCACTCCAGCTGCCAATTCTGAAACCCCACCTGCAGGCTCAGGGCTGTGGGGTCAGACCCCACCTGGTTGGGCTTCCCTCTGAGAGTAAAAACTGTTACCCCTGCTCCAGATGAAGACAAGATGGCCCAGAGAGATGAGGCTGGCCCCCAGGATCAGACACTCTCAGACAAGGCTGGCTCCCAGTTCTCTCATTAAGAGGTTAACCGAACCCTACTCCGTGTTAGGCACTGTTCTAAGCATTACATATTATTCCATCTATCTGACCACCCTGTGAGGTAGATGTTATTCTTCTTCTTTTAAAAATGAGGGAAAGGAGACCCAAGCACCAATGCCTCCATTCTGAAAATCTGATGAGCTGTATGAGTCCCTTTGGGATTTCCCAAACTCTGCAACCACACCCACAGGACAGGGTGTGCATCCCTGACAGGGCAGCCCCTATTCTGTGGGAAGACTTTTCTGGAAACCAGCCTGGGATGCCTCCCTGTGTCCAACTTCCTGGGACTCACTTCCTACTGCCCTCACCAGCAATCCCTGTGCCTCTGGCCCACTCTTCCAGGAAGCCTTCCCACACGGCAGAGCCCCAAAGCTCTTCCCAGGCAGACTCCATTCCAGGTCTCCTGTAAGCCTCTCAGTGGTCCTGAGCAAGGCCCCTAACTCCTCTGGGTCCCAGGCCGAGGGGGCTTACTCTTCTCTCATCCTACCTCAGGACCCAGCTACCTAGGCCTGTGGAGCTGAGTGCCTGGGGCAGCGCAAGCTGAGTGTCCTTGTTTGCAGCATCCCTCCTGTCCCCACCCCAAGGAGGTCCCCAGAGAAGCGATTCACCAGTGGGGCTGCCCTGGTCACTGCTGTGCCCACGGTCTACGTGTGCTGAGCAGACCAAGCCCCAGGTCTGTCCAGCCTGCCTGTTCCAGCCACTGCTCACCCCTTTGGCTTGTGACATGCCGACCTCAGGTTCCCTCCCCTCTCCCCCCAACCTCTGACCCAGGGACTCAGGGGTTAGGCATGTTCTCAAACTTGTTCTATAACGAAGCACACTCAGAAAAGTGTTCTAGAAGATCTGGGGTGGGGTGGGTGCATGACACCCACTTTGGCCCTGTGCTCTGATAGGTGAGAAGGCACCAGGCCCTGCCTCAGAGCCCCCAGCTTCAGACAGACCACCCACTCACAGTGCTTCTGAGACTGTTAAAAAAAAAATCAGAGCAGCCTGTAATAGGAGGTAGCATGAGCTGGGCCCATCCTAGGATGGGAGTTTGGGAGAGCATCAAGGCCCAAGGAAAGAGCCAGATCCGCCCCCTTTTGTCCCCTAGGGAGGTCTCAGCACTCCAGATACGGCCCCATCTCAGCCTCACACTCATAGTTCTATGACATAGGTACTGTCATCTCCACTTCCCACAGGTAAGGAGGTCAAGTTAGAGAGGAAAGGCCACACAGCCAGAGCCCTGTCCTGTAGGGCCAGGACCAGCATCCCTTCAGCTGCCTCAGTCTGACTCTCAGGGCCCCAGCACCTGCAGTTCTTGCCCAGACTGAGCAGCCAGCTGCGGCCGTGGGGTCTCCAGCTCAGACCTTACCAGCTATGAGGCGTGGGTGGTGACCTGTGCACCTGAGTCCACATTCTCCTCTGTAAGATGGAGTAATACCTCCCTCTCAGAACTGGGAAAACGGAGAGAACAGCGCTCTCCAAACACACTGGGTCTGCAAGAGCCCTCCCTCCTCCACCTCAGTGAGGCCATTTATCTATGTCTGTCTCCCTGCTGGTCAGAGGGCTCCGGGAGAGTAGGGCCAGGCCTTAGAGGCCCTTACTCCCCTGGCCCAGCCCTGCCAGGCTCAGCAGTGAGGGTCATGCAGGGAGGCCTCCTCAGGGAGGCAGGGCTGATGCTGGGCCATTAGGCCTGGAAGCTGGGGCAATTCATGCAGGGAGGCTGATTTTGTGGTGCCTGCTTTTCCCAGCCTCCTCTCTGCCTAAAAGCACAGCAGGCTGTCACTCAGCTGTCAGGTAGAGGCACAGAAAACAAGGCCAGCTCCCTGCCACTGCACAAACACCCTTCAGCACGTGCCCAGACACGGGTGAGTGTGTGTGGGGGTGGGGGCTGAAGGGAAGCAGCGATGGGCGATGCAGCTGTCAACCAGATCAGCAGGCCCACCTGTTCTGGGCGGGTCAGTCCTGTAGGCCCCGAGTCCCTCATCCCTCAACAGCCCCAGCCCCAGCCCTTCACTGCATGGGGCACTGAAGCGGGAAGGAAGGTGGGGGCTGACGGGGTACAGCAGGAAGAGGGGGGAGGGGGCTCCTCCTACCTGTGTGACTGGGACATCATGATCCAAACACAAGACCCCAGTAAACATGGCATGAAGAGAGACACATGCACACACAGAGAGCCAGAAAGGCCAGACACTCCACAAAAAGACAATAAATGGAGCCAAGTCACCCAGCTGAGAACTAGGGCCTTCAGCTCAAAGATGAGGTGGTAGAGAGAGAAACATACCACACAGCACAGGAAGGCAGACAGAACCACAGCCCCCACTGGAGTTGGGAGAGCAGGTCGATCCAGGCCCAGACACACATAGCCGTGGACAGCCCCTGCAGCCTCACTGGGGAACCCCTGCTGACCCAGGAATGGGAACCACCTCTGTCCCCCAGCAGGACGCCTCCAGGGCCCAGTGGGTGCAGTGGCAGGGAGCAGACTTCAAGAGGTGTGGGCAAAACTGCCCCCTCACCCCTTTCAGCACACACGCGTGCACACACACACGTGCACACACACACACACACCTGGAGACGCCCTCAGGCCTGGCAGGGAGGCTGGAAAAGCCACCCCTTCTTGGACCTGTGGACCCAGAACACCCCAGGCAAGGCTCTCTGCTGGCCCCCATCACCGTGGGAAGTACCAGCTCTCACTAAGGCTGGTCTCCGCGCGTGCGGGGCTCCCAACCCAGCCGAGGTTGCCAGCCCTTCTGCCATCCTGAGGTTGCATCCTGGTGGCACCAAACCTCAGGGCTCTGCTGCCACACCACCGCTGCGGGGCTCCGCACATACCTTCAGTCCTCCCTGCCCCCATCCCTTACCACTGAGCCCCCAAACCCGGGGTCAGGCAGCTGGTGTGTCTGATCCTATGTCTCCCGGTCCTGCGCCCCAGCACCTGTCCATGTCTCCCTCAGCCCTGGGTCAGATGAATTTTGGGCCTTGGCCCAAGTTCCTGGCTGCCCCTCCCTCTCCCGGTACCTGGGCCTCCCCAGGTTCCTCGGCGTCTGCGCCGCTGTTCTCGGCGGGCTCCCCGGAGGCGGCGGCCGGGCCCAGATCGCGCATGTCTTCCAGCGCGATGGTGAACTGGGCCAGGGTCTTCACCATCTGCAGCATGCGGCCGGCCTGCCACCCGGGCGGGGACGCCGGGGGTCGGCGGGGCCCCTCCGTCCCACCGCTGCTCCCTCCCTCCGAGGCTCAGCCCTGCCGCCGCGGCCACAGCGTCAGGCCCAGCGCCGGTCTGATCGCCGGGCCGGCCTGCGGCGGCGCTGTCACCTCCGCAGCTCAGCCTGCGCGCCCGCCAGCCCGGTGCCAGCAGCGCCGGCCGAGGGGCCCGGGGCGGGGGCGGGGCGGGAGAAGTCCCGCCCTCTGGGCGCGGCTCCATCTCCCCCCAAAGCACAGGCGGCGCAACCGGGCTCTCACACGGGGGGAGTCCTGTCCAGCGGACTCATCCCCTCTGAGCACACACAAGCCGCTGCACGCCCATGGACAAAGGCGGGTGCACTTGGTGACGCACTTTTTGTCCACACCTGTACCCACGGAGGCACACACAGGGGCATGCACATGCCTACACAGAACAGGCCCACATACATGGAAACCTGCTCGCCAGCCTAGATTCATACCCATGCGTGGGCGAGAGCCCAGAGCACACACATCAACATAGCCCTGTACACACCTAAACCCTGTCCAGCATGTCAGTGTTTCCATGTTCACACTACCATAACCAGACACAAACACATTTAGAGAGGCACACAAAGACACCTGCCTGGACACTGACACTCTCCTCCGCTGTGAGCACTTGGGCCTGATAGAGGGGCTCCCAGGGAAAGGGCCCACCCCCAGTAATCCCTCCACCCACCCACCCAGCTGACCGTGTCCTGTATTTGATACAGTCCTAGAGAGTTCAGTCCTATCCCTCTCCACCCCCACAAGCCACCCCCATGGGGAGGGGCTCGGGCATTTACACCTCTCACCACCACCTGTCCCTCAGGTGCTGTCAGATCCTATCCCAGACCCCTTAACCAGGATGGGGGGGGGGGCGCGGGGTGAACTTTGTTTTGCACTAGCCCCCACCCCTGACCAGGGGGCGATGGTACACCCTGCAGTGACTGGGGGTGGGGGAACCCTTTGCTGTGCCTGAAGGCTGAATTCAGGCTTCATGCTTCCCTATGTACTGAGCGCTCCCACACTCACCAAACCCTCAACCGACTCCCTCCTCCAACCCTTCTTGTACCTGGACTTTCTGCACAGTGGAGACCTGACTCCATCATCCAAACTAGCCCTTCATCCACCGCCTCCCCCCGCCCCCTTGCTTAATAACTTAATCACTTCTGTTTTAACTTCTAGAAGCAGACCAGACTCTCCTGCCTCAGGGTCTTGGCCCATGCCTTTTCCCTCTCTTCGGGAACACTTTTTCTTTTCTTTTTTTTAATACTTATTTATTGGTTTCAGAGAGGAAGGGAGAGGGATAGAGTTAGAAACATCGATGAGAGAGAAATATCGATCAGCTGGCTTCCTGCACACCCCCTATTGGGGAAGTGCCCACAACCAAGGAGTCGAACCTGGGACCCTTCAGTCTGTAGGCCGACACTCCATCCACTGAGCCAAACCAGTTAGGGCTTTCCTTTAAGATTGTCTTACTGCAAATGTCACCTACTCACAGAAGCCCTCCCTGATCCACAGTCAGGTGCACATGCTCTGTGCTCTCAGACTCTGCTTTTCTTAACCAGGTGTCATAATCTGTAATTATACATTTGAGCAAATGCCTGATTGATGCCCATCCCTGGGAACTGTAGCTTACCTCTGGGCCGCATGCCACTCTGCACATAGAGCTAGCTAATAAACAAACCCCATTAACTCTTCCTGTCCCTTCTCCTCACACAGCAAGCCAGCCCAAAGTTCCTGCTCACAAACCTTCCCTGGCATCCCCATGGTATCGGCTCAACCTCCCCTGCTGGTCCTTACAGCCCCCTATCCCCCTCTGTCCCACTGTCTCCCTTTCCTCTGTTCAGCCTCAACCAGGGGAGTCCACCCCCTACCCATCCAAGGGAATCATTCCTCATCCTCTCCTGAGAAGGCAGGACTCGGGCTCTGGCAGCGCGGGGCAGCTCAGAGTCCCAAACACCTCAAAACACCTAACACTAAAATCTTAACTCCCCAACAGGCAGCTCCCAAGTAGCCAACAGTAACAACAGGAACAGAATTCCCAGAGAACCAGTGTGACCCACATGGGGCAGCAGGCCCCAAAGCAGTGAGCACCACACAGCAGTGGGGATGCTCCGAGGCTGCACTAGGCGCAGAGCCTGACATCTGATAGGTGCCTGCCAAGTGCTAAGTTTGTGCCACGTAATGATGGGTGAACCTCTGTCTCCCCTAGGATCCACCAGGGCCTGGCACACAGCGACTGCTGAGTCAATTTGCTGAACAAAAGAATGAATGAAGGGCTTGGCCAGTGTAACTCAGTGCGTTAGCACAGACCTATGAACCAGGAGGTCATGGTTCAATTCCCAGTCAGGGCACATGCCCTGGTTGCAGGTTCAATTCCCGGTGGGGTGTCTGTGTGTGCAGGAGGCAGGCAAGCAATGATCCTCTCTCATCCTTGAAGTTTCTATCTCTCTCTCCCTCTCCATTCCTCTCTGAAATCAATGAAAAAAAATTTTTTAAAAAAAGAATGAATGAAGGCATGAGCGTGTGCTCTGCACAAACTGCCCTTCTGGTCCCACTCTGCAGTTGTTCTCAAAGTGTGGTCCCGGGACCCAGAGCTTCAGCGCCTCCTGGAAATATATTAAGAATTCTCAGCTCCCCCAACACCTTACTTACTGATCTACAACTCTGGAGTGGGGCCCAGCAATCTGTGCACTGGCAGCACTGAACCTCCTCACCTAGGCCTAGAGCCTGCCTGGTCATCACCTCCTGCTCTGGGCGTGAGTTCTGGCCAACCCCCTCTGCCCCCGGGAGGCAGGAACAAAGGTCCTCCTCTGCTTCCAGTTTGGACCAGGAAAACCAGTGAGTCCTCTGCCTCTCATGCTCCCAATGGGATGGACTGTGGGCTTCCCAGGGGCGAGGCCTGCTCCGCCTCCCTCTCCTCTCAGGCCTGGACACGGGGCAGACTGGGACGGCCGGGCCAACTGACTGAGTTACGATTTGAGCAAGGAGGATGGACACACCTCTTGATCTAATCCAAGCAGCCAGGTACCAAAAATAATCCTAAACCAGCATGCGGGCCCGTGGTCAGCAGGCCCCACCGCTGGTCCATTGCTCGATCATTATAGCTATTTAACCACTGTCAGCTTTCTCTCAGAACACCTTTTCCCCCCCTGACCCTCTCCAGCTATATGACTAGGGCCTCATTTTCTGAGTAGTTGGGGAGTGGGGTGTGTGTGTGTGTGAGTGTGTGCGCACGTGCGCATAGCCTGGGCTTTTTAGTGAGGTGTATCCATTCCCTCAACAGCTCCAGCAGGACAGGCCCTGCAGAAATAAGTCCACTCTGGCTGGTATCTAGGAGCTCTCAGACAACACTCATAAGGCTCAGCAGAGGGAGTCACTTCTGCCTTGTGGGTACAGGAGGCAGGGTTTGAACAAGGTCCTGAGGTCAAGAAATCTAAAGATATGTGGGCGCCCAGCCTGGAGAAGGAGGCACTGCTTGCTGCTGTTTCATTAAGGATGGCTAATTAGATTCCAGCCTGTTGCCATGGCAACAAAGGGGTGCGTGAGACTATGAAAGGAAGCTGATAGAAGGACCAGGAATACACAGCTGCTTAATTAGAGTGTCTGGGGTGTCCATATCACAGGCACTGGAGCCTAGAGCCCGTCAAGGTGAGGGTTGTCTGTGGTGGGCCTAGGGAACACCCCGTGCAGGTCTCTGAGCTCCTGCTTCAGGCACTGATTTTCCTTTCGAGTCCCTGCAGTTGTTTGGGTGAGTCTGGCTCAGAATAGTTTTTATAAGTGTATGAAGTGCTTGGTAAAGGTCTACCCAGCCCTCCTCTCCACACCTCACACCCCACCACAACACACACACCCCTTCCCCCTACCCTGTGCCAGCCCTGAGAAATGCCTGACACTCCCTCCCTGCACCAAGGCTGCCGATAGCATCCTCATCTCTGACAGAAGCCCCAAACCTCGCCTGCCTGCCTCTGAACACACCCCCACTCTGCACTGGGACACTGCCCACTCGGGTACATCACAGGCTGACACTCAACCTGGGGATGTGTTCAGAGGCAGACAAGCAACCGAGCCACTCTAGCTGGGCTTATTTTTTTAGGCCCCATATTGTTAACCCACCGCGTCCCGGGAGAACCCCTTCCCACCTCCCCTCAGCCTCACGCTCTCAGCTCAGCTCATTTGTGTTGAGACAGTGACACAGGCAGGTACTCCCGAGGCAGGTGGTTTTGGTGAAAAACAAAGTGCCACGAGCAATGCTGAGATCATCTTTCCTGGGAGCCGAGCCCTGGCTAGCAGTCCACACGGACCATCTGACGCTCCTGACCCCTCGAAAGTCCACGGACACGGAGTCAGTCCCGGATGTTCGCAACCTAATGGGCTATCCCTTTCACTGATGGCCACTGCTCTCCTCGTGTCCTCAGGTTCATCAATGACACAAAGGTTCCAAAAGAAGGACTTCTTGGAATAAAGGTTGAGGGCAAACTTGAAGGAGATAGCTTGGGCTCAAATTCTGGCTCTACCATGTACTCATGATGTGACCCTGAACCAGATCCTGCCCCTCTTGGGGCCTTCGTGTCTCCATTTGTTCCTGAGCCCCCTTCCTTCTTCCCGTCCTCAGTCTCTTCCCCATGTAGCACCACGTCATAGCCTGTCCCCTATAATCCCTCCCTCTGGAAGGAAGAGTCTCTCGGCTCCACAGAGTTCCCAGGCTTCAGAGGCAGCTGCAAGGGCAGTGTCCAAGCCACAAGGCTCCCTTGGGACTGGCTGTTCCGGTAGGACCCAGGATTCTGTGGAATGCGCTTTGGGAATAGAAAGAAGAGATCAAGTGCCTCAGGAGCCTCAGACCCTTCCTGTCAAAGGGCCCTGCCCTGCTTAGGTGGGCCTCTGGGTGCACTTGGAGGTGCGACTATGACTAACACAACATGGGTCCCACAGGTGTGGACACATTCATGCGTTTGTGTATGCCCGTCAGTGGCCTAGTGCACAGCCTGTCTGTGGGTGATGGTCCGTGCAGTTCTGTGGCAGAGTTGGAAAATGAAGGACCACTCCAATAATAATCCCAAACAGCTATAACTCTTGTTGACTAAAAACTTATTACATGCCAGGCAGAAGCTAAGTACTTCACATCACTCTCATTTCATCTCCCTATCATCCCAGGGAGGGGCGGCAGACTGCATTTCTCGGCTAGCTATCACACTTCCCACCCTCCTGCTCTTCTGACAACCAGGCACTGACACTTCCCACAGAGTGATGAGGCTTAAGTTCCCTCTCCTGGTAATTGGATGGATGTTTGTGTCTGCCAAGGCCAACAGAGGACAGCAGAGGGATACTATGTGATATCCAAAGCCAGGCCACACAAATGACTCGTACAGTAAACTCTTGATTTTGTGGACCTCGATTTAATGGATTTCAGATTTAACAGACAAAATTTCTCATCCACATCTCATATGTGAGAATTAACATCATTAATTTAAAAATGCTATTAACAAAGATTTGCTTATCATTAATGCAACAGGTTATCTTTTGTTATTAATTCAGTTATTTTTAACATATTTTAGCAAATAGGCCAAATGTTGGAAAAAACACTGTAGTAATTTTGCTGATATTAAATATTACAAATCTAAAGCCACAGTCTATACATTTAAATCCAAGAGTCACCGCTCATAAACAGTGTTGAGTAAATTATTAGCAGGTGATCGCACAGGTCCCTGTGGAAATTGGTTCCCTTGTTGTATGGTGTGACTTTCGACAGCAATGTTAACAGAGGTGGCTGACGTTTGACAGGCGCTAAGCCACACCCAGCCGTGTGCAGTGGTTTACTAGACTTAATCAGCATAAATTTTAAATTACTGTAATACATACAGAAAACGTGTCTGTGAAATTAAACTTTTCACAAGTACTTAATTTTTAAAAATATAAGGATGGGAGAAGGAGAGAGTAGAAACATCAATGATGAGAGAGAATCATTGATTGGCTGCCTTCTGTATGCCCCACACTGGGGATCGGGCCCACAATCCAGGCATGTGCCCCGACTGGGAATCACACTATGACCTCCTGGTTCAAAGACTGACACTCAACCTCGGAGCCACACTGCCGGGCATAAATATTAATTTTTAAAAAATATATTTTATTGATTTTTTACAGAGCAGAAGGGAGAGGGATAGAAAGTCAGAAACATCGATGAGAGAGACATCGATCAGCTGCCTCCTACACGCTCCCTACTGGGGATGTGCCCGCAGCCAAGGTACATGCCCTTGACCGGAATCGAGCCCGGGACCCTTCAGTCCGCAGTCCGATGCTCTATCCACTGAGCCAAACTGGTCTCGGCATAAATATTAATTTTAATTACACAAATATGTCTACATAAGTAAAACAGGCAAACTAATGAATCTGTCAAATTTTCAACATATGCATTTGGAAATCCTACTTTACTATATAATGGACTTGCAGCTTTAACAGATAAGATAGCCTCTCGCCCAAGTCAGTTGTCACATCGAGGCCGTACTGCACTACTTCCCCACTGCGCTCTGGGGTTTCTCATCAAGATGAAGTTCCACCCAAATGCCAGCAGGAATGTCAGATCTGTGAGTGAGGATGCCTTTAGGGTGATTTCAGCCCAGCCACTTTAATGCTCATTTAATCCTAATACCAATCCTCTGAGCTCTGTTACTATCGTGGCCTTTACAGATGAGTAAACAAAGGCGCCGAAGTGAAGCTACTTGCCCGAGGTAATGAAGTCTGACGTGGAAGTTGATTCCAAGTACTCAGCACACCAAGCAGCCTGCGCGAGTTCACCGAGGTAACACAGCACGTACTTGAGGAGTCAAGCCAACCCAGAGCACCTGGCATCGTGGTGGGGGGCTGTATTCTCTTCCCAGGGTGACTGCAAATAGCGAGGTGAAATAGGAGGACTCTGTGTCTGCTCCCCACCACCACTGCAACGCCAATAAAGGCAAAGACCTGCTCTCTCGTGTTCACAGCTGTGTCCCAGACACACAGTAGGTGCACAATACATATCTGTTGATTGACTGACTTGTCTGTGACTTCCACCAAGTTGCTCCCCACTCTGGGATTCAGTTTCCCCCTCAGTGAATAAATATGGGGGGAGGGGCTTAGGCGGATGCTAAATTCCCCACCAGGCTCCCGGAGGGAGGTGGGTCAATGAGGTCATGCTCAGATGGGAGCTGGACAACCTGACCCCCCGCCCCCCCACCTCGATTTCCCTGCCAGGATCCAGGCTTTAGTGAGGAAGTTGGGGCTCGGGAAACTGAAATTCTACCAGTTGTCCCACAGGTGGCAGCAGAAGCCCACATGGCAGGGGCTATGGTGCATGTGGTTTGATTTTCACATGTTATTTTTTTACATGTGGGTTTTCTCCCCTTTCCTTTTTTCTTAAGCCCCTTCCCCTTAAGTTTAAGAAGATACAGCTGGATCTTCCAGCCTGGGAAGGAGCAGTTTCTTAATGTCATGATAATTGGCGGGAAGCAGGAGGTGTATGGGGGTGGGGGGGATAGATGGATAGACAGAGCCCAGTGATGTGAAAACATCTCCTGATGAGCTGGAAAGCTCTGCATAGCTTCTTGGGCAGGAGGCTGGGACTACTTTATAGGCTGAAAAACGAAACCCAGCTCTTCTAGGCCCACGTCTGAGGCAGGGGGCAAGTTGCCCCACCCTTGAGGGGAGGAAGAGATGCCATGGAGAATCTGATGAAGTCTCAGTGTAGGATTTGCTAAATCTGGCAACCTTAGCTCCCAGGAAATGCACCCACCACTTCTGCCCACAATAGTGGTCTGGCCTGTGGTCCCAGCCCTGGATCAGTTTGTGGACCAGGCCAGCTTCCAGAATCTTCCCCTCCCAGTACCAAAAGTTATTTCATTCAAAACGTTTAAACTTGGCACATCATGTATGTGCTGCCGAAGCGAGCACATTAACTTTGCTCACCACAGAACACTGCACAGGGAATCGGGCCCATGTGGTTTGGGACCCGTACCACGACCTTCTTCTGCTACAAACGTCAGTTCCCTTCAGCCTATTTCCTTACTTGAAAAATGAGGGTGAACACCTATTACACAGTAGGTGCTCTGCAAAGGAGGGCTCCCTTCCCTTGCCTCCACCCAGTTCTCCAGCCTGCAGGGAGGCTAGGGTGAGGGATCGTGAGAACGGAAGTTCTCCAGTGTCTGTGTCCAGCCCCTTCTGTCCTCTCCTTCCCTCCCTCCGACACAGGCACAAGTTGGGGGGAGGGGGTGAGAGCTACATTTGTGTGTGCGTTGTTGGGGTGGGATGGGGTGTCCCGCCTCTAGAGCGGAAGATGATTCACTGGGCTATGGGCCAGGCACCCTGCACCCTGGGAAAAGCCAGGCCAGCCTCGGGCTAGAGCCCCAGGGAGCTAAGAGGCAGGGAGGAGGGGGGTAGGGCCTGTGTGAGCTGTAGCTATAATCCTGGGGTCTCTCAAAGAGCGCTCCCCTCAACCCCCAGCCAAAACAGGCCATCTTCCCCACTTACGGGGTGTGAGAAATTCTACTCAGACACCACACCACCAAAGGCCCAGGGGAGACTGAAGTGTTATCAGCTCCTACTAACCTAGTAATCTGACCTCTGTTCCAGGCCTGGGTACTGACAGAGTAACAAGGCAGAGGTGCTCCCTCCCTTCCCAGCTCCATGCCTAGAACGGAGTCTGGCTCACAGTAGGAGCTTGGTACATATTTGTGAATTAGCGGATGGATGACAGAAGTATCAGTGTAATGAATGCACACAGCAAATTTGGAATGTCCTTGTTCAATCCTCTCTTGAAGATTCCTTCCCATTTACATATGGGCACCGAGATCAAGAGAGGGGAGAGTCTCGTGACCCCCCAGGGCAGCAGGCAGTCAGCGGAGGGTAGGATACAGGACTTTGTGTCTCTTCCACTATAGTTTGTCCAAAGAGGACCAGCCCCCATCTTCTCTGCCCCTCCCTATTCCAGGAACGAGAGGACATTCTCAGAGGGAGCAAGTTCCATCCATCAGTCAGTCACTCTGGCCCTGCAGTGAGCCTTGGTGACCCTGGCCCAGCCCAGAGCCCAGGGAAGCCGCCCTCCTGTCAGATGAGGGAAGTTTAGGATGGTGGAGGTGACCGGTGACAGTGACCATGTCTTGCCCAGGTCCCTCCACCAGCCTCCAGGGCGCTGTCACTGGGCCCGACCCTGCTGGCAGAAGTGGTCTCTGCCTTGGGCTGACCAGAGGCAGCCTCAGCTCCTAAGCCTTTTTGCTTTCTATCAGCAACTAATGTCCAGCCTTAGAGCCAGGGCAGCAACTTCGTGTGTGTGTGTGTGTGTGTGTGTGTGTGTTGCACAAGATTCACAGCTGAAGGTCAGCCTGAGCAGGTCTAGACTCGACTCTCCCGAGGCCACAGAACTGGAGCCACCACTTCCAGGAAGCTGTCCCGATAACTCAGATCTGCCGACTCCCCTCTTTGTGGAGTTGCAGTCTTGAAGCCTCAGTCTCTCTAGGCTTATGGTTGCAATGTTGCCAGCAAGTGGCATCACCCAGCACTTCACAATCGACTAAAGGCTTGAATGGCCTAATTGAATCAGATCCTCAGAGCAACTCTGGGGAAACCAAGGCTCAGTGAAAAGCTGTAACTTGCTCAGGTTCTCAGGACTAAAAAGGTGGTGAGGCTGGGGTTCAAAATCCCCTCTGCCACTGACCTGCTGTGGGACCTGGGTGAAGCATGTAACCTGTACCTGATACAGCAAGAGAGCAATGACTTACTAATAGCAATGAATCTCTCTTCAGGGGCTCCCATGTGCTGTGTATGGGTATTTATTTAAACCTCGAGTGAAGCCTCCTGGGCAGGCCCTATTATTACCCTGCTTTCCACAGGAGGATGATGGGTGCAGGAAAGAGCCTGCTCCAAGTCTCCCAGCAGACTCCTCCAGGGGGCCGAGGAGGCAGAAAATCCATATCTATTCCACAGTGAAGGGGAAGGGGAGCCTTCCAGCCCAAGGAAGCTCACACCACCTGCCTTTGTCATAACACTTATGGAGCTAAAATGCCAAGGAGAAATGTTCAGTCTAATAATAAATGAAAGAAGCATGAAACATACATGCTGAATCATCTCAACATTATGAAATATACATGCATATGTACTTGCAAGGAGAAAAGGCTGGAGGCAACATACACCCCAGAATTTATCAGTGGGCTGGGTCCCTGGCAACGGGAGGGCAAAGCCAGAGGTCACCCTGTACTGATGGCTGTTCTGCTCTCCAGGAAGCCCACTTCGGTGTCTGTTTCTTCATCTATGTCATAGAAAATAGGGTTTACTTAGCACAGTGCCTAGACAGAGTTCTCAATGAATACTGGCTGTTCTGAAAAACCACAGAACCTTAGAAGGCAAGTCATATCAGAGGTTGACTGGGCCAGCCCCGGACCAGGGCAGGCACCCCCTGGCAGCCCCTGCTTGCATACCCCCAGACCAAGGAGCTCACCCTCTCCAATGGTACCATGGTAGCTCCCTCTACTGTGGGGCAGGTCTTCTTGGGAGAAAGCCCAAGCGGGGCTGGGCCCCTTAGTCCCGGATGGCCTTAGAAATGGATGGTGGAGACCTTAGGCTCTCCTGTCTCCCATTCTAAACCCTCTGGTTTTAGACTCTTCTATGGGGTGGTTCTCCAGGTGAGAGGCTTTCTGGGGGGGGGGGGGGGGGTCGCTTGTCCCCAGCCCAGGTGACCATCTCGGACCCTCCAGTGTCTGTGGGTAACAGAGTACATTTGCCGGCAGCACTTTGTGCCTTTTCCATTCTCTCCTTTGGAAAACACAGGAGAAAGCAGTTGGGTCTGACCTCCTCCCTATTCCACCTCCAACCCTTCCAGTCCCCCAGGGGCAGGAGGCCCTCTCTGCCTCCTCCCTGGACAACAGCCTGATGGAAAGCACTGAGAGGAGGGGCCCTGTCAGCTGGCTGTTGCTATGGCAATGGCAGCCCTGGAATTTGACCACTAGGGCCCAGGAGTGGGGGCGGGGAGTTGATACAAGCCATGTTGGGGGCAGGGAGGGAGGTCTAGGGGCCCAGGAAAGTTAAGAAGAGCAAAGGGCAGGGTCCCCTTCATGGCCTCAGTTTCCCCATCTGTAAAGAAGAAAGAGGCATGGACCTCAAGATCTCTTTCCAGCTCTAATAAAAATTGGAATCTGGGTGAGGGCTGGGGGTGGGGGAAGTAACCAAAGCAAGGCCAGTTGCCCCTTTGATGGATGGGGAACCCAGAGGACCGGGACTTGCCCCAGGTGGCACAGCAAGTCCATGGTGGCAACAGGACTAGACTGTGGGGCGGGGTCTGTCCACTCTGGCTTCCCTATTTCTCCCCTGGAGAAGACAAGGATGCCTGCTTCAGGGCAGGAGAAGAGGACCTGCAAGAATGGCTGTGGCTGGGCTGGGCCCACACTTCTGAGACAATGGACAATCTGCCTGCTCCCCCAGCAATCCCCAGCATTCCTGGATCTGGAGGGCTGGCAGAGGCCCTGCCCCCACCCTTGACTGCAGTGCCAGGCTTCGGTGGGTATTTTCAAATGGCTGCCCTGCCTACCCCTCTCTGCCTTCCTGCCTGCCCACTTCAGGAACACAGTGGACTCTGCTGCCAGCCTCCCTCCCCACTCCACTTCGACCAGGCCTGAGTGCCTCCCTCTGTGCCCCCCTTAAGGTCAGCATCGTCTTGCTGGCTGCCTCCTCCCACATAGTCAGCCCCAAGGTCAGGGCCATCTCCAGGGCCCCTTCAAGGCCCAGAGAGGGGATAGGACTTGCACTGATGAGGATTTGGAAATGCTATGCCTCCAACTGTCCATCATGTTATACTGGTGTGACCCCCAAGCCCTTTCCCTGACCCCACTGCCACTGCCCCTCAGCCACCCAGCCTGGCTCCTCCAGCTGGTCCTCACACCCACCCCAGGAAGATACTCCCATTCTGACCAAGTCACGCCTCAACTTAAAATGCCAGCCGACTGGGGGAAAAACGGAGTTGGAACCATAACCCACACTACGCACCAGGATAAATTCCAAATGGATCAAAGATTTACATGGAAAACAAAACAAGAAAGCATAAAACACCAGAGGAAAACATGAGGAAGTTGCTTTATAACCCATGACTCCAAATCCAGAAGCCATAAAATAAAAGACTTGATAAATTAGACCACATAAAAATGAAATCCTCTGCAGGGCAAAAATACACTGTAAACAAAGTCAAAAGTCAAGTGACAAGTCAGGAAAAAAATATCTGCAACTCATAACCCAAGCAAAGGACTAACCTCCCTGACATGTATTTAAAGGTTCCTAGAAATTGATAAAATGAAAAGGCCAACAGTCCAATTGGAAAACAGGCGAAGGGCGTGAACTGTGCACATAAGAGAGAAACCAAGTGCCTCTTGGGTATGTGGGCACATGACCAGTCTGACTCATCCCATCTAATAACAGGGAATATGCAAATTGACCAGTACCCTGTCACAAAGATGGCGGCACCCAGCCCCTCAGCCTCACTTGATCCTTCAGTCCTTTCAGCCCCTCGGGGTGGGGCGGGGGGTGGCAGGTGCATGGTACAGCCTGACCTGCCCTCAGCCCCCCAGCCGCCCAGCGCGGGCCGAGGCACAGACAAGCCTCAGATGGCGGCTGCCCAGGCTCAGGTAACCAGGACCAGCTGAGCTTGTGCTGCCAGCAGTGGCAGCAGCAGAGGTGTGATGGGGTGTCATCTTCCCCCGACAGCAGGGTCGCCTCTCACCCCTGAGGGCTCCCAGACTGTGAGAGGGGTAGGCCTGGCTGAGGGAGCCGCCCCCTCCAGTGCATGAATTTTCATGCATTGGGCCTCTAGTTATGAAATAAATACCAACTAAAACACACCAACGGGCCATTTTTCACTTATAAGATTGGGAAAGTACCCCCAGGTCTGACTCAGTGAGGCTGTGGGAACCACGTGTCTTGGTGGACTCCTGTGGATAGCATCAAATTAGAATCACATATACATCTGTCCCAGCAATTCCACTCCTAAGGTGCCCTCAAAATACGCCAGCCGCCACACAAATGGCCTATGAGCGAGTTTGTCCGCCGCAGCACTGTTTATAACAGCTCAAGACGGAAAATAACTGAAACAGCCTTTATATCACACAGTGCAAGCAAGAATACAGAAGCTCAGAAAGTGCTGATAAAGCAAGATCTGCAAGCGATGTTATGTGGAGAGCAGTGTGGACAGGGTGCTGCTGTCTGAGGAAAGTGGGGAAGAGACGGCATTTGCTGGTATCTGCATACAGGAGTCATGAGAACTAACACTCAGGTGTTCTGGGGTAGGACTGGGTAGGTACTACCAATCAGCCGACAGAAAGACTTTTGGGTATTTTTAAACCATATGAATAGTTATCTATTCACATCTTAAATATACAGATTGAGCTGTTTAGAACATCACCCCACACCCGCCCGTCCCAGCTCAGTGGCTGAGCATCGACCTATGAACCAGGAGGTCACCGCTGGCTTCCCGGTCAGGGCACATGCCTGGGTTGTGGGCTCGATCCCCAGCCAATCAATGATTCTCTCGCACCACTGGTGTTTCTACCTCTCTCCCTCCCTCTATCTTCCTCTCTGAAATCAATAAAAAAATGCATTTAAAAATAAATAAGTAAGACATCACCTCATAATCTGGCCTCTGCTGCCTGCTCATGGCTCAGCTTTGATAAACCTCTGCAGCCCTCCTCCTCCTCAGGCTTCAAAGGCTTCCCTCCAGCCTTCCTCAAGACCGGCCCTTCTGAAGGCTCCCTCCTGTGGGGGCACCCCAGGCTCCTCCAGAGTCTGGGCATCTCTGTCCCAGTGCTGATCACAGCCAGTGTCCTCATCTGTGTGTGTGTTGGGGCACTGCCTCGCCTACAGAACAGGACAAGGTCCCAAGGAGGCTCCCAGTGAATGGAGACTGGCTGAAGGGGGTGAGGCTGCTCTGGGACTCTGAGTTGGGAGGCTTGCTTCCTAACTGGCCTCCTCCCCGACAATCCCAATCTCTGCCATGCCCTACAGGACATTCTCCCCGCACTGCGTCAGAAGGAGCATGGCCTCCAGCCCTTCCTGTAGCGAAGAGCCGAATTCCTCCTCACAGGCTGCCGAGCCCTCCTCAGGTCCTGGCAGTCCCACCCTTTCTTGGCCACAGATAGCGTCTATAAAGTGAGGCTGGAAACAGGCAACTTGACAGCAGGTGGGATTTCTGCCACTGAGAATCCGGCAGAGCCCAAGCCCACAGAATACCACCCCACTTGTGCACAGCCCCTAGCTCCTTTCCTACAGGCAACTGCCTGGGTGAAAATCTTGAGACACCCCAACTCAGGAACTCAGCATATTGCCTCTCCCCAAAGATGACCCTAGGCTATTCTTGGTGATCCCATCCACTGTTCTCTATCCCTGGGACCCCTCCTCAGGCCTGGCTCCCCTCCAGTTGCTTTATGATTTCCCTCTGATCCCCCAGTGGTCAGTGGTCCAGTCCAGCCACCATAGGCATTATCAGATTTATTTTCACAAAACACTTATAAATAGGAGCTGTCATCATCATGCCCATTTTACAAGTGCATAAACTGAGCCACAGAGCGATTAAGTATTTACTCGTGGTCACATAGCAAAGAGAAACAGCTGAATCGGAACCCAAGCCATCTGACTCTAGGCTGTTCTAACCACTACACCAACTCATCTGGACACAGGATCAAGGAGGAGCACTCAGGTTGGCCCCTGACACCCTGGATGACCCACTAGCATCAAATTTTCCACCCACATCACACTCTGGCTATATCGTAGCTCCCCCCCCCCACACTACCCACTGGGCCTCCACACGTGCTGGTCTCTGCGAGGTGCTCCCTCCCCGTCTTTATGCTTGGCATTTCCTCCTCACCCAACGTTCTTGGTGGCCAACAAGTGGGAGCCCAGGCTGCAGGGTGGGCCAGGTGGGCTGGTGCCCGAGTGCTGGGTCCTGCAGGGCTCGAAACTGCAGGCTCAGAGCTCCGGCTTTCTTGCCACCTGCTCACATCTTTTACTCACTCTACTCTGGGGAAGCCTCCCTTACTCTAACCTAAACTCCCTCCACCAGGATGAGCCAGGGGGATTCCCGGGCCTCTAAAGGATGTGCCTCCACCTCTCCCTGATCAATAACCAAGCTGGGCCAGCTCTAATCTCTCTCAGAGTCGACAGTTGGGGTCTTCTCATGGCATCATGATCAGGCTGTCCTCCTGATCAAGTGGGGGTATAACCCAGCTCTATAGGCCCCTGGTGGGGGCATCGCCTGTTCATAGGAACCCTGAGATGTGGAGCCTGGCTAGGCTGAACTTCTGAGCCTGGTGAGAAGCTGAAGGAAGAGGCTCAGCCCTAAATCTCTCCAGGAGGACTCTCCACCCAAACAGGGATTCTTTGCCTGAGTCTTGGGGGGCTCCATGGAAGTACACAGGGGAGATGTGGTCCAAGGGGCAGACACACTCCCACCTTCACTTAAATCAACAAAATCCCAAGTTGACCTGTTTTATAGTTCTGTGTCAAGATTCTTCTAAAAGAAAGGGTTTCACTGTTGTTAAAAGGTTGGAAATTGCTGCTTGGGATCAAATCCAGACTTTCAGGGCTGGTCTTCCAGTCTCCCCAGGACCCAGTGACTTCTCAGGAACCAGGGAGCTTTCATGGTGCCCCAGCTGCACCCTGGCTTTTCCACCACAGGCCTTGCCTTCCCGGTTCTCTCTGCCCAAAGGGCCAGGCCCCATTTCTGCCTGTCAAGGCCCTGCTGGTCCTTCAAAACTCCAGCCTCTCCCCTGTCCCTCATAAGCCTCCTTCGTCCTCCTTCTTTCTGAGCCTCAGTTCTCTGCCAAATCACTGGGCTTTTCCCCTGGGAGTGAGGCCCTGCTCCGGGAGTGGGCTGAGGTTCTCCCCGTTCACCGGACCTGGCATCCACTGCTCAGCGCAGCCCCATGATGGGAACTCGGGGGTTTCAGTGCAGGGACAACGGCTCTGTTCACATCTGTTCAGATGGATAACACCTATTTGCATTACTTGTTGACAGCTGGCTGTCCCTAACTTCGCTGTCATCAAAGCTTTCCTTACAGAAGGTATGAGCAATTCTCAGGCTGGGTCCTCACTTCCAATATCTGCACACATGTCTTCATGCGTGTAAGTCTGTTGGGATTGAAAAGGAGTTTATGTGTACACATGTCTATGTGTCGTGTACCTTGGGCTTTGCACATGTTGGAATGCATGGTGGGGGCGGGGGGTCTACAGTCAACTTACACCTCAGTGTGGGAATTGCTGATTTCAGGGCACACCCCCTCTATCCTGGCTCTGCCAGCCCTCCTCTCTGCATCTCCACTCTGAGCTCAGGGCCCAACACTGGGTGTTCCCCAGCACCCATGAGCCCCGGTCTGGCCCCAGGGAAGGTGGCCTGATAACTGAGGGGAAGGTGCCACAAGGCTGCCTGTGGCCTAAGAGCTAAACCCCTAGCACAGGGCTCAGGGCCGGGGCCCAGTGGGAGACAGGGCAGGAGGCTGGAGGTGGGGGAGGCGGCCTGGGTTGGCTGCGGGTCTGGGCCTCTCCGGGCTCTTTGTCCAAATATGGAAGGTTCTTTTGCCTCCATTTGAGTCATGCCGGCCATGGCCCAAGAGATCTGCTTTCCAGATACTGCAGGCAGGCGGGACTGTGCCAGCAATGCCTGGTCTGCCCCCACCCACCTCTCCTGCCTCTCTCTGCCTGTGGCCCATCTCAGCACCCCTCCAAAATCCTGGGGCACAGCTTTCTCCACCAGCAGGGAGGGAGCCCAGCATCCACCTCAGTCGCTCCCCAGCACCAAGAAAAAGGGCCACATGGGGAGGAAACACTCATTTCCTCTATCACCTCTTCTCACTTCCTGAGGGCCCTTCATATTAAACTGAGCTCGCCCATATTTATTAAGCAAGTACTATGTGATAGTTTCTGGGGCTAGGACTGTGGATTATAAATCCAGTTAGACTCCCATATCCAAACTGAATTCACTCTCTCCTCGAATGCGCCCACCCTGGGGATAACACTACCCCCACCAGGCAGTCCTGAAAGCCAGGAGCCGGGGTGACATGCAAGGATTCTGGACCCAGACTGTCTGGGTTTGGATGTGAACTATGCCACTTGGTTAGCGTTCCTAACCTGGGCAAACTACTTCCCTTTGGTTCCTCTTCTGTGTCACAGGGATGTGGGCCCCTCCCCACATAGCGGTGTGAGAATTAAATGAATACCCCGTAAGTGATCAGACCAGTGTGTGCACACAGGAGGAGTTCTGCTACTGGAAGAGGGCAGCAATAAAATTTGGGGAGCCAGCTAGCACTGTAAGAAATATTAATCATACTCTGTTAACCATGATTGTTTTATTCTGATTAAAAAAGGCATTTCTACCCTGGCTGGAGCTGACCCAGAGATGTAGCCCTTCCTCCCCATTTGGGGCTGCCTACTATCATGGTAAGATCAACAATTATGCTGCAGAAACCAGAATCGCCAGCCTTTTGAAGATCCCCAGCCCCTTTTGCACACCTGCAGGCCTTTGCAAACCTCTAGCCTGCTTACCTGTTAGCTGCCCAAATGGCACTCCCCTTTGCGTATTTCCCAAGTAACTCAGCCCTTGCATATCACTAAGCCCTCTGAAGGCCCCTAGTCCTTTTGCATATTGTAAACTGCCATTTTGCCTATGTTTCCTTTGTACTTTTACTATATAAGCAGCTGGCTTATGGTGGGGTGCAGAGCAGATTTCTGTGGCTGACCTGCTGCTCTCCCACACTGCCGACAGTGCTGGAATAAACACTCCCATGATTCAACCCTGTTTTTGCTTCACTGGCTTGAGTAGTGAGGGGCAGCACGGACCCCCTGTTTGTCCGTTACACTACCAGCACTGTGACTCTCATCCCCCGACCGTACCACATTCAGTCGGGTACTGCGAACTAGACCTCCTAAGACTTTCTATCAGCTTTCTGCTAGATTTCTCTGCTATAGACAAGAGTGAGCCTTGCAGCCCTGGAGTGAGGTTGGCCAAGCTAGGCACCTCACCCTCCTTGGCCCTGTGTCTAGTTCCCATCCCACCCCAATCAGTACACTTCGCCCATCTGCCAGCTCCCACCTGCCTGGGTGCTCAGGCCTGAGTCCACACAGGGCTGGGTATGGTGGTGGGAAGATGAGCCCGAGAATTCCCCAGAGGTAGGGCCCAGCCCATCTCCTGCCTTCCTCACCCCCTCCACATTACTGTATTTAATAAATGTGTTTTGATGTCCCACCATGTGCCAGGAACAGGAGGGTTTGGCATGTGGGGGAGGCACCTGACCAGAAACAAGCATTAGGTCACAGGGTGAACTGGGGACCACACCCACAATGCCACTCCCCCAGAGCTTTTGAGGTCTGTCCACCCCCAAGCAGAGAGAGGTTGCAATAGCTGTGAGAGTGGGGAGGGCTCCTGACACCTGTTGCCTGGGATGACACTGCCCAATACAGGGCCCTCTTTCAAAGGCCTGGTTGTAGCCAGGGACCGGTCTGGCTCTGTTGGAGGCAGGGAGAGACAGAGAGTCAGAGGAGATAAGAGACAGACAGAAGGAGCAAGACTGAGGGAAGAGGGCAGGAAGAAGGATCGAGAAGGGAAGAGAGAAAGCAAGAAGAATCAGGTAAGGGGAAAGTCTGGTGTGAATCGGAAGAAACAGTGGAGGAGGCCCGAGTCCAGGTGAAGAGGTGGGGCCGCGGATAAGCGGCTAGCCCCGCCCTCCTCCTCCTCCAGCCTTGGGGCCAGGCCCAGAGCTATTTTTAGTGGAAACTGAATTTAGCTGTTCCCTCGGAAATTCCTCACCCTCCCAGGCTCCGCCCCTGCTGGCCTTGGGGAGAAGCCTGGAAGCTCTGGTCCAGGCGGGTGGGGAGAGGAGAGCCCAGGAGCAGCAAGGAGCTAGAAGGGAACTTGGGCATCTGATGAGAAAGCCGAGGCTCCAATCAGGCCTCTTAGGAGTTACTCCTCTTCCTACACAGCCCCTGCCTTACTCTCCTACAGGAAGGCCTCCTGGGCTGCAGGGACACAGAACAGCACTTGTCTCGGGTACAAATATGAGGGTATTTTGTCTCCATCTATATGATCCACTACTAGCAAGACTGCCTACCTTTCCACTTACCTCCAGCTTCCGAGAACCTGCATAGTCTAGAGCTCTCCAGGGCTCTGTCACCGCTGGGGCTCCCACTTCACAGACTGAGGCCTAAACGACTTGTCTTGGGTCACAGCCAGTGTGATGAAAAAGGGGTTCTACAGAAAGTAAGCTCACAGGGAAATCTGATTATAAATTCCCAACTGGGCAGGTCATGGTGGGTAGTCACTCCCTAGGCCTGTAACTTCTTTGGTGAAAGGTTTTAAGCAAGCCCTGTCCATTGTTCTTGTGCATCTAGTTTAACACTTTTGAAATGCCAGAAGTAATACCACCCCCTCTACACCCCCTCCCCAGAGGCATAATTACTCTCAAGAGGACGTAGAATTTTAACATGTAATCTAATCCGGGCCTTGCTTTCTCCCACCTTCTTGTAATCTTCCTTACTTCCTCCTTAATTTCAAATGCATAAAAGAAACTGCAAAACTGTCCTTCTCCAGAGCATTTGAGTTTTTATTTCCTGTCATGTCACAGTTTGGCTCAGATAAACTCATAAAAATTCTCTACAGGTTTGGACGTTTCTTATGTCGACACCAGCAAGGCAGCACAGGCCTGCTCCTTTTCTCCCACACGCTCCCTGCCTAGGCTGCTCCCAGAAGGGCCGGCTGGGGAGCCGGCCTGGAGCTCTGCTGTTCCCTGGGGACCTCATTGGGAAGCAGGCACTTCCTCTGGAGCAGGAGGGACTAGGGTTAGACCAGCATGTGGGCACAGAGGCAGCGACCTGAGCTGGCTCAGAGCAGAGGAAAAGTTCTTCCATGAGGCAGGGGATGACTCAGATGACCCCGCATCCTGTCCCAAAGCCTCACTGTCTAACCCCAGTTTCCGATAGGGCCCTTGAGCCTAAGTTTAAACCATCAGATTTTAATGTCCAAATGATCTCCCTAGTAAGTCCTTTTCTCCCCAGCCCCACATCACCTGCTCCCCTCAGCTCAGGCCTCTCATCTCCGTTCCCTGCAGGCCAATCACCACCCAGAGCCAGAGGATGCTTTCCAATGTGCCAATCTCACATTGCTCCTCGAAGCTCCTAACCTCCCATGGCTCCCCATTGCCTACAAGACAATGCCAAGGCCATTTAACTTGGCACAAGTGGCCTGCAACCTGGCTCCTCCACACACACAGTCTCTCTCTGTAAGCTCTGTTCAGAAACCTCCCTGCAATCTTGGCCTCAGACATACATTGAAGCTTCTTTCCTGCCTGGCTCAGCAGTAGCCCCTTAGACCCACAGTCTGAGTGTGGGGCCACAGCAGTGGTGAGGTGCCCAGGGCAGAGGACGGGGCTGGTCTACTACTGCATGGCCTCGGGCAAGACATCTTTTGCTGGGCCCCAGTGGCCTTTCCGAGTAATGCAGGCTGAAAGGTGGTTAGAAGACATGGGCTGGGGGGGGGGGGGGGGGAGAAGCGGGGGGATGGGGGGGGAGGTGGTGGGCACCATCCTGGCATTCAAGGCCTTGCCCCTCTTTCTCCTCCTGCCTCCTGGCCTGCCTGAAGTTGTATGTCTCACCATCAGGCCCCACCGACAGGACATAACAAGAGAGAGAGGGGGACAGTGAGAAACCAGGAGTGAGATCTCAAGTGACACGGGCAGTCAAGATGGAGTAAGTAGGACTTGGGGTTGGGGGGGAAGGGTCCCTTCCTGTGCTTCCACCCCTTCCCTTCCACATCTGCTCCTTGACCTTCAGTGCCCTGTCCTGGGAAAGGACTGGATGTTTGTCCAAGGGTTTGGGGGGAGGGGGCTCAACAATCCCAGGAGGCCAGGCTATGGGGCTGGCTGGCAGCCAGGAGCCTGGGCCTCCCTCCCTCTAGCTCAGGGGCAGGGCCTGCTCACCCCCTGGGAACCAATAAACAGGAAACAGATACCAACCTGGCACTTGCTCCCTCAGCCTGACCCCCTCTCAACCACAGTCCCTGCCACCAGTCCCCCATTGCCCTCCCACTGGCCCAGGACCTGGGCCACCTCCCAGCTTCAGAACCTCAGAACCAAGAAGTAATGATCTCAAATGGTCTTGAACAAAATCAAACTAAGAGGTATGACTCCTGGAAAAAACTCAGAATCCATTGCGAAACAACAAAATTCCGTACTCTGTACTGGCCATCTCAAAAGCACACGCTTTAAAGTGGCCACATTTCTGAGAGCTTCCAGACCTGGGGTCACGGGCTGAGGGCCCCACAAGCATTCTCTCTTTGGCCTTCACAATCCTTAGTGTCCCCATGTTACAGAGCAGGAAACTGAGGCTCAGAGCTGAGATGAGGGGCCTTATTAGGTATCACCTAGTGAGTTAGAATCAGGTCAGGTCTGAGATTTAACCCTATCGGTCTGACCCCAAAGTCCATCAGGCACACGGGCCCTTAGATTCCCTACTTTGCAGGGGACCAAGCCCCATTTCATAGGCTGGTTCCAATGGGTCTGGCACTCTGACCCAGAGAGAGCTTCTGCTATGCCTCCCAGGTTGAGGCTGGTGGTAACAAAAGAAGAAAGGAGCTGGAGAAAGAAGCAAGGACAATGGGTGCTTCCACCCAATTGCCCAGCCCCTTTCCCCCACCCACTCCAAAGGCCCTGGCTGCTGGTCCACCTAGTCTACCAGATGTAGCCAGGACCCCACATGCCTTCCTATTCAGTTTTACCTTGTGCTTCAGAGTCGGAAAAAGATGCCAAGAATCTGAGCATCTTGGAGTGAATGTCTCTGAAAATCTTAGAATCCAAACATCTTAGCATCGCAGTCAGGAGGGGAGGAACTAATATTTCTAAAGCATTAGTTCGTTTACTTTGAACAATAATCCTTGGTGGAGTGAAGGGATAATTCACCCATTCTTTGGACTCAGAGGAGTCTGTAAATGCTTGCCCTGGGACCCGAGCCAGCGGGGGGGAAGGGATCTGGGCTGTGCCCCTTACCCACGGCACCCTCCACGTGACACCTAGGAAGCACGCTGGCCTCTCAGGGCATGAAGGAACCTAATAGGTCCAACAGCATCAGATAACCCCATGGCTACTGAAAGGGGCCGTGGACGCCTCTCTGGGGACCCAGATACCTTGGCTCCTGGCACAGGAGGTTAGGGGGCTCTCCTCTCCAGATGTCCCTTAGATCCACCGGGGATACCTGGCAGAGATGTGACTCCCACACCCTCCCTAGACCCCTACCTTCTGCCTTTGGCTTGGCTCTAAACTCTTCTGCCAACTGCTTTACTTAGGAGCTGCTTCATCCCACTTTTCAGTCAACAAACTCAGGGCCAGCCAACCCAGAAGCCAAGCCTGTCCACACAGGGGACCTTCTGACTCTTCTGCCCCTCTCCCACCAGCCAGGGCTCAGCCATCACCTGGACCCTCCCCACCTCAGGAGCTGGGACCCTGTTGAAGGCTCCGTGCAGGTAGGGACGATATCCAAGCTTTCCTTGTGGGCACTCACTGCCCATCAAGGGCCTCAACAACTGACCGCTGAGTGATGAACGGCCAATGAACACGGAAAGAAATGACTGCAGGATAAATGCCGGGGCCTTGAATTCACAGATTCAGCCAGGTAACCAGCATCTACCAGAGGCTCTGGATCTTAGGAGCTGACAGCCTGGCCCCTCTGCCCACCTGCGGAAGGCAGAAAAAAGGTCCCCAAAGATGTCCACATCCTAATCCTCGGAACCTGTGAATATGTTACCTTACGTGGCAAAAGGGACTTTATAGATGTGAGTAACGGTTTTGAGATGGGAAGGTTATCCTAAGTAATCACAAGGGTCCTTGTAAGAGGGAGGCAGGAGGTACGGATCCGAGTGAGAGATCTGAAGGTGCTGATGGCTTTGAAGACAGAGAAGGAGACTAACCAAGAAGTGACAGTAGCCACCAGAAGCTGGAAAGGCCAAGGAAACTGGTTTTCCCCTAAAGCCTCTAGAAAAAAGGAAATCCTGTTAATACTTAATTTTAACTCCATGAAACCCATTTCTTCTGATCTCCAGAACTGTAAGATACCATTTGTATTGTTTTAAGCCACTGGAGAGTAATTTGCTCCAGAAGCAATAGGAAACTAAACGACCACCCATCCCTGCCAACCAAAACCTTGGAATCAGTTCATGTCCCTCCCACCTCAGACAGCTCTGTAAGACCCCTCTCACTCTCACTCTCTACCCAGGGAGAGTCCCAGAGCCCTGTGACTTCCCCACGCCTCAGAGGAAGTTTTAACTGGCAACAGCAGCAGCACTACCTCTGGGGACAGGCCTCAAGAGTGAGCCCCACAGCCTGCCACAAGTGTGGGGAGAGCCCTGGTCTATGAGTGTATTTGGGGAGGGGGTCTAGAGCAGCAGCTAGTGGTAGGGGAAAAGGCCCTGGGGGCCAAACCAGGGTTAGTCCAGCCTCACTCTCCTCAGTGGCCTATGGGCTGTGAGTCACCAGCTGCCAGCACTTTAGTTTACAACTCTGCAGTTGCTGCCTCTCCCAGCAGCTCTGGGAGATTTTATTCTGCTGCTCAAGAGCATGGAGGGATTTGTGGCTCTGAGAGGGAAACGGACTTATTCAAGGACACACAGCAGGAAAATGGAGTGGCTAAGGCTAGAACTCAGGCCTTCTGACCCTAGTTCAGACCTTCTATGTACTATACCAGGTCATCCTTGGTTACCCCACAGCTACTAGAGGGGACCATGGACACCCCTCTGGGGGCTCTGATACCCTTGCTGAAGCCTTAGGCCCCTGCATATCACAGGCTGGAGATCCCCACTCTTCAGGGACTGGTAACCTGGCAGTCTTCTTCTGCCTCTGTTCACCCCTGGAATACCCCAGAGACTGGGGTGGAGGCTGGGGAGTGAGGAGGGATCAATGCCCGCCCACTGGGAGTGACACCAGCTCCAACAGACTCCTGCTTCCCAGGGGACCCAGGGCCCCTGTTTCAGGGCCTGCCAGCAAGGCGCCAGGCTGCCTGGGCACACTTCCCAATAAGTACACCAGGGCTTCAAGCCTTTCTGGGAAACAGGCTCCCTCTTCCCCCGCCCTTCCACCACCATCCCCACCAACTCTGCTCAGTAGGAACTCTGTGGGGCCAATATATGACTCGGGCATCAGGACACCTGGGGCCAAATCCCATACTTGAGCCAAGGGCCTTGGGGAACCTCTGCCCACTGGGGGGCTCTTCTTCTTCATCCCCATATTGGGGCCATGGCAATGACCACCTACTTGGAGGACAGGGACAGGATTGCCCTGTGGTGGCATGCCTTCTGTCCTGTGAGACATGCAAGCTAAAGCTAATGGGTGTCATGGTGCCTGCATAGGAGACACCAACGGGACAGGGCACTGTCACAGTCCTCACTGCGGCCCTGTGACAGCCCTGCGCTCCTAACCTTTGAGCCAAGCTAACATAGGTCTGCAGGGACAGCCAGTGCAACCTACAGTCCCAGTCTACCCTGGGGGCTTTGGCAATCTCCCTTCCCCACCCTAAGCACCCCCTCACACACTGCCCAGCCTCAGCAGCCTAAGTAGCTACATGTTCACCTTGAATGCTAGAGACAAGCCCTCTGTGCTGCCGCGGAATCCCACCACCTGCCTGGCCACCTCTGTCCCAGGCCAGGCCACCATCAGCTCTTGCCCGGATTATTCCAATGGCCTCCTGATTGGCCTTCCTTCTTCCCCCGTGGGCCTCTACCATCTATCCGCACAGAGCAGCCACAGCAGGTCGAGGAAGGCCTAAGTCAGACCAGGTACTCTATTCAGAACCTTCCAACAACGCCTGTCCCATCTCACCTTAAATAAATGTCAAAGACCTTCCACTGGCCTATGAGATCCACCTTGTCTGGCTCCAAATCATCTCCACCCTTCCTTACTTCCCTGACCTCATTTTCTACTCTGCTCCATCCACATAGTCCTCTTGACAATTTCTCACACACTTCTACTTCAAGGGCCTTTGCACTTACTGTTCTTTGCCCAGAATATCCTTCTCCTCAGACCATAACCTGGCTTGCTCGCACTTCCTCCAGGTCTCTGCTCCAACCTCATCTCCTCAAAGACACCTTCTCAGACCTCTCAGTCAAAATTAGTATACCCTTCCCACCTGGACGGCATTAATCATTGGTTAGAGTGCTGTCTCATGCACTGAAGGGTTGAGGGTTCGATTCCTGGTCCGGGCACATACCCAGGTTACAGTTTCAATCCCTGGTCGGAGCGTATGTGAGACAACCAATCGATGTTTCTCACATCAATGTCCCCCCCCCCCCCCCCAAATCAATGGAAAAAACATATGCTCAGGTGAGGATTTGAAAAAATAAAATAGTACCCCCTCCCCGTCACTCTCTACTCCCTTATCCTGCTTCATTTTGTTGTGCAGCCTCTGCATCCCTCTGACTCACAATGTACCCACTTACAGACAGGTCTCCTGTAGTCTGAAAGCTGCATGAGGCCAGACCTTTGTGTGCTGATGTGTATCCCCAAGGCCTAGAAGAAAACCTGTCTCCAGAGACTAAGTGTTTGCTAAATAGATGAATGCATTGCCCTATCAGGGGTCAACCAAGCTTCCGAAACTCTGCACACAACCTGCCACATTCTTTCCAACCTCCTAGCCTCTGCTCATGCTATGCCCTCCTCTGAGAATCCCCCCTTCTCTTCAGTTTTTTATAAATATGTTTTCATTGACGTTTTTTAGACCACCAGGAAAGGAGAGGGAGAAAGAAACATCTATCGGCCACCTCCGTATACACCCCAACTCAGGATGGAACCAGCACCTGGGCATGCGCTCTCATCAGGAATCAAACCAGTGACCTTTTGGTGCACAGGACGGTGCTCAACCAACCAAGCCACATCATCCAGGGCCCTTTCTTCAGTTTTAAAGGCCAAATTCAAGCAAAGCCTCCTCCAGGAAGCCTTCCCTGCCAGCATGAGGCCAGTCCCTCAACATCCTACAGCCCCTTCAGTCTGCTTCCAGATTCTGAAAGCTCTGAGTGTTTTAGCTCCCCGGGCAGCCTCAGGGTGCCTCCCCTCCACTGTGAGGGGGGCATGTGTAGCCTGAGAGATCACAGATGGGAGGGAAGAAAGCAGGAGGGGTAAGTTCTTACCCTGGGTTGGGGGCTGGAGACAGGATTAGCAGAGGCTGCCAGCCTCCCAAACCCAGCTGGTCCCTGAAAAGTGGGGCTGGGAAATGTCAGGCTCAACTCTGGTCCATCCTCCAACTCTTCTCTGCCTGGGGGCGGGGGAGGGGCATTCCTGGGTCACACTCCCTCCATTAGCCCAGGGCCCTTTGGAAGGGACTGGGGCAGCAGGGAATAAACAGAGGAAAGGGACAGCCCTAGGCCTGTACTCCCCCTTCCCACCCTCCTCATGCCGGGTGACAAGACATTTAATTATAGATATTTGGTACCTCTCAGGATTCCAAATGTCCTAATCAAGCAGTTTCCATGGAAAAATCACAGCAAAAAGCCAAGGAGGGAAAGGAGAACCCCCACTCTCGAGGGTTCCCTGCCAAGGAGTGGCAGAGATGAAAGGTGCTGAAGAGCTGCAGCCCAGGCCTTCCTCTGTGAGGCCAGAGCTGACTGGGCAGGCTGGGCGTGGGGGCTGTGTCTGCTGGGCAGGCAGTGAGTGGCAAGGCCAGGGTTCTGGTGCTTGGGCCTGGCTCTGCCCTGCCTTACTGTGTGAACTTAGACTCAACATTCTCCTTTCTGAGTCTTGAAGTTCTTCCCACTCCGACCCCAGGCTCCAGTGAATTGAATAACCACCATAAAGGTGTTCAGGCTGTTAGGAGTATGCATATGAATCCTTCATCCTGTCCCTGATCCTGTTCCTTTACCCAGATGGCAGGCCAACCCAACCAAGAAATAGGGACCTCTTGGGCCCCTTCAACTCTAAGACACTGACATTTGAGGATTCAGTGCGAATCCAAGCCTGACATTCTGAGAATTCAGCGCTATAAGATTCCCACAGCTTTCACATTTGAAGAATGAAACATTCCGAGTGTCTGGCATATAGAAAGCACTTAAAAAATGTAGCCGCTGTTACTGCCATTCCAGTATGCTAAGTTCTGTGAGTCCACCCATCTGATTCTGACAGACAAGTCACTTCCTGCTTCTTGTCTGGATGTGGCGATAGTTGTAACATCTGTCAAATGGGTATCAAGTATCTGAGGGCAGTAGGCTGGACCCAAGACTGCTTTGAGGCCAAGGTGGGAAGCCCTAAAGAGTTGCTGATCACCCAGGCTATGCTTTGTGGACCTAAGTGGAAATGCCAAGGGGTGTGGGAGGCTCCCACAGCTCTACCTCCTCCCGCCAGCACATAAGCAAGCAAGAATCCACAGAACAAAGCCACCCTGCACTACCCTCATTCCCTGGGCTCCTGGTTCTTAAAGCTCTTGCATAGACCTGCCTTCCTCTCCCTTCCAGCCACATGCCAACTCCTCCTTTTCCCCTGACCACCCTGTAGCCTGTTCTTCCTCTAGAGCCTCAAAGAAGTAGACAGTCTGACCTCCCCTTGTACAAATGGCAAAACCAAGGCCCAAGACGACTTTCCAGGTCTTACAGTGGATCAGAGGCAGAGCCAGGCCTGGTCCCCAGGTTCCCTGCTCCCAACAAATGGCGAGGGGCGAAGGGGGGAAGAGACCGGGAGCGGGGAAAATACCATGTGAAGGGCAAATTGACCTCAGCTAGGAGAGACTTCTACACAGCCTGGGGCCAGGTCTGGGGCCTCCTCCACACCAGGGCAGCTCCTGGCTGGGTTCACACTGGTTTCTGCCCCGTCAGCAAAGCGTGAAAGCCTCTTCTCTTCGCTTATTCTGGAGCCCACACCACACCATCCCCACCCACAGTCCAGGGAGCGTGACTGGAACCCTGGGCCTAAAACAAGGGGACATTGTCTACTCCAGGGAGGCCAGCAAAGAGGGGGTAGACAGCTGCTCCCCATCTTCTTGGAGCCAAAAGGAAGGGACAGCAGGAGGGATTTAGGCTAGCAGATGGGAGAACTTTCAGACTTTATGAGGGGATAGGGAATTAGGAGATGGTGAGTATCTTCTGAGCCAATTCAAGTCCACTGGGTTATACTGAGGCCAGGACTGCCTAGCTCTGTGTTCAGAAACTAGCAGGTAGCAGGGAGGAGGGCCCCAGGCAGGAGGGCCCCAGGCTGGTCACTGGAAGCAGCTGGAGGAGTGGAGCCTGTTTTTCCCCTCTCTCCTGCCCCCAGGAAGGAAGTGATTGTATTAGCCACTCACTGTGCAAGAGCCTGTCAGAGACCATTACGTCCATTTTACAGAAAAGGAAAGGTGAGGCACTGAACAGAGATGTGACTAATCCAAGGCCACACAGGGACTCGGAGCCGAAGCTCAAACCCTGTCTGCTATGATAGGCTCACCAATTCTCTCCCCTCAGAGGGACACCAAGCTGGGCCTGGAAAGGCAAAGGCTTAGAGCTTGGAGAGAGCTTCCACTGAGGGCAGGGAGAAGCCTATGTTATGGGTAGATTATGTCCCACTGCGCAGGCCCTGAAGGGCAGGGGGACCCTAAGCTCCCCACTGAAGTCAGGCAGGCAGGGAATGTGCTGGAAGGTATGCCAGGAGCCAGTTCTGCAAAAACTCCCACCTCCTCCCTGGGTCTCAATGCCTCTTCACAGGAGTAACAGCCTCCCACCCCTACCCCAACCCATCCCAGTCTCCTCAAGTCCCTTGGTTCACCCCTGCTCTCTCCCCTAATTTAGTCTTCAAGGCTTCCAGAGGAGATAATTACATAGGAAAGAGAGCTGGGGAGGGGCCCCTGGCAGAAGCTGCCCTGCTCTCACCCTCCCCCCAGCCCCATGTTCCAGAGACAACAGACACTGAAGTTAGGGGCGCCTGAGCTGCCTTACCAGGCTCAGAAGGAGGACAGCCCCAAATCCCCCCTTTCCCGTTCCCTGCCTGCTGACTCTGCAGCCTTTGGTCTCCCTGAGACACCCACCAGAGCGAGGAGCAGAGGGAAGCAGAGACAGAGAAACAAAGAGAAGGAAAATTCAGAAGGGGGATGAGCGCGCTGGGAGTGACCAAATTAGTCCAGCGTTTAGCGGTTCCAGGCTCGCACTCAGGCAGGGAGCACAGGGGGAGAACAGGTCACGGCTGAAATAACCCTGGGGCCATCCCTGGACAGGACCAGAACCCAGAGCCTTGAATCTAGCATCAAGCACCTGGAACCTATCTGAACCCACAGCCAAAACTCCACGGGCACCTGAAGCCAGAGGAAGGGGAGAGCATCGCAGAGTCAGCAGGAAGGAGAAGGGGTGGGGACAGAATGTAAGCAGAGGATAATGGACCAGAACCTCCACCCTGACTCACAGAGGCAATCCTGCCAGTGGGGGTCAGAACCACTCTCAAACTCCCAAGGTTGCTGTCTGCTGTGCTCCAGCCACCACCCCCCTGACCTGGCTCTCCTCTAGAGGCCCCCATTCTAATCAGAAGAGGCTCCAGCAAACCTCAGGCCCAAGAGTGCCCCAACTCTAACCCACTGCTCTCCCCAAATTTGGCATCACCAGCTGGAGACATAAAACCACCTTGTCCACAATCCCCCTGGGTTTTATAATGGGGAGGTTGAGTCAGAAAGGCCAGGACCATCAATGTACTTGACAGAGCCCTCCCTACTACTCCATAGAGTAATGCCTGTATCTCTCCAATTTCCCCAGGCCCAGGGCAGACCTACACTTGAATCTCCCAGAGGAAAGCCACTGGGGGAGGGCAACTGTGGGCCCCCAGCCCCAAACATCCTACAAGTGGTCTGGCTAACAGGGCATCAAGGCTCTCTATAATGTCCCATCACTCTCCCATCTCCTCGTGTATTTAAAACAAAGAACCAGATAGTAATCTCTAAAGTCAATCCCTGAAAAACAGCTAAAGGACAAGATTAAAACCCTGTGTAATTATCATCCGGAGCACCTTGGAGCAGGTAAGGACCTTTGAGTTAGCACTAGCAGAGGCCTGAACCCCCTGGGGCCTGAAGAGGTAGAAGCCCTCCGTCATAAACACTCTTAAAACTGCCTGAGCACTTCCAGAACCAGAGAAGCACCCTCAGACCTGGGTACCTGCCCAATGAGCACTCTTAAAAGGCTCCTGCAGAAGTCAGCGCCCACGGCCTTCTCTCAGCCCACCCTCAAGGCCCCCCGCGAAGGACTCACCACCTGCGGCTTGCTGAAGCACTTGCTGGCCGGGGCAGGGTCCTCTGGAGTCCGGGTTGCCTCTGGGGGCTTGGCCTCAGCAGAGGGCGGTGCAACCACTGGAGTCAAGCATGGCATATCCACTGGCACTGGCACTGGGGCAGGCACCTCGCCAGAGCGGAGGGTCAGCATGTACTGCTTAGTGACATCCTCGAGGGATGGTGCCTGCAATGTGGCGTGGCCACGGGCAGGAAAGCCCATGGGCTCTGGCACAGCCACAGGGGGGCCAACAGAGGTTGGTGGCTCAGGCACCACAATAGGTGTGAAGATGGCAGGCACACTGGCATGGCGAACATGTTTGGAGGAGGGTCGGGCCTGACCGCCCTCCTCTCTCGGTAGTTCCTGATGACTGCTCCGGGCTGGGCGCTTCTTGGAGCCACGGCGGATGAGCCGTGGGGATAGGACATCAGCCAGTTTAGGGTCAAGGTGGAAGTCATGGTGGGCACTGGGGCAGGTAGACAGGGGTTCAGGCAGAGCCATCTCAGACTGCGCCTGGCCCTTGGCAGGACGAGCCTCTTCTGCTTCTGCCTGTCCATCTGCAAGAATGGGTTCACTGCTGGACGGAGGCAGCACGGGCTCAACCTCTCGGATGGGCTCCCCTCCAGGGCCCTCAAATCCAGGCCCTGCCAGCTCCCCACGGCGGCTGGGGTCACTCAAAGATTTCTTCTTGGGGGCTTTGCCAGTCACCCTGTCGTCCACCACACGCCCCAAGGCACCAGGCTCTTGAACGATGCTCTGTATGACCTCCTGGTACCCCTTGCTCTCTTCACTGCCCACAGACCAGTCACTGTGGCCGCTGGTCAAGCCCTCATCCACAGCTGGGGCTACTGGAAGCCCTGTTTTGGGGCTCAGTGAGCCCAGGAGGTTGCTATCCACAGAAAACCCAGAGGGCTCCTCAGAGGTGGCAGCCCGGTGGCGCTGTGGAATTGGGTCACTCAGGGACCGGTAGGCCTCACCTGCCTCCCCATTGCTCAGTTCAGTCCCACCAGGGCCTGAAGGTGGGACTTTTCGTCTTCTGCGGAGGGCACCTGGTGTGGGAGGAGTATCAGGAGCCACCAGGGACCACCCTCCCACACTGTCTTCAGTCCCAGGGAGTTGGTTGGTCTGGGCTGAAGGCGAGTTAAGGGGTCGCCATACTCCTGTGGTGCCCAGGCTGCGAAAGGCTGAAACAGGAGGCTCGGGGTCTGCTCCAATGCCCTCATCTGTGAGGCTGGATTCAGGGCCGGAGAGCTCCTCCTGGGACCGCTGCCCTTGGGTCCTGTCCCCTGTCCACTCAGGGCTTCCAGGAGGGATATCATTTCCATCCTCCTGCTGGGCACCCATGCGCTGGATCTTCTCAAAAACCTGACGGGCCTCTTGGACATACTGATCCTGAACAACGAGGGGCAGCGGGTCCTCCTCAGGCCCTGGGTCTGCCAGCAGGAGCTCGGAGGAGCTGGGCTTTAGGGAACTGGTGCGGGGTTGGCGGCGGGCCACGGGCTTCTCAGAGCAGGTAAATGACTTTGTCCTTCGAAGGGTGGCTGTCAAATCCTTGAGTGTGGGGCGGGTGCCAGGTGCTGCTGGGGCCGCTGGGGCCATGGGCCCAAGTTGCCCCCCCATGCCACTTGCTGATGGTGAGTCTCTGCCATCTATGGGGCTACTCCCAAGGTCCCCGGGGCGCCCAGCAGACTTTCGGACCCTCAGCTCTGAAAGGTCTGAGCGCAGGAAACTGAGCAGCGTTAGGGTCTCTGAGGCAATGTCTGGATTTGACAGGGACTTGCGCTGCCGCCTCTTGTCCAACTCCAATCCTCCATCCCTCAATGCCCTTGTGGCGCCGACGGATCCCTTGGTACGGGTTCGAGCCTGGGACCTTAGGAAGAGCCCTTCTCCAGCTCCGAAGCTAGGGGAGCGGTACACACCCCAGCTCCCAGAGCCCCGGCTCGCCCACAGGTCCTCATCCTTGAGGGTCTCCGTGCTGGAATAACGGCTGCTGCCACAGGAGCCCGATGGGCTGGCCAGGTAGGCGGGAAAGCTCACCTTAGCCACTCGGAAAGCTCCCCCCCCAGTGTCTGACAAAGACCGAAGCCGCTCCTGGGGGGGACCCGGCACACAAGGAGGTGAGTCAGTACCCCACTCCCGGGCTCCTTCCTCGCTAGGGGCTCTAAGAGACGCTGGGGGCTCCAGGCTTCTGGCTCCCCTAACCGTGTCCATGCTGCTCAGATTGAACCCACAACTGTCTGGCTTACAGTCCTCGTCCAAGAGGGAGCTCCCAGGCCTGGGCCCCGGCCTCCCTCTCCAGCGGTGGCCACCCTCACCATCTTGGTCCTCTTCACTGCCGGAGGAGAGGCCTCCGCGGTAGGCCGGACTCTGCGTCCCAGGCGGCAGCGGCGGCGGCGGGCCCTCCTCTTCCTCCTCGCTGGAGCTGGCAGCCCCGCCGCTGCTGACAGGATAGGAGGCCATGGAGGAGGAGGAGGAGGAGCGGGAGGCCCGGGTCCCGGCCTGCGGTTGGGAGAAGCTATGCCAAGAATGTAAACCATCCGCCGGACGCTGCGCCCGCTCCTGTTGCTGCTGTTGCTGCCGCCGCCTCCTCCCCTCGGTCCCCGGGCCGGGCAGCGGCCGCGCAGGGCGCAGGCCCGCCAGGTGGAAGCACGTCCGAGGCGGCGGCGTCGGTGGTTGTCGGGGCTCCCGGGCCGGCAGTTCCCACGCGGCACCGTCGGGGCTGGGCGTCCCCGAGGCCTCCGAGTCGGCGCTGGGCCGCCTGGAGCCGGGCCCGCCGAAGAGCTTGCGCATCTCGGTGACGCTGGGCCAGGCCCCGCGCACTGCGCCTTCGGTCGCTTCTTCCGCCGCCCCGGGGGAGGCGCCCCCGTCCCGGGCCCCCGCGGAGGTGTCCGGCCGCGGCGCGTCGAAGCGCCGGGAGAGCTGGCGCACCGACGGCGAGAGGCTGCGGAGCGGGCGCGGCTGCGCGGGGGCGGCCGGGGGCCCCGACGCCAGCTTGGACACGCGCCGGGAGGGCTGGCCCGGGACGGCCGCGGCCGGCCGGCACGAGGCGCGGCCCCGCAGCCCGGCTGCGTCCGGGGCCCCCTCCTTCGGCCCGGGCCCGCCGCTCCAACGCTCCAGCAGCTTGAACGACACGCTGCGATACAGCGGGGGCCGGGGCGCCCCGTCCGCCATGGTGGCGGCGGCGCTCACTCCGGGGGGGCTGGCCTCGGGGAAGCCACGGCCAACCCCCCCTTCGCCCCCGCCCCGAAGGAGCGCAGCGGCCGGGATCCGAAGGCCTGGGTTCCCGCAGCCGCAGTCGAGGGAGTTTGCGGGGAAGAAAGCGCCGAGACCAAAGCAGAGCTTTATCTGCTGCGGCTCAAGTGTCTGCGGCCGCGGGCGGCTCCGGCTCCATCCCGCGCGGCCCCTCCCGCCTCAGCGCCGACCCCCCGGCCCGGCCCCCACCTCGGCCGGTGCGACCCGGAGCATCGCGCGAGGGAGGCCCAGCCCGGTCCGGATCCCTTCCGCGGCTCTTCGCCCGCCGGCCGGCCTGCCTGCCTCCCTCCCCTCGAGCTCCCGCTCCCGTTCCCTCCCTCTCGGCTGCTCGCTCCTCGCTCCCTTTTGTTGCAAATAAACTTTGTGGCGGAGGAGAGGGGGCGGGGGGCGGGGCCTCCACCCCAAAGAGGGGGTGGGCTCCCCGCGCGCGAAAGGCTGGGAATCGGGATGAGGCTGAAGGGGTGGGGGTGGGGGGGGGCGTTGAGGGAATGGGGAGGAGCCAAGGGAGGGGACTAGACCGCCCAAGCGACCCTCGGGGCCCAGGCTGCCCCCACAGGACTCACTCCGACACCCGCGAGCTCTGAGTGCGGGCAGCTCCGCGGACCTGAAGCCGGCACGATGCACCCACTGCGGCTCAACCGCCTAGGCGCGGAAACCCCTCCCGCCCCGGGACCAACATGGCAACCTCGGACCCACACGCCCGTTCACACCGATACTCAGGTACGCGGCTCTCCGGGTCGGGAAAGGGGCCGGGCTTGCCGCTTGGGGGAAGGTGGGCGCCGCCCGCGGGCGGGCTCGGGCTGCCCCACCCTTTCGCCACGCCCTCTTTTGGGCCGTCGGAGGAGAGTCTCGCTGTAACTGCGACCCCGGCCAGCCCCTCGGGCCCCCAAACGCCCCGCCCCTCCCACCTCCGCGGCCGGTCCCGCTCCGACGTTCCCCCAAACCAGTCCCACGCCTCGTGGTCACGCCCCCGCTCGCTCTCAGGTTTCCAGCTGCCCGCCCAGCGCCGGCCGCCGCCTCCCCTCCAGGGTACGTGGCTCTTGCGCCCTCTACCGGCCGGGTTTGCACCCGCACCCCCCTGGAAATCTGGACAGGTAAAGCAAATCAGCACCCACCACCCAAAACCCCCACCTCCTTTACTTCCTTTCAGTTGCTTCCAAGTTCCTTAAGGAGCCTTTAAAAAATGAATCGCTCTCAAAGTGCACTCCCTCCTTCGGCCTCACGTACAAAAGGAGCTTCGACAGGACCGCCCTTGACTTGCCACAGCCAAACCTACACTTCTACCTGCGGCTGCTCCACCCTCCTGACAGGAGAGGTGTGGATCGCTTCTCCCTCCTGCCTCTGCCCCCAAGCCTCTGCCCCCAGTCTGGTTTGGCAAGTCTGGCATACTGGGGCTTTCCCTTCCCCATCTGCCTCCACCAGGTCCCATTCATTTTCCCTGGCCCAGTTTAAAGGCATGACAGCTTAGTGGGCGAATGGGAATTTATGCTGTGTCTTGGATGTATTGGTAATATTATTTCATTTGTTTTATTTAGTCCTTGAACCACCCTTGAAGGTAGATATTATTAGCCCTTCTATGGGTCATGAAGGAGAAGTAATTTTTACCGGTATTGAAGTCAGAAAACGGCAGCGACTGCTATGACTCAAATTCAGATTCCAGGAGCTTCAAACACCATGTTCCTCCAGACAGCCTTTCCTGCACCCAGCAGCCTCCTCCTCCTTGGGCCTGGGCTCACCCTCCCCAGGAACAGAGGATCCTTCTGGTCCAGCAGGAGGCCCTGGTCCAGATGCGAGGGGTGGGGATGGGCAAAGGGCAGGATGGTAGAAGCTCGAGGGATTGCCTGACAGCTGCATGAGAGAAGCAGGACTCACCCAGGACCCTGGGCCCTGCTTGCTGCTGCCCTGGGGGTGTGGGAAGTTTCTGTAGGAAGAAACTTTCTCTGTGACTTGCGACCAGCCTCTTTCCAGTAAGTCCCTCACTACAGCTTCGTCTCACTTCTGCCTTGAAGGGGCAAGCACAACTTTTCTCTTTGCTGGGAAACTGATGACAAGGAAGGAAGCCCTGCCTGGCCCAGGGCCTCTCTGTCTGATGAGTGACGTTGGGTAAATCTCTGGCCTCAGTTGCCACATCTGAAAAGTGAGGAGTGGGTCTAGGCTCCCCCAAGGCTGCCTCTCACTGACTCTGTTTGCAGTAAGACTCTTGTCTCTTCTAGAGTTTTCTTTCTACTCTTTTGAGGCAGTTGTAATATGGGGGGCCTTCATCCCAGGAGTCACTGCTCTCTTCCAATAATGAGTCCCCTATCACCTGAAATTTGTACTTTTCCAAACTCATATTGTGTTTTCACGTCACTTTTGGGATAGAGGTTCTTATATCCATTTCACAGATGGGCAAACCGATGAAGAGTGGAGACTCGGGTCACAGGAGCCCAGCATCCTGCAGCATGGCTGTGAGGTGAACTGGCTTGTGGCTTTGGATCAGGAGTCCCCTGGGCGGGGAGGGAGGATGTTTTAAGGATCTATAGCTGGGCCTCCAACAATGGGGAGCTCACCCAATCAGAGAGCGGCTTTGCCACTTACAGCTCCTCATGAGTCCTCCAACTTCCAGCCCCTTCTGGTTCAGGATGAGACAAAATTATCTTCCTGGCTCAGAGGGACCTGGGTGTCTAGTCCTCAAAAGACTCATCCAGGAGGGGCCTGGGAGCACTGGGCATCAGAGTGGAGAGAGGAGCACTGTGCTGGGAGTCTCGAGCCGGGTCCAATGCAGTCACCCTTACAGTTGTGTCCAGTGAACCTAACAGGTCATTCTTCCTCCTGGACTCAGGCTCCTCACCTGTGAAAGGGAAATGAAAACAATAATCCATCTACTCCGTGAGTCTGCTCAGCAAGATCACAGCTATAGAATCCATTGGAGAAATCAAGGTGGAAAGGTTATGATGGCCAAAGTCATGGATAATGTTGGGCCTCAGGTAGTTAAAGGGGAGAGAGATGAGGAGTGAGAAGCACTGAGTTCCGAAAAGAGATGTATGTAATTCTTTAAGTAAAAAAAGAAGAAGCAGTAAGTTCCAGGAAAGAACCCTGGCTCCTGACTCCTAAGAAACCTTCTCTGCCCTCATATCGGGCCAGGGCCCCTGTGGTCCCCAGCATCTCCTGACCGTTCCATTCCTAAATCAAATAGAAATGTCCGGAGATTGTCCTGTTTCTTTCCTCTATAATTAGACCTTAAGCGCACAGAATTGGATTATTCATAACCTTTTATGCATGACACTTTCTCTCCAGTTATTTAATTGACTCCCACAAAAAAGCAAAACAACTAGGACTTTACAATGTCCTACATCTCATTATATAGTTCCCCCACCCATTCTCCTGCCTCACCACCCAAGATAACCATCACCCCCTGTGCCCATCATTCCCTTTTTATATGGTTTTGTTGCATATCTAGATTTCTTTAAAGTATACAATTTAATTTTAGTTGTTTTTAATTTACAAAAAGGACATCTTGCTGTATATAATTTTGAGGACTTCTTTTTTACTTAATATTATGCTGCTAATATTTATCTATATCGTTGTATGTTAGTGTAGTGCTTTCTGGCTGAAATATTCCAATGTGTGAGTACAGCATTCATCTACTCTCTAGTGGATGGCATTTGAATGTTTCCAGGTGTTTGCACTTGTGAGTAGTGCTGCTCTGAGTGTTGTGCACACTCCAGTGAACATTGGCAGAAGTGCTTGGGGCAGTGGGCCATGTGGCTACTCCACAGGAATAGGCATTGTTCAGCTAGAATCGAATATCTTTTCTGTTTTTCTATCTTCACTGAGTATATTTTTCCATTGAATTTTTGTGCAATATTTTGAAATATTGATGTGAAAGAAACACATTGATTGGTTGCCTCCTGCATGCCCCCTGACCAGGGCCTGGGCTGGGAGGAGCCTGCGACCAAGGTAGTGCCCTTGACTGGAAACAACCCAGGACCCTTCGGTCCGCAGGCTGACGCTCTGTCCACCGAGCCAGACCAGCTAGGGCTCTTCTGGTGTTTTGATAATCTGCATTTCCTTTTCTAAAATGCCTCTTTGTGCCTCTTATGCACTCTTCTGTTGGGTTATAATACTTTGATGAACTTCATGAAAATTCTGCTCTAACCTTTCCAATGCTCAGCACCCCGGTGGCCTGAGGAGAGCTGATAGTTTTCACAGGAAAGGAAACAGAGGCTCAGAGACGTGAAGAGGTTTGTTCAAAGTCACAGGCTTAGTGACAGCCCTCCTTTACTGAGCGATGCCTTCTGAGGCCATGGGGCCCAGCTAAGAAACCTTCTCGGCCTTCACGCTGTGCAGGGCTCCTGTGGTCCCGCATCTGCTGACCATTCCATGAGCTTATGGTCTCCCTGGGAGGCCTTCTGTGCCCTGGCCTGCTGTATGTTTTCTGGACTCTTCTCTCCAGTTGTAATGATCCGGATGTGTTTGTGGTTATCTCATCATTGTCATTCTCCATCAGACTGGGGACTCCCCGAGGGCAGGGACCCACTGCCAGCATGGTGACTGGAATACAGAAGGTGCTCAATAAATGTTTCCTGGATGAACTGTGTGTTTCCTTGTCTGCACCCCAGCCCCCTGGATCCTTTCTGAGGGTTGGGTCTGGGTCTGAGCTGCCCCAGGGTTCCCAGCACCACCTGCTCCAAGGGGCACAGAGAATGTTTGTTAAATGAATGAGGGAGAGGAGGCAGCTGCATCCACTGCTAGGACAGATCCAGTGCCCCCCGGCTCTTCCTACTGTGAATGGAAATCTCCCCAAATCAAGCCCTGGTTCCCGACTCTCAGGCTCCCCCATGTTGGCACTCCCCTTCTCCGCCCTCCTCCCCTCCCCCATCCTTAATTGCTGACCTTCTTCCCTGAGCCTGGTCTCTCTCCCTCAGAACCATTCTTTCTTTACTTCACCAATCACTTAAACTTTCTTTCCTCTAGCCGCCCTCTCCCTCACCCTTACTTTCTTCTTCAAGAAACCCATCCACCCCCCTCAGATTCTAGCTAAAGGTGAAGTAACCACCCCCAAGCTTTGTACCTTTTCCAAAAACCCTTCCTGGGCGTCTCCAGACCCTGTTGATCCTAGCGCCCCCTCCCCCCCACCCCCAGGTGGAGGTCTCCACCCCAGTTCAGGACACCAGTCTACTATCTCAGGATGGAATCTGAGTAAAGGGGTTTGTTTGGGCTGTGGGTAACAAAGATTAAAAAAACAAACAAACAAACAAAAAGCCGCCCTAACCAGTTTGGCTCAGTGGATAGAGCGTTGGCCTGAGGACTCAAGGGTCCCAGGTTCAATTCTAGTCAAGGACATGTACCTTGGTTGCAGGTGCACACCCAGTGGGGAGTGTGCAAGAGGCAGCTGATCAATGTTTCTAACTATCCCTCTCCCTTCATCCCTGTAAAAAATCAATAAAATATATTTAAAAACAAAAACAAAAAACCAACCATTAGGGCTTAAAGAAAGTAGATACTTATCTCAGGCAAAAATCTGCATTTAGTGGCCCCAAACTGGAATGGTCACAGACCCAAGCTGCTGCCCAGCTGGCGTGGCTCGGTGGTTGAGCGTCGACCTATGGACCAGGAGGCCATACAATTCCCGGTCGGGGCACAATTCCCGGTTGTAGGCTCGATCCCCAGTGCGGGGCGTGCAGGAGGTAGCAGATCAATGATTCTCTCTCATCGCTGATGTCTCTCTCTCTCCTTCCCCCTTTATGATATTTTTTTTTTAAAGAACTAGCCTCTTTCTTTTGATATCACCTATCACTGTAGCCCCCCAAAATCAAAGTTCCTTTTGTCCAAATTGCAGGCCTCTCCAGCAACAGCACTTGTAGTGGATTCCCAAGGTGGGCCGGGCCTGGTTCTCCCACTTCCTCCACCAGCTGCAAGACACCTCTGACATTACTGTGGAGCTTAACTCTTCCAGGGCCCTTCTCTGAAGGCCCCGTTGCCCAACAGCGTTGGAGGTAAGGTGGGGCTAAAAGGAAGATATTGAATCAGTTATACGGTCCTTCCTTACCCTATCGCTCTGCCCGTCCCTCTCCTCCCTCCACCTTCTGAAAAGGAAGACCGCCATGCTGGTTCTGTCATTCTGTCACGAACGGGGTCTGTGGTATACCAGCAGCCACGGGCCGGCCGGACTCTTCCACAGGAGGGAATAAGGCCTGCAGGAGGAGTGAGGGATATGAGGGGTGGGGTGGGGGAGGAGAGAAAAGAGCAGAGACGATGAGGCTCTGCTGAGGTGTGGCTGAGGGGAGAGGTGCGCAGGGGCAGAACAGGGGAGGACTTGGGAGGGCCTCGCCTGGTCTTTTCCTTTGCTGTCTCCTCGGGGCCCTCAGTGAAGATGCCGTCACAGCCTTTTTAAGGCTCAGGTCTGTGTTTGAGATGTGGCCATATGAGATGGCCTCCAGGCAGCCTTCTAGGCACCTGCAGGCCAGATTTTTGGAGCTGAGAGGGCAGAACAGAGGAAGCGGGCAGAGCAGTCTGTCTTGAGACTGGTCAGCGGCCCCTGACCATGGGCCTCCATGTCACAGCCTCTTGACGGCTCCGGGGTGGCTCTTCCCTCTGTTCTGCCTTTCGGTGGCCTTTAATGCTCTGGTCTCACGCAGCTTCTTCTTTTTAAAGACATATATTTTATTGATTTTTTTACAGAGAGGAAGGGAGAGAGAGAGAGAGTTTGAAACATCGATGAGAGAGAAACATCCATCAGCTGCCTCCTGCACACCCCCTGCTGGGGATGTGCCCACAACCAAGGTATGTGCCCTTGACTGGAATCGAACCTGGGACCTTTCAGTCCGCATACCGATGCTCTATCCACTGAGCCAAACCAGTTTTGGCTTTTTTTTTTAAATGTATTTTTATTGATTTTAGAGAGGAAGGGAGAGGGAGAAAAAAAACACATCCATAATGAGAGAGAATCATGGATCTGCTGCCTCCTGCACGCCCTACACACTGGAAATTTAACAACCCGGGCATGTGCCCCGATCGGGAATCGAACCATGACCTCCTGGTTCATAGGTCGATGCTCAACCACTGAGCCACGCCGGCCGGGCCACCACTCAGCTTCTCAACACCCCACTCCTCACACACCCAACCCCTGGGCCTAGTTGAAACTCACTTGCTTTACCTCCAAGCACAGAGCATCTCTGCCTCCGGGTTTTGTAGGCACCGTGCCTTCACCAGGAGCAGGCGCCTCCCCTCTGCCTGGTGGGTCCCTCCCACCTCCAGCTCCACCTCTGCTAAGAGGCACCCCCTGATTTCTCTTCTGCGGAGCCTGGCTCCTGCCACTGGTTGTCTGGAGAGTGGCCATGAGACAGCTCCCATTTTTTCAGCTTTCACACACACGGGGCCACATGCCGCCCCACCCCCCCACCCCCCAGCTCTCTGTCTGTCCGCCCCAGGGCAGAGCTTAGCACAGGGCTGGCCCAGGCTGTACCAACATGCTCCCCCTTCTGCTGGCAGAGCTCCAACAGCCTTTAACATCTGGTTCAGATGCTCCCCCCTTCCCCTCAAAAGATCTCTCCTGACTTCTTGATCTGGGTCATGGGCACCCTCTGAGCACTCCTTCCCCGAAGCCACGCTTCCCTGAGTCACAGCCTTTACATCACTGCGTCAAAACTTCCTGTAGTCGGGAGCCAGCTTGAGTCTGGTTCTCTTGGGGCCCACAACCAACCCAGGCCTGAACACACCGTGTCAGTAAAGGTTTGCTGCATGAATGGATCATACCCAGCTCCTATCCATCCCTGAAAACCCAGTTCAAATGCCTCTTCCCAGAAGCTCTCATCCCCCCGCCCCATCTTCCCTCACTCCCTCATAAGTGACTCCAAAGCATGCGGCATACTCCTCAATTACAACGCATGTCACATATATTTTTTTGTGAGCAGCTTAACGTGGCTTCTCCACCTCCCATGGCTCACGGGACCTTCTGCAGAGCCAGGCTCAGGCTGCCCCGAGTCTGTGCCCACAAGGCCTGGTCCAGAAAAGGGGCTCCATAAATAGCTGTTGATGAGACATTGGGGTCTGTCCTGCCCAGCGGGCTCAGCGTCCCTGCCGCTGCCACGTGGCCGTGAGTTTCTGGAGCAGTTCGTGGGGCCGCCTGTGGAACTTCTTTTGGGTGAAGTAGAAGAGGATGGGATCCAGCACACTGTTGGCACTGGCGAAGGGCCGAGTGCCTTTGTAGGCAGCTGCAAAGGCCTCCAGCACAGGGCAGGAGACCCCCGGCGTAGAGCGCACCGCCAGGTAGGCTGTCTTGGTGACGTGGAAAGGCAGGAAGCTGATGGCAAAGACGGCCGCCACCACCACAGCCATGCGGGCCGCCTTGCCACGCCGCTCCTGGGCCACGGGCCCTGCCGGGCCGTCCCGGCGGCACAGACAGCGGGCCAGACGCCAGTAGCAGGCCAGCAGGGCAGCGAAGGGCAGCAGGAAGCCGATGACCGTGAGGGCCATGCCATAGGGCAAGTATCGGGTGGCCAGGGCGGGCGTGCTCAGGTCGTAACAGACAGTGCGGTTACGCTGGACGCCCGTGGAGGCGAAGAAGGCTGTGGGCAGGCACTGGGTTGTCACCGCCAGCCACACGGCTCCGCACACTACCCAGGCAGCCCGGCGGCCCCCACGCTTGTGCCAGGGGGCCAGAGGGTAGCAGATGCCCAGGTAGCGCTGGAAGCTGATGCAGGTGAGGAAGAGGATGCTGCCGTGCAGGTTGGCGTAGAAGAGGAAGCGCACCAGGCGGCAGGCGAAGTCGCCGAAGGGCCAGTGGTCACCCCGGGCGTAGTTGTAGATGAGCAGGGGCAGGGAGCAGGCGTACAGCAGGTCGGCCAGGGCCAGGTTCAGGGTGTACACGGCCGTGCGCGTCAGGGCCCGGCGGGACGAGCAGATCTGGACAATGATACACATGTTCAGCGGCAGGCCGGCCGCCAGCACCACGGAGTACACAGGTGGCAGCAGGAGTCTCTTGAAGTTCTCCCGGTAGACACAGGTGGTCGGTGGGGAGGTCAGAGCCTGGCTGGTGTCATTGTGCCACTCCATGGCTTCCTGGCCGGCTTCCTACATCTGGCGAGGCTGGGGAAGCAACACACAATCTGTCAGTGACCACATTCACTGGCCACCCAGTAGGTCCTTGTTTGTCCCTCTCCCCCCACCCCGAACCATCTTTGATAGCACCCCTCGGAGACCCCACACAGTCCTCACAAAGCCTGGAATACGTGAGAGAGAAACAGATTTGTTGTTCACTCAGTGATGCATTCATTGGTTGATTCTTGTATATGCTCTGACCGGGGATTGACTCACCACCTTGGTGTATCAGGATGCTCTAACCAACTGAGCTACCCAGCCAGGAGTAATTTCTTTTTATAATATCTATTTCTCACCAGACTATCTGGTGAACTTTTATTGATTTCAGAGAGGAAGGGAGAGGGGGAGAGGGAGAGGAAGAAGGAGCAAGGGAGGGGGGAGAGAGAGAAAGGGAGGGAGACATCAGTGATGAGAGAGATCACTGATTGGCCAACTCCTGCCCACCCCGCAATGGGGACCGCGCTCACAACCAGGCATGTGCTCTTGATCAAAATCGAACTCAGGACCCTTCAGTCCAAAGGCTGATGTTCTGTCCGCTAAGCAAAACCAGCTAGGGCTGAACTTCTTGTCATCCTTCAAAATCTGAGTCAAATGTCTCTCTTCTATAAGTGGAGATGGATGGACTTTGATTTAAGTCCCAACTTACTAATGGCTATGTGACCTTGAGCTATTGATATACCTTCTCTGAGTGTCAGCTTTCCTACCTGAAAAATGGGGGAATGGTGGGCCTACTTCTCAGGATGTTATGAGATTAGAGGTGCTAAATCATGCTATCCAGGGCTTCCGCGGGCACCCTGGAGTTTGGAGATCGTGGTCCTGGTGGGCCTGCCTGCTCAACTCTCCTACACAGACTGGGAATCTGAGGAGAGGTGACAGGTCTGGTGCCTCTGTCTGAGTCCAGCCCCGGGTCCAAGGCACAGAGGGCCGTGGTAGCTCTTATGAATCAACATGAAGAAAATATTCACACACCGTGAGCCGACCAAGGACAGCATCTACCTCCTCGGCCTGAACTCCACCTTCCAAAGCCACGGTCCTTCTTTTGGCTGCAGTTTTCTTATCTGTAAAATGAGGGAAGGAGGTGATTCAGGAGTTCCCTAGGCCTCCTTCCACTTGATTTAAGGCTACCAAGGCTGGTCTGGCAGAGCCACTGGAGTCACGGCGCCCTCTGGTGGCTAGAGTAAAAACAGCTTTCCTGGAGGCAGACGGCAGAGGGTGCAACCACATCACCGGCTTAACAGGGAGCGGAATCCAGACACAGTCGGGGGTGGGGTGGGGGTGAGTGGCGAACTGGCAGCAGAGCCCAGGGGAAGTTGGAGCCAGAGCCCAACCACCTGACTCTGGAAGCATCTTGGTATAGCCCATGGACATGGAATGCAGAGGTTCCAAGCCCAGCCTCAGAGAATCAGGCAGGCTCGGTTCAAACCCCGACTTCCCTTCTTTCAGGCTGTTCAACCCAGGGCATGCCACTTACCTTTTCTGGGCCTTTGTCCTCATCAGAAAACAATGTATGCTAGGCCTGACATGCAGGTGCTTAATAATCGCCATGCCTTGCATGCCTTGCTGTTATATCCTACACCTGATCCCTCCACTCATCCCTTCAGGCTGAGGTTTGGGGGAGCCAGGAGCACAAATGCTTTAAGGATTTGCCCCTGGTGGATGAGCAGTTTCTTGTTGCTCACTTCTCAATTGACATTTTCACATTTACTGCTGTCCATAGAGAATTCGCTACTTAACTCCAGTGGACCTGTAAGGCAAAGCCGTTGAGATAGTGAGTCAAATCCTCCCTTCTCTCTGTTACAGAGGGGAGAAGCTGAGGCCCAGAAAAAACAAACAAACAAACAAAAAAAACCCCCACAAAGTCCTGCAAAGGCACTCAGAGGGTGATAGAGGGTTGAGGCTGAGTATATGGGCTCTGGTCCAGATGCCCAGTTCAAATCCCGGCTCTGCCACGTGTGAGCTGTGTGGCCTGAGGCTCACTACTCAACCTCCACGCCTCCGTTTCCACATCTATGAGATGGGGTAATAGAGTACCTGCCTCCCGGGGCTGTTGTGAGGGTCAGTGCTTGGCACAGGGCGATTGGTAACTGTCCCTAATGTGGATACAGCTGCTAAGTAAAGTTATGAGATTTTTAAAAGTTATAATAGAGCAAAACATAACTCCCCACACTAATTTCTTCCAACTTGAAATCTGATTTTGATTAAAATGTTTTACCCAGATTCTGGGCAACTGCAAAAGGATGATGTTTGGATTCTCCAGGTCTGCTGTACCACATGCCATACCACCTGTAGTTACCTAAGATTCTCGTGGGTTTTATCCCAGGAGTTAGGAGTGCTGGGGGCCCGGCTCATGAGTTAGGCACAGTGGGGAGGCCAAGGCTTGGCAATACTCCCACTGTAGCCAGGAAGGCAAGATTAGGACAGGCGAGATAAAGTTTATCCATTCACCCCTTCATTCATTTGTCCAGGCCATTCTCTCATTCATGCGTTCATTTTCTGGTTTCTGCATGCTGGGCATTTACTGAGCTTTTACTGCCTGCTGGGTGATGAGGACACAGTATATGGTTGCAGATGAAGGTAGATAGATACAGATACAGAAATACATATGCACATTTACCTGTACTTATACAGGGTGGGGCAAAAGTAGATTTGCAAGAATAAACTGTTTATTCTTTTATTTATTCGCTATTGTCTTATCTAGAGTAACAACTGTAAACCTACTTTTGCCTTACCCAGTATGAGGGCTAGTCTGAGGGGGGAGACCAGTGTGATCCATAGGATGGAAGAGACTTTTCAGAGGAGGATGAAGGATGGATGAGTCCCTGATGGTCGAGGAGGGTTGCCCTGGGTGGAGAGGGGTGTGAGGATGCTTGGGTGTTCCCAGGTGGGGAGGAAGGTGGAGCGGGCAGGGCCTGAGAGGACAGCAGCCTGCTGGGACAGAGGGTCCTGGTGGGGAGGAGGAAGCTGGTAGAAGGAACCATGCTGTGCCCCTGAACCCTTCTTTGAGAGGCCTGTCACCCTCAGACACACCCCAGAGAGCCCTCTGACTTCAGTGCAGGATGCAGGGCTGCAGGAGAGGATCCAGGGCAAACCTTCAGGTCTGCTCCAGGCCTGGCTATCATGGGCTCCCTCATCCATTCTGCCTTCCCAGGACGTAGGAGGGGTGAGTTCTCCCAGTCCTGGTAAAAGCTGGTCCCGAAAGCGAGGAGAGAGAGAGAGAGAGAGAGAGAGAGAGAGAGAGAGAGAGAGAGAGCACTTGGCCCTGCCTGCAGGCAGCAGCAACATTGGTTCCCTACAGCCGTCATATCTGTCATCCGTTCTTAGACCCCGACGCGCAGACCAGCTCAGACCCCAGCCACTTCTCGAGCTCTAGCTACTCTGCCTGTGGTGGAGTTTCTAGATGGTTCTGATTACCTCCTTCCTTACATCCCTCTGTCCGATGGGGGAAAGCTCAAACCCCTGTCCTGATAGTCAGGCTTCTGCTGAGCCTTCTGGCCTCTTCTGAAGTACCTCATGCCCCTCAACGCTGCCCCTCCCCCACACTGTCCCCAGGACACTGAGACGGCCAGCAAGCCAGGCCTCCTCCCAGCCGCCCCATCTGTACTGTTCCCTCCACACAAAGTGCCATCAACCCATCTCTGTTCCTCAAAACCCTGTGTCCATCAAGCTCCAGATCCAATCTTGCTTCCTCCTTTCCCTTTACAAAAATACGTTTTGTATTGATTTTAGAGAGAGAAGAAAGGAGGGGGGGAGAGAGAGAGAGAGAAACATCAATGTGAGAGAACATTGATCAGTCGCCTCCCAGAAACTGAACCCATGGCTGGAATCGCAGTGGTGATCTCTGGGTGCACGGGAAGATGCTCAACCAACTAAGCTCACCGGCCAGGGTGCTTCTTCCTTTTCTGATCCCCCAGCTGGGTGGAGTCCCTTGCTCTGGGCACCCCAACTCTGTGGACCTCCTTTAGGTCAGTGCTAAGCCCAGCCTGCCTGCCCAAAGTCCCTGTGTCCAACCCCAGCCCCACTCCACACTGGCCCTGGCCCCGAGATGCACCAACACTCACATGCAGCCTCCTGTCCCCGAAGTGCCGTGCTGGCCCCGAGTGTGTTGGAGCAAGGGGAAGCCAGACGTGCGGCTCCACACCCTCAGCCCGGGCTGTGACACCTCTGATGGGCGGGCAGCTTCCTCTGCTTCCTGGCAGGGCTGTCTCTGACTGAAATAGCCCCTGTGGGGCCACCCCCTCCCTCACACCCCTAACACCAAGGTCTGGCGGAAACTGGGCCTAAGAGTAGCAAGGAGGTCGAGGAAAGGTCTCCTTCCCGGAACCCTCCCCCACCCCAGCAGAGGAAAGAGGGTGGTGAGGAGTAGAGACAGAGAGGGGAGTAGGGAGACCAGAGGCTGCTGGTCAGAGGTCAGCCCTATAGACTCAGCAGCTTCTTTTCGCCTCAGCCTCTTCTCAGTCTTCTCATCTGTCAAATGTGCAGGTTAGTGACTAAAGAGCTTCCGACTCCTCCTTCAGCTGTCACACCCAGAGCCATCTTCCCAGTCACCCACTCCTCCACCCACCACCCCCACCTCGTTCTCCATTTATTCAGTAGCTCATTCACGGACGTGCCCAATCCTCCATGTGGCTATTCACTTATGCACCCTCTCCTTCCCTTTTCAGGTCTCTTCCTTTTCTCCAAAAGCATTGATTGCACACCTACTACCTGCCATCAGATATTCCCACATTTCCTCTTTAGCAGGCCCTGGGAGGGACAGGTATGGGCTGCTGCAGAGTTAGAGGTGATGCCTCTAAGAACTCACCTGACTAACCTTCTCCTACCTGTGCTAGTCCTCCCTGACTCCTCCTGGCTGCCAAACCAGGGCCAAAGCTGTGGGCCCAGATTCTATCTTGGCCACCATTCACTGTGTGATTCTGGACAAGCCCTTTTCCCTCTCCGACCTTCTTGGTAGAATGTGGTCATAATGGCCACCAGCGGGAGGTGAGGATGAGCTGCCAGAGAGAGAGAGGCCCCTTTGAGTCTGTGCAGTATAAGCACTGACCTCACCCCCAAACCCATTTTACAGGCCAGCAGAGTGAGGAGCCAAGTCAGGGCCGAAAGTTTGGACCAAACAGAACAGGTTTGAATCGCCTGTGAACGCTTGTTCAGTCGTGCATGAATCGAACACCTCCTGCAAATCCCGGGCTGCTAGGAGGTGGCTTGCGCAGGTAGAAGCGTGGATCTCCTTGTCTGATTTGAGCTGTGCTGGGATCTGGAAGGGCCAGGAGGCCTGGCCTTCAGTCCAGCAGCCAGTCCTCTGCTGAACTCTTGTGGTCGCACCCCACCAGGGTGTGTCCAAAGAATGGGACTGGCTCCAAGGGCTTCCTGGGGTGCCAGTCTCAGGGCAGGGCTTGGGACTCAGTTCCTGCCACCTGCGGAGAGAGCTCCGGTGTTAGGGCTCATAGGTACACCTGGGAGGGAGGGACCTGGAAGGGCTCCTGGAGCAGACATGTTTGGGCCAGAGGGGAGGCTGAGGGGGTTGGTCCATCATAAAACCCCCAAGCAGAGCCCCAGTGCCACTGCCCAGCCTCAGCCCTCCCCACCTGGCTTCCCAGCCTCTCAGCCTCGTGCCAAGTTCTCTCCTCTGCTTGGGACGCTTTCCCTAATCCTCGCCGAACAATCCTTGCTGCTCCTTCCTGTCCTTTTCTCGTCTGTGAGAGGAGCATGATCATTGGTACCTTCCACGGAGGCTGGTGTAAGAATGAATTGAAATGAAACCATGTATATGAGGTGCCCTGGCACACAGTAAGTACTCAATAAACATGTGTTCAATGAATGAATCCATTCCAGGCCCAATCTAAATGCCCCCATGTTAGGTCCCCTCAGCCCACCACAGTCTCCACTACCTTCCGGGCCCTCAGTACCGAGTACCATTTCCTAACTGCGGACCTTATGCCTGATGTTTTATCTGCAGTTCTGGGAGGGGGAAGTGGGGAGAGTCTTCTCCATTTTACAGATGAAGAAACTAAGACTGAGGAAGGGCCACCGAGTTTCCCCAGGTGTCCCCCAGCCAGGTGGCATTTCAACAGGGTCTTTCTGGCTCTATGGCCCCCTTTGCAACGTTCCCCCCAAGTTCAGGGGATTCCCAGGGGAGTGTCTTCCCCGTGCTGAGGGCCTATGGCCATGAGATGGCGCCAGCAGGCTGCTCTGGACCAGCGGTCGCCAACAGGTGGTCTGTGAGGTCGGAAAGGTAGGCGACCGCCGCTCTGGACAGTCAGCCTCACCTTCAGAGGGACTGTGTGGCAGATCTGCACACACCAGGGGCCTCTCTCTAGGGCTGGCACTGAACAACCTCAGGACCAGTTCCCAGCCCTATTGACTCACTCCCTGGCCTTCCTCCTCCTCATCATTCCCAGATAAGCTCAAGCCCTATTTCAGGTCCTCACCTGCACAATGTGGCTCACAAGAGCCACTGGATACATTGGCAGGATGACAGGGCCAATGCTGAGCCCTGTCCACCTGAGCTAAAGGCCCTGGGAGTATCCACCACCCCTTCCCCTCCAGGTACTATTGGCAGAAACGCTGAATGCAGTCTCTCCCCCCACAGAAGGGACAATTTTTATAATTCAGGCAACAGCCATGGGTCAGTGTATGCCTGCAGAAGTGATTCCGTTTAGATGTAAGGAAGCACGGACAAGGGTTGAAGCTCCTTGGGCTGCTTGGATCTTATGATCTCAGGACGCTCTGCAGATGAGTTAGCAGCCTCCCCTCTTCCGCTGCCCCTGCCCCAAGGACCTCATATCTGGAAGGGATGAGGAGGCCTGCTGGCCAGAAGCAGGAGCTGGAAGCCTGAGTCATGCCTGCCAGCCAGCCAGGAACCAGCCCAGACCAGGCTGGACGTGGGAAGAGGCCTCCCAACCTTGGCTGCCCTGCCTGCTGGGAAACTAGCCCGGAATCCCCCTTGCCTAGCCCCTGGCCTGTGCATTTAGCAGCAAAGGCACAGGATGGCGGGGGTCAAGACTCAGCTTCCTTCCCCTGAGGAGTCAGGCCGGGATCCATCACCAACTTGCTGTGTGACCTGGCACGGGCTCCCTACCCTCAGTGAGCCCACACCTCTGGCTGACAGACGGGGCTAGTCACGGCGCTTGTCTTGACAAGGCAAGTTCCCTCTGTGCTCCGGTCACCAACCCACTCCTGACCCAGGCAGCATCCAGCCCCCTGAAGTCCAGCTCAGGTCAGTCCGAGGCCAGGTTCCCAATGCCAGTGTCTCTCTGGCACCCAGAAGACAGTGGGCAGGGGCCGAGCCACCCCCTTTTGGAGGAGTTTTGGTCTCAGCTGTGGTACCAGGCTGACCACAAAAGCAGGCAAACCTGGCCGGAGGAGGGCACAGGGAGGGTAGGAAAGCTGATTTCTCTTCTCTTTCCCACTTCCCCTCCTCACCTCCGTCGCAACAGGAATTAAAGTGGGAACTGAAACAACCATTTTGAGTGCGAGGAAGGGGAAGCTGTAGTTTTGGGGAATTTGGGGCCTGAGGCTGCTTCCTTTGGTTGCTCTCCAGCCTCTATGGGCTGAGCAAAGAGGGAACTTGCCTTTCCCGAGCCTCTGCTATGTGCCAGGCCTCAGCTGTCCATCACTGAGCCCACGTCATCCCTGCTACAATCTGGACACTGACTGTGCACCAAGCTCTGTACAAAATGCTTTACACGCCATATCTCATTTCCTCTTCACAATGACCATCTCCACGCTACAGATGAGGAAGCTGAGGCTGGCAAAGTTAGCAACAGGTTCTCTCTTGGAAATGAGATGAGGAGGCCAGACACCAAGATGGCCCTGGTGAGCCCAGGGCTGAGAAGTCACAAGTGACCTTGAAACTAAGAGAAAGAGAGAGACTGAGAGAGAGAGACAGAGAGAGAGAGAGAGAGAGAGAGAGAGAGAGAGAGAGAGAGAGGAGAAAAACAGGGCCCAGAAGGCAGCAGTGACAGAATAGGGAGAGTCTGTGGTGCCTGGTGCCCTTAGGGCTCTAGGAGATCCCAAGACCCTCCCATAAACCCCCTTTCCCTGCAGCTGGTGTGAGAGGGTCTTTGTTCTTTGCCTGGACCCCTCAGGATGTTCAGTTTTTTCCCTGTGGAGGTGTATCACTTGGGTCTCTCTTCAAGAAAGAACCAGGTGTTTAGCTGCAAGCGGCGCAGTTGGCTGACAGCTTCCGTTGGTGTCTTCAGGACCCACACCCATCCTCTCAGGGAGCCAGGCTCCAGTCGGCTGGGAAGAGATGGCCCAGGTCCAGCTGCCTGGCCTGCCTTGCCGGCAGTCATTGCTCTGCTCCTCAGCAGCTTCTTCCCACCCAATTTCCAGACCCCCTCTGATGATTAGGCCCCACCCCTTGTTATTTCTTTGTGGGACCCCCTCCTTTATTGCCTGGAGTCTTGAGGCTCTGGGAGTGCTGGGCCTGCCCATGAGAGAAGAGTGGGCTTCTTAGGCCCCACACTGGCTCAGGGGTGGATGGGAGACATTCACTCGGTGACTCAGTCAATTCTGGAGCTTTTGCTGGAACACTGGGGAGGAGACAGATTTTCCACTGGGTTTGCAAAGCTGGTAGGAAGTGAGCCTGGAGCTGCTGGCAACAGGTGAACTGTATGCCGGGCACTGTCCTATGCCTTGCAGATATTGTCCGAGGTAAAGCCAAGGGCTGGAAGAGCTGAGAGCTGGAAATACCTAGGTTCCTGGGCACCCTGTCCAGCTGTGCCTGAAGCTTCACCTTCCACGGACCTGTGAGTGGTGTCTCAGTCCATTTGACCTGGGGTTCTGTCACTTGAGATTTGGAGTCCTGCCTATAGACCTGCACCCCCATGCTTCCCTCTCCTCTCCTCACAGCATCTGTTCACAGATTTGGACCCTGAACCCTAACACTCCTGTAGGGGAGGCTAGAACTGACCATGTACCTGGAGGCCACCAGCAGAAGGGCAGGTGGGGACTGAGGGACTGTGAGGTCAAGCCTAATTCCCCCAACAGCTCCCAGAGTAACCACTGTATCATCTCCATAGATAGGTCCCAGGCAGGAAATTGGAAAGCTGGAAACCTGGGTGCCAGTCCTAGCTCACCTTCTACTTGTTGTGTGACCCCGGAAAGGTCACATCACCTCTCTGAACCCTACTTTTCTGAGCTACTTCACTGCTCCAGTGTCTCGGCTTCTCAGCAGGCGCCAGCCATCGAGCTACATGCTTTTATTGCAGGCTCTCATTTGCTCTTACAACAATCCTGGTGATTTGTACTGTCCCAATTGTAGAGACAAGGGAACAGGCTTAGAGAAGGCTGGTGAGATACCCAAGGTGGCACAGTGAGGCAGTGGTGGGCCAGGACTAGGATGCAGGTCTGAGTAATGATAAAGTCTGTGCCCAGGAAGAGAGGTGACAATTCGTTGTGGGAAAGCAGGGGCCAGAGACATTAGGAACTTGCCCAAAGTGCCCAGTAAATCCACCATGCCACCTGCCTCTCAGGAACACAGTGGCCTGAAAAAGGACAAAGGCATGGTGGCCACGAGATAGCGAAGGAAAGAGCAGTCCAAGGATCAGTGTCTGCCACACTCTCTCCATTCTGTAACTTTGTTAAGAATTAGGTACAAGGGTGTTGTGTCTGGGGCCCCAGAGACCAGCATGGGTGCCAGCTTCCGAGAAGATGGAAAATGTTGGAGGGAAGCCAGCCCTGTGGCTCTGTCCTTGGTGCTGCCTGGATCAATAAGATTGCAAAACATCTTTGTCTTGGATGATGACAGAGGACATGTTAAGGGGGAAATAAAGTAATGGAGTAGCACCCCTGAGCCTTCATGGGTGTCCCAGCCCATGACCCTCCAGAGAGCAGACCACCAACACTGCTTGAGTGTTTCACACACTGAGGCCCCAAAGGCAGGCAGCTTTGTCGTGGCTCTTATAGGTGAGGTTTGGGTGTGGAGGAAGCCTGAGAACCCCTCCCCTCCCATGAAAGACAGCCCCCTGCCTTGGCCCTGCTCACCAACCCTAGAACCCAAGCCTACCTGACAGAAATAAGAGACCAAACTTGACCTCAAAGTCCAGATGTCAATGACTGGACTAGCTCTGGATCTTTAGAGCCAGAGAGGCCTTAAGAGTATCTGATCCAGAGTCCTTCCCAACTCTCGAGAGAAGGAGGGCCCCTGAATCCTCTTTGACAGGACTTGTCTGGCCTCTGCTTGCATACTTTCCATGATAGGGAGCTCACTCCTTCCCTCCCAGGCTACTGCATTCCACCTTGAGAAAGCTCCATGGGAGATGTGTTTTGTCACACCGACCCCTGAGATCTGCCCCTTGGCAACACTTTTTTTCTCCTGGGGAAGGAAGGGCCTGGCTTGGAGGAGTCTGGAAGGATGACTTGCTCCTACTGCCAGGCCCATGCAGGCCCTCCCATTTCCAACTGGGGAGGAAGCCCTTAGAGCTTCTGGCGTTTTCTCCTCTGCTTCTCAACACCAGGTTGCAGCTGGGGAAACCAAAGCTGAGAGAGAAGCATTGGGCTCCGGGGATATAAACACAGCAATCTGGCTGATGGGTATCAGCTGCAGAAGACAGAATATTTGGGTCCTAGACCTAGCCCTGCTGCCGGGCAGCTGGATTTCCGATTCCTGTGGACACCTATCTGTGACTGGAGCTCCTACAGCACAGTCTGGCCTGGCCTTGCCCTTATGTTCAGCATTGTTCTCAGGGCATACTCCCCTCTCAAACCGGTCTGTGTCTCTGCAGGGCATGGCTGAGGACAAACAGGAAGGAACCACGTGCCACCTGCTCCAGCGAACTGTGGATCTGGGCTGGTCCCTTCTCTGGTGGAGTAGCCTGGGCTCCACCCTGCCCAAGGGAGTCAGATGTCCTATCAATGCAGCTCAGCCAGGGTGGGGCTGGTGGGGAGGCCTGGCTCTGGTCCCTGGGGCTTGAAGACTCGACCAAGTTTCCTCAGTGTCTGGTCCTGTGCTTGACTAGGTCCTACCTGTGTGTGGGATGGGCTGGGGGAGAGCATGGGACTGCAGGGGAGATATGTAACTATTTAACGTGGTCAGCGCCAGGTACCTGGCATCTTCCATCTCCCCAGAGAGGCCAGTAGGGCAAGGCCTGCTCATTGCCATTTTTCTGGTGGGAAAAGTGTGGACAAAAAAGGGGCCAATACTAAACCTGACAAGCTCAGGGAAGGCCTGCTTGGCGGCCTGACAAACTCAGAGACCTGAAGTACCTACAAAGGAGGGTCTGAAATTAAAACATTGTAACTAAAAGCAGGTCGTGGCAGGTAGTCACGTCCTAGGCCAGTATCTTCCCTGACAAAGGTCAATTTTTTACCTAAACTGAGCCTGGCTATTATCTTTTTGCACTGAGGATAACAGACTTTTGGAATGTCATGGTAATTTCCTTATTTTTCCAGACTCCCAAGGACACAACCACTGCATCAGAGCAGAGGTGCCTTGAAGGAAGGTGAACACAGCTGGAACTGTCAATGCACCAGTAAATGTGGTTGGCAAAGAAGTCCCAACAGAATAATAATGATACAGTTTTTGAGCTGTACTGTGTGCTGGATGCATATGAGAGGAAAGAACTGTTTTTATCTGAATTTTACACTAGGCACAGAGAGGTTAGTTGACTTGCCCAAGGTGGCTCAGATAGAATGAAAGGTCACTGGGCTGTGAACTCAAGCCATTTAACTCCAGAGTCCATGTTCTTAGCTCCTGCAATGCACTAGGGCTAGGAAATCCCAGCCGCTCTGCTGACTGCCTGGGACCCAGCTTGACAGGGGCTCACCCTCCCACCAGCTGTAGGGCTCCAGAAATGCTGCCTCCTCCAGGGACCAACTAAAAGGGTTCCTTCTTCAGTGACCCAACAGGAAGGTGACAAAGGTGAGGAATGCCCTTTCAAGGTGAACCTCATGACCCTGGCCCCCTCTGGAAAGGAGTATTTGTGAAGCATTTCTTGCTATGGGGAGCCCCCTCCCCCATTCCATGGTAATCTTGTTCATTCAAGGGGGTACCTGACCCAAAGCTGGTCAATCAGAGCATCCATCCAGTGATTGGTTCAGGGGAAGCCAGTTAGAATCTGTTCCAGGAATTTTGGTAGAACCAGATGAAAGGTTCTCTCCCTTTCCTCCAGGATTATTAGCTGTGAGGACACCTGGTGCTTCTGGGAAGATCTTGGATGAGAATGTAAGAAGCCAGTAGGAAGTCAGCAGAAAGGATACAAAAAGAGAGTGCTGATGGCATCTTTGTCACTGCTGCCTTCAGCCATGTCTGAAGTAGGCCTACTTTGGACCCTTTCTTTACATAAACTGGTACCTTTATTGCCCAAGCTAGTTGCATTGTCATTTGCAATCAACACAGCCCTGACCAAAATGATACCAAAATCACAGGCAACAATAGAAAAAACCCCAGATAAATTAGAATTCATCACAGTTAAAAACTTTTGTCCATCAAAGGACACTGTCAACAGAATGGAAAGACAACCCACAGAATGGGAGAAAATATTTGAAAGCATATATCTGATAAGGGGTTAATATTCAGAATATGTAAAGACCTGCTACAATCCAACAACAACAAACAGGACTCAATTCAAATATTGGCAAAAGACCTGAATTAGATATTTCCCCAAGGAAAATATCCAAATGACCAATACGCACATGAAAAGATGATCAAAGTCACTAATCATTAGGAAAATGCAAATCAAAACCACAATGAGCCCTGGCAAGTGTTGCTAAATGGTTAGAGCATTGGACTCAGCACTGAAGGGTTGGGGGTTGGATTCCTGCTCAAGGGCATGTACCTAGGTTGCAGGTTCCATCCCTGGCCCTGGTGAGAGACACAGGTGAGAGACAACCAATTGATGTGTCTCTCTCACATCAATGTTTCTCTCTCTACCCCCTCCCTCCTTCTCTCCTTTCCTTTCTTCTATTCTTACTAAAAATAAATAAATAAATAAATAAAAATCAATGGGAAAAAAAATCCTTGGGTACGGATTTACTACAACAACAACAACAACAACAACAACAACACAATTTACCACTTCACATTCATTAGGATGGCTATTACTAAAAAAACTAGGAAATGGCAAGTATTGGAGAGGGTGTGGAAAAATTGGAACCCTGTTCACTGCTGGTGGGAATGTAAAATGGTGCAGCTGCTGTGAAAAACAGCTGGAAGCTCCTCAGAAAAAGAAAAACAGAGTTACCATAAGACCCAGCAATTTCACTTCTAGGTGAAAAGAATTGAAAGCAGTGGCTCAAACATATATTTATACACTGATGTCCATAGCAGATTATTCACAATAGCCAAAAGGTAGAAACAACCTAACTATCCACCAACAAAAGAATGGATAAACAAACTGGTATATCCACCCATACAACAGAATATTATTCAGCCTTAAAAAGCAAGGTAATTCTGGTACATGCTACAACATGGAAGAACCTTGAAAACATTATACAAATGAAATAAGCAAGATGCAAAAGGACAAATATTGTACGATTCCACTTACAGGAGGTACCCAGAGTAGTCAAATTCATGGAGACAGAAAGAAGAATAGTGGCTACCTGGGGCTCAGAGAGGGAGTGGCTTGATGGGTACAGTGTTTCAGTGGGGGAAGATAGAGTTCTGGGGATGGATAATGGTGATGGCTGCACAACACTGTGAATGTGCTCAATGTCACTAACCTCACATTCAAAAGGATTAAATGGTAAATGTTATGTGTGCCATAAAAATATATATAATTTGTCTTTGCCTCTGGTTCCTGACACAGAGCTCCAAACCCCTGGGAATTTCCTGAGTGACAGGAGCATCTCTTGTTCTAATGAGTTGGCTCTTGGCAGGCCCCTAGGGAACTTCAGGATGGTGGCTGGTCACCAAAGCCTTGATTTGGTCTTGGAACTTTCAGTCCCATCCCCTAATCTCCAGGGATGGAAGAGGGGCAGGAGATTGAATTCAATCACTAATGACCAGATGATCTAATCAATCATGCCCACAAGCCTCCTGATAACCTTAAACCAGTGGTCGGCAAACTGCAACTCGCGAGTCACATGCGGCTCTTTGGCCCTTTGAGTGTGGCTCTTCCACAAAATACCATGGCCTGGGCAAGTCTATTTTGAAGAAGTGGCATTAGAAAAAGTTTAAGTTTAAAAAATTTGGCTCTCAAAAGAAATTTCAATCGTTGTACTGTTGATATTTGTCTCTGTTGACTAATGAGTTTGCTGACCACTGGCCTAACCAACAGGGTTCAGAGTTTCTGGGGGGTGAATGCATGGGAATGCTGGGAGGTGGTGTAGCCGAGAGGGCATGGAAGCTCCGCTCTGCACCCTTCCACCTAGTCCTTGCTCTGTGCATCTCGTCTATTTTACTGTTCCTGAGTTATTATCCCTTAAAATAATCTGACAATAGTAAATAAAGTGCTTTCCTGAGTTCTGTGAGCTGCATTAGCAAATTATTGAACCTGAGGAGGGGGTGGTGAGAGCTCCCAATATTTAGCCCGTCAGTCAAAAGTACGGGAGGCTCAGAACTTGCAATGGCATCTTTACTAGGGAGAGTCTTGAGGGACTGAGCCTTACCTGAAGGGGTCTGTGCTAACTCACAGAGCTGGTGTCAGAACTGGTTGGTGCAAGGAGGAGAAAACCCTGCACATTTGGTATCAGAAGAGCTGTGAGTAAAAATGTACATTTTGCCACCAAAATGAATGAAAATGTAAAATTTATGTTACATATATTTTGCTATAATAAAAAATCATGTAAATAAAAACAGCCTTGACCATTATATCTGTGTGTCAGGAGACAATTCTCCACGGGTCTCTCAGATTTCTGCATGGCTGGTGAGCAGAGACAGACTGCCCTTGTCCCAGACCATTTTTCTCAAGGATGCTTGCATAGCAAACAGCCTTGGGAGACAGTGATTGTGTCTCCCTCTGGAGAAAGAGGCTGGTTTGTTGACTGTCTAGTCTGACAAAGATCATGTCTTCCTCTGGGGCAAAGGTCAGGCAGGCATATTGCTCACTATAAAATATTCGAGCTGCCCAATGTCCAGCTTTCTTTCTTGCAATGCAACTCACTGCATGTGCAGATATCATTTGGCGTCCTTTGCACTGCCTTGTGGGATTGGGGGCTTGTGGAACCCGTGCTAATGCTTATAGTCTCCCTGTTACTATCTCTGTGAGAAACAAAGTTCGTTGTCTCTAGCCAGGAGTCAGGTTTTCTGCCAGCACCCACTGACTCTGTAGCTGGCTAACTTGGTAACGTGCAAGCGTGGTGAAACTACAGCTCCCTCCATCCTGCTTGCATCAGAATCTCAGGTGGGAGACACAGGGAAGCTGTGTTGTTGACAATTCATTATGACTTGCTTGTGAGAAGCTTGCCCTCGAACTAAGCCCAGGAAGAGTTGGTTCCCTAAGGAGCTGGCACTTCTCCTCTTGGAGGTTGCTTCTCCCTTTTTATTTATTTATTATTTTTTTTTAAAAAAATATATATATTTTATTGATTTTTTACAGAGATGAAGGGAGAGGGATAGAAGTCAGAAACATCGATGAGAGAGAAACATCAATCAGCTGCCTCCTGCACACCCCCTACGGGGGATGTGCCCACAACCAAGGTACATGCCCTTGACCAGAATTGAACCTGGGACCTTTTGGTCCGCAGGCCGACACTCTATCCACTGAGCCAAACCGGTTTCAGCCCTTTTTATTTTTTAATATGTATTTAAAAAAGAATATCAGAGAGAGGAAGGGAGGTGGAGAGAAGGATAGAAACATCAATAATGAGAATCATTGATCGGCTGCCTCCTGCATGCCCCCTCCTGGGGACCATGCCTGTAACTGGGGCAGGTGCCCTGACTGGGAATCAAACCATGACTTCCTGGTTCATAGGATGACACTCAACCACTGAGCCTCATGGCCTACCTGCTTCTCTGTTTTTGCTTCAGCTGCTAGGAGCTCAAAGACAAATGTTTGTGCTCTCCTATTTTAGGATCAAAGTGAGTCTTAACCTTCTGTGTACCTTATATATTCACGCTACCATTTTCTTTTTAATTAGGATGTACTTCACCTACAATAAAATTCACCCTTTAAAGAGTGCAATTCAGTGAGTTTGAGTATATTTACTAGACTGTGCAACTACCTGTACTACCTGATTTTAGGTATTTTCATCACCACAAAAGAAATCCTATACCCATTAGAAATTAGTCCTCATTCTTCTCACCCTCCATCCTGTGGAAACTATGGTACTTACCTACTTTCTGTATTTGTGGATTTGCCTATTGTGGATTTGCCATTTCATTTCTGGCTTATTTGCTTAGCCTGATGTCTTCAAGATTCACCTATGTTGTGATATGGATCAGAATTTCATTTTATGGCTGAAGAACATTCCATTGCATGGATGGGCCATATTTTGGTTGACTGTTCATCAAATGATGAACATTTGGCTTGTTTTCACCTTTTGACTATTTTGAATAACACTGCTATGAACATCTGTGTATAAGCTTTTGTGTGAATATATATTTTCAATTTTCTTGGGTATATAACTAAGAATGGAACTGCTGGGTCATAGAATAGCTCTATGTTTAGCTTTCTGAGGAACTGAGACTGTTTTTCAAAGTGGCTGCACTATTTTCCATTCCCACCAGCAGCGTATGTGAGTTCCCCTTTCTCCACAGCCCCACCAACCCTTGTTTTCATCTGTCTTTTTCTTTTCTTTTCTTTTTTTAAAAATATATTTTATTGATTTTTTACAGAGCGGAAGGGAGAGGGATAGAAAGTCAGAAACATCAATGAGAGAGAAACATCGATCAGCTGCCTCTTGCACGCCCCCTCCTGGGGATGTGGCCACAGCCAAGGTACATGCCCTTGCCGGAATCGAACCCGGGACCCTTCAGTCCACAGTCCGATGCTCTATCCACTGAGCCAAACCGGTCTCGGCCATCTGTCTTTTTCATGATAGCCATCCTCAAGGGTGTAAAGTGGTATCATATTACAATCCTGATTTGCATTTCCTTAATAGCTTCCGTTTTTAAAGTGTCATTCCCAGTTTCCCATTTTATTTTATGTATTTCCGACTTGGGGCCTGACATCTTTTGTGGACAAGTACCTCGTGAGGTAGGAGAGGCGTGGATATCAGGCATCCTGGTTTTGAATCCTCCCTCTGCTTCTGTTAGCTATAACCTTGAGCAAGTTTTGTAACCCTCTGGGTCTCAGTTTCCCTGCTTGTTGAACGTGGCTTACAGTATTAACACTTATCGTGAAGATAAATCTGTATGAAAGCCACGGTGGGGGCTGGCACAGAGCAAGTGAATCTCACTGTGAATCTGGGAGTCTGACTTGGTCTAGAGACATAGGCTGGAAACTGTTTATATTTTAATGTATTATCTGCTTTATCTTTTTACAACAGAGGCATTTCAGGGTGCCTCAAATATCAGCATCTCTGTGCCTCTGTTTCCCCTTTGTGACATGAAAAATGAGACAGTGCGCAACAATGTCAAGTGTCGGTGAGTCCGTGGGGTTTATTCTAACATCTTACCAATTTTGTCTCTTGCCTCAACCATCAGACTAGCTACCGCCGAAAGGAATATTTCCGTCTCAGGGAAAGGGCTCTCCAGGGGAGGAGGGAAGTGAACTAAAATTTCCTAAAAACCTGCAAGTAATGTTAGGCGCCTTATCTTATTTTATCCACTGAGCTGGTTAGGTAGGATCTATTATCCCATTTTACAGACTGGGAAGCTGAGAATCCAAGAAGTTAAATAATTTGTCTGAGAACCCACAGCCAGCAAATGCTGGCCCTGCATTGAAACCTAGCTCTGATTTCAACACATGATTTCTTTTTCCTGTGCAAAATGTGCCTCCCCATCTCCAACAGAAAGCACTCAGGGAATGTCAGGCTGACCCGAATAGCTGGTTCCCATCCCACTGGCACGACAGAGAAATGTCAATCTTCACTCTGTGCACAGATCTGCCTTGTAGGTGCCACGAGTCAGCTCTTTCCTGGGGCCACAGACAACCCTCGCTGCACTCCAGCCCATGAAAATAAGCTCTGCATTGGGAGTCAGGATGCTACATTCTGCCCCGACTAGTCCCGACTTAGCACACTGACCCATCAGTTCTTTAAGCAGAGGACTGGATTGACTAGCCCCTAGGTCCCTAGGCCAGTGGTCGGCAAACTCATTAGTCAACAGAGACAAATATCAACAGTACAAAGATTGAAATTTCTTTTGAGAGCCAAATTTTTTAAACTTAAACTTCTCCTAACACCACTTCTTCAAAACAGACTCGCCTAGGCCGTGGTATTTTGTGGAAGAGCCACACTCAAGGGGCCAAAGAGCCGAATGTGGCTTGTGAGCCGAAATTTGCTGACCACAGCCCTAGGCCATCACCGAAGACATGTAGCTGCATCGTGCACAGGCCTGCCCTCCGATGGGAGCTGTTAATGGCAGGCAGGGGGAACAGGAGGACACCTCGCATGCCCAGGCCAGGGCACTTGCCCTTACTAGTCATGCCAACAGTCAGAGGGACAGGCAGAGCTGGGACAGCAGATCCCTAGCCCAGACTGAAATAGAAACTCATTTCAGAGACAAATGGGGAAATGGCCCCTAGACAGGAGGGGTTGGGGTGGAGTGCCCCTGGGGAGGGCCCTATAGGCACACACAGCTTCTGCCACAATGGGCACCTGTTACCAGGCTCTGCTGACTCACCCCTCCTCCAGGAAAGTCAAATGGCCCCCCAGGCCCCACACTGAACAAGATGCTTTAACTTCTTTGAACCTCAGCCTCCTCAATTGCAAAAAACGGGGATAACAATAATCTTGGCTGCATTTGCTTTTACGTGAAGCAATTAACACATAGCTGGTGCTCAGCAAATGGCAGGCCTTGGTAATACCACGTAACCTTCTCTTTCAGCTCAGTATTGACCAAGTGATTTATTTATTTGTTTTTACCATTCATTTATTCATTCAGCCAACCGGCAAGCACACGCCCACCAGGTAGGCCACGATCGATCGTTTAAGAATAAAGTTTTTGGAGTTAGGTAGGAGTTAAAACCCCAGCACTGGTGGGGTCACTCTGGGAAAGCCATTTCCTCTCCCTGAGACTTCATTTCCTTGCCTGTAAAATGGGAATAATAGGAGCACCTCCAGCGGGTTGCTGGGATGTTGACAGTCCAGGGGACAATGAGGTGAGCGCAGCCAGCACAGAGCCTTGAGGGGAAAAGCGGTGGCGGGTGGGCTGTACAGAGGAGCCGGCACGCCGCCAGCCCCGCGGACCAGGCCATGCGGCTGGTCTCCGGGGACAGCACAGGATGAGGCGAGGGCGGGAGGGAGGGGAGAAGAGTCAGTAGGCTCAGAGACAATTGCTAGGTTTCCGGACCATGGACCGATCCCTTTCTGGTAAACTAAGAAACAGCGAGGAAACACACAAAAAAAAGACTTTAAAAAAGTTTAGGGGAGAAAAGCCCAAGCCAACCAAACAGGGAGCCTTGAACAGTGTGCAGTGACTGCACCCCACTGAGCCAGGGGAAGGTGTGCACTCACACACATGGCACACATGTGCGCACACACTCACAAACTGCACATTCTCACCGTGCATACACACTCAGGGGCTTTCACACACGTGCGGATGTCCCATCAGAGGCAGAGCACGTTACAGTTTGCAAAGAGCCTGGTTATGTATTATCTCGTATGATAACAGGGGTGGAGAGACTCTCCCTGAGCTGGCTGGGGACCTGTTCCAGAGATGGAGAGAGATGTGGATCCCAGAGACCCTACCAGGCCAGACTGTCCCAAAGGCTGCACTGCTTCCTTTTGCCCCAGGGGTGGTGTCAGCGGGAGTTGAAAGGCAACAGAAACACCAGAAAAGTTTACCCTCGCTCCCCCAGATACACTTGTTTACCCTGCTTTGTTCCTCTTTAACAAGTCACATCTTGACCTAGGGACACACTTTCCCCGCTGGGCATGGGGTCAGCTTCAGGGTTTCTTAAAATGAGCGGGGATGGTACAGGCCAGCGTTTCCCAAGGACCTCCTCTGGGGACTTCTATCTGGTCATCTAAGCATGGCAGCCTCTCCCACCACACTCTCCTCAAGAGACCCTCATCAGCATGGGACACTTAACCGTTTTCGAATACTTGGGGGGAGACCACTGTTATCCCTGTTTCACAGAGTAAGAAATTGAGGCCCAGAGTGGAAAAGTCTCCTATGCCACTCAGGACTCAAACCCCGGCTGAGGTGGTTCCCAATCCTGCCTCCACTATTCCATCCCCCTACCATGGCCTTGCCCAGTCCCCATACCTCCTTCTCCTCTGCCCTCTGCGCCGCACAGCCTGCAGACTCCAGGCACGCTCAGGCAGCGGAGGGAGGAGGAGCCCCCAAGTCTGCTCCTGCTCCTGCTCCGGTCTGCGATGGCTGCAAGTGGACTGTGTAGGGAGCTCTGAGAGGAGGTAGGGGCTCAGGGACCCTCACAGTGTTGACCCGGGACACTCTCCCAGGAGTTAGTGAGCTCCACGTTGGTCTGCGAAGTGTTGGAGCAAATTCTGACCCGGTGCAGCCCCAACTGCTAACCAGTTTCTGTGCCACAAACTGTCACGTGCATATCTCGCAGAAGCCCAGAAGGCAGCCGATGAGGAAACCGAGGTATCTGAAGAGGGGAAGTAACTAGCCACAGCACAGAGCTGGCCAGCTGCAGGACTGGGACCCAACGCCAAGAACATATCAGCTTAAGTCCCTAACACCAAGGCTGACTCAGCCCCTACCCAGCTGTAAGCTGTCACTTCACCCGGAGCCTGAACTCGGCCTCAAGTGCTGTGGGAAAGATTGAGTGAAGTGGCATTTAAGGACCAGGGCTTGACACAGGGTAGATGCTCATCAGGTGACCATTTCTCTCTTCCTCCCCTCCACCCCACCCTCAGCCCTCTCCTGGCTTTTCTCAAGTCTGGAGAGAGCCCTGTTCTCATTGCTGTCACAGAGAACGATTAACCTGGTTTTCTCAGCAGTGCCTAGAAGGTCCATTAAAAGTGGCTGAGGCCCTGAGATTAATGGCTCTGTTGACTGCAGCTCTGACTCCACTGGTCCAGATGCCATCCTGTCCCCTTGGGGAGTGACGATGGCTCTTGATTGAAGGTGACTTGGAGGAAAATCTGAGCCCAGTCACCATCCCCTTCCCTAGCTCCAATCCAACCTTGAGCTTGGACTTGATGAGAAGGAAGCCAGGGTAGCTCTGCCTTGGGTTAATGGTGGGATTGATGGCCCATCCCTTCCATAACATGAGTCCTCCTCCTCCTCCTCTTCCTCCTCCTCCTCCTCCTCCTCCTCCTCCTCCTCCTCCTCCTCCTCCTCCTCCTCCTTCTTCTTCTTCTTCTTCTTCTTCTTCTTCTTCTTCTTCTTCTTCTTCTTCTTCTTCTTCTTCTTCTTCTTCTTTCTCTCTCTCTCTCTCTCTCTCTCTCTCTCTCTCTCTCTCTCTCTCGGCTACTTATTGGGCACCTTCTCTGTATAGGTAATGTTTAAGGCATTCAAGAGCATAAAACAAAGAATTATCCTTATAGAAACTACATTCTAGCAGTGGAGACTAGTTTATTTTAGTTGAGGAGTAGTGATTAAGAACTATAGCAAAACATAGGGAGGGTAAGCAGCAGAGCGCCAGTGAGCTGCAATTTCAGACAGGCCATCTGGCACTGTGGGGATTTGCTGGGTCCTCTTTTCACACCATCTCCTGCCCAGCCTGGAGGAGCCCCCAGGCCGTGAGTCCCTTCCTTCTCTGTGTCAGGCCCTGTCTTGATTGATCTCAGCAGCAGGCCAGGGGCCAAGGGTAGGGGCTCCCTAGGCACAGGCTTCAGCTCAGGACTACCAGGGCTTCTTTTACACGCTCAGAGAGGGAGTGCATTCTCCAGCCAACCCCAATGTTCCACTGTAGAGAGAAGACCTTGGGTTCAGACGTGTCTGGAACACTCTGCAATGCAAAGGTGTCCTTGTGCCCCTTCCTGCCTCTTCTCGGGCATGTCCACAAGGTGGACCATAGGCTGAGCCGCACAGCAGAGCGTTGGCCTGTGATGGGGCTGTCTGTGCCCTCAGCCAGCTCCTGGTGAAGGTGTGTGAGGTGCTCCTCTATCAGACTCACTTGGGGTTCTCAGCCTGCCCCCACCTTCCAGCTCTTATTCTCTAAGCCCCAAGAAAGCGAAAACTTCTTCCAAACACAAGTTCAGAAGACGAGTTTTGGCCGACTATGCCTCATGTTGCTGTGTGACCTCAGGCAGGTCCCATCCCTCTCTGGGCCTGGGTTCCCTCATCTGTCACATGGAGGAAATGAAGGCACCTACCTCTCAAGGCTATCATGAAGAAAGAGAAAAACACTGAAAAGAAGGCAGTTTGCAAAACTTAGGTGCTACTCAGAAGTTGTCATATGCTCACAGCTGGCTTACCCGAATCCTTATCATGCTGGTGAGGCCCTGAGTCAGCCCCCAGAGCAACCCCTTGACCTTTGACAGGAAGTAAGTGGAAATTCCACAGAACCAGTTCTTCAGAAAAGACAAAGCCACCTCTGCTCCCAACCATCTGGCAGGCAGCTCAGGAAGGGCCCCTTCTCTGTCCTTGTGGTAAGAAGGTGAGGAGGGAGCAATGGGAAGGGCCAAGGCTGGGAGGCCTGGGGAGCTTATGCCGGGAAGAGAAGGAGCAGGCCTGAGGGAACAGTGAGGGTCAGTCATCTCACGCCTCAGGCCCTCAGACTGGAAAGGATGTAAGTTTATAAATGTCAGGCATATGCATGTTTGCATATTGGGGGCGGGGAGGGGTCAGCCATGTGTGGGTCTGACCTGGGAGTTGCACATGCACTCACATATGTTTGGAATAGCACCAATGTATGTTTTCCTGTGCCTGTGTCTCAGCATGTGATGCACACACATGCACACACATGCCTATCCTGGGGAGTCCACAAACCCAGTTCACAGGCTTTGTTTCTCTGGCGGGGATGAGGGGTGGGGGGTGGGCAGTTTTTGTCACAATCCCAGGCTGGCTGAGATGCCATAGGTGATTTGTGGGGTTCCTGGTCACTGCAGGTTCTCAATTTTCCCCAGGAACAAAAACACTCAGACAAGAGGAGGAGGACGGCTTAGAGGATTAACTCGGCTCTCCCAGGTCAGCCCTGGGTGTTGGCTTCTGGAGGGAGTGGTTGGGAGGGAGGTTGGTGTGCGCCCAAGGCCAAAGCCCTCCAGGGGTCCTCAGACCCTCCACAGCCATTCTCCTTCCTTCAGCCACAGCAGGAACCCTCAGCCCCTGTACAACAGTCAAGCACCTCACAGTTTACACTCTGCATGTCCTGTTGCACCAACATTATGCCAGGCTGACCTTAGACCCTGCCCCCAAGAGGTCCCACCCCCAAGCAGCCACTGCCGGCTGGGTTTCAGGGTACCTCCTCCTGGCTCTGGGCTGGGCTTACCCCTTCCTGAACCTTGGTTTCCCCAGCTGCAGAATGGAGCTGTTCCTGTCCACATGAGTCAAGGGCTGACAGGAATACCCCGCACACATCTGGGCCCCCAAGACCACTGCCCATTGTCCTTTGCTGCTTCCAGAAGCCAGGAGGAAAACACTACCCTCAGCCCTCTATCCTAGACAGGCTGGTCCTGGTCTGATAGAGCAGACTCAGTACCTCTGGGGTTCAGATCAGATCCTGAGAGCTGCCACCGCTTCAGGTTTGCAGGCAGCATGCTTGGTGGTCCCTCAGACATGGAGAGACTGGTCCCTCTTGCTGCACTTGTTTTCCTTCTCTGCAACCTGGACACTTTGCAGTTCTGTCCAGAGTGTGGGGTCTGTTGTTTACCATTGCAGGAAAGCACAGAGGAGCCACAGAGACCTGGCAGAAGAGGAAAGAGGGTGTGCCCGCGGGTGCCATCCTGCACTGGGGCGTGCACAGCACACCCAGACCCTGACGCAGCTCCATACAACCCACACAGGTCCACATGTGTGCACATGTCCAGGCACCTGCCATACCAGAAGCACACCACTCCTTTCATGCACCCCTGCCCCGCACAGGTATGCATCTGCATGTAGCTCAGCATACACAGGGCTCCTGAGCAGCTCAGCAGCAAGTTTCACACAAGGAACTTTCAGAACCAGGAAAGAAAGGGAGGGGAAGAACTGAGTCCTCGGATCCCCAGGCTCTTTGTCGGCTCTCACCAAGGGGTTACCAAGAGCATAGATGTTGTTCAGTTTTTCCTCCTCCGCCATCCTGCACAAGAATGCTCAGAGGCCCCTCCTCTGTCCAGCCAGCCACCAACCCTGCTTGTCACCAGCATAAAATGAGGTTTTAGGCTAATTAATCACTGGATTTGGAAGCTCGAAGGACAGAATGTGGGAAAGCGGAGTTCTAGCAGGGACAGGGCCATTCCCAGGCAGAGGGAGCATAGCCGCCCCCTGGAGCCTGGCTTCACTCGACGTTAGCTTCATTCACGTGCTTCATCCATTGAGTTCTTCTGAGGCTGGTGACTTAGCAGTGAAGAAGAGCACCCTTGTCTCAAACTCAGCTCAGGGTCCAGCCTCCTCAGGTCCTCAGGGTGGGGTGGGGGCCCCAGACCTAGGCTTCTCTATCACCCTCTGGATCTCGGGGATGAATCCCAGCCACAGCCTGACCTAAGTCCTCACATACAGACCAAAGTGTGAACTCTGCTCAGGATCATAGGCATCATCGGAAAGCATGTCAGGAATGCACTCCAAGGCCCCACCTGCTGACTCAGACTTCAGGCACAGATGTGCACACTGACATTTGGGAAGCACTGATCTAGAACATTCCACACAGAGCTGGCCCCTCCTCCTGCCAGCCCACCTTGGATGGCTAACAGACATTCGGGTCATAACTAAACTGGCAAGCACACAGCGCTTATACTATTTTAATTAATCCTCACAGGGCCTTATAAGACAGGAGCCATCATTATTCCTGTATTGCAGATGGAACATGAGGCACATGGAGTGCTTAATAACTTGCCTGAAGTTCTTAGGAATAATAGTAGCAAAGCCAGAATTTGAACACAATGCTTTGAACCAATACACTGCCTTCTTCAGCAGCAATAGCTCCATGTCTGGGTAGGGGTCAGTGTGGGGGGAGAGGCCATAAAGAAGAGCGGGCCGGCTGGTGTGGCTCAGCGGTTGAGCATCAGCCTATGAACCAGGAGGTCACGGTTTGATTCCTGGTCAGAGCACATGCCCAGGTTTCAGGCTCGATCCCCAGTAGGGGGCGTGCAGGAGGCAGATGATCAATGATTCACTCTCCTCATTGATGTTTATGTTTCTCCCTCCTCCTTTTCTCTCTGAAATCAATAAAAATATTTTTTTAAAAAATAAGGAAAAGAAAAGCGAAAAATCCAAGGAGCCAATGGACCTTCTCATAAAAATCTGGAAATACTCTATTTTACATATGAATTGCTTTAGAATTTACAACTCTGTCCATAAAGGAGCTCAGACAATACTCACATACTACCACAGGATCCTATTGGACAAAGGACAGAAGAAAACAGCAGCAGAAACCTAGACTGAAATGGCAACGAGCTTCCTAGCAGCCAAAGTAAAAAGGAGGGAAGGTTGGGGCTGGAGGTGAGGAGGCTGTGAGGGTTCCAGAGCTTGGCCAAAATCACCCAACGGGGCGGAGACGGGGGGGACCAGGGAAGAGATATTTGGGAGGTTCAACAGAGCTTGACAATGTCATGGGGGAGTTAAGAAGGAGAAATGAGGAAGGCGCCAGGATGCACCCAACCCCAAACTCTTGCCAGGTGGCTGGAGGACAGAGAACACTCAGGTAAGGACTGAGCACAGTGCCCCACAGCAGGTGCCTGGGAAATGCGTGCCACCTGCGTCGCTCTTTATTCAGGCCAACACCCGCTCAGAGGTGACATTCCCTCAGCCACCTTGCCTCACACACGGGGGGCCCAGGACCCTTCTGGCCTCCACTCTGCCACCAGCTTCTTGGGGGCTTCTGCTTACCACATCGGCCCTCTGAAGTCATAGCTCCCTCCTTCAGTCATTAGCTCGGGGCTGGGACAGGGGTCGATGATCATGGGGAGATAATCGTGGGGAGTTTTCTGAATCCACAGCCCTGCTGCCCAAGGCCCAGGGCAGGGCTGGCAGGAAAAATGCTGCAGTGCAAGGGGTGACACCCAGGAGTACCCACCCCGCTCAGTCTCTTAAACTCTCCGCCAATCCTGGGTTCTTCTAGAGGACACCCCCTCCTCCTCCCCAGTTCCTTTAGTTCTGAGATCAATTTCTCACACAGGGGCTGAGGCTGGGTGGGGAAGAGGGGAAGGGAGACGGAGACGTGCCTTATGCTGCCTTTTCACATCTCTTCATCTGATCCTTCACTTGCTCATTCGTTCCTCACTCATTCAACTGTTTACAGACTGATCCAAAGTCCAGGCATTCCACAATAGGGCTGATGTCCTCGGTGACGGGAAAGAGAGGTCAGGGAGTTTCAGCGCTGGGAAATGCGTGCCACCTGTGCTGCTCTTTATTCATCTCAGTTTGCCAGATGAGGAAAATGAGGTCTAGAGAGGGACGGTGACTTTTCCAGAGCCACACAGCTGGAATGGGGACCGGCCATCAGCTCTCTATTCCCCAGTCCATGCTGAGTTCCAGCAGGGCGGCACATAAATGTGCTGTGTCTGCTAACACCTCTCAGTCTTCCTATGACCCGAGGTCTTCTCAGAGTCTCCCAGACAGAATCACCTTTCCTCTGGGGTCTCCTCGGCCCCACTTCTTTTTCTCTCCTTTATTCCTCTCCGTGTTCCCTCCAGGAACCAGAGACCCTACCCTTCCCTTATCCTGAGGGGACCGAAGACAGTCTGGATTCTAACCTTTCCCTCTCCCGGGCCACCCTCGCCTGAGAACCACAAGTTGCTCCAAGCACCTCCACTGCCCGGATGAGGAGAGGCCTTTGTTACCCATTCCCAGGGGGCATGTGGCCATTTCCACAGGGAACTTCCCTCACCCCAGAGGAGCCGTAATGGCTGCGGCTGGCTATGGAGGGACTTCTCCTGGGGCTTCTCAGGTAACTTCACAGAAGTGACCCCTTGTCAGCCTTCCCCGGTCGTGTATAAGCTGGAAAGGGTCCAACCGCCAGAGCTGGGTCAGAATCCGCCAACTTTGAACGGGAATCAGAGAATGTTATAGCCAGAGCTCAGACAGTTAAGAGTTTGGGTCATAAATTTTCAGAATGTTTGCGTTGAGATTATGGAGTTTTAGGAGTAAGGCTGTAGAACCATAAACATTTATAGCTGGGACTGTGGATTAAAGGCAACCGAGGCCTGAAGTGACGCCACACCGCTCCGTCCCCCGTCACCGAAAGCCGAGAAGAGAGAGCTGGCCTGTCATCTTGCCAACAGGGGCCGGACCGGCCTCCGGCTGCCCGAAGACTGCGGCCGGAGCCCTCACACCCAGGGCCCCTGGGCCGAAGCACTCCCTGCTGAGGACATGGGGACAGTGGTCGGTTCTGCCCTGGCCCCAGTCTCACCGCCAGCCCATCAGAGCACCCCGTCACCATGTGGATATATTTAGGTGCCCTCCCTAAATATGTTTCCACAGCTCCCAACACTGCCTTTTATGTCCCCTCATCCTCTCAGGCCTCCAGGCACCTTCTCTAAGCTGACCCGATAAAGTCACCAGGAACAAGGGCTCTTGCTCTGCCAACACAAACGTTTCCCCCAAAAAAACCTCAGCCAGAGGGTTTTCCTGGCCCACTTTAGCCTGGAGCTCAGACCCCCCTGCTCAAACTCTGACCTCTCGGCCTCCCTCCAGCTTCCAGAGCCTGCCTTGATTTTCCTCATTGTAGGCAGAGAGCACCCACCCCTACCCCTACCAGTCCACACACACACACACACACACACACACACACACACTCACACACGGGCACAGGCTAACATTTTCCTGTTTCTCTGGTATTTGTCAGGAGAGAGGAGCCTCCATCCAAGTTCCATGGCTGCCCCTGCACTTCTTCTTCTTCTTCTTCTTCTTTTTTTTTTTTTGTAAATATATTTTTATTGAGTTCAGAGAGGAAGGGAGAGGGAGAGAGAGATAGAAAGATCAATGATGAGAGAGAATCATTGATCGGCTGCCTCCTGCACGCGCCCCCCCCCCCCCCCACTGGGGATTGAGCCCACAATCTGGGCATGTGCCCTTGACCAGAATCGAACCTAGGACTCTTCATTCCACAGGCTGATGCTCTATCCACTGAGCCAAACCAGTTAAGGCGCCCTGCATATCTCCTCCGGCCTCTGTCCCAGGCCTTGCCAGAGTCTTGGCAACTTCCCATTTCAGACTGCATCTTCCCAGAAGCCAGTCACTGAGATTTCAACACTGATAGAGCCTGGAGACAGGAATGGCTACCCCAGGCATACTTACATGGTGTGGGGGTAGGGGGCTTTCAGATTCCTCCCTGCCTGGTTCATGGGGAATCATTGGTTCCATGGGAATTGAGGGTCCCTGGGTGGGCAGGGACCCACTCCTGTCAGGGTTTTATCACCAGCACAATAGTTTTATTACCACTGATAAGGATTCTTCATGTGCTGGAGACTGTGCCAAGCACTTTATATCCAGAGACTCAGTTCTCACTATAACCCTACGAAGCAAATACTGGCAATGTCTCGATTTTATAAAGGAAGAACTCAGGCACAGAGAGATTTTTACCCCAAGTCCTCCATGTACAGAGTACGGGAGCTGGGCTTTAAACCAAGCCTGGGTCACACAACTACATCAGCTGCATCAATGCTTTCACCTCCCTTACCTGGCTCAGCACACCACACCACACAGGGCTACACACACAGGACTCACACTTCACAACGCGACAGTCCCAGGTGGTCACTGCTATGGGAACCCCCTCCTCTGTGGCCCTCTGGGGTCCCGCAACCTCTTCTTGCCCCATCCATAGAACAAAGGTGAGAACCTCATTTTTGGTCAGGGCTCCTCCCCAGAAGCCAGCTTCCCTGCCCCCACACTTCCCTCCTTCATACACAGTGCCGATGGCCTTACACAGCTCCAGCTTCCTGCCACACAGCAGTGCTGACACAGGCACACAGCACAGCCACACTGCCACCTCCCTCCGCAGGTCTGGGTCCTGCGTCCCTGCTTGGAGGACAGGGGGGAGATTTGTACCTTCAGGTACCAGAGGGTCCCATCACAAGACAAACCTGCTCATTATCCAGTGAGTCAACTCACTGGGTGGTAACTTATCAGACCGATATAGTTACACCAAAAGAAATGCAGATGTGTTACAGAGGAATGCAAAATCCACATGAATTTTGAAGCATGAAAGATGAGACTTCAAAGAAGCTTCCAGTGTGTGAGCATGTGCATGGGACTATTTGCACTTCCTCCACCCAGATCCGGGGTGAACTTTTACTCTCCCAAGCTCTTAGGGGTGCTGGGTGGAAAAGTCAGAACCATCTGGGGGTTGTAACAGCAGCATCAATGCTTCTCATTTCCATTACCCGGATCAGCACATCACACAGGGCTAAGGATGTGCCACACACAGAACACACCTCTTACAACACACATGTATGCACCAAGGTGCCTTGGCTCCCGACATATACCATGGGCACACACATGGAACCCCTGGGTTGCCTTGGCAAGTCACCCAAAGCTATAGATAGGTACCCCATACACACTTCTTGCATGCTGACTCACAATACAACCCATTGGTTATACTGGGCACACCATGACACCCCCCCCCGCCCCCCCGCCCCCCCCCCCCTCTCTCTCTCTCTCTCTCTCTCACACACACACACACACACACACACACACACACACACACACACACACTCACCCCTAGAATCCCACCGGGGCTGCAACACGAGCCTGGAGTGAACAGAACTACACTGTACCCCCGCCCCCTCCACCCGCGCACCCGCACTCCTGCCCCTGGGTCTCCGCCTCCGCACAGCCCTTCCTCACCTGGGCCGCTTAGCACAACAAGCAGGGGCTGAGCCAGGGACGCCCTCACTCAGGGCTGGGAAGCAAACTCACAAATCCTAGGGCAGCTCGGGCAGTGGCTGCAGCTCCGGTCCCAAGCGGCTCGTGCACCCCGCGTCCCGCTCTTCAAGCGCAAAGAGGCGGGGCGGGGGTGGGGCCAGACCCAGCCGGCCGGACCAGGCTCCCGGCCCCTGGGGAAAACAGGCGTCAGGGAAATGCGCTCTGGGCCAGGACCTGGGACCCCTGGGTTCCCACCCAGGTTCCCTGGCGACTCCTACCCTTCTCTGGCCCCAGTTTCCCTATTTGCTTTGGGGACAGTGACTTAAGGGTGATTCCTCAGAATTGGCTCTAACATGGGATGGGGAAGAGAGGGAGGGATAACTGTTATTTCTTGAGCACCTATGTGCCAGGTACCTCATTTAATCACCACAGCAATTCCAGAGGAGTTCCTTTTTTATATAACATATTTTTATTGATTTCAGAGAGGAAAGGAGAGGGAGAGAGAGGGGAAAATGAATGATGAGAGAGAATCATTGATCGGCTGCCTCCTGCACATCCCATACTGGAGATTGAGCCCGCAACCATGGCATGTGAACTTCCTGGTTCATAGGTTGATGCTCGACCACTGGGCCATGCTGGCTGGGCTCCAGAGGCGTTCTTAACTCCATTTTATAGGAGGGGAAACTGAGGCTCAGAGAGCTGATGTGACATGCTAATAAATGGCAAACCCAGGATTTGAATCCCGGCAGTCTGACTCCAGAGCCTAAGTACCCCCACAGCATGGGCTGGTGGCACTTTCCACACCATATGTCACCCCGATCCTCACAACAACCTCAGGGCTTGGTGCTACAAATCCATTTTAGAGTAAAAAACTGAGGTTCAGGGCCATTATTTTATCCCAGCTCACGCAACCAGGGGGACATCACACTAAAGAGGGGATGGGGTGGGAGTGATGCTGGGGATGGTGAGTGTAACGGGACAGCACCTGGCCCATAGTTGGTGTTTGTCGGTGTCAACATTCCTCCTGAAGGTCACCCCCCTTCCCTTTCTTCTTTTCTTTTATCTTCTAATATCCTCCATGGACAGTGGCCTCCAATGCCATCATCCCTGAAACTTTCCATGCCTCTAGCCCTCAGACAAGCTGGGCCCTGCTCTCAGCTACCATTGCAGCTTTTATTCAGCAGTTACAGAGCCTGGCAGGGGAGCTCCGTTGTGAGAGGGTCATCCCAACGTGCCGGGGTTGCGGGTTTGATCCCTGGTCAGGGCACATACAAGAATCAACCATTTAATGAGTGGAATAATATGTTGATGTTCCCCTCTCTCCCTTTCTCTAAAATCCATTAAAAACAAACAAACAGACCATTATTGAGTTCCTACTATGTGCCAGATTCTGTGCTTAGGCAAAGAGGATGTATTTGAAGAAAGCAGTCCAAATAGCACTGGCCTCATGGAGTTTACAATCTGGTGGGGAACACAGATGTTACACAGAGTTGCATACATCCTATCTAATAAAAGAGTAATATGCACATTTGACTGTACTTTCTCTACACCCACAAGCCATGCCCACCACCCACACCCACCAGCCAATCAGGAGTGTGGAGGCGTGGCTGAGGTGGCCTGGGAGGGCCTGGGGGTGTGTGTTGGAGGCAGCCTGGGCCTGGGTGGGTGGGGCTGAGGCCCGTGCTAGCTGGGGGTGAGCTGGCTGGGGCTAAGGCCCTGGCCGGAGGGGTGGGGGTGGGGGGCTGGGATGGAGCCAGACATCTGCCCCATTGCAGGGCGATGGCTGGGTGCCCAAGGCCTAAAGCCTTGGCCAGAGGGCTCCCAGTATGCGTGAGGGGGCAGGTTGGGCTGAGGGATCACCCACCCCCCAGTGCACTAACTTCGTGCACCGGTCCCCTAGTTTGTACATAATTATACATTGCAGAAAAGTGGAGTACTAGAGGAGAGATTACAATGGGAGGGCATCTAGTTTACACTGGGAGATTTGGGAAGGCTTTCATAGGAAGTGCCATTTAAGCTGAGACCAGAGTGAGAAGTTGGCCTTGGCAGGTGACAGTGAGGGGGAGAGTCCCAGGCAGAGGGAATTCTACAGAGGTCTTGAGACAGGAAGGTTTGTCACGGTCCAGGTAACAAAGCACAGCTAAAGTGTGTGTGTATGTGTGTGTGTGTGGGAGGTAAGGGGGTGGGTTGAGGGGGGAGATGATGGACAAGCCCAGAGGCATTGTTGGAGATGGGGCTGGAGGAGCAGCAGTAGCCAGCCCAGCAGGGCCTTGTGGCAATGGTCTGGAATTTGCCTTTGTTTGAAGAGCTGTGGAAGTCTCCAAAGTGTTTAGAGCAGCAGTGACACAATCAAATCTCATTTCAATAGAGCGCTCAAGCTGCTGGATGGAGAGTGAGGGAAGAATTGGAGGGGCCAGGTGGCAGCAGGAGCCTAGCTAGAAGGCTGCTCCACCTGGAGGAGATGATGGTGATGGGCCCAGGGAGCGGGTGGAGGGTGGAGATCTGAGGACAGACCCAGGGGTGTTTGGTGTCATGGGCTGTAGCTATGGCCATCTCTCTCTGAAGAAGGGGCCTTGAGGCAAGGTCTTATCTTCCAGCCTCTTGTAGAAAGGTGTTTGCTTGCGACTCAGTGGACTTTGGCCCCTGGAGACCCATCACCTAGGGAAGCTGTCTCATTTCCTTTCATGGTGGCCCTTCCAAATCTTCCCTTTCCACCAGCCTTAACTCCCTGACACCTCAACCTTAGCTGCTGATTCCATTTTCTACCTTATTTTCCAAGACAATTCACTCATCAAATGCTCACTGGCCCTTCCCCTGTGCCAGCCAGACAGAACTGAGACAAAGCTCAATGGAGGGGGCTCTCTTAAGGTCCTGCCCCAACTTTGCTCAGCATCTGTTTCCTCAAGTTTCCAAGAAGTGGCTCTTCCTTCATCTGAAGGTGAAAACCCCAACCCTACTCAGAGCTGCTGTTCTGCTTCTGCCAAGTCCCTACACCCTTGGGTACCTCACCATCTCCTGGTTCCCTTTCCTGCAGGCTGTTGTCAACAAAAGTTAATTGCCACCAAACTAATGTCAACAATAGTCTCAAATCTGGAGTGCAGAAAAAGAAGAAACTTTAGTCAGATGAACAGCATGCAAAGCTGGAAAACACAGCCTCCAGTGGAAACGGAAAGTGCACTCAACTGAGACAAAAGGGAGGCTGCCTTTTAGAGAGTCCCCGCCCTGGTTATTAATTGGTCCATTTTATTCAAATAGAAATTCCAAATCTTCACTGTCTAATTGGTCCAAACCTCATAGTCCAATTGGTTAGAATTGTGCATTCTGATTGGTTGTTATGGAGCTGTTCTGATTGGGCAGTATTGATGCAAATAAGGATATAGCTGTGCAGTTCTGATTGGACAGGGCAGGTTTCAGTTCTATTGATATAAAGACAATGCCAGGGTTGACTCCATTGTCAGGAACACAATGCAAGAGGTTGGCAGCTCAGGCTGTAGCTTTTCGCTGAAAAGCAGTGTGCTTGAGAGGCCTCTGTCAGCAATGACTGCTAGACTCTGGTTAAGAAGTTGGTCCCAGTTAACCACAAGGAGTCCTGCTTGGCAGATGTAGTCCTTCTTGGGGCTCACACTATGAACATGCTCCAGCACCTCCCCAAGCCCTGCCTTAGAGCCACCTCCTCCAGGTATTGCTCCCCTCTTCCCCTAACTGCCGGAGGTTGATCAGGGAGGAGTTGCCTCCTCTCCAGACCTCTGCCCACTTATCTAGCCTCTATGTCCAGAACACTCCTAGTGACCTCCATGCCACTGAAGGAGTGCACAAGAAGTCACACCACAGACACATGCAGGAACTCTCCCACGGCTCTGTGCCCCTGTCTTAATGCTTGGTTCTCTAGGCTGTAGGGTGGAAGAGAGAAAGACTGAGAAGAAGGTTTAGGATGGAGCCATCCATTAAAGAAGGGAAGACAAGATGACAAGGGATGAGACTGAGGAGCAGCCAGAGCAGTGTGGTGTCACTAAGACCAAGGGCCCTGGAGGAGGAGGGAGGGTCAGAGCTGGGACCAGGAGCCAGGCCTCACCCCGCTGGCCCCAGAAGAGATGAACAGAACCCTCCATTAAACCATGCCCGGCAGCAAACTTACCTCCTCTTTCCCTCTCTTCTCCTCCTCCCCTTCCCTGCCTCTATGACCTCAGAAGCTTTAGCAGCTGGCAGGTGTCCAGTGAGACCAATGGCTGGACGAGCTATGTCTGGCATTTCTAACGACTCCTGAGACTTCCCTGGCCCCTGTCACCCCCAGCCTTGATGCCTGCAGCCTCCTCATGAGGTTAGTGCTGCTCTTTCAGCCCCAGATCCTTCCCTGAGGTCCAGGAGCCCCATGGTGCTCCTGTTCGCCCTGTCAGTCCAGCAGCCGTGGCCAGCCCATGTCCCGAACAGGGGTACCACTTCCTGAAAGTTCCCCCTTTTACATTCCCACCACATTCCAACTGCCCAGCCAAGTGTTAATTCAAAATTCCTGACCAGGAATTCTGTCTGGCAGTGCTTCCCCTGGGCTCTGAATTCCTCCCTGCCTCCATGTACACTGATGGGACATGTGGGTGAGTCACTGCCCGTTTCTGGGTCTGTTTCCTCAACTACAAAATTGGGTAAGCCATCCCGGCCTTGCCTCCCTTCCGTGGCTGGCTCTGAGTTTTCAGACGTTGTAAATTCTGCTGTTTATACTTGCAATTCTCTATCTTCTTAGTGAGTCCTGTTCATCCTTCTAAGCTCTACTGATAAGACATACTATCATTTATTTCACATGTGCTCTATAAGCCAGCACTATGCCAAGTGTTTTGCATATATTATCATGCTTCGTTTGTACCTGGAGTCTGAGCAAATACTATGATTATTCGCATTTCACAGATGAGAAAACTGAGGCTCAGAGAGACTTCATGATTGGCTTTAGGTTGTAAGTCTAGGAAGTGTGGGTCAAAACGAGAACTCAGGACTTCTGAGGCAAGATTTAGGCCTTTCTCTTTTCAGCCCAGCTCCTTCCTACCAGAACCATGATCACCAGAGCTGTTCCTGATGCAGAAGTTAACATGCATTAAAGGGAGCATAGTGTGTGTGGGAAAGGAGGTGACAGTCCTTAGAGGTCTGCTGCTCAAACTACCTCTGGAGCCTCATTGGCCTCTGCAGCACTGCCTGCTGCTGGGGGGCTGAGGGGGGGTAACAAAATCAACAGGTAGAGCCAGAAGCCAAATTTCATGAGAGTTGAGCGTGTGGATCAGGGGACAAATCTTCACTCGATACCACCAGATTCCTGTGCCTTTTAAGTCAGACTTGTATATGCTGACATTGTTTGGTTAAGTAGTTTACACTTCATAATGAAGAGATAGTTGATGTTTTCATTAATGCCAGCTCTTTAAAAAATCAACAAATCAATATCCAAAGATTGGAAATGATCTAAATATTTATTCATAGGGAACTGGTGAAATAAATGATGGCTATAAACAGAGCAAGTAAGCTTTTTGTGTACTAATGTGGAAAGGCTTTCAAGAAATCTGCAGAAAAAAGTTACAAGTATGTGTATAAGTATGCAGCCTTTTGTGTATAAAGGAAATAAAAAAAGAATACAAGGCATTTAGAACTTCTAAATGCATACAATTATCTGAGAAGATAAAGGAGAAACCATGGATGGTGGTTACTTAATAGAATCAGTGAGAGATACTCATAACTGTTTACCTTTTGGTATTTTTTGTTTGTTTGAATGGAGTGAATGCATTATTTAGTTGAAAATTTAATAAAAAGCAAATACATCATTTAAAAAAATCAGGGTGTCACCTTTATTGACCCAAATATGCTGGCTTAATAGTGTCCCATTATTGAGAAAAATTATAAATTTTTATAAACAAAAATTTATGTAGGGATTTGCTGTTTTCTAAGTAGTTTTACATAAATCAACACATTAATCTTCTTAAACCTTATATACAGATGATTACTCTTATTTTCCAGAGGAGGAAACTGAGGCTCAGAGAGGTCGATGGTCTTGTCCAAGGTCACCAATCTGTAAGGAAAGAAACTGGAACTGGAGCTCAGAGGACTGGTGACAGGCACAAAAGAAAATGCACAACAAAGACCACGCCTTTGCCTGTCAGAATCAGTCACTCATAAACAGGAGAAGAATATTTCTGTCCCCTCGAGTGGTTTGAGGATTAACTAAGGTGACGTATGTAAAATTCTTAACTGTGTCTAGCAGAGTCAATAATTAAAACCTTTCTTTAACTATTACTTAAGTAATGGAGTAAGATGTTCCAATTCAACTGATATTTCTTTCTTTTTTAAAAAAAATATTTGTTTATTGCTACATTTATATAAGAAGTTTGATATATTTGGTAAAAGAAAGCCACAGAGTAGATAAAGAAAGTTGTGGGAAGTTAAAAAATACACTCAGTGGCCAGTAATTATGATCTCTGAATGTATAATAATCTGGCCACACAGTGTATATCCTATATAATAAAAGACTAATATGTAAATTGTCCCCTCCACCAGAAGTTCGACCAGAAGGCAGGCCGGCCAACTGCCCAGGTCCCTGCCCCCCACCTCCACCCCCGGCCAGGCTGGCCAGATACCAGCCATGCCTGAATTCATGCACCGGGCCTCTAATACAGACACTGAGTGGCTAGATTATTATGCATTCAGAGATCATAATAATCTGGCCACTCAGTATATATGGTTTTAGTATTTGGAAAAGCAGTTACAAATTGCTTCTTGGGTTTGTTTACCAAGGTGATCAAAATTCTGGGTTTGTCAGAGAGGAAGGGAGAGGGAGCGATAGATAGAAACATCAATGATGAGAGAGAATCACCAATCAGCTGCATCCTGCACACTCCCACTAGAGACTGAGCCTACTACCTGGGCATGTGCCCTGACTGGGAATGGAACAGTGACCTCCTGATTCATAGGTCACTGCTCAACCACTGAGCTATGCTGGCCATGCTCAACTGATATGTCTTGAGCTCCTTATATGACTGCTGCATAATTTAAGGGGCGAAGCACTGAAGAATTGAAGGGAATTTAGGAAACAATCTTTGCCCTAACAATATTTATGGTCTTACTGGTGAGAGGAAGTTTAAGGAGACACACCCCTCTTTTCTAGGATCGCAGTTTATTATTGTCACTGTTTATCTGATTTTTCCATGTTAAACCTCACTGTAAAATTAAAAAGCAGCTGAATTGTTTATCCAATGTTATGTGCAGTAGTTTTAAATGATAAATGACAAAATTTGCAGTGAGAACTAAATGTTTTTTTCAGAATATCTGATGCCATTTTAGATAGCATGAAACTTTTATACTATTTGTGCCACGCTGGCACAGCCAAGGGTGAACCTGAGTGGGGGCGGCTGAAAAGCTTAGAAAAGACAGACAAGAGAATGGAAGCTGGGTCTCGGTGCGACGCTGCTCCCTGAGAGACAGTGCCACACCCCACAAGCCATGACTTTATTTTATAGCAGATGCCACGAGGCAAAGTAAGGGCGTGATCAAGATGTTTACAACATTCTCATGGGTTTCAGTCCTACTCAGCTACATGCACCTGAACTCTGTCCAGCCCACATCACTCAGGCCCGTGGGGCCACATGTTCATGTTTGGACCATACTCTGTTTTCCCGAAAGTAAGACATTCCCCGAAAATAAGACCTACTCACTGTAATATAAGGCATCACCTTGAAAATAAGATCTAGCACATCTTTGGGAGCAAAAATTAATATAAGACACTGTCTTATTTTTGGGGAAACAGGGTAGGTCCAAGCTTACAACTATAGCTGTTGGCTATAATTGTGCTGGGAGGGCCTTGCCCTCCAAGCTGGGACTTGCCCGTGGCCACGAGAGGACTGTGCCCTCTCATCAGTCCAAGGCTTGAACTTGTCCAAACACTGTAGCCACGCCCCACAACTACTCTCCACCCTGAGGTCCTGGGTACATACCTAGTCCTCTAATCATCCTGTGTTAGTACTGTTTGGGGTACTAATGGTGATGTTCTCATGTGTTATCTTCATTATCTGAAATGTTGTATTGTTATACATAATGCTTACATTTGGCTTTTGGCAATTCGCAGATCAAAAAAATAACAGAATTATGCTGTATTACACTAAAAATATAAGAAAGAACAGTGTTGTTCTTTGATTTAATCCCCCACACAAGCTTGAGAATAAGATGTGATTCACAATTCAAGTGAAAAAGTCTTGACAACTTCCTTCTCTCTGTGGAACGAACCAGAGATGTCCTTACTCAACAGAGAGCTTGGTTTGGTGGAAAAACCTTCACCTGCCACCACGGAAAGATATGGCTGCCAGAAGCCCTCAGGTGTCGCCACTCTCAGAAGTACACAGGAAAGGCCAGAATAACAAAGGCAAGGGTGGCCAAGATAATGGACCAAGGTTAGGAGGGTTTGCGTCCACCTTGAGCAGCTTAAGGTCAGGTTAGGAGAGAGGCATTTCACCCAAATCCTGCTGCCTCTTCTAGTAACAAAACTGACAAGAAAGAATCCTTCCATAGTTTTTGGTACTTCTGGGTTTAGGTAAGCAAGCTTCAGTATTGACTCACTGTATATGTCCAGGATTTGGAAAGGAGCAGGAGACAGAATGGTGCCTGACATTAATAGAAAGTGTCCAGGTCCCTTGTATAAACAACACTTGTCAGCCCCATCTACAAGGTGCACAGGTGATGAGAAAGCAAGGAATGAGCCAAGATTACCTTTGAGGGAAGTGATAGAAAGAGTCTAAAGAGCCTGGCCAGTGTGATTCAGCAGCTGAGCAGTGACCTATGACCCAAGATGTCACAGTTCGATTCCCAGTTAGGGCACATGCCTGGGTTGTGGGTTCGATCCCCGGTAGAGGGCTTGCAGGAGGCAGCCAATTAATGATTCTCTCTTGTCACTGATGTTTCTATTTCTCTTTCACCCTCACCCTTCCTCTCTAAAATCAATAAAGACCTATTTTTAAAAAGTCTGAAGAAAGACTGAACATTCCTCCATATAAAATGAACACGGGAACAAAATCTCTCCATGGAAAAACATAAATAAACAAACATTTGGATCGCCTTACATTATCTCTACTTTCCTGGATTTTAACAAGCCTCTTTCTTTCTTTCTTTCTTTCTTTTTTTCAGGCTTTAAATAGGTGGCTCAGCATGGACCCTGCATTGGAATAGAAAACTCACCAGTTCATAGGCCCCGAAGAACATTTAAGATAGATGAATACTACTGACCCAAAGAAAAGAGAAATGGCATTGATGTGAGAGCTCCAGATGCTGAAGAGTTTTGATTTGACTTGAGCAGTTTAGATTAAATGAAAGAAATTAAAAATGGATACTGTGATATTAATGCCTATCCAAATGAAAACTACCACCTTAATGACACAGGTGCTGGTGCAAGATATTTAGAAACCAGGAAGTTATCATACAAGTAATGACAGAGACACTACCATTTCAGAAGGTTGGCCTAAGCATATGCCTTGTATGGGCAGTGGCTCCAGCAAATCCCATTACACACACACACACACACACACACACACACACACACCTTCAACACCAAACACACCTGTAGCTAGAAAAGGGCACTATAATAAAGGTAACTAAAAGTATCCTCACAAGGCGACTTAATGATAAATTCCTAACTGAGCAGGTCATGGTAGGTAATCATGCTTCAGACATATTTTATTTCTTTAGTCAAAATTTTTCTTTGCCTTAAGCAAGCCCTGTCCATTATTTTTGTGCATCTAGGTTAACAAACCTTTGAAATTCCTTTTACCCTGGCTGGGTGGCTCAGTTGGTTGGAATGTTGTGCCAATATGCCAAGGTCTCCAGTCAGGGCACATACAAGAAGCAATCAATGAATGTTCTCTTCCTCTCTCTCTCTCTCTCTCTCTCTCTCTCTCTCTCTCTCTCTCTCTTCCCCACTCCCAAATCAATTAAAAAAAATAAATTCCTCTTTTTTAGACTCCTTGGAAGAGAACCATCCTCAAGAGAGCACATAATCTTAACTGTCCTGTAATCTAATCCCCACCTTGCTTTCTCACCTTCAAATAATCTTGTGTTTCCTCCTTAATTTCAACTGCATAAAAGAAATTACAAAAACTATCAATCTTCAGGAGCATTTGAGATCTTGCTTCCCAGCTTTATTATCAGTTTGATTCAAATAAACAAAATTTCTCTGCTGGTTTGGACATTTCTTACATCTGGTAAGATGTGGTAGTCTTATACAATGATGCATTACCAATCACTACAAAGCAATCCTGGGTCATTAATGCCAGCACATGGTATTTAGTCATGACAATAAAGAGAAAGAAAATCAGCTGAGTCACGCAACCAATAGAGAAGAAGATGTTCTTTGACACAAAGGTCTTTAACATATTGGGAGTGAAAACAAATCAGCGAAGTATTGGTTGAAGAGGAAATGGAGCATGGAGGTGTGAAGGTAAGAATTTAGAACAATTAGAGTGCTGAAGGCCAAGTTCACCACCACCATGATGACTTGCTGACAACTTGTTAACCCAGTGAGGGTAAGTTCAGGCCCTGAGAAGTACTTTCCACCAGACATCCCTATGTGGGGAGAGATGTGCAAAGAAAATGCAGGCTTTTCACCTGTAACAGACCCCTGGTTCTCACGATGGCCTGCACGGTGGCAGATGTCTTGATCTGCTGCAGCTGCCATAACAAAGTACATGGGCTGGGGCTTAAACAACACAAATTTAATTTCTCACAGTTTTATTTATTTATTTATTTATTTATTTATTTATTTACTTACTTACTCTTAAGGCATTCATTTATTAAAACCTTCTCTGCCAAGATTTCACATTAGCTTAAAATTAAAATCAGTCTTTACATTTCACTACTGAGGTATCCACCCCAGCATATCACATAAAAACACCTTCTCCAGCAATCAGTGTTACCAGCATCCATATGGTGAGCCCATGGTCAGCCTCTTTGTTCCCTAAGTGAACCAACTAGATGTTAATACTGTTCTGCTACAAGGTAAAAGCTCCTAACGCAAATTTATTGAAAAAAGAGTGAAACTTCTGCAAAGTGACCTTTAGGAAGAGGTACTTTTTGCTTATGAAAAGAAACCAGTGAGTCCTCTAAAAATAATAAAAGGGACTATTTTACAGTTAAGCACATGATTTGGAGTGAAGAATTCAGATGTTGCTCTGCTGGTCCAAGCTGTTAATACTCTTCTTGTTCCCCTTGTGGGCCCCCTTCATCAGGTATCACAAAGCCTTCATCTGTGGCATAGAGAATGTCCACAATCCTCTGCAATACAGGGTTGTTTTCCCCCTCGTTCTCCTGGCAAATCAATTCAATGTTCCTTAGCTTTCCAAAGTAGAAATCTCTTTCTTTCTCCAAGTCTTCGACAGTAAGTTTCAATACGTTGACCTGTTGCATCAGTGCAGCTGCTTCGTCGTCCCCATTGCCCACACCAGGATTCTTTCGCACCACACCTGGGCCAGCCTTAGGGGGTGCAGTAGTTCTGTGTCGCCATGGGCCTCTGTGGAGCTGCACTGCTAGAGCTGAGAGGTTTCTTCGTTTTGTTCAGAGCTGGAGCAACTAGGGAGGGGGCCACTGCAGTTTCTTGACCTTGTCTGGCAGCTACAAGGTCATAGTCTTTCCCATCATAGTTTGCATCAAAAAACTTCTTGAACCACTGAACGAATTCAAAATTGTCCTGAAACTTTCCTTTTACTAATCTGTCCATAGGAATTATTTTGTCAACACCCATCCTCTTAAAACCTGCTTGTAGTATTTTGAAGTTCTGGATGTATTCATGTTCTAGCTTAGCTTGAAATTTCACTTTCTTCAAGGCAATGGAGCCAGGGAACAGCATGTCCATAAACTGACAATAGGCAGCCCCCGAGCACAGCTGTTGGATGTTTGTCAGATTCAACTGCAGGGACTCATTGATCCAGGCCAGCATGTCATGTTGCCTTAGGTTATCACTGGTGACTGACGTTGAATATACGTTCACTGCCTCTTCGGCTCGCGGGGAAACCATGTCCACTGCTGTGCCCGGCTTCGGTTCCGTCTTCGTCTCGTTCAAACCATCCGACCCCCTAATTTCTCACAGTTTTAGAGGCTAGAAGTCCAAGATCACAGTGATGGCAGAATTGGTCCCGTCTGAGGGCTGTGAGGGATGGATCTGTTCCGAACCCATTTCCTTGGCTTGTAGATGTCTGTCTTCTGTGTTTTTTTCCACATCAACTTCCCTCTAAAGGAGTCCGTGTGCGAATTTCCTCTTCTTATAATCATGCCAGTCGTACTGGATTAGGATTCACTCCAGTGACTGCATTTTAACTCAATTACCTCTTTAAAGACCTTTTCTCCAAATAAGGTTACATTCTGAAATGCTGTGCATTAGAACTTCAAAATATGAATTTGAGAGGGAACACAGTTCAGCTCCTAACAGGGGAGAAAAAACAAAATGTAGTCAGTCTCCTCTGTGTTTCAGATTTTCTCCCCCTGCTTTTCTTCAAGATAAATGGCTCCTGAGTGTTTAGGGAGTCAGGGCCTTCCCCTTTGTCCCAGTGAGGGGAGGCGGGACCTTGGCTTCAACTTCCATTCCTGTGTCTACTCCTTTGCCATGTCCCCCACTTATTTAGGAAGAGACCAGATTGTTTATTTTGTGAAAGTTCTCAAATGCTGGATCCAGCTAACAGTAGAATGTTGTCATTTAGCATGTCCTTCAGTACCCTGTATTTCCTGAAGAAAACTGGTAGTTAAATCTAGAGATTTCATCAGATTCAGACTTAGTTTTTTGGCAAAAACTCATAGGTGGTGGTGTGTACCTCCTTTTGTTAGGTGAAATGAGCCCCTGTAGTTAATGTGGCTGGCACCCTCTTATGAAACCAGCTGACTGCTGGTTCACCCAGGAGGGGTGGACAGGAATATTCTTATGTAGAGAAGTGGGCCCATGACATTGTTTACTGCTTTGGAGGATACAGCTCTTAACAAGCACATAACTGCGTGACTACAAGCTACCTGTGTCAGCAGGTGCCACTTGACTATATATAACAAAAGCCCCATCCACTTTGGGGGCAGAAATCCATTGTCTTCTGTTGCCCAAGACACTGCTTCTGTCCATAGATTCCTTTAATAACACCTCCCCCCCTCTCCCTGCCTCCCAACAGCCTCCTCCCCAGGTCCTCTATGGGGAGAAACTAGAGGAAAGGAAAAGTCTTTTTAGCTTAAGCAGGATGGTGATTGAAATGCTCTTTGGTATGACTCTTCCCTGACAACCCAGAGTTTGACCATGTCCTCTCTGGTAGCAGGCTGTCCAGCAAGGAATCCCCCCCCCCTCCCCCCCGCACATGTGTGTCTCTGTCTGGGGATCTGAGCCAGCGCGGTGATCAGCAAGTCTTCACTGATACAGGGTTTTGGAAGTGAGCCTTGGAGGAGGGGGAGACGTTTACCCGGGGAGCAAGGCACAGTCCATGGGGGCACTGCAGACAGAGGGGCAGCACAGGCAGAGGCAAGAGACCTGGCACTGATCCTGCCATGTGCCCGGGGCCTGCGCTTACTGCTCAGAGATGCTGCATAGCTGCCCTGACTTCCCTGGCGCCCAGGACATCGAGCCATTTCCCGATCTATTTAATAACAGACAAACACTCTGGTGTCTGCTCAGTTCAGCCCAGGGTCTTGGAACAAATAGACCCAATTAAAAGGCCATCATAGGGAAATTCAGGGGGAAGAGGAAAAAGCCACTGATCAAATCAATGCCCAGCTGCCCTGGGGCTGGTCTGTGACCTGTGTTAGCAGAATCCTCCCTGGCACTCTGCTGTCTTCTCCCAGACATTGCCCCAGACCCAGGGACCTTCCTGACACCCCTCCCCTATCCTCAGCCCCTTTACCCCACCCACTGACCAGCTGGGTGGCCCCTCACTAGACCTTCACTGGATTGCAGTTTCACTGCCTGTCAAATCTCGCAGGAAAAAAATGATCAGGAATCCTGTTGGCTATTCCTTCAAAATACATTCGATTTTGATCCATTTATCACCACCTTGTAGGGGGCAGAAACATAATTTTCCTCCCACCTTCCTAAGTTCTTCTGGCTGGACGAATAATCAAATGAATGTAACAGGGGAAAATGACCAAGTTTATTACGTATGCACATACAGGGTTCCATAAGACCATTCGACCCGAGGACATATGGGGCAGTTGAGGCTTATAAACCATTCTGTTCTAAGGAGAGAGTGACAGGGGTCTTGGGATTTCAAAGGGATGGTAGACAATTCAAAGGTAGATGAGAAAAAGCAAATATGTGGTAAACAAATTCTTGCTGGGCCACCCAAACAATGGGGCACACCTGTAACCAACACTTGCTCCGATTCTCCCCGTCTAACACCGCGAACTCCTGTATGCTGACCTGTCTACCACCGCGAACTCCCGTGTGCTCTGACGTGCTGAGGGTGCCCTTCCGGAAGCAGGTTTTTCTGGTTTCCTTCAGGCAGGGTCACAGGTTCTTCTGAGCCTTTTGTTTCTTACTAACCAGCTTAAAATCAACATCCCCATTACCCGCTGGGAGTGGCATTATTGCACCATCCCAAGAAAAATAATTTTCTGAGATGCACATGGTAGAGGGAGTGATTTTTATTTCTGTGTAATTACATCCCCCAGTCTCCAAGTCCCCATTCCCCCTTGTCCCACAAGGAAACCGTGTAGCTGTGGCTTCAGTAGGGCTGAAATCAGAGCCAGTGTCAGCGTTGCCTCTCCACGCTGGAGCAGCCCAGGACAGCATCAGGCTGGCCTAGTGTGTGTTTCGATCAGCCCATTGCACGTGGGGTCTGCGTGGCTGTGGGCCGTATGGGTGAATGCAAGGAAGCCGTAACGAGAGAGCCCCAAGAGCCGAGAGAGTGCCAAGTGCACGAACCCCTTTGTTAAGAATTATGTATTCCCCCAATTTTTTTTTGGGGGGGGGGCTTGCAGCGGCCCCACCCGTTCTGACAAACAATCTCTGCTCCCAGGTATGGCAGGCACCCTCTCTGTGTCTATGGTGAGGACGTGAGGGAGGGGCCCAAGGGCTGGCTGAGACTTCCTCGCTCACCTTGGCCAGACAGAGGACGTGATGGGGCCGTCTTCTGGGAACCTCCTCCTGGCGGAACCAGAGAGGGCAAAGTCAGCTCCTTTGAAACTGCAAGCTGGGAGGCGGGGGGCAGCACCCCGAGGTCGGAGCAGCTGCCTGTCCTTCAGGCTTGCCTTTACAGAGGCATCAGCTGGACACTGTGCACTCCTTAGTGGGAATAAAATACCCCACAGTGTGGAGTGCTGACCTGGTGCCAGAGGCATCATGGTCAGTTAGCCCGGGGTTGGGGAGCCCTGGATGGGACAGTTCCTGGGAGCCATGGGGGCGGGGAGGCTGGGATTGAGAGCTGCAATGTCACAGGCTCTCACTCCTCCTCGGGAAGAGGCAGCATCTTATTGTCAATGTTAGGTAGCCCATACCACCAGGAACACACCTGTAGCCAACAAGGCAGAGGTTATTACTTACAGCAGCAGACTTCACATCAGGGGTCCCTGGGGTGCCTCCAAAAGGGGGAGTTAGGGAAGGGTGCTTATCTGATTATGGGGGCTGAAGTTAGTCAAAGGGTGGTTTTCGGCAAAGATTGGTCAGAATTTGCAAAACAGGATGTTACGGGAATGGTCTGTGATGCTGGCTGAGGACAGGGGTCCTCACGGAGCATTTCTATTAGGTCAGGCTGTTCGTGGTCTTCTCTTGGAACCCGCAGGCCTGGATACAGGGGTGTGTCTGAGTGTGAATCTAGATCGCCCGAGCTAGACATCATGGCTTGGTCAGGCGCTTGGTCAGTTTTGCAGGTCAGGGTGTGTTTTACTAATTATCTCTCCTGTTTTAGTTCTTAGTCCTACCCCCATCTCACACCCCACAGCAACCTGGTTGCCAGCAGGATTATTTTCTTATCATCCTCAGGTGAAGGTCTGCACCCCATTCCTGCCTCTGCAGCCAGCTCTGGACACCAGGGGGCAGCAGGGCAGCATCCATGCACCTGCAGCCCACAGCAGACCGAACAGCCAGGGAAGGCCTCTGAACCAGCCTCAAGGGAGAAGGAATGAATGGGTCTAAAGCTCTCAGGTGCCCTATTTGCTTCCCTTTGTTCCCAGGAATTCTGAGAGCAGGGAGCAAACAGAGGAGGAAAATGGGAGGGGGGAACTGAGAAAAAGGTGAAAGAATAGGAGGGAGGGATGGAGGGAAGGAGGGAAAGGGGGTCCACAGAGCTGGCAGCTGGATCTTCTCCCCACCGCACATCTTTTTCTGCCATCCTCCAGCCTGGCTTCGTTCATGTCCTGGTTTTAGTCTGACCTCCTGGCAGCCCCTCCTGGCCCCTCTCTGCCTCCCACAGGCTGGCCATCCACCTGTGGCCCATCTGTCTCCAGGTATCTACTTGGTGTCAGTAGGGACTGCACCTCCCCCTCCACCCCCCCCCTCTCTCTCTCACACACACACACACACACACACACACACACACACACACACGTGTGTATGTGCGCGCGCAGGCATGTAGTGTAATGAACCATGCAGCAGACTTTTAATTTCCTCCCCCACACTTTGCAATTGCTTTAGTCACAAAGGCTGGTCCAACAGTTTAATCAGATGGCTGCTAATTTGAAATTTGGCTCCAGGACATAAATCTGAGGACACACAGGGATAAAACATCCTACTCTCTAAAGAAACCTGAGAACAATTGGAGTCAGACACCTTCTCAGAGGTTACCCCCAACCTCTACCATCTTCCGCTGTGGAGGAAGAGGAGTGAGCAGTAAATTAAGTAGGGATTGGAACGTTAAACTGGACTGAACTTTGTTACTCAAAAGTGACACAGTTTTAGAGTTTGCCAAATATGCAGTTTATGGATGGGAAAAAGCAATTACACATCATTATATAGAGAACTGATGGGAGGGAGAGAAAATAGTTGTGTGTGTGTGCCTCACTGCATTCTCACTGTTCAGTAACTTGGGAAAAAAGGTATTATCAGCTCCATTTTACAGATGAAGAAACTGAGTTTGTGGTCACGGAGCTGGTGATGGCTGGCGGGGGGCCTAACTGTGCTCCTCCTGCCTCAGTTTCCCTGTGTCCTGCAACCTCCTTTCCCCAGAGCTGCTACTTTGTAACTGTGAGTTCAGTGTAAGCAAAGCCATAGCTGGTAAAAAAAACAAGCAGGACTGAATAGGGATCTCCAAAGTCAGAACCCAAGATATACCCTTGCCTCCCCGCTAAGTCATTCAGGCTTCTCTCCAGGATGCCCACCCCCAGCCTTAAAAGTGAGCTTTCACTCTCAGGAGCCACTGACTGGCACTACTGAAGGCAGCCGAGGCAGCAGGAGCGGCCAGAGGACCCTGGCCTCACATGTCATCTCCATGCTGACCGCTATGTGACCTTGGACAAGCACAGCCCTTTCTGGGCCTCCAGTCCTCTAAGCAGCCAAAAAATCCCTGGGGTCCCTGCCAGGAGAGGAAACTGATTCCAAGAGGTCATGTCTCCCAGGGAACTCACGTGCTGTTTCGTTGTGGGCCTCAGGAGTTCACAGCCCCAGGAAGCAATGTCTCGGTGGGGAGGGGAAGAGCAGGCAGGGAGGCCCAGAAGGTAGGGCAGGAGAGATATTTTGGGGCAGACATATCCCCTGATCACTCCTGGACAATGGTGCAGTGCAGCCATTGTACCGGGAGTGGAAAATCCTTTTCTGACTCCATCTCCAAGGGCTGAAAATAGTCCAGGGTGGAGCCCCTGGGGACTGGGTTTGGGACAGATGAGTGACTTGCTTGGCTTGGCCCATTGTTTCAGGATGGGACAAGGCTGAGACAGACTACCCGGCTAAGCTGGAGCTGAGGCAGAGGCAAGCCCAGGAAGGCCCTGCTGACGGAAGAATCGCTGGACTGTGCCAAGCCCTACTGAAGATGCAGAAACTGAAGCCCAGAGAGAAGGGATTCAGCAAGTCACATGGTGTATCAGGCAGAGGAGGATGAGAGTTTGACTTTTGGGGCTCATTTCCCCCCATTATCACCCCCACAAGCACATTCCCCTTGGGAAGGCAAGAAAATTCCGCACCCTGCAGCCACTTGTGGCCAAGCTCCACCCTCCACTCAAGGCACTGTGTGATGCCAATGGAGTCACTTTACCTCTCTGGTCACTTGATGCCAGAGAGACTCCCTACCCCCACTCTAGTTCTCAAAACTGAGACTTCAGAGGGCCTTGGGTATGCCTGGAGGAGCAGCTGTTAGCTGTGCCTGTGATGAAAATCTAGATCGCTGATGCCCTAATTGATATAGGGAGAACTGGAACGTGGGAGGCAAGTTTTCCAGAGAGGCCCAGAGAGGGAAGGCAGGCGGCCTCAGATCACACAGCAAAAGCTGCCTATTCATTGTCTGCTTTGGCCCAGCTCCAGTCCAGCACTCCCACACTGGAATCTTGAACCAAGGAGTGGCTGCAGCACCCCATGACAGGCACCATTTACTCAGAGAGAAAGGGCTGAATCTGCTTCCACCGGTGGGTGGGAGCTCTCTAGCCCAAAGGGATTGGCTGCAGAAGCTGGACATCAAGGGCATCCTCCTCCGCCTCCCACTGTCCATTCTCCCCGCTGCCCTCCCACTGCCAGACACCTGGGCCAGGTTCTGTAAACACAGAAGCTCATGTGCCTGAAGGTTACACGGTGCCCGGTTGGGTAGAGGGTGGTCCGCACCTTACTCCAGAAAGGACCTGCCCTCCTCCTCCTACACCCTGGGGAAGCCTGGTCGCAGGAAACCCGTGGTGCTTGCTGGCCGGACATGCCGTTCTTCTCTTCAAATAACTTATACTCATGTGGTTACATATTAAATTATGTCAACTCCATGATGCAGGGTCTGGCCTATTTGCCTTCATATCCTCTCGGCACAGTGCCTGTGCGTAAACGTTTGCCACGTGCCAGGCCCTATTCTAAGTGCTCCGTGTGTATGAACTCAGGTAAGCCTCCCGGTGACCTGCATGGGAAGCAGTGCTTCCTTTTATTTTTTATTTATTTTTAAAAATATATTTTATTGATTTTTCACAGAGAGGAAGGAAGAGGGATAGAAAGTCAGAAACATCAATGAGAGAGAAACATCGATTAGCTGCCTCCTGCACACACCCTACTGGGGACGTGCCCGCAGCCAAGGCACACGCCCCTGACTGGAATCGAACCTGGGACCCTTCAGTTCGCAGGCCGACACTCTATCCACTGAGCCAAACCGGTTTTGGCCAGTGCTTCTTTTTAGAAAAGAGGAAACCGAGGCACTGCAAGACTAAGTAGGTTGCCCAGTGTTCCAGGGCTGGAAGAATTAGAGACCATACTCAAACCCAGATGGTCTGGGTGTAGAATCTGTGCTCTTAACCCCATTCTCACCACATGGCAAATTGGAGGAGGGGAAGGGAGGAAGAGGGCCAAAAGCCTGTCCCCTCATCTGCTGGACAGGGATAAGAATGTCTATTTCACACGGTTGTAGTGAAAAAATAATAACATAATGGATGTGATAGGGTCTGCCATGATGCCTGGGGCATGGATTTGTACATGAGTTCCCTTCCTTGGGCAACTGACTTGGAACAGATCAGCCCAAACTGCCTCGACAAAGGGCCTAGACCAGAGCAAATTGTGTCTGGGGAGTATGTTGTTTAGGGCCTCTCCTAGCCTTGGAGGGTGAGAGTGGGAATGTCTGCTGGGACTCCCCCTCCCTCCTGGGCCCTGGGATACCTGCTGCTCAGGGCAGAGACCCCTCTGTGCTGGGGTCCCTGTGCGGGTTGCAGGGAGCTCCTTGAGAACAGCTGCTGCAGGCAAGTCACCAGGCCTTTACTTCTCCCACCCCAATCCTCTGCCCCCACACCCCTCCGTCCCTGGCCTCAGCTGCCACTCTCTCCACTGGGGGCAATGGGGGTGACAGCAGGATTTCCACCAAAGCACCAACCTCCAGTAAAGGAAGCAGAGCAGCAGGGGCAACCCGGGCCCTTGGCATATGTCCAGGCGCCATGCTGACCTCCTGAGTGATCTTGGGCAAGGCCCCGCCCCTCTCTGGCCTTGAGTCTGCAGCTGGGCTGGATAATCCCTGGGGTCCCTCTCTGTCAGGTGGCTGTGCCCTTTCACAGTGGCCTTCAGGAGTCAACAGCCTCAGGAAGTGATGTCAGGGTGAGGAGGTGGGAAGGTGGGGAGGGGCAGGGAGGCCCAGAGTGTAAGAAGAGATATTTTGAGAGCAGGCATGTCCCCCCATGTCACTGTTGGACAATGGTCTGGGGCTGGGAGTGGAAAATCCTGCTCTTACTTGAGCTGAAAATAGCACAAGGCAGCAGGGTCAGGAACCTCACCCACCAGGCGGGTTGCCTGGGCACTGAGTAGCAGGCCAGCTGTCCACATTGAGGGGGCCAGGCAGTCTAACTGGGGTCCAGAGGGAGGACCCTGGGCCTGTCCCTGGGTTCCTGAGAACTTCCTGCCACAAGATTAAGGGGTGAATCAGCTACCATGTGTCCCCTAGGGCCTGTGTCCTTAGCAATCTGCAGGCAGCTGGGTGAAGGAAGACTTCATGGGGCTAGGCCATAGTGTGGTTTCCATGTGCTGTGGTGTCCTGGGTTTTTGGGGTCTCCTGAGCAGCTGTTGGAGGGGTCGGTGGGCAAGACATGAAAAGAATGGGGACTAAGGGACCTTGGGCCCATGGTGTCCACAGGCCCACCCCCAACCACTGATGTACTCTCAAGGGTCCCCAAAATCATGATATATAACCCCTGATTCTGGATCTAAGAAGGGCTAAGGGAGTCAGTCCAACATTTACACTCCTGGCCAGCACAGCATCTTCCTGGGTAGGGTGTCCCTATAAACTGGGGTGGGTTTCAGCCTGAACAGCAGCCAGTAGGAAAGAGACAGATTCAAACCTATAGGAAAGGCACAAAGACAACCTGAAAGAGGTAGTCACGAAAAAAGGTCTTAGGGACTCAGGTTACATTAACAGAAGTATAAGACCTAGAATGTGGGAGGTAAGCCTTTAACTCTATTTTGGGCAGGTCACCCACATTGCACCATGCAGAGTCATCATTTGGGTCATGGCTTGTGATGGATCCCTATCACATGAGGAGCTGAGAAGCTAGTCTCGAAATAGAGCAACCCTTGGGGGTACCCTTTTTGCCAAGGCAGTGTGGGAAGGATGGAGTTGTCCTAGGAGGCTGGGAAAGTGAGACCAGGAAAGAGCCTTATCTCAGGTAGAGTGGGCCCTTAGGAAGAGGGGATGAGTCCTTATCCTTGAGGTTAACTGTGAGGCCTGTCGGTTTTGCCCTGTCCCTGCCCAAAGGCTAGTGATCCCTGTCCAACTGAGCTCCACACATCTCCAGAGTGGTCCTGGCTGGACCCAGAACCTGTCACAGGTGAGACCCATCTCCCCCACACTAAGCCCTGACCCAACCAGAACACCAACCATTTTGCCATGTAGCTGATTTTCCATGAAGGCAGAGGACCGGATAGAAGAGGAGTGAGTCTCTCTCACACTATGCAGTGCTAAGGGAATCACAAGATCAGGGCAAGGAGGGAGACCTGACTTGACCTCCTTGTGACCCAGCCCCCACCTCATTCCTGCTTTTAGCCTGGACACCAACTGCCCAGCCTGCTTCCAGCTCCTGCACACCCTGCTCTCCTGGCCCCATGTCTTTGCCCAGGATGCACCCTGAACTTGGCTGTTTGCGATGAACTGCTTTCCCCAAAAACTATAGCTTGGCAGTCCACAGCCCTAACCATCATTCAACATTACCCAGTGATGTGCTGGAGCAATTTGTACTGTTTGCAAGAGCCAATTGTTAAATTCTCAGCAATTCTGCAGATAGGTTGACATTATATTGGTAGTCTGAAATTGGCCATTGTAGCAGTGTTTGCACCATGGCAATTGGCAATGCTACAAATAAGGGGCTCCCTTCACCCACCTGGAGGGCCAGTTAAATGTTTTAACATTTACCAGTACATGATTGCCATTAAGCCCTAAACTGGTGGATCCTAAGGACTGAGACCCCACCTGACTCCGCTCTGTGCCAGCAGCACTAGGTACAAAAGCCAGTTAGCTTTAAGGTGGGGGCTGGCCTGGGGTTTAGAATGGGGACACCTGATATGAGACCACCACTGAGGCAGCTGGTGGGAAGGCAGGTGGCTGATGAGAACAGGTTGGAGAAAGAAATCTAGTGTGCTTGGTGAGAGCTTCTCAGGCTACATTCCCATCCTCCAACCACACAATAAGGCACAAGCACAGCAGACAACAACACTTTTAGTATGAGTTACAGCTCAAACTGGCTCCCAGCCCAGGGAGCCTCCAGATGGTTTTATGAATCAGTTTCCAGACGCTCATCTCTGGGTTTGGGGGAACTTCTCATTGCTTATTCCACTCTGGCGCCCTGACCACCCCCCCAGTACCCCTGTGGGAAGCTCTGGCTCAGCACTGGTTGCAACCAGAGTCTTCTAGTCAGCCTGGACCCCACCCCTCCCAGGTCACTCAGGCCCAGATCCTCTGTGTGACGTTGGTAAGTCACTTTCCTCTCTTGGCCTGTTTCTCTATCTGACCTGGGTCAAGCAGGGCTCTAGCCTAGGTCCCTTGGCAGGCAGGGCCAGCTATTTTTGTGGGTGAGTCAGGCCCTGAACCCTTGCCTTCTTGAAGCCTTATTCCCCAGTTGACACACACAAATGGGGATGGGGCTGTGGGGCACTCTTGAGCTCACTGGACCACAGAGTGTCCTGAGCCCCTTCCAAGTAACAGAGTGTTGGGGGGTCATAGCTCCCTGGACCATCCAGCATGAATCATGATGATCCATATCTGGGGAGAGAGATCACCTCATTTGAACAAGTCATAGCCCCTACAGGTCCCCCCATACAAGCTTGCACAGGCCGGAGGGGTTTAGGCCTTACAGCCTGATGTCCTTTGTGTTCCCACCTCCAGCCACCGGGGACTCCCTGCTGGAGTTCTCACTGCTGGCCGACCCAGCTTCTGCCTTGGTGTCAGTTCTATGAAACCTGCACAGGTCCAGCCGGCGGCTAGCTTGGCCAGTAGGCGTGGGATTTGTGGGTGGCTTGGCGTCCCGGGCAAAGCGCACAAGCCTCTGCCCAGCCAGGAAGTAGAGCACAGGGTCAAGGCAACTGTTGGCACTGGCCAGCGGCCGGGTGATCTTGTAAGCCATGTTGATGGCGTTGAGGGTGTGGCAGCTGAGGTCCAGCGAGCGGAAGGAGTAGTAGAGGGTCCGCGTGACGTGGAAAGGCAGGAAGCAGATGGCGAACACCGCCAGGACCACGGCGATGGTGCGCACCGACTTGCGCTTGGCGCGCGGCAGGCCGCCCGCGGTGCCGTAGGCCGGCTTCAGCAGCCGCCGCGCCATGAGCACGTAGCAGACCAGGATGGTGGCGAAGGGCACCGCGAAGAGCAGCCCCAGCATGACCGAGATGTAGACCAAGAAGTGGCTGAAGAGACTAGGGGCCGAGGTGTCGTGGCAGGTGATGCGGCTGCCGCGCGTGCTGGTGGTGACGAAATAGAGCACGGGGGCTTGGCAGGCCAGCACCAGCACCCACACGGCGGCCGCCACGCGCCGGGCGTAGCGGGCCCGACCCCAGCGCAGCGAGCGCAGTGGGCGCAAGACCCCCAGGCAGCGGTGCACGCTGATGCAGGTGAGGAAGAGGATGCTGCAGTACAGGTTGGTGTAGAAGAGGAAGCGCACCAGCTTGCAGAGCACCGTGCTGAAGGGCCAGTGGTCGCCGCGGGCGTAGTAATAGACCAGCAGCGGCAGGGAGGCCGCGTACAGCGCGTCCGACACCGCCAGGTGGAACATGTAGGTGGTGGAGGCGTTCCATGTCTTGAGGCGGCAGAGGAAGATGTAGAGCACGGCCACGTTCAGGCACAGCCCGAGCACGCACACCACGCCGTAGGACACAGGCAGCAGCACGTACTTGAAGTCCTCGTTGAAGCGGCACTTGTAGCCCAGCTCATCCCCATCCCACGTGTTGTTGAGGGTGCTGTTCCAGAGGCCCGGGCCTGCGGCCATTGCCCTGAAGGAAAGGGGGTGGGGTGGGGAGAACAGCCTTCAGGGTTTTGGCCAGGGCTTATCCAAGAGGCCTGACACACCCACCTGGCCAGGGGTAGGAGCAGATTCCTTTGGTTAAGATCTGCTCAACCACGTTCAAGGCCTTTCTGACCTGGCTTCCCTTAGACCCAGGGGGCCAAGGACCTCAGAACTCCGGAACCTAAAAAAATGCATGAGAATGCATGCGATTCATAAAGAGCAGGATCAGGCAATTCTTAAACTTTAGAACAGAGTAGCAAACTACACACTAAAGGTCAAATCCAACCCAATAAAGCTTTATTGGAATATAGCGTATCTATCTGTTTACAAAGAACTGAACAGTTGCAACAAAGAAAGTATTTACCATCTGGCCTCTTACCAAAAAAAGGAAGTTTGGCAACTCTATTCTAGAACCTCAGGAGCACAGAATTCTAGGTCTGGGATTCTGAACTCTAGCCTCTGAAGATTCGAAAGGGTATAATTTCAGATTCATGGACAGAGACCCTTGAGGGCGAGGGGCTCCACCTCACACCCAGGGCCCACTGCCTTCTGACGTGTTTCTGGCATGCCTTCCTGGGAGCATTAGAACATTCTTCCCTTTAGCTTATCCTTTGGCTCCTTAGGGAGGTTCTGGTCCTGTGCCTGGTATTTTGGTATTGAGGAAGTATTTCCAAGGGTCTCCCTCTTCAGTCATTCATTCTCTCAGCAAATATTTTATATTATTTTAGATACTTTTATATTCTGGCACTTTCTACATCTGTAAACAGTAGTGCAGTTCTCTGCAGTGTGAGTCTACCAGATAGGACAGTGACCCTCCTGAAGATTCCAGAGAAGTCTGGGGTGGAGATGGGGGTGGGGACAGCTGGGGACTTCATTTGTGGGTCAAATGAATCTTCCTCCAGGCTTACCCAGCTTTTCCTCCACTCTACCACTATCTTGAGATTCCCTAGTGGGTATATAACACACCCACAGGGCCTGACTACCCAGTGAGCACCTGGAGAACAAGTTATCCACCTTCCTCCTCTCCTTACCCCCACCAATGTGACCAATAAGATCTCTCACTCATCTGGGAGGCAGGAGATAGATATCCCAGTCTGGAGGGTGATGATATGCCCAAAGGTACCAGAAGGCAGGCTGGAAATCCTAGCAGGGATCCCTGGTGGACAGTCTGGGACAAACACAAATAATAACTTTCTAGGCCAGCCAGTATGGCTCAGTGGTTGAGCGTAATCCATGAACCAAGAGGTCACCAGCTCAATTCCCGGGTCAGGACACATGCCCAGGTTGTGGGCTTGATCCCCAGTAGGGGGTGTGCAGGAGGTAGCTGATTGATGATTCTTTCTGACCATTGATGTTTCTATCTCTCCCTCTCCCTGCCTCTGTAAAAATCAATAAAAAATATTTTTAAAAAGAATAATTTTCTAATAGTGAATGAGCAGAGGGGGCTGACCATTTCATAACTGTATTACTATGTATGCTTTTTAAATGTCACCTCATTCCATCCTTACAACATGCTTCTGGGAGCCAGGTTATCATGCCCAATAAAGAGCCTGAGACACAAATCACTCAAGTTATTTGGCCAAGGTCTCAGGCTACAATTTCTATCTAGGAATTGGAAGTTGCTATCGGAGGGCGACGGAGAACTCTCTGCTATGGGGCTGTGCCAGGAGAGTCGTCAGGAGGGCTCGGTCCTGCGTGCGGGTGTGTTTGGGGGCACACAGAGGGCATATCATGTGTGAGTTCTTCCTACTCTGATAATCTGGGCTGTACAATTCCCTTCATGTTGAAAACTGGGGTCCTGAGAGGCTAGAACTTGGGGATTCTGTTGGGCCAGGGATATCCACTCCTCTAAGCTTCATGCCCAGCCTGGCCTCTCAGCAGCAGTTCAAGGCCCTTGATGTTGAGGTTAGGGGGGCTGAGGGACACACAGGTGCCTCAGTTTTCCTTTTTTTCCCAATATTCCACTACCCACCGCCCCAGATATTTCCTGTCTCCTGTTGTCAGCAAAGATGTAACCAGGAGGAAGGGAGCCTGTACTGGTGACCTCCCTCCCATGGTAATAGGTTCCTTTCTAAAGAACCAGAGCAGATCCAGGGTGAGGAGGCAGGGAGAAGCCTATGATACGGTACCAAGTTGAGCGAGAGCTGGGATGGAGGGGCTCTGGAAGGGCTAAACTGCTGGGATCCCTCTTGCCCGGTGCCAGGACTCAGGACCTGGTATCAAAGCATTTCCTGCCTCCTGTCCTTGCTCCAAGCAGCCCAGTGTCACCTCCACCCTTTGCTGTTGGAGCCACTGCATCAGCCTTTCTGCCTCCAGCCTCATTTCTCCCCAATACAGAGGGTCTTTATAAAAGATAAAGTCATTCCCCCGCTGTCGATCTCATCAGCCCCAACCGTCCTCTGTGACCTGCAATTTCCTGAGTGTGCCCAACACTTCTCCTTTCTCAGCTTTAGTTCCTGTTACTCCTTCAACCAGGAATTCACTCGCACCTTTCATATCTTCCTGTTGAAATTACAACTCTTTATCCTTCAGAGCAGCAAGCCCCAGTGAATATGAAGAACCTGGCCTCTGGAGTCAGACCTCCTAATTCCACTTCTATAAAATAGGGTGACTACTGGAACCTATATCATAGAAATGCTGTGAGGATGAAGTGAGTAATCGTTATAAAATGTTTGGAGCAATGCTTGGCACACAGTAGGTATGCTGTGATGTTATGAGCTTCAAGGCTCAGCTCAGATGTGGCCTTCTCTTGAAATCTTTGGGATACTCTCTTAGGCCACTGGTGCAGGAATAACGGGTCTTGACTGAAGGCAGGTGAGTGTGGTCGGCCAGGGCAGGGGAATGCTGATGAGCCCAAAGGTAGGACCAGGCCTGGGACCTCTGAGGGGAGAGATCTGAAAGCTGTTTGGGAGGAAGGCTGGAGAGACCAGCCCAGAGGAAGTCTGGATGGAATTGGGCAGGAGAGAGAGGCAGACAAGAAGCCTGGCTCAGAGGTTGGGAGGAGGAGCAGGAGAGGGAAGAGGGGGAATTCAGTTTCAGACATTGTGTGGGAGCCCTGAAGGGGTATGATGAGATGTGGGCATGGGTGAAGGCTGGGAGATGGGCTGGGAGTTGCTGGCTCACAGAAGCTGCAGGAGGAGTGTGGAGGCCAAGTATGAGGCTGAGGACCTGTAGAAGGGCCACCAGCTTTGGGTGTCCAGCCCTGTCACAGAATCTCAGTGACATTAGGCATTTCCTGCCCTCCTGAGACTCATATCTCTCACAGGCTGAATTCCCTGGCCTTGGAGAACTGCGGCAATAAAACCTCCCTCATGAGGTCCTCTTCCCACTGGACATAGGGCGAGTGGCCCCTCCATGACATCCAGTCCCAACTCTGCCTGCTGCTTTAGCTCAAGGCAGGTGTCTCCTCAGAGTCGGGCCAACATCCCATTGCTCTGCACAATGCTCTTGCTAATCACTTGTGGTGGAATCTCTGACACTAATGAGAGGGGTGGAGACTTCCTTAAGTTTCCAGTGAACCTAGGGAGCTGCCCTTTCCACCTGCTCTAAGATATCCTGGCCTCCTCCCTTCCAGGCCAGCTGGGGATTCCATTGCCATGGCCCTCATCCAGACAGACTCTGCCCACCCTCTTCCTCCACAGGCTTGCTCACCAGCCTGAGATTACACCTTTGCTGCCTCCCCAGCCTTTGCTTATGGAGATAGTCAAGTCCTGTCTTCTCTCTTTTCTGACCTCCGATGCCCTGGGGCCTCACTCCCTGCTCCCTTGGAACTGGCTTCTGCCTAACAATGTCTCACACCACTCACTAGCCCCTCGATGTCCAGTTCTGGCGGGCCCTGCCCTGAAGAGCTCCTCATCTGGAGGGAGCTGTGAGCCCAAGTGCTCTACCAGGCTTCCTTGCCTTTGTGCAAGCTGTTCTTTCTGTCTGGAAACCCACCCACATTGCACTCCATCCTGCCCGTCCCTCAAATGTCACCTCAAATTCTCTTCAAATGTCACCTCATCTCTGAAGCTGTCCCCTTAACACTATCCCCAGGCATTCCTCAGACCCTGTTAGTAATTTGTCCATCCACCTTCTACCCAAACACATTCCAGGTATTCCCAGAGGACTGGGACTATCTGATTCTTTTCTCTGTCCCTAGCCAACAAGAGGCTTGGTTTAAAGCAGGTATAACATGAATGAGATAATGAATGAGTGAATGAATGAATGAATGAATGAATGAAGCACAGAAGGCTATGGGAGCCCAGAGGAGAAAGAGCTTTAAGACAGTGGCTCTCCTTTCCCTTATTCCTCTGAGAGCCTCCCAGAGGACAATGGCACTTAAAAGATTTCTCAGCTGCTCACCCTTAGTGGCCAGGAGTCACTCCAGCTCTCCTAGGGTCCAGCGCACCTAAGGTTCCTGGACTGTCTCTCTTTCAAGAGGTGCAGAGAAGGCCCTGCCCTTCTCCGGATAGAGGGAGGGTTATTGGACCCAGATATTCTGGAGATGGGTCAGCTGTCTAAGCTAAGCACGTTCTTTTATTTCATCCACCTCTGGCTCAGATCCTGAGTCAGGAGCTCCTGATCCTGGAGCCCCATCCCCTCACTCTCTAGGGGTCCAGCCTGGGATGAGCAGCTTTCAAGTAGCATCTCAGTTTTATCCCCAATCCTCATTCCTCAGCAGATACTGCTGTAGAGTTATTTGTACAAGGTCACACTGCCAGGAATTGGAAAAATTGGGCTTGTTACTCAGGGCTGACTGGTTCCAAAGCCTGAATTTATCTCAGCTGGGATGAGGGAGCAGGGCAGGGATCCCCTTGACTTATCTCCAGTTAAATGTATACACACACATGCACACACCTGCCCCAGCCTCCTCGCCAGTGGACCCCGCCCTCGCACGTCCATACCTGACCGGCCCCTGCTCTCGTCAGGATGCTCAGTGCCCACTCAGGTTCCTCACTCATGAATGCACAGGCTTGGACAGGGCTGCAGGGAACTCTGCAGGAAACAGGAAAAACAGGTCCCCCGCCTGGGGCCGCACCCAGCTTCCAGCATTTCTCAGGGTAGGCAGTGTTGTGGGCTCCTGAGACACAGGGATGTGGAGACGGTGTGGGCTCTGGATCATGGGAAGCCAGCCAGGCCAAGCCCTCCTGGGGCCACCGGCTCTGCTCCAATCTTGTCCTGAAAGAGGCAGAGAGGTGATCTAGAGTGCTGGTCCTAGTAGCGGTCTCTGTCATTCTGCCCACCAGTCATCCACCCTCAGCTACAGACTCCAGGATGGCTGTTCCCAGCCTCCTTCCCCAGGATCCCCCTTTCACAGGAAGGTGGCTTTGCCAGAGAAGGTCTCCCCCTGTCCTGCAGAGCTGAGCCTCTAATGCCCCTTCCCTTGATTTTGGTTCTGTGCTTCAGCTCCACAACAGGAAACAGTTACCCTCCTTGCCCGGTTATACACTTGACAGTACTTCAGCCAACCCAGTTTTGCTGGGTCTCTATCTGGAATATCCCTTTTCCCTCTAATCATTCCTCTATAGGTATTGTAAACATACACGGACATTCACAGGCATGGACACACCTAGATACACAGCTACACAAAGATGCATACAATCACATTGAGACAGACACGAAGTGTACACACACAATCCTAGTCAGGGCCTGAAATAGCCTTCAGAAATCAGTGTACCAAACTCCCATTTGACAGAAGAAACTGAGACTCAAGGCCTCGTAGTAAGTTAGCGGTGCAGACGAGATCAGAAGCCAGGCCTTCTCGGCTCTGGCCCTGGTTTTTGTCTGGGAGCCCCTCACACACACCAGGCACAGGGCTGCAGTGTGGTTGCCTACTAGACCCTATGTGGTTACCTAGTAGTCCCAGCATCTATCAGAATCTCAGACATATCACAGGGGAAAGAGAACATCCCTTTTCTGTCACCTTCATTTCTCCACATTGGGGGAGTGGGGTTTGAGATAGCAGAGGCCAGGTCCCCAGGCTTGTGCAGCGAGAGCAGGGCAGAAAGTGGAGGGAGCAGATGGGTGGCTGCAGGGATGGACGGGAGTAAAGGCACTGGGAAATAACGCTGGGCACCGTGTACCTAGTGAACCCTGCCCCAGGATCCTCAGGCTGACCTGTGCCAGTGGGCAGGTAGCTCTGTGCCAGTCTGCTCTGGAGTCCAATGATAAGATGGAAGAACTTCACCTTTTCACCTGACTCCACCCAGGGTCATACCCTATCTTCTCCTTAGGAGAGGCCTTCACTCAACAGACTGAGGTGGAGCACAGCTTTTTCTCAAAACCACACTCTGATTTCTGAGAAGGGTTTCCACCATCCATCTTTCCAGGTTTCAAATCTCTAATATGCCCTTGACAACCTCTTTCTGTCCCACCCATGTGAAAACCATCACTCATCAACTCCTGTCAGTCCAATCAGTAGAGTGACTAAGGGATAGCACTTTTCCCCACCTCATGGCCTTAGGCCTGCATGTCTCCTCCACATTGTACCAAACCCCCTCTCTTGTCCCCTTGCCTCTACTCCTGCCATCCTGTCCATCTTTTGTATGGCAGTCACAGGTCTTCTTCGAACATGAATCTGACTATGTACTGTGGAGCTCAGAACCTTTCCATGGCTCCCTATTACCCTGACTATGTCCAAGTACCTAGCCTGACACTCCAGGCCCTGACAACCCTCTAGATCAACAGTCACCAACTGGTGGTCTGCAGATTGCGGTCCTGTGGTCCAAAAGGTTGGCGACCACTGCTCCAGACAGCTCACCATCTCTGCCTCCACCCTCATCTTCCTGTGCCAAGCACAGCAGGAGCAGTCTCATGGTCTATCTTTGCTCAGGAACGCCATCCCTCAGCTTCTAACAGTAATATCATCACAAGAGAGGAGTGCTTTCTCTGCCAAGTTCTATCTCTGGTAGCTTCACAGATCCCTTCTCATTTAATCCCGAGGAGCTTAGAGAAGCAAAACAACTCCTCCAAGGTCACAAAGCTAGCAAATGGCAGAGCAGCTTGGTCTGTCTGACTTGAGGGGCTGTGCCCCTGACCACCACCTCCTTCCCTTCAAGGCCTAGGTTCTCCCCTTGGTGAGCCCCATGGCCCTCAGTGAGCTCTCAGTGAGCCCCATGGCTCTGCTTTCCTGGTCGATTCTCTACCACAGGGAATACCCTACAGGCAGGGCCCAGGATCTACTCTTCCTGGTATTTTCTAGGTGTGAAGCAGCCATGACAGTTATTGTACCCATCTCACAGGTTAAAAAACAACAACTAAGGCCAGAAAGTGCCAAGCCAAACATGCAGAATACCTGCCCACTGACTTGGCTCTGCCTCTATCCCATCCTGGGTCCCAGATCAGTGTGCCCAAAGCCGGGAGAAAGGGCTGGGCAGTTCCCAGGCCAGCTGAGAAATTTCCAGGGTGGTTAGAAGACATTCCAGCTCTTCCACTAGGGTGGCTCTGGAATGTACCCACTCACTCACCCACCTAGCTGGCCCTGTTCAGACTGGAAGGGGATTGCTGGAAGGGGATTGTGACCCATCACCGTTCTGGAAACCTCTGCTGCCTGCATCTGCTGTGAAGGGAAGCAGAAGACCTGGACCTGGGATATCATCGAGGGACAGGGGAGGGCCCCAGGCAGGTGGAAAATCCCAGCTCTGTCATTCTCAGCTGTGGGACCTGGACAAGTATCCTTTCCACAACTTAAGTCTCAATCCTTGGCCAACTAAGAACAGTATCTTAGGAAGACAAGAGGGGCAGGAAATGCACAGGAATTTGGGGCACAGTAGCAAGGTCACAGATCAAGTTTTCCACACTGAGGGCCACCCTCAGGGGCCCCCAGTAGGAACTTGATCCCACCACATTTCTTCACTCACTCACCCTTTTACAGAGGTTGGCATATCGATGCCTGTCCCTGTATAGGGCTCTAGGGATTCCAAGGTGGGTCACTGTCAAGGTTGGCGAAGAAGGGGTAGGTAGCACATGGAGAAGACCCAGAAATAGGTAATGACAACTCAGGGTGATCAGGGCTGAAGAAAGCAGAGGCAATAGGGCTTAAAGCAGACAAGAGGACCCCTAATGAGAATGGGGAGGTGGTCAAGGAAGGCTTCCTGGAGGAGAAGACACTTGACCTGAATTTTGGAAGGAGTCAGGAGAGTGAAGCGAGAAAAGCAGAGTGAGCAAAAACCAGGGCAATAGATCACACAGTATATTTGGGGAACTGTTAGTCATCCCTGTGGGTTGAGGGGAGAAGGCTGGGTTAAAAGACAAGGAGCATCTTGGAAGTCATTCTCTGTCTCCTCCCAAATCTCATCCACAGAGATGAAGGCCAGTGGGCCCCAGCCTTTCCTGGAGTGCTTTCTATACTACAAGCACTAGGCTTATCTGGGGAAATAGCTGAGGGGGTAACCTCAGATGTTATCAACAGGTGCTGTTGCAAAGTAAAACCTCTGCAGCCTCTCCAGGAAGCCCTTGTGCACTGCAGCCCCTCTGGAGGCACTCTCCCTCTTGGGAGCCCTCAGGATCTTGGGTGTGGGAGTGACATGTTGGGGTTGAACTCAGAGCATCTGAGTGTGTGGGTTTCAGATCAGCCCACCTGGTCCTCCCACCTCAGATAAGATAAGTGAAACTTCTTAAGAGTAAGGGCCTTACTCAAAGTCTGGTGTTCTAATTCTAGTATTTTCCGTGTGGAGTTGAGGACCTCCACCCTCACCTCAGGGCAGGACTCCAAACTACCTGTCCTACTACCCTTGGCCTGGCATGGTCCAGCCCAGCCCCACCCAGAACAAGGCGATAGAGATGCACTGCTAAACTGAACTAGTTCAGAACCACAAGGCCCTGGACTTCGTATCAACCTATCACAATCCAGATGCTTCCAGCCAGACTCAAGAGGTAAGAACCCTGGGTTCAGGCTCCAACTTGGAACTGCCTATTCTGTGCGATCTCGGTCAAATTGGTTCCCCTCTCTGAGCCTTGTGTTCTTCAGTGGCCAATTGGGGACAGTCACCACTACACAAGACAGCCCATAAGGAATGACAGGTGGGTGCTCCATGGGGCTAGCAAATCATGCACTGTCCTGCTGTGGGGGCTGCACCCCCTGTCATGGTGGAGACACGAAACACTTCTCAGCAGGGGGCCTTCCTAGGTGATCCAGCAGAGGGCCCATGGTCAGGACAGTCAGGGAAAGTTCCTGGAAAGGCCTGTAATCAGGTATGAAGAGAAGCAGAAAGAGTCCAGGATGGGAGAAAAAAAGAATGGAGACCCAAAGTAGAAAAAGGGACAAAGCTGTAGAAAGGGATACAAGTGAGTCTGTGATTCTGAGACTGTCTCATTCTGAGAGCTTCCAGGATTCTGGGTTCATTGGTACTTACAGTCCAATTGCAAGAGTCTCTGGTTCTTGGAGTAAATGCTAAATGTTTCTTTAATTCTATTACTTGTTGCTTTTGAGATTCTCAGAACCACAGGAGTCTGGACCCTCAGAATAACATAATCATAAGTCATTTTCCCAGGAGCCAAAGGCTCAGCAAACACCTGCCAGTGCCCCCATGTGCCTGACCTCAGAGGGACCCTCAAATCCAAACGCAGATCAGACTCAGTCAAGCCCTTGAAGAGCTCCAGTCTGAATGGGGAGAAAGCCACAGACATGGATCAAGACTACTTGGGTGATCAAGCCATGACCAAAGGAAGCCCAGGGGCCATGGAGCTCATAGAACCCCTAGCCAGCCTGGAAAGGTGGCCAGGAAGGCCTTCCCAGAAGAGGGATCGTTTAAGCTGGGTCCTGATAGATGATTAGGAGTTTGCTAGGTGGATATAGACATAGGAGAGCATCGAAGGCAGAAGGAAAAGCAGGTACAAAGACTTAGTGGTGTGATAGTGTGGACTGTTTGCATAAAGCCAGGGGTCATGTGAGGCTGGAGTGGAGGGACAGGTGGCACAGAATGTGTATGTGTGAAGGGGAGGGCTGCAGGACTCACATGGAATGCCAGGCTGAAGAACTAACTTGGCCTCTATCGTGAGGACAATGGGAAGCCATGACAGGGCTTAAGCAGGGAAGGACATGGTCTGAGTTGGCTTTTGTAGAGGTAGTGCCACGTGGAAGGTGGTTAGGAGGGGGGAGACTCCCCTAACGAAAGGGAGAGGGGAGGGTCATGTGGGTCCCAATAAGTCAGAGGAAGGCCCTTCTCCCATGCTCCAGTGCCCAGGCAGTGCCATTGTCAATACAATAACAGTGACAGGGAACCAGGATAGAGGGCCGAGGGGGAAGTAGTTGCCCAAAAGGGCCCAGGCTGCCCACTCTCGCAGCAGGAACTCTAATTATTCATCCTGATGCAGAAATGACTCAGGGCTAAGATATGCTGAGGCAGGGGAGTGGAGGAACTCCTCTGCCCAAGAACCAACTGCAGCTCTCCATGGAGCAAGGCCCTCCTCTACCACTATACACCCACTTTCACCTGGTCATTCATTTCCCAAACACTTACTGGCATTGCTTTTAGCCCAACCTGTGTTGGGTGATGTGGACACAGACAGAAAGCAGGCCTGACCTGGCCTAGTCCTGCAACTGATCTCTAGGAGGAGTACAGAGGTCAGGCTGGGCCTCCATGCCAGCCTCCCCACCTTCAGGCCTGAACAGCTGGGGAGGCAGGTCTGAGAACACAAAGGCAGCCTAAGGAGAAGATGTAGGCCAACGGGCACGCTAGACAGGTCCACAGAAGGCAGTTTAGGGAGAGGAAAGATTTCATTAGGGGCACCTCTCTCTCCTCTCACCAGATCAGCAAGACTTTCCTAGTCCTGTGGGTAGGCCTGAACAGGCATTAGGTTATAAGCAACTGGGTAATCAGGTCACAGCAAGACCTTAAAGACAGGTTTTCAGGGCAGCAAGACCTAAAGACAGGTTTTCAGGACAGGATTCAGACTTCCTTCAGCCTGAAAGCCGGAGGACCAGGCTGCATCTAGATTGGGCTTCTGTCTTGAATGGGGAGATATAAGCTGGGGCAGGTGTGCAGGAGCCCCAGCTTTTACCTTGGCTTTGTGATCTTGTTTCCTGAGCCCCTATTTGCTCATTTGCAAAATGGGGATAATAATTCCTCCCTAACAGGGTTGGTGGAGGGACACTTATAAATTACTCCTAGTGAGCAGAGGTGGCACAGGCAGAGGAGGGCAGTCAACAAGTTAAAATTCCCCAAACAGTTAAAGTGATCCCTTGCTATTGCACCTATTTTCTGTTATTGCCTTCAAAATGCATTTTAGTCTTTGAGTATCACACATCTTCCTTGTGTGCTGCAGCTTACAAAGGCCTTCCTTGACCACTATCTTAAGAATCCTCATAGCAACCTAGCATTTGAACAGGTAAGGATCATTGACAGCCATTTATGAGGGTCTCCCATTATGATCCTCCAACCCATTCAGCCAAGCCTCAAGAGAGCCCAAGGCAGGAAAGAGAGAAAAGCTACAACCGTCCATGCCAGGGCCTCCCTACACACAAATTCTCAGCACAGGGTCTCACCAGTTCTAGCCTCCTGTTAGAGGCTGGCGAAGTAGGAGTTGTCCCAAGGTCACCCAGAAGTTGGGGGCAGAGCTGGGATATGATCAATCACTCACTGGTCCCCTGGCTCCCTCAGGGGGGGGAAAGTCCTAAGTGTCCTCAGATTCCTCAGCAAAAGCATCTGAGGGGGTCAGGGAAGTATTTAAACAAGGGGGTAAGGGCTCATAGTTGAAACGATGCCTGTATGATTCTGGTAACAATATCACAAATGCCCTGACCTCCTTGCACTTAGCACTACTCAATCCATTCTCCAGCCTGCAGCCAGAGAGCTTTCTGGTCTGACACTAGTCTCCCCTGCTCATAAACCTTCCATGGCTCCCTATGGCCTTCAGATGGAATCTAAGTTTTCAGCCTGTTTACTCTGGGTCCTGTAGTGCCCCAGGACACATTGTTCTGATATCCCGTGCCACCCACTTGGATGACCTGATTCTGGGTTCCCCTTCTTTGTAACGACTTAGAGCTCCACTGTAGAAGGCATTCGTTGGGGAAGCTGGGGACAGGGCAGAGGATAGGTGGTGCTGTTGCTCTCTCAGTTCAATTCAGCCCTGTGCAGGGTGTTGGCAGCACAGAAATAAGCCCCAGTTCCTGCCCTCCAGGGGTCCTCAGACCTGGGGATTGGAAAGGAGACAGACAGAAGCAATGACCGTCCAAGTGAGAGCAGGGCTGTCAGCACTGGGACTGCAAGATCTCAGAAGAACCGAAACTAGCTGGGGGGGAGGGAGGGGGTCACGGAGGGCTTCCCAGAGGAGGAGACATCTGAGCTGGGCAGAGCTGAGAAAGAGGAGAGAAGAAGGCATTTCAAGCAGTGAGCTTAGAATACACAATGACCCAGAGGCAAGGAACTACCCAGTATGTGCAGCAGACTCCATCAGTTACTAGCGCGTAAAACGTTAGGTGGTAGAGGGGGCTAGAGAGGCTGGCAAGGATCCGTTCTTGGAGGCCTTGAGTCCCAGGTTATAGTTAGGGTTTGAGTTAGGGTTAGGGTCAGGGTCCTGTGGAAGTCTAGCCCAGAGAGAACTGTTGGGAGTTGGGTTTCAGGAACTTCCCTCTAGGAACCGATCCCACCCACACTGTGAGCCTGTCCAAGAAGACACTGGTGCTGAACAGGACCCACACAGCGGCTCCTCCAGGGCCCTCAAGTTCCCCATCATGGTTTTTTCCCTTTCGCAGGTGAGCCCGTGAGGGTCAGCGTAGGAACATGCCTTGCCCAGGCCACACAGTGGCTAAGGCGGGATGGAATATAGATCTGATTCTCGGAACTTTTGTGTCTTGTCTGTTCAAAGAACCTCCTTCCCAACCACTTCTACTCACTGAGATAACTGAGACTTTAACTGAGGCCTCACCCTGCCCCTCAAGAGCCCCCCACTATCCCAGCCCAGATCCAAAACAAACCGGGCTCCTAAGGCTGTGACCCCAAGGATAACGAGAGGAGCAGTTCTAGTCCACAGCAGGGCTTGGCCCTTACTCTGGCTCCAAGGGTCCCAGGGTCTGCAGCCCTGGTTGGGGGGTGGAGGGAGGGCATTGTCCTTTCCCAGACAGACCCTTCCTACAGCACCACCGGCCAGATTAACAGGCCCCGGACAGAGGCTTAACTGTCCTTTCAGGCCACTGCCCCAACCAACCCCCTCCCCCCTCCCCCAAGTCTCACCGACGCCCAGGCGGGGCGGGCCACCCAGAGTGCCCCGGAATGAGCCGGCCTCTAGGGATTCGTGGGTCTCCAGCTGCCACCCGGGTGCCCACTCTAGAGCGCGTGTGTACACACACACACAAACAAGTTCTACAAGTTCAGCCATCGACACTGCAGGGGCGCACGCTCTCACTCACCGACACACAGACGCCCCAAATACGAGGACACTCTCACTCACGGGGCATCCGTCCACATTCCCCGTGATCAATGCTCCAGTGGACAGAGTTCGGCTCCCGGCCCCCAGCGCGCTCGCACCGGCGCGCACCCGAGCCAAACGCGCGGGGCTCTGCTGTCCCAGCGCTCCGTCCGCACCGCCGCTTCCCCAGCCGCACCGCCTCCCGCTCCCCGCCTGGGCCTCTCCGGGCGGCCCGCCCCTCACCTCACCTCCGAGGGTTCTGGTCCGCCAGCCGCGGGGCGGACACCGCTCCCGGGTGCCCGCGCCCGCGTCCTGCGCCGCTGCCGCCGCAGGGACCCACCCACGTGCCAGGAGGCCCCACCCGCCCGGCGTAGCTCCCACACCGGCTGGGTCAGGCAGGGGCGAAGGACTCTGGACAGACTCTGGAACCGCCCCGCCCCGCCCCGTCTGACACCCAGCCACCGGCTTAGGGACGCTGCCGAGCGATTCAGGCCGCGGGGTCAACGCATCTGCCCGGGATGCTGCTCCGGGAGGGGCTGGCGGCCACAGTCCTGCTGCCTGGCTGAGGTTTTCAGCGACGCTCGTTTTGCAAAGTTTGTCTAATGTTTGTGCGCTCCTGTCGCTGCCCACTGAGAGGCCGTGCCAGGAACCTGTGCCCTCTCCTCCCGGGACCTGCTTAGGGCACCACCCAGAGAACGCTCCTCCCTGGCTGGAGGCCTGGCCAGGAGGGATGGTGGACGCTCCTCGCGGCCTCGGGGAGGAAATCCCAGCATTCAGGGTCCTGCTCATCTCCAGCTCCAGAAAGGAAGGCGGGAGCCTCCTCTATGTTGACTGGCACCTTTGCTTAATCTCATTCAGAGTCATTATAAATTTCCATCTTTTTGGTCTCCCATCTTTGAGCTGCTTCCCATGAGCTGCCTTCTCAGACTACTCGAGCCAAACACATGTCGCTGCCTGCTCTGCCCTTAACCCTGCTCTGATGGCTTTCCTGGTCAAGGACCCTTTCCTCAGCTGTGATCTTCGGGAGACCAGGGACCAGGTCTGCCTCCTTCCTATTGTGGTCCCAGGCGTCCAGGGATTGTTGAACATGTGAATGCATGAATGAATGAGTAATGCATGTCTCCCTCTCTCTCATTCTGACCTAGGTGCCAGGACAGTAGGTTGTGGCTCAGCTTCAGCACTGACTCTGGGAGACCTTGACCCTGTCCCAGTCCCCCTCAGAGCCCACTTCTCTGTGAAGTAGAAGCAATCACACTCACCCTCCTGCCAACAAGTGTCCATCAGTTGGGGCTTTGGACAATCAGTGTCTGGACAGGTGCACGGTAGTCCTTCTTCTGTGCCTAGGAGCTTGCTCAGGGCCCTGGGGCCATGGGTCCTGCTGGGTTCCGCATCAGCTGACTGGCACCTGGCTGCAGGCCCCAGGAGGGGCCCAGGAGGGACGCTGGCTGAAGCCTTGCCAAGAGCAGGAGTGGAATGGACACCCAGCCCAGTGCAGCTGAGCCGCCTCTGCAGTCCTCGGAGTCCTACGCCTGGAAGACACAAAGGCCCCTTGTCCAGCCTCCTCCTCCTATTGTCCAAGCTGATCTGTGCAGCTTTCAGGGAACTAGGAATCCTTGTGGCCCCTGTCTATGGAGCCTGGGCCTTAGGATCCCAATGTGGGGACGTCTCTCTGGACACTGGAGGCCTAATCAACCCCCCTCTGTTTTCTCCCTTCAGATTTCTACTATAACTGCTATTCAGACCAAGAGAAAAAAAATCCTTTGATATCAAATTGAGGACCCGGGAGTCTGCCTTAGCCTCCAGCTGACTAGAGGGTGGAGAGCTGGGGTCCTGCGCCTGCTCTGGTTCATCTGTTACTTTATAGTAAAAAAAAAAAAAAAAAAAAAAAAAAGGCATTCCTGAGGCATCCAGAGTCTGAGCTACCACAACAGGAGACTTAGGCCTGAGGAGCACAGGAAAGGGACTTGTCCTGGATTCCTGCGGCCTTAACTTCAGGTTAGAGTCTCTTCTCTGAGCCTCAGCTCCTCTTCTGAAAATGGTAATGATAATCCATTTCTCACTGGCCCATCCATCTAAAGTTCTTTTTTCATGGTTTCGCACATTGTCCTGAGCTGCCTAGGTCCTAGGGTTAGTATCTCTTCTCATGAGGGGGTGAAAGTCTGTCTCTGGACAACTTCCCCAGGCACCTGATCTGGGCTTTGGAGATCTAGTCCAGGCTCCAAACCCTTCAGCTGAGTTCCCCTTACTTGGGGCTGCCTGAGGAGCCCCATTCCACTTCAACCAGAGTGAGCACCTTTGCTTTTATCATTATATTTATTTATACTTTCTGGTAAGAGCTTATTGAAAAAAATATAGAACTTTTCATAGCTAAAAATTTTTTAACCCATTGACCCAACCAGGGAATTGGGAGCCGGTGAGCCTCACAGCAAACCCAAACAAAGCCCCAGCTGGAAGGGTAGACTAACACCCAAGAGCCTCCTGCAACCAAGCAGCTGAGGCAGGCTAGTGGTGAAGGCCAAGTCATCCGATGGTCCCCAGGAGCAGGAGAATGGAGCCATGAAAGGGGGGGGATAGGGGAGAAGGAGGGTTCCATTAGCAGGAGCAGGTCAGGGTATAGAAGGGCAACCCAGGATCGATTCTCCCCATGCATTAGGAGACTTCCTGTCTCACCAACTCGAGAAGGCATTTGGCTCTCCTAAGCCTTCTCATCTTCCCTCTCTCACCGTGTGTCATCTCCCCTGAAATAACCTGCTCAGGGGAGGTGCTGGGAGTGGAGCCTGGACCCTGGCATTCCCTCCTCTCTGAGCTGGGACATGACACCTCCAAGCCCTCCTTCACAGGCCAAGGTGGACTCTCTGTCACCCTTCCCAAACATTGCCTGCCTCACACCCTCTGATAGCCCATCATTCTCAATATAAAACCCAGCTCCGAAAACAAAAAACAGAAAAACCCACCTCTGCAGCCCAGGAGGCCAGGCCCTCGCAACTCCCCACCTCACCTCCTGCCTTGAGCCAGCCATGCTGCAGTGCTGGGTCTTCCCTGGCCTCCTGCCTGGAACTTGCTGCTGTTGGCCTGCAATGCCCTTTATGCTTTTCTGCCCTTGGTCCCTCCTCATGGCTCCCCAGTTCGTTCCTCTAAGGCCCATCAGGTGACCCTTTGTCACAAACTTACCACACTGTTGTCACTGTTGATGTCTATCTCCCTCTAATGGGAATCTCCTTGAGGACAGGCCTAGGATCCATCCTGTTCATAGTCACAGCACCTAGCATTGTCCCTGTCACCTGGTCAGCTTCCATGAATATCTAGACTAAGAACTCTATCTGGTGATCATTTTTTTAAAAAACTGTATTGTTAAAAAATTATATATTTTTATTTTTTAATTTAAATTCTTTATTGTCTAATGTATTACATAAGTCTCCTTTTCCCTGCCCCCCTCCCTTGACCTCTCCCCGTCTGCTCCCAACCCCCAGCATTTGCCCTCATCTCCCCAACCCCTGTCTGTGTCCATTGGTTATGCTCATATGCATGCATACAAAGTCCTTTGGTTGATCTCTTAACCCTCACTACCTGCCTTCCCTCATAGGTTGGGCAGTCTGTTTGATGCTTCTATGACTCTGGTTCTATTTTTGTTCATCAGTTTATGTTGTTCATTATATTCCACAAATGAGAGAGATCATGTGATATTTATCTTTCTCTGACTGGCTTATTTCACTTAGCATAATGCTCTCCAGGTCCATCCATGCTGTTGCAAATGGTAAGAGTTCCTTCCTTTTTATAGCAGTGTATTAGTATTCCATTGTGTAGATGTGCCGCAGTTTTTAACCCACTCATCTGTTGATGGGCCCTTAGGCTGTTTCCAAATCTTAGCTATTGTAAATTGTGCTGCTGTGAACCTAGGGGTGCACATATCCTTTCTGATTGGTGTTTGTTTTCTTGGGATATATTCCTAGAAGTGGGATTACTGGGCCAAATGGGAGTTCCATTTTAAATTTTTTGAGGAAATGCTGTACTGTTCTCCACAGTGGCTGCACTAGTCTGCATTCCCAACAGCAGTGCGTGAGGGTTCCCTTTTCTCCACATCCTCGCCAGCACTTGTCATTTGTTGATTTGTTGATGACAGCCATTCTGACAGGTGTGAGATAGTACTTCATTGTTGTTTTGTATCTCTCGGATGATTAGTGACATTGAGCATGTTTTCTTATGTCTGTTGGCCTTCAGTATGTCCTCTTTCTAAAAGTGTCTATTTAGGTCCTTTGCCCATTTTCTGATTAGATTACTTATCTTACTTTTGTTAAGTTGTATGAGTTCCCTATAAATTTTGAAGATTAAACCCTTATCAGAGATAACGTATAGTAGGCTTTCGTGTTGTTTTGTTGATGGTTTCTTTTGCTGTGCAAAGCTTTTTATTTTGATGTAGTTCCATTTGTTTATTTTCTCCTTAGTTTCCATTGTCCTAGGATCTGTATCCTTTGACAAATGTCTGCTATTTTGCTGCCTATGGCTTCTTCTAAGATTTTTACGGTTTCCCACCTTACGTTTAAGTCCTTTATCCATTTTGAGTTTATTTTTGTGTATGGTGTAAGTTGGTGATCTAGTTTCATTATTTATTTATTTTTTGCATGTATCCATCCAATGTTCCTAACACTATTTATTGAAGAGACTATCTTAACTCCATGAATGCCCTTGCCTCCTTTGTCAAATATTAATTGAGCATAATGGCTTGGGTCGATTTCTGGGTTCTCTGATAACTTTCTTTGTGCTAGTCATTATGTATCTCATAATCTTCATCAGAACCCTGTGAGGTAGGTGCCGTCACTACATTTTACATATGGGAAAACGTTCAGAAAGGGGGTGTTTAATATCCCAAGTCACACAGTGAGTCTGCGGTAGGTCTCCGGGCCCTGGAACTACAACTTGCTTGGAAGGAAGGCCCTGCTGAGTTCCCAGAGTGATGACTGAGGCATGGCGTTAGATCCACCTGGGGTTCCAGTTACATAGGGCTGGGCTGGCTCCAACAGCCTTGTCTTGCTTGCTCTCCGGAGGCCTGAAGCATCCTGCCTCCCTCACCGGCCATCCGGGAACTGTGCTCCTCAGGTTTCCCAGGGAGGGGCTAGGCCTCTGATGCCAAACGCAGCCTGGAAGCTCTGACTATTAGCATGCCAGAACGAAGCACCCAGGGGAGGCAGCTTTGAGGCAAACCTCTGCTCCACCTCTCCTTAAGCAGGACCAGCCACAGAATTTGTGGGACCTAGGACAGAATGAAAATATTGGTCCCTTGTTCAAAAACTAATAAGAATTTCAAGACTGGATGTCAGAGCATTAAATCAAGTGCAGGGTCTTCAATGTGTGGGGCCCTGTGTAACTGTACAAGCCATGCACACACCCATGAAGCCAGCCCTATTCTCAGGCCATAGCTTCTTCCTCTGTCAAACGGGAGAATGATGACTAACTGGCCAGGCAGTGGTGAAGATAAGGTTGCAGATGTAAGCAGGAGGTCCAGTGGACAGCATGAGAGTTAGATAGGGGTCCTCATGGATGTCATTTGTTATTTAGGTCTCAGTATTGGGTAGCAGACCAAGTCTTTCCAGAGTTTGATTTCTCGCATAGCTCCTTTTCACAGACTTAAAACTACAGCTCAGAGAAGCAAAATGACTTGCTCAGAGACTCCGAGCCCTGCCCCTTGTTTCTAGTTATTATTTATTTTATTTTTTTTGTAACACAGGCAAAAGAAAGAGAGAGAAGGAGTGAAGGGCAGGAGAGGTGTGTGTGGGTGGGGTGGGGGTAATGCTGCTCAGGACAAAGAGGGGCACTGTACAGACACAAAGACCTGCCCACAGAGGCCCATGCGGGGGTGGGCCAGAGGGTGGATAGAAAAGCCCATGGTGACTGGGAGGTGCCAGGAGCTGCCTCTCAGTCCCTCCCTAGTCTGGGTGGGGGTGAGGAGATGGTATGAAGGAAGTAGGAAAAGGGTTAAGGAGGAGAAACGAACTCAGGGCTGAACCCCTCACCCCAGCCCCAGGCCTCCAGAGCCAGCACTGTCCACACTGCCTCTCTCCAGCTCCTCCTAGGAGCCCGCAAGCTTAAGGAATGCCCCCTCATGCCCCTAACCACCTCTCTTTCCCCCACCTCAGTGAGTGTGGGGCTCAGGCAGCTGACTGAGACAGGCCAGTGAGCCAGGACAAGTGGAATAGGGAAGGTGAGGCAGAGAGCTGAACAAACTGACAGAAGTATTTCCAGAAGATACAGAAAGTCACCTCCTTAGAAGTAACATCTAGATCTCAGCTGTATTTCAGCTCCAGATCCAGAAAAGCAACAAAACTTGGCGGGCAACACCAGGACCAGCTGCAATGACTAAGGACCCCCTGCCCTGACACTGACCAATCAGTGAAGACCACAACCCTGAAGAGCACACCTAGAAAACGGATGAATATTCTGTTGAAACCCTCCCCTGAGACCTCTGCTAAGATTCCTGCCTGCAACAGAGAGATAAAAGCCTCAAGACAAAGGATCAGTGATCACCCTCCCTCCCAGGAGCATAGCCTCCCCTCCCCACTCTCCTCTCCTCACAGGAGTGCATCTCCCCTACTCAAGGGACACCACGAAGCTTGCAACCAGGGCAGCAATGGGCAGCAGCAGTTTGTCCTGAGCCTGTCCCTAGTCCCTTGTTTTCTCTGACTTCTATTTTTTTAAAAATATATTTTATTGGTTTTTTACAGAGAGGAAGGGAGAGAGATAGAAAGTCAGAAACATCGATGAGAGAGAGACATTGATCAACTGCCTCTTGCACATCCCCCACTGGGGATGTGCCCGCAACCAAGGTACATGCCCTTGACCGGAATCAAATCTGGGACCTTTCAATCGACAGGCCGACGCTCTATCCACTGAGCCAAACCGGTTTCAGCTTCTCTGACGTCTTAGTGAGCCTAAACAGTTCCACCCAGGCTCACTTCCCCAGCGAGTTCTTGTTTCACTGTCCCCATCTTTAATGAACTTCCTCAAAAATTCACCTGGACTCATGTTGTGAAATTTGTCCTTCATGAAGTCAAGAGCCTACACACTACCAGCTAGCCCTAGCTAGACCTGTTCAGGGCCAGGTCTCCTTTCTGGTAACACTGACCATTTGACAGTCCAACCTCACAATCTTGCTCAGAAACTTCTGGCTATCTTCCATCACCCATAGGAGGAGGGAGTATAAGTTCTCAGTGTGTCATTCAAGGCCCTGGTGACCTACCCCATTGACCTTTTCACTCTCCTGTCCCTACTACCCATCAGCCCTCCACACCCTAGTCATATGGGACAGCTCTCCATCCTCCAAACCAATCAATTCTTTCACACACACTCCTATATTTGCTCATGCTTATTTTCTTCCTGGAGTCTTATTGTAGACTAGAGGCCTGGTGCATGAATTTGTGCACAGGTGGGGTCTGGCTGGCCCACCCCAATGGGTCCCCATCTAAGGGGAGGAGCCATGGGCAGTTGGCTGGCCAGCCCTGCCCCAGATCTGGGTTGAGGGACTGATCAGGGGTGGGGAGGCTGATCCAAGCCTGGATCAGGCTGGTTAGTTGCTGCAGAGCACATCATAGCCACCGGTCGTCTGGTTGTTCTGGTCGTTCCACTGTTCTGGTCGCTGGGCATATATATATATGCATATATATATATATATATATATATATATATATATATATGCAGGAAACATTGGTTTATTTACAGTCTATAGTTTGCATATATTTTATTTTTTAGAATTTATTTTAGTTTTAAAATATATTTTTTATTTATTTTAGAGAGGAAGAGAGAGGGAGATATTAGAAACATTGATCAGCTGCCTCCTACATGCATTGTACTGGGATTCAAGCCTGAAACCTGGGCATGTACCCTGACCAGGAATTGAACCGTGACCTCCTGGTTCATTGGCCAACATACTGATCCACACAAGCTGGGCTGGATTGTATATTTTTAAGTAATAAAAGTATCCCCCTGACGAACCAAGATGGCGGCATAGGTAAACACCTATCTTGCTGCCGCACACAGCAATTTCAAAACTACAACTTAATGAAAGAACAAACATCATCCAGAATCACTGGAAAGCTGGCTGAGTGAAAATTCCACAAATAAAAGTAAAGATAGGACACTGTGACTCAGAGGAGCAGCAGAGGGCAGCATTGAAGATATGCACAGAGTCAGAGGTTTGGAGCCCTGTGCGCACACAAGCAAGCTGAGAGGGCAGGCAGCTGCAAAGACAAAGGCGTCCCACTGCACTGATTCCCCAGTTCTAAGGTCCAGAGAACCCACACTCATATGGGGTGAAACTGGACAGTAGGGAAGCACGATGAAACTCGGGCGCTGCAAAGGTCTGCAAGCTTGTGGAGGGGGCGTGAGTATGGAGAGTGCATGTAAACTTGGGAACAGCAGAAGGTGCGAGAGCCCACAGAGAGGACTCGTGACTTGCTCTCTCATCCGGGAAACCACCGGACTGCATTCTTTTACAACCCTGGGTGAGATTTTGGGTGTGCAGACTCATTTGGAGAGAGGCGGAATTGTCTGTCAGCAGGTAGAGCTCAGCGGCAGCTTTCTCTCAGAGGTGCTTACAGCCATTACAACCCGGCACAGAGAACCAGTGCTGCATAGGGCGGAGCTGATGCTGCCTGCTCAGTCCGGAGACTCTGCCCATCCAACCTGAGCACAGCTGACCCTCACAGCCAATTGGCCTGGAGGTCAAACCCTCCTAGTGCTAAAAACAATAATCTAGGCTTAACTTCAACAAGACTGTGCAACTCATAAAAGACTGCAGCAAGAGTATCCATCTCAGGTAACTGGGGAGGCTGAGCCACTGTCCCTTAGAGGACATCTACCACACAAAGCTAATCGACCAACTCAGGGAAGCAGCCAAAATGCAGAGACATGGAAAGAAATCACATTTGAAAAAAAATGGAGGGAAAAAAAACAACTGGACATATAGTTCAAAACCACAGTTATAAGGCTTTTCAAGAAGCTCCTAGAAAAGGCCGATGAACTTAATGAGACCTTCGAGGATATGAACGAGACCCTCGAGGATATGAAAAAGGACCAACTAAAAATCAAGCATACACTGACTGAAATAAAAAATATACAAAGACCTAAAAGCAATATAGAGGACTGTAAAAATCAAGTCAAAGGTTTGAAATACAAAGAAGTAAAATACACTCACCTGGAAAAGCAAGAAGCAAAAAGAATCCAAAAAATTGAAGATAGTGTAAGGAGCCTCTGGGTCAACCTCAAGCATACCAACATCCGAATTATAGGGGTGCCAGAAAAAGAGAGAGAGCAAGATACTGAAAACCTATTGGAAGAAATAGTGACCGAAAACTTCCCCCACTTGGTGAAAGAAATTGACTTAAAAGTCCAAGAAGCACACAGATCCCCAAACTATAGAAATCCAAAGAGGACCACACAAAGACACATCATAATTCAAATGCCAAGAGCAGAAGACAAAGAGAGAATATTAAAAGCAGCAAGAGAAAAACAGTTAGTTACCTATAAAGGAGCACCCATACGATTGTCAGCGGATTTCTCAACAGAAACTATGCAGTCCAGATGGGAGTGGCAAGAAATATTCAAATTGATGAATAGCAAGAATCTACAAGCAAGATTACTCTACCCAGCAAAGCTATCATTCAGAATTGAAGGTCAGATAAAGTGCTTCACAGATAAGAAAAAGCTAAAGGAGTTCATCACCGCCAAACCAATATTATATGACATGCTGAAAGATATATTCTTTAAGAAGAGGAAGAAGAAAAAGGTTAAAATAAAAATTATGAACAACAAATACACATCTATCAACAAATGAATCTAAAAATCAAGTGAATTAAAATCTGATGAACAGGCCGAGACCGGTTTGGCTCAGTGGATAGAGTGTCGGACTGCGGACTGAAGGGTCCCGGGTTTGATTCCGGCAAGGGCATGTACCTTGGCTGCAGGCACATCCCCAGTGGGGGGCGTGCAAGAAGCAGCTGATCGATGTCTCTCTCTCATCGATGTTTCTGACTTTCTATCCCTCTCCCTTTCTCTCTGTAAAAAATCAATAAAATATATTTTAAAAAATCTGATGAACAGGGTAAACTGGTGAATATAACGGAATCATGGGCATAGAGAGGTAATGGACTGATAATTCTTAGGGAGAAAAGGGGTGTGGGAGGTGCAGCAAGAGACTGGACAGAAATCATACATCTATGGAAGAGGACAGTGCTGGGGGGGGAGGTAAGGGCAGAGGCTGGGATGGGTACTGGGTGGAGGGGAGCTATAGGGGGAAAAAGGGGGAACATTATTAATAAAATGAACAATAAAGATTAAAAAAATAAATAAAAATATTAGCAAATAAGGATATACAGAGAAAAATCTCTCCCCATTTTTCTACCCAGTTCCCATTCCTCTCTTCATATCCTAAGCTAGAAGGTAGGTTTTTTTAGTTCTTTGTGTATCCTGAATTTCTTTGTGCAAATACACATATTTCTACTTTGTTTTTTTAAACACAAAAATGTAGCACACCATACATATGACCTTGCATTTTATGGCATAATTGTATCTTGGGGATTTTTCTAAATTGCTATGTTGAAAGCTTCCTCATTCTTTTTAGGGGCTGGATAGTATCCCATTGTACAGATGTACTATAATGTTCTTAACCTGTCCTCTATTGGTGAACACTTGGGTTGTTGCCAATTTTGATAGCATAAACAATGCTTCAAATGAGTGCCATGTAAATACTTTTTGTCCATGTAGGAAATATCACAGAAATATTATTCTTTTTAAATATATATATTTTTATTGATTTCAGAAAAGAAGGGAATGGGAGAGAGAAATAGAAAAATCAGTGATCCTGCATGCATCACAGTGGGGATGGGGACCGAAACCCTGGCAGGAGCCCTCAGCGGGAACTGAACTGTGACTTTCCGGTTCATAGGTCAACGCTTAATCACTGAGCCACACTGGCAGGGAAAGAAATATTATTATTAGATCAAAAGGATTGTGTATTTGTAAATTGGATAACAACTGCCACATTTCTCGCTATTGGGGTTGTACCAGTTTACCTCCTGTCACTATGAGAGAACCTGTTTCTCCACAGTCTCACCAACCCTGTGAGATTACATTTTTGGAATTTCACCAATCTGATAGGTGAAAAGTCATAGCTGAGTGTGTAGTTTAAATTTGTATTTCTCGTATTTTGAGTGCATCTTTTCATAACAGAAGAGCCATTTGAGATCCACTGCATTTCCTTTTCTATTATATCCTTTGGCCATGCTTCTATTAGGTCATGAAGCTTACTGATTTCTGTTAACTTTTAATATTTTAGATCATTCCTCTGTATATTACCTGAATTTAAAATTAGGAATTATTTTTCTCAATTTATCATTTTTATTTTGACTTTCCTTATGATTTTTTAAAGAGAGAGAGAGAGAGAGAGAGATTTGTTGTTCTGCTATGCACTCATTGGTTGCTTCTTGTATGTGCCCTGACCGGAGATAGAACCCACAACCTTGGCGCATCGGGAGAAATGACATTCTAACCAACTGAGTTACCTGGCCAGGGCCAGGCTTTTTTTTTTCTTTTTTCTTTTCTTTTCTAAATGTAGAAGTTTTTATTTTTCAGCAGTGAATTTATCAATCTTTTCTCTTATGGCTTCTGGATTTTTGAACCATAACTTAAAAGATCTTTACTACTCCAAGATCCCTTTCCTATGTTTTCTTTTAATATTATTACATCTCATTTTTTTACATGTATATCTTTAACACTTTAAACATTCTGTGTTATTTTTAAGTATTTCTTGTAAGCAGCATATGGTCTAGTTGAATTTTGTTTTTCAACTTGAATATCTGAGAATTATTGCCTTCAATAGAGAGAAATAGAGTGAAGACATAAAATGAAGTCGCTGTAGTCAAGCTGCTAAATTACTAGAATCAAGTAGGCTGAGGTATGAGGAAAGGTTCTATTCTCATTTTAACTAGCCTAAGAACTTAAACTTTTGAACTTTCCAGTCTTGTGTCAATGCCTGGATATTCTAGTACATCTAGATAACCCTCTGGTTATTGCCTGAAGGGGTAAGAAAAGAATGTTGATTATCCATGCCACCTACCATCCGCTCTCCAGCCCACTGGTCATCTAGAGGATGACCATCTCAGACCAATCCAGAAGCTAAGAATGTAGGACTGATTTTACTATAAGAACCCTTAGCTTTTCTTTCTTCTTCAGAACACATTTAGATATTGCCTAGTTGCATTTCCAGTTTGTAAACCTTACAACCTTTGACTAAATCTTTATCCTTTATTTCTAGCCAAAGCCTCCAGACTTTTTTTAGTTTGTTTGACAATAACATAGCTTAATTTATTTGTATCTGTTTAATATGTGATGTAGTCTCATTTTACTTCTTTGTCTTTATGCTTCTTTATTGTTGTTTTTAGTATGTATTTATTTATTTAATCTTTATTGTTGAGAGTATTATAGATGTCTTCCCCTTCCCACCTCCTTAGAATTGGAAGTCAGATAATGTAGTCTCATTTTACTTCTTTGTCTTTATGCTTCTTTATTGTTGTTTTTAGTATGTATTTATTTATTTAATCTTTATTGTTGAGAGTATTATTGATGTCTTCCCCTTCCCACCTCCCCATTGCCCCCTCCATCGGGATCCCACCCAACCCCAGGCCTTCACCACACTATTGTCTGTGTACGTAGGTTATGCATATATGAATATAAGTTCTTTTTGTAAAATATATTTTTTTATTGATTTCAGAGAGGAAGGGAGAGGAAGAGGAAACAGAAAAATCAGTGATGAGAGAAAATCATTGATTGGCTGCCTCCTGCACACCCCTGACTGGCAACTGAGCCCACAATCCAGGCATGTGCCCCTGACCGGAATCACACCTGGGACCCCTCAGCCCACAGGCAGACGCTCTATCCACTGAGCCAAACCTGCCAGGGCTGAGTATAAGTTCTTTGGTTAATCTCTTCCCGCCTCCTCCCCCAGCTTTCCTCCGAGACTCTTCAGGCTGTTCCATGTTTCCACGACTCTTATTCTATTTTATTTATCAGTTTATTTTGCTTATTAGATTCCTTATTCATTTATTTTTTTTTAGATTCAATAGTTGATAGGTATGTATTTATTGCCATTTTCTTGTTCACATTTTTTTTATCATTTAGTTTTTTTGTTGTTGCTAATGCTCACCCAAGGATATTTTTCCACTGATTTTTTATTTCAAGAGAGAGAGTGGAAGGAAGGGGGAGAGACAGAGAGAAAAACATCAATGTGAGGGAGACACATCGATTGATTGCCTTTTGCAGCCCCCCCTCCTCCCACCAGGGCTGGGGATCAAGCCTGCAACCAAGGAATATGCCCTTGACTGGAATAGAACCCGAGACCTTTCAGTTCATGGGCTGACACTCTATCCCAGCAGTTGTCAAACTAAGGCTTGCAAGCCACATACAGCTCTTTGGCCCATTGAGTGTGGCTCTTCCACAAAATACCATGTGAGGGTACACACATACAGTGCTATTGAAACTTTGTGGCCCATGTGCAGATTTGGTTTTCGGCTCTCAAAAGAAATTTCTTTTTTTAAAAAATAACATTTCCTGATTTGTTTGTTTGTTTATCTACCTACCTATCTATCTATCTATCTATCTATCTATTTATCTATTTATTTATTAAATATATTTTATTGATTTTTTTTACAGAGAGGAAGGGAGAGGGATAGAAAGTCAGAAACATCGATGAGAGAGAAACATTGATCAGCTGCCTCTTGCACGCCTCCTACTGGGGATGTGCCTGCAGCCAAGGTACATGCCCTTGACCGGAATCGAACCCAGGATCCTTCAGTCCGCAGTCCGACGCTCTATCCACTGAGCCAAACCGGTCTCGGCGTCTCAAAGAAATTTCAATCTTTGTACTGTTGATATTTGGCTCTGTTGACTAATGAGTTTGCTGACCGCTGTAATCTCTCCAATGAGCCAAACTAGCTAGGTCTCTCCCTCTTAAAGAAGACCCTTTAACATTTATTGTAATCTTGGTTTGGTGGTAATGGATTCCTTTAGCTCTTTCTTGTCTGTGAAGCTCTTATCTGACTTCCAATTCTAAATGGTAGTTTTACTGGATAGAGTAATCTTGGTTGTAGGTCTTTGCTATTCCCTTCCTGCCTGCAACATTTCTGTTGAGAAATCAGGTGTCAATTGTATGGGCGCTCCCTGATAGGCAACTAATGGCTTTTCTCTTGCTGCTTTTAAGATTATGTCTTTGTCTTTAATCTTTGCCATTTTAATTATGATGTGTCTTGGTGTGGGACTCTTTGGGTTCCTCTTGTTTGGGACTTTGCACTTCCTGGACTTGTATGCCTATTTCTTTCACCAGTTAGGGGAAGTTTTCTCTCATTATTTTTTCAAAAAGATTTTTTTGTTCCTGGCTATCCAGTTCAGATATTTCTTTTTTCCATCTTTATTGTTCAGTTTATTAATTACATTGTTTCCCCTTTTGTATCCCCCTATATCTCCCCTCACCCTGTACCTATAGCACCCTCCACCCTCACCTCCCCCTCCCCACTGTCCTCTCCCATTGTTGCAAGATTTTTGTCCAGTTGCTTGCTGTACTTCCCACAACCCTTTTCTCCCCAAGAATTGTCAGTCCATTCCCTCTCTATGTCCATGTTTCTGTTATATTCACCAGTTTATCTTGTTCATCAGCCAATCAATTCACTTGATTTTTATGTTCATTTGTTGATAGATGTGTATTTTTGGTTCAGAATTTATATTTTTACCTTTTTCTTCTTCTTCTTCTTAAAGAATATATCTTTCAGCATTTCATATAATATTGGTTTGGTGGTGATGAACTCCTTTAGCTTTTTCTTATCTGTGAAGCACTTTATCTGATCTTCAATTCTGAATGATAGCTTTGCTGGATAGAGTAATCTTGGTTGTAGATTCTTGTTATTCATTATTTTGAATATTTCTTGCCACTCCCGTCTGGCCTGCATCGTTTCTGTTGAGAAATCCACTGATAATCGTATGGGTGCTCCCCTGTAGGTAACCAACTGTTTTTCTCTTGCTGCTTTTAATATTCTCTCTTTATCTTTTGCTCTTGGCATTTTAATTATGATATGTCTTGGTGTGGTCCTCTTTAGATTCCTATATTTTGGGGTTCTGTGTACTTCTTGGGCTTTTAAGTCAGTTTCTTTCACCAGGTGGGGGAAGTTTTCAGTCACTATTTCTTCAAGTAGGTTTTCATTAACTTGCTCTCTCTCTTTTTCTGGCACCCCAATAATTCAGATGTTGGCATGCTTGAGGTTGTCCCAGAGGCCCCTTACACTATATTCAATTATCTGAATTCTTTTTGTTTCTTGCTTTTCCAGTCGAGTGGATTTTGCTTCTTTGTATTTCAAATCTTTAACTTGGTTCTTGTGGCCCTCAGGACTGCTTTTAGGACTTTGTGTAATATTTTTTATTTCAGTCTGTGTATGCTTGATTTCTAGTTGGTCCTTTTTCATATCTGTTAGGGTCTGGTTCATATCCTCAGAGGTCTTGTTCATTTCCTTGTAGGTCTCATTCATTTCCTTGTAAGTCTCATTCATTTCCTGGTTGGTCTTGTTTATTTCCTCGTAATTCTCATTAAGTTCATCAGCCTTTTCTAGGAGCCTCTTGAAAAGCCTTATAACCATGGTTTTGAACTCTATGTCTTGTCGTCTTTTCTCCTCCATTTCTTTCACACCTGATTTCTTTCCATATCTCTGCATGGTGGCTGCTTTATGTGGTAGATATCCTCAAAGAGACAGTGGCTCAGCCTCCCCAGTTACCTGAGGTGGGTACTCTTACTGCAATCCTTTATGTGTTGTACAGTATTTTTGAATTTAAACCCAGCTTGTTGTTGTTAGCCCTAGGAGGGTTTGACCTCCAGGCCAATTGGCTGTGAAGGGAGACTGTGTTCAGGTTGGATGGGCGGAGTCTCTGAGCTAAGCAGGCAGCCTCAGTGTCAGCTATGTCCTATGCGGCGCTCACGCGCACGGGTCTCTGTTGGATGGGGATGGCTGCAGACACCTCCAAGAGAAAGCCGCTAGTCTCTTCCCCTTGCCAGACAACTCTGCCTCTCCCCAAATGTGTCTGCACAACCAAAGTCTAGCTCAGGGTTGTAAAATAGATGGTTTCCAGGACCAGAAGACAAGTTTCCAGGGAGCAAGTCACGGGTTTGTGCGACACTTGCGCACAAACTTCTTTTCCCAGCCTCCGGGTTTCTCCTCAGACTAGGAGACCTCTGCCGCACCTCGCTTCCAGGGTGCGTCCCCCAGATCTTGGACCTTGCCTGGCACTGGGGAATCCGTGTAGTGGGACCTCTCTGCCCTCCCTGTTGGCGAAATCCAGCCGGGGTTGCTGCTCCAGCCCTACAGTCCGCGGGCGACCAGGACGGCTCCTAACCTGTTTCCGTCTTCAAGGCTGCGCTCCTGCTGCTCCTCTGAGTCTCAGTGTCCCACCTTTACTCTTATTTGTGGAGTTTTCCCTCAGCCAGCTTTCTGGCGATTCTGGGTGATGTCTGTTCTGCTGTTATGTTGTAGTTCTTAAATCGTTGCATGGGGCAGAACAATAGGTGTTTACCTATGCCACCATCTTGGTTCTTCTCCCAGATATTTCTTGTTTTTATCTTCTGTAATGATTAAGAAAGTAGAACTGTAGTCTGTGGTTCCATAAACCTTTAGCACATATATTTTAACTAGTGACCTGGTGCACGAAGTTCATACATGGAGGGGGGGTTCCCTCAGCCCCGCCTGCACCCTCTCCAATCAGGGACCCCTTCGGGATGTCTGACTATTGGCAGTCGGACATCCCTCTCGCAATCTAGGAACACTGGCTCCTAACTGCTCACTGGCCTGCCTGACTGATTGCTCCTAACCCCTCTGCCTGCCTGCATGATTGCTGCTAACCACCTCTGCCTGCCTGTCCGATCACCCCTAAGTGCTCCCCTGCTGGCCTGATTGCCCCTAACTGCCTCTGCCTTGCCCCACACCTAGGACCCAGGCTTAGATCAAAGATAACAAACTATGCCACCTGGGCTAAATCTGGCTTTCTGCCTATTTTTGGTCAATGAAGGGAAAAAAGAATGTTATTTTCTGACATGAAAATTATATGAAATTCAAATTTTAGTGGCCATAAAGTTTTGTTGGGACACAGCCATCCCGTTCCTTGGGCTTTGCATTCTAGGACTGCAGAAGTTGAGTATTTGAGGCAATGGATAGCCCACAAAAACCTAGCTGCACTCTGGCTCCTTACGGCAATGGCATTTGGCCCCTGCCCTAGATAAATTCTGGGGTGTTATTATGTGAAATGTGCATACTGTAAAATATAGGCTTATAAAATGAAAACATTCTACTTCAGTGTTCATAGTCATTTTAAAGGGCGCTTTTATTTGTAGCAAATTCAGTTTTCATAGGATTTGTACAGTGGCCTGGGGAGCGGACGTCATGCGCAGGCGGTCCCAGTCCCGGTCCCGGCGGCTCCGTGTGGCACCCGCTCCAGCCTCAGGGAGTGGGGCCCAGGCCAGGCAGGGGAGCCCAAGGCCAGGCTTCGCTCAGCTCTCGCAGTAGTAGCCATGGCTCCGGTGGCTGTGGGGGCCCAGCATCCTCCAGCAAGGGCCTTTCTCAGCGAAGGCCGCGGGACCTCTCTCCTGCGGTCCAGGGTCACCCGTCCCCAAAGCCTGGCAGCGTGGTCCTCGACCCCTTTCTTCCCCACCCCCCGTCTGTCTCCTTGCTTCCTTCAGCTGCCCTCCTCCCCGCCGCCTCTGCTGTCCTTCCGGCGGCCCAGCCCACCCACCTGAAGGAAAGTCCAGCCAGCAGGGCCTGGACTGAGCTTGTGGGGCACAGGGTCTGGGGGGTCCTACGCCCCCTTCCTCACCTGCATTCAGTGGTCGCTGCGGTGGTGCCGGCAGAGCGACTGGTGCTGGTGCTGCGGTGGTGTAGGAGGAGGGGGAGGAGAGGGAGAAGGTGGTGGTGGAGGCTGGCAGGGCTCAGGGCAGCAAAGACATGCAGGCAGCCTGCAGGGGAGGGTTGGAGGGGGAAGAGGCACCAGCCTGGGGAGCAGATGCTGTGTGCGGGCAGTCCCAGCCTGCCCTTCGGATTGGCGGTGGAGGTGTGAGGGGCGGGGCCGCATGGCATGTGGCCCCGCCCCTGCTCCTGATTTGCTGGTAGCATAGCGGAGGTACTGTCACATTAGCATATTACCCTTTTATTATATAGGATTGCTAGGTATCCCATTACCAAAGTCAAGAAAAGGTGTCACTTTTTGAATAGGTGCTAGCCACTGAGCTGGCTGCTTTCTCTGAGTCTCTACTACTGTGGCATTTTACAGATAAGGAAACAAAGCTCAGAGTGCTAAGTAGCTTGCCCAATAATTTTTTATGATCTCTTCTGGATGGTGGGAAATTTAGCAGACTTCAGCTAGCCAGGGCCACCTCTGCGGTTGACTGGAGGAAATTGTAGCTAAACAACATTGCTGAGAGGAGGGCGGGTGGGGATTTTTCAAAGTAAAATCCCCACATGGGTTTAAAATACCCACAATGGATTTCACAAGTGCCTCACAACCTGTGATAGTAAACTCTTGGATTTCTGACAGTTGAAAAATCATATCTAGCTGTATTTTGTTTTGCATTTCTCCTACAGTGAGATGAAGCATGCTTTCCCATGTTTGAGAGCTATTGGCATTTCCATTTCTATTTACATTTTTTATCCACTTGGGAAGCACCCAACAAATAACCACTACACCAAAGCTTCCTGTGGTGCATGCTTGTTTTAAGAATACCAAATTGATGGTGTTGAGTTTTATTCTGTTTCTTAAAAACGATCATCTCAGAAATAAGCTCTTCATTTGAATCTCGGGAACAATTTCTTCCTCCTTGTGTGTAGGATCTTTTCACAGGTACCCTGTTGATAGTTTTGTTTACTCTCTCAACCACGCAGAAATAAAGCCAAACCAGGCACCACCTCCTCACCTCTCAACTTTATGATGCATTGCTCAATAATGGTGGAACTCTCAATTCCACCACTAGACAGATGGTGGAGACACAGAAAAAGAAAAGTTTATGGGATGGATTAGGGAATTATCTCCATCGTCATCAGCAACAGCTGACACTTAAACAGTTCGATACGTCTGTCTGTCTCTCTATGTACTATATCTAAACGATGCTACATAGTATATATAGTATAGTATAGTATATACGTAAATTTATTTTATATGTGTATTTGTGAATGTGTGTATATATATTAACTATATCTGCACTAAATTTACACACACATGTAAATTTAGTTCTCATAATAACTCTTTAAGATTGGTACTATTACTATTTCCAGATACCAAAGGTGAGGTAGCGAGAGGCTAGATTACTTGCTCAAGCTCACACAGCATTCTATCTAGGCTTTTTGGCCCTATGCTCCATGCTCTCAACCACTCTGGCTTGGAAGACAATCCTGTGTTCTTGGGGTATGGCCAGAGGTCCTCCTAGTAAGTACTGCCCTGGGTCCCTGAGAGATGACTAGGCAGAGGGGATTACTCTGTTTTATCTATTTTGAACCATTGGTTCTTCATTCATTAAATCCTCTGATTCATTCATTCAACAAATATTTACTGAGTGCCTATATATTCCAAGTCCTGTGCTAGGTGCCAGAGACACCAAGACAAATGAAATATGGTCTTTTTCCTTAAGGAGCTTGCAGTAAAAGGGGTGAGCACATGGTCAGTTAATGACAATATGACACATACTGTTCTGTTCCAGAGGGAGGAGCAGGTGGTGTGTCATCCAAGAATGTATTTCTCAACCTCTTCCCTTGTACCATCTAGTTAGTGCAACTTCTCCTGGCACTTTGCCTTGTGACCTTCTCTTATCTTCAGTTTATATAATATCACCACAAGTTTTTATATTTTTGCATATTTTCCTGATCATTTTTACAGAGGGCTGTTTAGTCATATCTGCTATAATTTCCTTCTTGATTCCCTGAAATGTAGCCTTGTTCCTGTGAGTGATGGCGAGTCTGGAAGGGCTGTGACTAGGGCAGACGGGCACTTTGGAATTGGGACTCTGGCTGTAGTGTGGAAAATAAATTAAATAGGGGAGATGAGGCAGGCAGCTCCGTCAGGGTGAAGGATGAAATCTAAGCAAAGGCTGTGGCTGGGGAAGGGGAGGAGGGTATGGCTCCAGGAAATATTAAGGGAATGAAATTAAAGGGACTTACTAATTCATACAGTGTTTAATGAATATCTACTAAGTGGCAGACATTATGCCGATGCTCAGAATACAGTAGGAAACAAGACATACACAACCCCTGCCTTCATTGAGTTTAGAAGGGGAAGAAGGACAATTAGAGTTTCATGATAAAAGATGATAAATGATGTGACAGGGGAAGTACAGAAAAACAGAAGGGAGAATGTGAGGGGGTGCGAGGGAGGAGTCTGATGCCAAGATTTCTGCCATGGTTGCAGGAGTAGGTGGTGGTAGCATTAGCTGAGCCAGGAAACCCAGGAGGGTGGGACCCCATGATGTCACTCTGCATCCTCCAGGCTGGACAGGCAGGAGCAGGGAAGTGGTAAGCAAGTGACTAGTGAATGCATAACTAAATGGGAAGCCCCCAGCTGATCTGAAAGAGGAAGATGGGGAGTGGTCCAAAAGGAAACTTGAAGTTTCAGGAAGCCCAGCAGTTACTCAATACCCATAAACCGTTAGCTTCTTCTCAGTTACCCAACGGCCCACATGAGACAGCTGTGGCTCTCTCCCAATGCCCAGCAGCTAGAGTTGGGCTGCCATGACTCGGTGTATCTGGGGCCTGGGCAGCAGGCAGACTCAGCATACTGTTGGCTATTCTGAGGCCACCTGTGTGGGCCCCACAGATTATTGGAGGCTTTCCTGGAACTGGAGGGAGGAAAGAACCAGCTCTGCAAAGTTGGGGGTCCTTCCTCTGGCTCCTGAATGCCTTCTATGACCCTCTGCCTTAGCATCAAGCCCCTGGCTCTGGGTCTGTCTGCCTCAGACTGGGTGATCCCCTTCTGCATCCCCATCACCCAGCCCAGGCAACCCTTCTCCCCAGCACATAACAGTAAATGTTTCCAGAGTTAGTTCAGAGAGAGCTGCACCTTGGCCCACAGGGGCTAGTTTCTCCCACTCTCAAAAGAAGGTCTACTAAGAGCCACACAAACACAAGTCCCATTCTTGGCATGTGGTAAAGACACTTATGGTTACAATCCTGAGTTCATGAGCTGAGGCTCTGAAAGCATCAGACCAAGTGGGAGAAGGCAGCTCCCTGCCCCACCTCTACCCCCGTCAATATCTGAGTCTTGGAATTGTAGAATCTTAGAATCAGAGGGTAGAAAGGCCCTCCTTGGGCATGTCCTTTACCTGCCCTTCTGTGGAGTTCCAATTGTCCTGTCCGGGCTCTAATCACAATGCCCTTGGCAACGGGAACTCACCCAACCTGGGACCTGAGACCTGCCTATGTGACTTTCTGGTGGGGCAGAGGGAGGGGGCACCCTCTCTATCTTCAAGGCCACAGAGACGCCACCTGCCTCCAGGGCCCAGAAGGAGCCACTACAGCCACGGTTTGGGGGTGGCAGGAAGGGGGTCTCTGCAGCTGTCACCTCCAGCATTCTGCCATCCTTGAGAGATGAGGAAGTGAGCAAGAGGTTCTTTCTCCAAGCCACAGTTAAAGTGTCATCACATGCAATAACCAAACCATCAGTGGGACCACATCGAATTCAAGGGCAAAACATAGCCCATTTACCAAGAACACTGAAGTGTGTAGACTGCTTTGAAGTGGTATGCCATAGTGGGGAAGTGTGTGTACCAGCTAGGCAACCGGTGCTTAATTTTCCTGAGCTTCAGCTTTCTTGCAGTTAAAATGGGTGGAGATGCCCAGGCAGCGTGGCTCAGTGTCTGAGCATCAGCCCACGCACCAAGAGGCCCCGGTTAGATTCCCGGTCAGGCACGTGCCTGGCTGTAGGCTCCATCCCAGGCAGGAGGCAGCCTGCCGATGTTTGTCGATGTTTCTATGCCTCTATCCCTTTCCCTTCCTTTCTCTCTAAAATAAATAGAAACGTATTTTTAAAAAAATGGGTAATGACGCCAACCTGGTGGGTGTGGATTAAATGAATGTGTGTCAAGGGTCAGCCACGGTCAGCTAGGGAGGTGCTGAGTGAGTCTAGGTTCTTACATGGTGATGTCTGGAGACCACGTAAGCTGCACACACTGGCCCTGGCTCCTCAGAACCCCCACACTGGCAGCCCGTGTTTCCTGCCAGCGCAGGTGCATCCAGGCGGCTAGCCAACTGCAGCGACATGGGGAGAGGAGAGGCCCGCTCATCTGGCCGTGGCCCAGCACCACTGGCTGCACCCAACCTGTGGTCTCCTCACCCCTCAGGTCTTTTCTACCTGGGAGTGAGCTAAGGCTCTCCTTCCTACTCTAGAGTCACTTATTTGTATGGCTCTTCAAGCAAACGTCATATGTTTGTTAAAGTTTCCCAAGTGCCTGCTGGGAACAGGGCCCTGTGTGGGGAGGTGCAGGGGACCAGATGAACCACTGAGAGTGGAGACAAGATGGGGGGGTCTGCCACACAGAGCTGGGATGGAAGTAGACATATAAAAACTGCACCCCACAACTACTACAATTAAATTCACTCACAACAAAACTTCCCAGCCACTCCTAACTGTAGAAATAATGCCTCTACAGTACAGACATTTCGAAAAATACAGAAAAATACTAAACACAAAATAAAAAATTCTGACAGTTCGGATCTACACAGATAACTGCTGTTAAGATTTTGGTGTATTTTATACTAGAGTTTTCTATGCATATTATTTTATATAAATATATAATTGCATACTTAGCTTATTTTTCTTCATTTACATTTACCATAACAGCATAAACACTTTCCTGGGTTTTTAAAACCTATTCACTTAAATCCTACCCTGTTGATTCCAGCCTATTATACTAATGAAAATCCTTAATCTGTGTTGGGATTTGGCTGCCTCTTCCCAGGATAGAATGGTGCTGGGTGCCAGTCTGGAGGAAGGGTGGAGGGAGGAAGAGGAGGTCGAGGAAGAGAAGAAAGGGGCGGAAAAAGAAGAGGAGGAGGAGGGGAAGGAGGAGAGGGATACCTGAAGAGGTGAAGAAGGGGAAGAGGAAGGAGGAGACAAAAGCAACACCACAAGGTTCATTCTCTTTGTCCTTCTCTGCCGTCAGACTAGGTTTCTCAATATTGAAAAATCCGAGGGCATGTACCTGACCCCCAGAGTCACCTGGGCTCACTCAATGCCCTTCTGAAACTTTCCCCTGTTCATTCCATACACCCAAACCTACAAGGAAGGAGATCCCACCTTGAAAAAAGCCTTCTTTCCCAGGGGCCAGTCCTGCCAACCCTGAGCAACATAGGCCCTGCTTCAGCCATCCCACCCACATTCACCCACTTGTCACATGACCTGGTATTCAGGGCTCTGTAGTGTGGTCACTTTCTCCTGATCCAGAGTATACCCAGCATGCCAGAGAGTCCTCAGAGTTCTAGGTGGGTCTGGCAGAGTGTGGAACAGAGCAGAGCAATCACCCTCTCTGTACTGGATGCTATGCCTCTATTAATGCAGCCAACATTTGCATTTGCTTATTTGGTAGCCGCTCAATGCCGTGGCTCACGTAGCAATTGTGGTCAGCTCAAACTCTGAGCTTCTTTTTGCATAATTGCTGGTAAACCAGTTCTCCCACATGCTGTGCTTGAACAATCATTTGAAGAAATCTAATGTAAGACTTTATACTTTGCTCTCTTTATATATTTGCATTATGATTTTTAACTCTCCCTCTTGGCTTTGTATCATGGGTGAATTTGATACATGTGGTCATGTCTTTATACGACCTATTGGTAAGATGGTAACCTGAACTGGGCCCAAGGCAGAAATCCCCTCATCCAGAATCCTCATAAGTTTGACCAGCTTCCTAAAAACTTCTGAGGAAATCACCTTCTTAAAACATCCAATCATGCACAGGTATACACACAAAAGAATTGAAAACAGGTACTAAAACAAATACATTATATGTATGATTATTCACAGAAACACTATTCACAATAGCTCAAAGGTGGAAACTACCCAAATGTCCATCCATGGCTGAATGGTTAAACAAAGTGTGGTATGCCCTGGTGGGTGTGGCTCAGTTGATTGGGCATTGTCTTGTGCACTTGAAAGGTTGCCGATTTGATTCCCATTTCCTGGGGTCAGGCTTGATCCCCATTGGGGAGTGTGCAGGAGGCAGCTGATCTCTCTCTCCCTCCCTCTCTCTCAAATATCAATAAAAACATCTTTTAAAAAAAGAAACAAAGTGTGGGTAATGAAATATTACTGAGCCTTAGAAAAGAATGAAGTTCTGCCTGGCAGTGTGGCTCAGTGGTTGAGCATTGACCCATGAACCAGGAGGTCATGGTTTGATTCCTAGTCAGGGTTGTGGGCTGGATCCCCAGTAGGGGACATGAGAAGGCAGTCAATGGATGATTCTCTCTTGTCATTGATGTTTTTATCTCTCCCTCTCTCAACTTTCTCTCTGAAATCAATAAAAATATACATATATATATTTTTTACAAAGGAATGAAGTTCTGACACATGCTACAACACAGATGAACCTTGAAAATCTTATTCTATGTACAAGGAGTCAAGACACAAAAGGTCACATATGATTTTATTTATATGCAATCTCTAGAATAGGTACAGGGCCCAAGGGGAGAGGGGACTAGTGAATGAGTGCTTAACAGATATGGGTTTTCTTTTAGAATGATGATAATATTTTGAAACTAGATAGAAGGAGTGGTTGAACCACTGTCAATGTATAAATTCCACTGAATTGTACATTTTAAGATGGTTAGTTTTATGTTCAGTGCATTTCACCTCAATAAAATAAATTGCATCTGCAAAAGAAAAAGTGCAATGCATTCAGCAAATAGCCTAGTGCGAGTATCAGGGACACTGAGATGAATGAGACTTGCTACCTGCTAACTCAGGGCTGAGCCCCAAATCTTTGAAGCTGAGAGGGGCTACCCTCTGAGATTCACCTTGTACATTGTGAGTGCCTATCACTGGTTACTAGTCTGACTCCAGGCAGACAGACTTGCAGAGATGCTGCCCCTCCCATCTTCGTGACTTGTGTTGGTATGATACACAATGCCACCTCTTAGTAACTTAGCACTGGAGAAACCTGACAAACATAACTTAGCCATGTGACCAAGGTTAGCATTAACCGTAAGTCATGTTGATCTTATGTACTTTACATCTGAGGTGACAAGAATGTCACTATACCTGTGTGAACTTACTCCCAAGAACTCATAAATCCCATCTAATCATGTGGAAAACATCAGAAAAACAAACAAACAAACAAACAGTTAGTCTACAAACTGACCAATATTCCTCAAAACTGCCAAGGTCATCGAAAACAAGAAGGGTTTGAGCAACTGTCCCAGACTAGAAAGAAGTTAGGGAGGCATGGTGATTCACGTGATGTGGTACCTGGGACAGAAAAAGGACATTAAGTAAAAGCTAAAGAAACCCAAATGAAGTATGGCCTTGAGTTAGGTAATGATAACGTATCAATATTGGTTCATCAGTTGTGACAAATATAAGATGTTGCAATAGAGGAACAAAGTAAGGGTGTACAAGAATCCTCTATACTTATCTTTGCAACTTGTCTGCAGATATAAAACTATTCTTTTAAAAAGCTTATTTATTTTTAAAGTTTATTTTAAAATATTATCTTTAAAAATGCAATCTTTTAAAGTCCTTCCTTATAGGGGCTGTAACAAGGCTGTAAAGACAGAGATGACACAGGAAAATGAACAGAGTGGAGTGTGACCTACTGGGATATCAGATGACACTTATTCTCTGGGGGACTAATTGATCCCCAGGGTCTTGCTTTCCAAGTTCCTGACCTGCCTGTTCCTGATTTGGGAGGACCCCTGTAGATACCAATGCCTTTGCAAATCCAGACTAAAGGAGTCAGGGCCTCTCCGCCATAGCCTGGACCCCCACAGCAGCTCAGATTTGCAAGCCCGTAACCACATACCTTCCCCAGGGGACTTATACCAGGAAGAACTTTAGATGAGACCTCACTGTCTTCCCACAGGGTGGAGTCTCCAGGCCCGATGCTTATGTTCTAAGTCAACAGTAGAATTTCTTAATCCAACATAAAATCCACAGACACCCCCACCCACTAACCAGGGCCCATTTCCTTCTCTAATGAGCAAACATTCCTCCATTTGGTACAGGAGGACATCATGCCGTTGACTGGGGTCTTTCTCAAATACAACTGCAGGGCAGGGAGGTGTAGAAATTAAGAGGGAACTGAGAGGGATGGCTTAGAACAGGCAACCATAGATTCAAATCATGATTCCATCACTTACTAATTTACGAAAACAGGATGACCCTCAGTTTCCACAACTATAATAAGTAAAGATAATAACAATGTCTATTTTATAGGGTTTTTGGAGGATGAGATGAAGTGATTCACATAATGTACTTAGCACAGTATATGGTACAAGATCTCAGCTTCTGTCAAGGTCCTAGGATGAAACTGATGAGAAGTCCACAGGCTCCAGGGAAGTGGCACCTGTCACTAAGGCCACAAGTCCGTTGTGATACAGAAACCAGAATAGAGGTGAGGGATGGCTGGAACATGGAGCCAGTGGAAGAAAAGGAAGGGACTTTATTCATGGCCAGTCTTCACTTTGCAGGTTATCAGTGAGGAGACTATGGCAGAGTGGCTCTCAAGGTCTCATGCATGGTCTGCACCCAATAACGCCTTACATTTACCAGTTTTATATTATAAAAGTGCCCTGTTAGGACTAGCCCTGCACCAGGCACACACCTAGAGAGCCCAGGGAGGCCCAGTAGGTCCAAGACATGGATTGATGTAGGCTGAGTTTCTGGAGAGTTTGTGATGTGTCAGACATTAACCCTCTAGTTGTTGGACCGTGAGAAGGCCTGGGTGGTACACCCAGGGACATCAGGGTGGCAAAACAGTCAGAAATCTCGGGTATATAAGCCCCAATTGGATCCTGGTGCCCAACAGTGTGCACGGCACACAGTAGGTGCTTTTTGGGGGCGGGGGATGGGTGTTACCAAATTACTTTATTTGAAGGAATGATATAAATGAAAGAACAAAAGTAGGTTATTTGATACAACTTGTAAAAAAGGTAAAGGCAACCCCAACTTGATCTCACTGCCTTGGTGACCAGGGAAGTTATCCCAGCGGGTCTGGGAAGCCAGCATAGGTTAGCTCTCATCACTGTCTCTCAGAGTGTGCTTGTCAAAGAGATACTCCACCACATCAGATTTCGGGGGCTTCGTCTGGCACAAGTTGGTTACATGGTCACCCAAGTCTTTGATAGATTTCATCCCATTTAGATATTGAGTCTCAATTAAGTCATACAAATGAGGGTTGTCTTTGTCAGTGGCTGGTTTGTACGATTCTGGTAGTGACTTGATGCACACTTTTCCCAAGTGTAACGCACACTTCATTGCATTCAGCCCTATCTCCCAGTCGTGACCATCAGGTTTCTTCATATCCTGAAGGATTATTTGGCCACCTCATTGGTTCTGCAGTTTCATCCGTTTCTCAGCATGATCCCTCTCCTTATGAGATTGGCGAAGAAAATAGTTGACAGTTATTCAAAGCCACATCATCTCAGTCAAATTAGTAAGACATGAATAAATTGACATAGGAGGCATAGAGCACCAGGTTGACCTGGCAGTTAATGGCAGCCTCTGAGTTCCAGTGGTAGTTCTGGTGCACCTGTGAGGGAGACTAGGTTTTCATGGTGGTATCAGTGGGGGCCTTGGAGTGGTCCAAGGGCACTGTGAGGAGGTGGTAGAGGGCTGACTCTGAGCAGCAGGCTGGACTTGGGGTTTAATATAGGCTCCATCCAAGCACTGTTGAAGCAGGAAACTGTGGGAACTCTTTGCAAAGACTGTCAGTAGATGCTTACTGAGCATGCAAATGGGAGAATGCAAGGTCTCTGTTGTCAGTAGAAATTCCCAAAGTGAGGTGTGAAAGAGGAGAAATTTTATTCAGGCGAGTAGTTTGCAAACAGGGAAATGCAGCCTCTGTTGGATGTTAAAAGTTTGTGATTTATGGAGTAAGTTCCCAGTCTGGTTCCCAGTTTGGTCCAGTGTTATGCAAATGATGTATCTAAATTTGTACAGGTGATTGGCCCAAATAGTACAGTCCTGACTGGTCAGAACTGTGCATTCTGATTGGTTGTTGTAGAGTAGTTCTTATTGGTCGGTATAGGTGCAAATGAGAATATAGTTGCACAGTTCCACTGGACCAGTCAGGTCTCTTAAGTCCATTGGTCAATATTATACCAGGAATGCCCTTAACAAAGTTGATTCAGCAGAAGCCCAGTGCTGGAGGTGGAGAGCTCAGTCTACAGCTTTCCCCTGAGACTTAGCGTGTGTGAGGAGCTTCCATCAATATTGTTTGCTGGACTCTGGTTATGATTTTGGGCCCAGTTTACCACAGAGAGTCTTTCTTGGTAGATATATTCCTTCTTGGAGTTCACACTGTCCTCAAGGCTTTCACAGTCTATCAGGGGAAGACATGGCACACCACACACCCAGGAAGAAGCTTGCCTAGCAGTGGTCGTTGGATACCTTGAGGGAGTGAAGTACTTCCTGGGTGACGTGTAGGAGGATGGTGTGAGCCTGGCTGCAGAGCAGGAACACTGCTGTATGAACAGGCTTAGCTGTCCCAGGAGTGCTGGGTTTGCATGACTCAGAGCAGGGCAGGGATGTGGGCTGGAGGAAGGGTGGGGCACCCAGAGAAAGTGCCAGTAAACCCCAGAAGGAGCCAGCCTCATCCCTGCCTTCCTGCTTCTTCTCTTCCTTCTTGTGTGTACTGCTTCTGGGCAAAGGCCACTGCAGAGGTACACGGATGAACACATAACGTAAGTAGCAAAGATCAAAATGGCATAAAACATCCTGGCCGATGTGGCTCAATGGTTGCGTGTCGACCTCTGAACCAGGAGGCCATGGTTTGATTCCTAGTCAGAACATATGCCTGGATTGAGATCCGCAGTAGAGGGCATGCAGGAGGCAGCTGATGGATGATTCTCTCTCATCATTAAGGTTTCTATTTCTCCCTCCGTCTCCCTTCCTTTCTGAAATCAATTAAAAATATTTTTAATGGTAAAAAACTGGAATGACTTTCTCAGTGACAAAAATAAGTAACATCTCAAAGATTTCTTTAAAAAATAAGGGCCACTAAGTGTAATTGAGCTGGAGCATCAGTATTGGGCAAAGTTGGGTTAAAATCCTGGCTTACAAAGGAAAATCATTTAGGCAAAAATAAAAAGAATCCCAAGTCTATTTTGCAGAGAGGATCCCTTTGTTAACTTTTGATCGAGAATGTGTTTGTGTGTTTGCAGAGAACAATTCCAAGACCATGTGGGTTCCTGCGACAGTGAGGAGCTGACGGGTCTGTTCCAGCCACGAGGACGGTCCAGAGATGGCAGACGCTGACGACACCTTGCCATGCTAGCAGTTGGCAGCTGTGCGTGGCTGCAGGCAGCCCAGGACCATACCAGAGAGGATGGATCTTGCATTGCCACAATGTGTCCACCATCTGGATACCATTGCTGACATGTACACATGAACTATTTGACATTGAAACTGTGACTCAGAACAGTTGGACATTGAAACTGACACTCAAACTTTTTTTGCTCTTATATGTTTGTTTTCAGTATGCAGAGGCAAGATATTTTTGAAGAAAAGAAACAGGGGAAAGTGATTGATATAGAGGCAGTGTGGCCTCGAACAGGCTGTCAAGCTACAGGGGGAAGGCTGGAGTGGATGGGAGGCAGATGCTGGGGGAGATCAACCGAAGGACTTGTATGCATACATATGAGCATAACCAGTGAATGAAAGACTCTGGGGTGGGGAGGGAGGCAGGTGGGGACATGTGCTGGGGGGTAAGGGAGGCTGGGGGGAGGATATTGGGGGGGAGGAAAACATATGTACTACTATTAAATATAAGTTACATTGTAAATAAAATAAAATAAATAAATAAAATAAAATCCTGGCTTAGCCTAAACATCTAGTGCCTAAACTCCCTGAGCAAATCACCTAAACTTCCTAAGCCTCAGTCTCTTCTTTTTAAATCTGGCACTGGAGATTATGTCAGTAGGGGGTCTGGCCCATTCAGCAGGGGTTCAGTGATGGATAGGTAGACATCGCCTGTCACTGTCTCTGTACCACCCCAGACCATGGATGGCTGTGAAGGCTCTGGGGCCTCCATAGGGCAGAAAGTCACTCATCTTTCCTAATACTGTTGAGTGATTATGATCATCTAAAATTGTTCCAGCAACAGCCTATGCCCAAGAGGAGAGAACAGTGTGGTGTACCTAGTTCTCTCAGTCAGCCTCTAGGAATTCACCCATCTCACAGCTCTCTATCAATCCACCTCCCGTACTGAGTTCTCAGCCTAGTCTTGAAGGCATGAGAGAAGAGAAAGGCCCAGACCCTGCCCTCCAGAACTGTAGATCCTCACAGGCCAAGCCACTCTGAGTAGCAGCACACCGGGACATGAAGCCTTCCCAGGCCCTGGGTGCACAGCACCTGACAGAGCTGCCCAGTTCTGGCTCTTTGCATGGTGGCCTCTCAGTCTGGTCTGCACTGTCCTCCTCCATGCCGGCCACACTCCTCTCCTGGTTGTTCCCTGCACATGCCAGGCCTCCTCCACCCTGGGCTCCTCCCTCCTTCTAGGAGGTCCTTCTTCCAACTCCGATGGGGAAGGTCTGCTGGGAGACCCTCCCTCCTCGGTTCTCCCTCCGCATTTTCATTTCTTCCACTAATAGTGACTGAAGTCTGCTCTGTGGTAGGACTTGAGTAAAACAGAACATGGGCCCCACCTGTGTGATGCCTCCGGTCACATGGGTGCCTCAGTCCTTGTGAAAGGGCAGTTATCTCCCCATTCTGTGATTGTTTGTGTTTCTGTCTCCCCACTAGCCTGTGAGCAGGGGCTATCTGTCCTGATCTCTGTTGTGTGCCCAGCACCTGCTACATAGAGCGTGCTCGATGGTTGAATGGCTCCATGTCAATGTCAGACAATAAGTCTGACAGCACTCTGGGAAATCAGAAGAGGCAATCCTGATGCTAAAGAATATCCAAGAAAGGGTTCCTGCCATGAGTATAGTTTGCATAGGAAGCGGGGAGGCAGGAACAGAGCAAGGGTGTGGAGGTAGGAATGATTCTGGGATGTGTAGGAGATGGTATGAAGACCTCCCTGCCTTACTGGGAGAAGAAGTGGGGAGGTTAGCTGAATTCAGAGCAGGAGGAGTTCAGGTGCTGCCTTTTGGGGTCTCTCTGTCTCTCTACGCAGGTCTTAGTTTCCCGCACCTCCTGGTGCTCTCTCCCTCATCCCTCTGTCTCCTAACAAGACACCAAGAAGTCCATGGGCAAGGGACTCAAAGAGCAGCAAGGTAAGTGTCCAGTACTTTGGTCATCTGAGAGTCTATGACCTTCCTCTGTTGAAGTCCCAGCTCCAATCACCTTCCTCACCTGGAGATAAAATATAAGTTACCCAGTTAACGTTGAATTTTAGATAAACATGAATAATTCTTTAGCATAAGTAATATTTGGGACATACTTATACTAAAAAAGTATTTGTTGCTTATCTGCAATTCACATTTTTATTTGCTAAACCTGGCAACTCTTTTCCCATCCACCTCCACCCCCACCCTCACCCCTATTTCAGAATCTTTCACTCACCTCTGCCTTGAGCCTCCAGAGAACCATTAGAGTGGTCCTGGGCCTCCTGCAACATTTTGACAGAATAAGAATGCAGAGCTAGAAGAAACATTAAAGATTGTTTAGCCCACCACATCCTGATATGTGGACTAGGAGACTGAGACCCAGAGCGGACAGACACTGGCCAGCTCGTGGGCCCCTTCCAACTCCTTGGCTACTACTTGGGCCTCCTGGAGAGCAGAAGGGTCCTGAGGAAAGGCAGTGAGTCTCCATGTTTCTGCTCTGACACTCCCACCCCCTACTGTGGGCATTTTCCTGGATCCTGGCACCCCCAGATGAATCATCTCTACCTGCCAGGCTGCCCAGACCCAGCCTCCTCAGCTCCTGCTAGGCAACTTGCCCGGTGATGCTGAGTGGTTCTGGATGGAGGGGTCTCATGGGCAGGAGAGGGTGAGTGGGGCTCGACCTCGTGGGAGAGGCTGGTCTTCCAGATGGCTCATTGCCTGGCCATCTCCTCAGGCCCTTCTAATTGCCAGGCCAGGTGGGACCCTCAGAGATGACTCAGCTCGCTGCCCAATGGGAAGCAGAGGCAGGGAGTCGGGGCAGGGGCTTGACCAAAATCACTCACACCACATGCAGGGTTTTCTCTGTGGAATAACCAGTTGAAACTGCCCATCCCTACCCTGTTCTGTGCTTCTTCACATCACTTTTCTCTCCTTGACATTCTATTATGTATTAGTTTGTTTATGGCCAGTCTCCAGTTAAAACAAATCCTGTTCACCGGCTCTAGATCCTAGAACGGATCCTGGCACTGAGTAGGTGCTGAGTCAGCATGTATTGAAGGAAATGTCCCCTATTACAGTTCACCCTGTGGAACGCATTACATGATGCCACAGCCCCCCACCCGCACCCATCTTGTCCTCAGACATGCGCTGCAGCCTCGGCCTGGAGCACAGCTCCGTGCTGGCCTGTGAGCTCCCCTGCTCAGGGCTCGTGGCTTCCTCCTCCAATTGCAGCCCAGCTGGGTCCTGGGACTAAGAACATGACAACAAGGGCTGAGACAGAATGATAACAGGTTTAGGGGTGCTGCTTGGTGAGAGGTTGGACTCGCACCTGTCTGGCCCAGAGCACCCATGTGGACCAGACAAGCTCATAAAATCTGGGCATGGCCAGGGGGCTGACCACTCCCAGCCAGTGTGGCCAATGGGATAGCCCTAAGCCAGGAGCTGATGGCCTGTCTGCCTCGCCATGTTACCTGGCCCATCCCCATCCCTGCTGATCCTCCTTCTGACTGTCTGTGCAATGACAGTCTTAGCTGACAGATCTCTAAGGCCTACCAGCCCAGACCACCATTGGCTTGTTCCTACTCCACCCCAGACCTGAGCATAAGTCACTCCTGGTACCCCTGGGATGTCCCTTCTCCTGAGGTCCCAGACCCTTCCCTTCATCCTGGTCACACCCTTTGCTGTCCCTATTGCCTGTCCTTCTCTGGGCCCAAGTCCAGGTCCTGTCTTTGTTGGGGCCAAAGGACAGTTCTGGGGGTACCTGGGACACTTCAAAGTCACCGGAGAACCTTATTCAGAGAGGATCTGTCCAGACTTGCCTGGTTCCAGCCCTCTGACCCATCTTCGCTCTAGTCATACAATCCCTGGTACTTCCAAAGCTGAACTCTGCATCTTCTGCCAGGCCTGCTCCTCTCTCAGTCTCAGCAAAGGTGCCTCCAGCCAGCGGCTCACCTGGGCTAGGACCCCGAGGTCACAGTCCCTCCTGCTCTCATCCCCTCTCTCCCTCAGTTCTTGCCATCCCTCTGTGACCTCCTGGGCATTGTCCATTTCTCATCTTCAGCAGCCTCAGACTTCATCTTCTCCCCCTTGAAACTTGAAAGCAGAGGGCTCCTCGACACCACTCTCTGCCTTCTGTCCATGCTCCATGCAGCAGCCAGAGAGGGATCCTACTGGCAACAAATCCAGCCTCATCCCATCTCCTGCTCAAAACTCATCTGTCGCTCCCCATTGCCCTCAGGATAAAGTCAGTTCCTTGGCCTGATGTTCGAGTTACTTCCTGATCTGGACCCTGCCAGCCTCACTATCTCATCTCACAACGCCGGGCGGGCCACCGAGTGCTGAGGATCCTTAGGCTCCCAGTCTTGGCCAGAGGCATTCCTTCCACCTGGAGTGCCTCCCTCCTTCCTAATCCTTAGATTCCTCCACCTTAGTCATCTGGAGAGTCCATGGTAGGAATCAACTTGTACCCACGGGGAATGGATAAACCAAGTTTTTCTCAGGGTGCATGTATGGGCGTTGAGAGCAGGTCAATATTATCTATTTATTCACGGACACATATCCTTGTCTCAAAAAGGATTTGAAGTGGGCTGTTAAATGTTTGTTGAGTGCCGGCCATATGCTGCAAAGCCCAGTGCATACATGTGCTTACCCACACTCCCTGTTGCAGACATGAGCCCAGGGAGACACAAGGGCCAGGGCACAGGGCTCCAGGGCTAGGGGGTTCAGAGAAGTTGAGAGGGAGGAATGGGGAGCTGGGAAGGTGGGGACAACAGCGAGAAGGGCATGGCAACAGGCAGGAACAGAAGCAACAGAAGGAGGCAAGGCTGGGAGAGAACCACAGCTTCCCTCTGTGACCCCTGCCTGCATTTTTCCTTCCAGCTCACCCTTAGGACCTGTTCCCCTGCAACATCACTGCACGGGGGACAGAGTGAGGATGGAAACAGTGATGATGAGGACTGTGGGAACCAGGTACCCGTGGGAGGGAGCCAGGTTCCCCACAAGAGGGACCGTAGGTTCTCAACCAGCTGGCAGCCCGTGGGCACAGCTCACTCCAGAGTTCCCAGCGCTTTTTCCACCCTCCATTCATCTCCTCTGTCCCTCCCTACCGGTATGTATCACCACATCCACTTCATCAGGGAGGAAACCAAGGACCAGAGTTGGTGACAGCAAGGACTCCATTCCTTTGTCCTCAGAGTCCCAAGTCCTTCCTCTATCCCTGGTGCCATATGCTCCTGACTCCTTCACAGCTGGACACAGCACAGGGACTCAGGGAGTAAGTGTTGGGTAAGCATGAGGAAGGGATCCCTTCTCTACATCCTCCAGGCAGAAAGGCACTAATGGGGGGGGGGGAGGGTCCTTGACCTCCAGGGGCTATTTTAGATTCTGGGTCCCTTTATGTTTCTTCCGAGCCCTGGAACCCAGGCGGGCACCAGGAGACCTGGGCTCCTGCCCCAGCTTTGCCATCACTTGTTTGTGGCCTTTGGTCAAGACCTTGCCCTCTCAGTCTTTTTCTGAGGTGCTGAGCTCCCTGATATCTGTGACTTCTGGGATTTGGTTTGTCTGTCTGCAGAGGCTGAGAACAGGATCAGTTCCCATCCCCATGTTGCTCGTCACCACCAAGGGGTGCTCTCCACTCAGTGGAGATGGTGGTCAGAGGTTAAGGATTCTAGTTTTATCTGTTGCAGCCTACACTGAGGCTGGCCCGCTCCACTCTCCACTGACTTCAACATTGAGTGGCTGGGAACTGGCCCAGGTTGAGCTGAGGCAGCTGTCAATGCAGCCCTAAAATTAGCCCCAACAGGAATAGGGAGGGGGCACTGGCCCAGGCCTCAGGCTCCCACAGTGAGGGACTGAACACACACCTCACTCAAGGCCAGAGAGGTCAGCCAGAGTCCTGGCAGTGAGCCTGCCATGATGCTGGGTGAGAGAATCACAAATGAGTATGGACACATTTCAGGAGGGGGATTGAAGGAAGGCGCCCTCTATCAGTTGCTTAGTTCTGCAGGGACTCCCAGCTCCCAGCTTGTCAGAGGCTTGGGAAGGACCAGGGAGGAGCCTTGCTATTTATATTCTTCTAGACCAGGGTTGGGGACCAGCCTGTCCTTCCAAGGCTCAGTTGGATAACCTTATACTTTGGCACCACTGCCAAGCACAGAGGAGGAGGCAGGCGGTATAGCAGCCTTCTGTGAGAGGGCTGGAGACATGGGGACAGACCCAGCGCCAGCCCCCTCCTACACAGGGAGAGCAGCTCTGCCCACATCCCTCCCATCTGCCTTGGTGCTGTGAGGAGTGCCAGCCATATGCTGCAAAGCCCCATGTGTACATGCGGATTCTGATTCAGAAGGTCTTGAATGGAGGTGTGAGGGGATTCTTCAAGGTTCTACAAGGTCCTAGATTGGCCTGCAGACCACACATTGATCACGAATCTTACCTCCTGGCCAGCCTGGGTGAACCCCAGTCCAGGCTCCCTATCTTTTGTCCACAGGTAATCCCCAACCCCACCCCAGTAGATGTGGCACAGGTGCATGTGATCTTGGCAGTGTTCGTGAATGCACGAGTAAAGCAGCAGCAAGGATGAGTAGGTGAGGGAGGAGTTGTGCACAAGGATTCAGAGAGTGTGCAGAAAGCAGGTGGGGAGAAGGCAGGAGACAAAGGCATGAGTCAGATCAGCCTGGGCTTGAATCCTCACTCTGCCAGGCTGAGCTCTGACTTCCTCTCTGTGAAATGAGTGTATACTAGGTGCTTCCTGAGGCTGCTGCTATGAGGAAGAAATGTAAGCGTGCATACCGAGCGTGTAGCTCGCCAGGGCAGCCTGACATACGGTAGATGCTCAGAATGTGAGCTGGTCCTTTCCTCCCCTCTTGACTGACCTGCTTGGCCACTTGGGGATGGCTTCTGGCCAGGCTGCTGCAGCCAGTTCACTGGTTAGGAGGAGGCATCTGGGGAGGGCCAGGGACAAGCAGGGGCAAGACCATTAGGGTGGTGTTGGAGTTACGGCTGAGAAGACAACCAAAGGAGAGAGACATCCAGGATCAGAGCCTGGCCCACTGCCCCTTGGGTGGGCCCCAACAGGAGATGCTGCAAGACTAGAGATGCCCCCAACTCAGGAGATGCAAGCACCCTGTTTCTCAGGGAAACAAACACCCTGTCCCTGACTCAGCCTTCAGCTATGCCAGGCACGTCAACCCTCATGGTTCTCTGCAGACTGTGCCCACTGGGGGCCAAATCTCTTCTGGGCTGGGCTGGCGATCCGTTAGGCTGGGTCTTTGGGAGTTCCTGGTGACTAATTTCCCTTCCTCCACCCATGACCCTAACCTTGACACTAGAGCTGAGGTGTCCCTGTCACTGGGTGACTCCCAGCATGGGCATCTGTGAGGCATCAGTAGGCAGACCCTTACTTACCAGGGACATTTGCTGCCCGAGTCCTTCCTAGGGTAATGAGCTGGCTCCTGTAGGCCTCTGTAAGAAAGTGGGAAGTTGCCTTAATGGACACTGGGCCCCAGGGTGAAGAGGCACTCAGATGGAAGCCCTGGGATACCAAGAAGCAGGTGCCTGGGAATGGAGCACAGGACACAGTGCAGATGAGAGCAGGCTAAAGGTGGGAGACCAGAGTATAGCACTGGTAGGTCCAGATAGCCCCTGCATTAACCTTCTTCATTTTCCACAGGAGGCTCCCAAGGCCAAAAGAGGGACCTCACCAGGCCAGGGTCACCAGGAGAAGGGGCACAGCCTACCCCAGGCACTCACAGGTTGCTGGTAGAGCTTCTAGGGGAGGCTGTGAATGATTCGGGTTCTGGCGCCCCCATGTGGCACAAGGGAAGAAAGACGGGGCTGTGCAGAGAGGGTTGGGAAACAGGTTCCTTGTGTAGAATGGTTCCAATGTATGAAGGCATCCCTCCTGGGTAATAGGAGGAGGGTACTCTCTGGTTACACAGCCCCCGTGCCTACTGATCACAATCCAATATATCCCTCCCCCACCAGACCGGGAGCCTCCAAAGAGCAGGCTGGGGTCTGATCCATCACATCCCTCGGGTGTGCCAGGAACGCATTGTGAAGGTTTGAGGAAGTGGTTTGAATTGAATTAACTTCTGTATAAATGGAAGGAAACAGTGTGGAATGTGGACAAAGATCTATTTATGCACAAGAATATTTATCAAATCTATGTCTGGAAAAGCAAAAATTATGTTGATAATTATTGAAGTGGGCGATGGCTACAAGGGTTCATTATATTATTCAATTCATTTTTGAGTATGTGAAATGTTTTGAAACAGAGGAGTTAATAGAAAACATAAAGGTCCAACAATAGAAAACTAAATAAATTAAGATGCAGCTGTGCAAAGGAATAGTGTCTGTAGACATTAAAAATGCTCTCATGGAGTTCTTTTGTGTTTAATCATAACAGCTTTATTGACACATAAATCACATAACATATAATTTACCCACTTAAAGGGTACAATTCTATGATTTTTAGTATATTCACAAAGTTTTGTAATTGTCATCATAATCCATTTTTAAACAGTGTATTCACTCCCAATGGAAACCATTAACAGTCCTCATTTGTTCCCAAATCCTCCCTCCCCACAATCCAGCCCACAAATCTACTTTCTATCTCTAATAGATTCACCTATTTTGGACATTTAATAAAAAATGAAATCATATAGTATGTGGTTTTTTGTGTCTGACTTTTTTCACTTAGCACAATGTTTTCAAGGTTCATCCATGTTATAGCATGTGTCAGCACTTCATTCCTTTTTGTGGCTGACTAATATTCCATTGTATAGATATACTAACTTTGTTTAACCATGCATTAGTTGATGGACATTCGGCTTGCTTTCATTTGGGGCCATTATGAATAATATTGGTAATAGCATTGATGTACAAGTTTTTGGAGGCTATGTTTTCCTTTCTCTTGAATATGTGCCTAGGAGTGAAATTGCTGAATCACGAACTCTATGCTTAACTATTTGAGGAACTACTAGACTGTTTTCCAAAGGGGCTGCACTATTTTACATTCCCAACCAGCAGTGCACAGGGTTTAAATTTCTCCACATCTTTGCCACACTTGTTATCATCTACCTTGCCAGCCCAGTGGGTGTGGCCCATGTAATTTTTAATGACGTAGAAAATTTCACTGGTGTAATGTTAGATTTAAAAAACATACACAGGCTTTAGAAATGTCTATACAGTGTAACATCAACTGTATAAAATATATCTACAAAGATCATACAAAAATAACCTATTAAAATGTTAATGTAGTTATCCGTGGGATGATTTGGGGTGATTTTTACTCTTTCCTAAATTTTTGACAAAGTGAACATGTATTGATAGGGAAAACACAATATTATAAAAGAAGGTAAGAGGAAAAAAATCAATGAATGTTAGGAACAGAGATAATGTGAGTAAATGAAAGAAAAACATTAAAATGTACTGAATGAAGCTGATTAAACACAAGTGTATAGGACCTTGAGCACGGGGAGTGGGGCATCTGAGTGGGGATGGGAGAGGCAGAAGAATCAGACCACTGATTCCAGAGTACAGGGTGTCCAGATAGGAACATCATTCTCTCTGAGAATCAGGAAGGGTTTCATGCAGAAGACCTTGCTGGCTAGGCTCTGAAGCAAGAGGCAGGGTTAGACGCATGGAGATGCGGGGGTAGGTTGCAGGTTCCAGGTGCATCCGACACAGGCCTGACCTCTGTGCACACCACCCACTGGGATTGCAGATGAGGACTCCAGCGTCTCTATAGGCAGAGAAGGTGGCCTGATTTGGGTGACTGGTCTTGCTCAGTGTGCTGAAGATGAGTTTCCTAATCTGTGAAACGGCCACAATCACTTCCTTTGAGCACTGAGTGAAATAGGAGCATAAAGTAGCCTCCGGCACAGGCCAGGCCCACAGCAGGTGCAAGATTTGCTGCAAGAAAAAAAGGAGAGGCCAGGGCGAGTCTACGGATGGGGTGATATGGGAGGAGGTTTGAAGAGAGGGAGCCCTCGCTGGGCCTTGAAAGACAGAGGTTGGTTAAGGAAGAGGCTGACATTTCAGGTGAAAGCAGTTGGGATTCTGAGTCCCCAGCAGGAAGCAAAGGGTTAAAGGAGGGCCCGGACTGGGGGTGGGGTGTTGGAGAAGGGATGCCAAGCCCTTTCACAATAGAGTTTGCCACATGTTATCTACTTTTACCAGCTAAGCCCAGAGAAAGCTGGACTGACTCAAGGTCACATGGGAAGTCCTCTCAGCTGAGGGCTTTGAGGGCTCTTCTGTGGAAAGTTGTCCCAGTACAGGGGGTGGGGCCTGCAGTGGGAAACAGGGATTTGTTTCTGAATCCTGTGTCTTCCCCTCCCACTTCTCCCACAAGTGCGCCCTCCCCCCCCCCCCATGGCATAATGGAGTTAGAATAAAGAGGGGAGGCAGTTTTATTTTCTTTTTAATTCCTCTGTTTTTTTCCAAGCCCTCCACACTGGGCAAGTGCCACCTTTATCACAATCGTAAATGTCACATCCTCCTGTAGGTGCTTTTTAAAGAAGTTTCTAAGACAGCTTGATTAGACTATACAAAAAGTCAGTGTTACAAAATCTGCAACTTATTGTCAAATGTTTCTGGGAAGGAAACAGTATCCAAGGAGATAAAACAAATGTGGTAAAATGTTAACAATTGAGGCACCTTAGGAGGAGGACATGTGTATGTAGGCATTGGTGGTACTACTTTTTCAACTTTTCCATAGATATGAAAGGTTTAAAAAAGTGCTTGGAAGAAAAGGCAAGATAGAAAATGATATATATGATGTGACTCCAAAATTAGAAGGAAGGAATAACAAAGAATCAAAAGTCTTTGTGACCTTGAGTTACACAAAGACTTTATAGATATATGACCCATAAATAAAAAATACTGATAAACTGGATTTCATCAAAATTAAGAACTTCTGCTCTTTGAAAGATACTGGTAGGAGAATGAAAAGACAAGCTTCAAATGGGAGAAACTATTACAGATTATCTACCCAAGAAAGAAATTGTATTTGGAATAACTGTAAAAGAAAAAGAAAACCATAAAAAAATATAGAAAGAACTCTGCTGGGTGGGTCAGTTTGGCTGACACCAAGAGGTTGAGGGTTTGATCCCTGGTAGGAGTGTGTATGGGAGACAACCAATCTATGTTTCCCTCTTACGTAGTGTTTCTCTTGATGATTCTCTCTCCTCATTGATGTTTCTGTCTTTCCCTCTCCCTTCCTCTCTCTAAAATAAATTAAAAGTATTTTTTTTAAAAAAAAGGAGGAAAAAATATCCTTGGGTGAGGATTAAACACACACACATACACCTGCCCCCCCCCCCACACACACAATGAGATGCCACTACACAACTACTAGAATGGCTATAATTTAGAAGACTGACCATATTATGTGTTGGTGAGGATATGGAGCAACTACAATTATCATACAGAATGGTAGGAATGTAATATGGTATAACCACTTTGGAAAACAGGTTAGCAATTTAAAAAAATTAAACAAAAACCTACCAATAACCCAGCCATTCTACTTCAGTAGTTACTGAAAAGAAATGAAAGCATAGTCCAAAGACTTGTACTCAAAAATTCAAAGCAACTTTATTTGTAATAACCCCAAACTAGAAATAACCCAAATGTCCATCAACAAAAGCATAATCAACAAAAGAAAAAAATACATAGTCCTGGCCAGTAGTCAGGTGGTTAGAACATCATCCTAATACACCAAGGTTTCGAGTTTGATTCCAGGTCAGGGCATATACAAGAATCAACCAATGAATGCATAAATAGATAGAACAAGAAATCAATATTTCTCTCTCTCTCAAATCAATCAATAATTAAAACATTTAAAAGAAAAAATGCCTAAGTTGAACTTCATTAAAATTTTTAAAATACTTGTGCTTCAAAGAATAGCATCAGGAAAATGAAAAAAGCTCGGCTGGCGTGGCTCAGTGGTTGAACGCCCACCTATGAACCAGGAGGCCATGGTTTGATTCCCAGTCAGGGCACCTGCCAGGGTTGTGGGCTTAATTCCCAGTGCGGGGCGAGAGGGGGAGCCGGCAGGCGGCAGCCGGTCAGTGATTCTATCACATCACTGATATCTCTATCCCTCTCTTCCTCTCCCTTCCTCTCTAATATCAATAAAGATGTATTTTTAAAAAATAAAGAAAATGAAAAGATATTCTACAGAACGGGGGAAAGTATTTGTTAACTATATAGTGGATAAAGGGCTTGGTTCTAGAATATAAAAGAACTATTGCAATTCAATAAAAAAAAAAAACCCACACAAATAACCTTCCTTAAAAATGGACAAAGGAGCCCCACTGGGGTGGCTCGGTTGATTGAGCTTCCTCTTGTGTACCGAAAGGTTGCTACTTCAATTCCTGGGGTTAGGGCACATGCTTGGGTTTCAGGTTCAATCTTCAGTCAGAGCATGTACACATCTCTCTCTCTCTCTCCTCCCTTCTCCTCTCAACATGTCCTCAGATGATATTTTTTTTAAAAAGGCAACTCAGCTGGTGTGGCTCGGTAGCTGAACATCGACCTGTGAACCAGAAAAACCAGAAGGTCCCGATTCAATTTCAGGTCAGTCTGCACAGGTTGCAGACTCGATGGGCAGCTGATCAATGATTCTCTCTCGTCATTGATGTTTCTATCTCTCTCTCCTTTCTTCTCTGAAGCCAATAAAAAATATTTTTAAAAAATAGGCAAAGGATCTAACTAAACATTTTTTCAAAGAAGATGGACAAATAAACAAAGAGACAAAAATGAACAATAAATACAAGAAAAGATTCTTGACATCATTAGTCATCATGGAAATGCAAATGGAAACCGTATGAGTTATCATATTCTTCCCTGAAGAAAGGCCATAATAAAAAGTCAGATAATTGGCAAGAATGTACAGAAATCAAACCTCATGGATTGCTGGTTGGAATGTGAAATGGTGCAATTAGCCTGGAAAAACAGCTTAGCAGTTTCTCAGACAGTTAAATGTAGAGTTACTGTGACTTAGCAATTCCACTCCTAGATATCTACCTGGGAGAAATTAAAATGTATGTCCACAGAACACTTGAACTCAAATGTTTATAGCAGCATTATTCATAATAGCTAAAAAATAGAAACAGCCCAAATGTCCATCAACAAATGAGTGGATAAACAAAATGCGTTATATCTATGCAATGCAATATTATCCTATCTAATAAAAGACTAATATGCAAATTGACTGTACCTTTGCTATACCCACCAGCCACATCCACCTGCCAATCAGGAGCTGGGGTGGAGCCAGCCAGTGAGTGAATGGCCCAGGGTGGGGGTACAGGGCCAAGGTGGCCAGGGCTATGGGGGGTGGGGCCAAGGCGGCCAGGGCAGTGAGGGGCAGGGCCGAGGCCCGTGCTAGCTGGGTGTGAACTGGCTGGGGCAAAGGCCTGGGCCGAGGGGGTGGGGGTGGTGCTGGGATGAAGCCAACCATCAGCCCCATTGCAGGGCAATGACTGGGTGCCCAAGGCTTTAGGCCTTAGACAGGCTGAGGGTGAGTGGTCAGTAGGACATCCCCTGAGGGCTACTAGTATGTGTGAGGGGGCAGGTTGGGCTAAGAAATCACCCACCTCAGTGCACGGATTTCGTGCACCAGGTCCCTAGTCTATATATACAAAAGCCTAAGCAAACCAGTTGACCAGTCAACCGATCAATCAGTCAGTATGATTTGCACTACCACCAGGGGGCAGACACTCAATGCACAGGATTGGGCTCCTTCCTGTCTGGATAAAGCCTGCAAAGATGGGGCTCTCCGACATCCTTCAAGGTGTCCTGGATTGTGAGAGGGCACAGGCCAGGCTGAGGGACCCCACAGGTGCATGAATCTGTGCACTGAGCCTCTAGTTTGACTATAAAAAGGAATGAAGGACTGATACATACTACAACATGGATAAATCTTGAAAACATTAAATTACATTAAAAATGTGATTCCATTTATATGAAATGTCTACAGTAGGCAAATATGTAGAGATGAAAAATAGATTTGTGGTTGCTTAGGGCTGAGGAGTAATAGCTAAAAAGTACGGGATTTTATTTTTTTGAGGTAATGGAAATGTTTTAAAATTGAATGTAGTGATGATTGTATATATCTGTGCATATACTAAAAACTATTGAGTTGTATACTTTAAATGAGTTAGTTAAGTGATATGTGAATTCTATCTCAACAGAGATATTATTTTTAAAAAGCATGTATACTCAGAATTTTGTTGTGGTTGTTAGTCCTTACCTGAGGATATTTTTTCCATTGATTTTTAGAGACAGTGGAAGAAAGGGGGAGTGGGGAGAGAATAATTGATCAGCTGCCCATTGAGTCTGCAACCTGTGCAGACTGACCTGAAATTGAATCGGGACCTTCTGGTTTCCTTGTAGGTAACTAACTGTTTTTCTCTTGCTGCTTTTAATACTCCCTCTTTGTCTTTTGTTCTTAGCATTTTAATTATGATGTGTCTTTGTGTGGTCCTCTTTGGACTCCTTTTGTTTGGGGTTCTGTGTGCTTCCTGGACTTTTAAGTCTATTTCTTTCACCAGGTGGGGGAAGTTTTCGGTCACTATTTCTTCAAATAGGTTTTCAGTATCTTTCTCTCTCTTTTTTTCTGGCACCCCTATAATTTGGATGTTGGTATGCTTGAGGTTGTCCCACAGGCTTCTTACACTATCTTCAATTTTTTGGATTCTTTTTGCTTTTCCGGCTGAGTGGTGTTGCTTCTTTGTGTTTCAAATCTTTGACTTGATTCTTGCGGTCCTCTGGTCTGCTTTTAGGTCTCTGTATAATATTCTTTATTTCAGTCAGTGTATGCTTAATTTCTAGTTGGTCCTTTTTCATATCCTCCAAGGTCTCATTAAATTTATTAGCCTTTTCTAGGAACCTCTTGAAAAACCTTATAACTGTGATTTTGAACTCTATGTCCAGTCGTTCTTTTTCCTCCATTCCTTTCCATTGTGATCTGTTTCCTTGTCTCCACATTTTCACTATTTCCATGAGTTGGTCAAGTAGCTTTGTGTGGTAGGTGTCCCATATGGCTCAGTGGGTCAACCTCCCCAGTCCCCTGAAGTGGACACTCTTGGTGCACTCCTTTGTGGACTGTGTGTACAGCCTTGTTGTAGTTAAGCCTAGATTGTTGTTGGTATCTCTGAGAGGGATTGACCTCCAGGCCAATTGGCTATGAGGATCAGCTGTGTCTATGCTAAGAGAGCCTCTGTGCTCAGCTTGGATGGGGCAGAGTCTCAGGGCTGAGCAGTCAGCCTTGGTTTCCTGTCAGTCCCGCCCTAAGTGGCGCCTGGGTCTCCGTGTCCCATGGCAATGGCTGCATGCACCTCTGAGAGAAAGCTGCCCTTGAGTTTTGCCCACTGCCAGACAGTTTCTCCCCAAATGAGTCTGGATACCAAAGTCTCACCTGGAACTGGGATACAAAGCAGTTCAGAGGTTTTGTTTTTCTCCTGAATGAGAGAGCCAGCCACGCACCCTCACCAAGAGCTCGCACACCTCTGCAGCTCCCGAGTCTCAGTGTCCTTCCTCCTGACAGTCCAGTTTCACCCCGTATGAGTCTGGGTTCTCTGAGGCTCACCTGGAACTGAGGTTCAGTGCAGTGGGGATCCTTTGTCTCCCTCCCCGTTCAAGAAAACCAGGTATTCAGCCACCTGCCCTTTCCACTTGTGCTCATCTCTGCACCTCTGCACCTATGTCTCTGCATCTCCACAACTCTGACCTCCACACCTCCTCTGAGTCTCAGTGTCCTTTTATCTTTCCTTCTAGTTGTAGAATTTCCACTCAGCCAGCTTTCTGATGGTTCTGGATGATGTCTGTTTTGTCTTTTAGTTGTAGTTTTGAAATTGTTGTGCAAGGCAGCAGTATAGGTGTTTACCTATGCCACCATTTTTGCAACTTACTTTTAAATGCTTCATATTCTTAAAAGAGGAGAAAGCAATGAGACAAATAAGACAACTCATTAGTTGTTGAAACTAGGGGAGCATATGGATGCTCACTGTACACTTTTTCCCCATTGTATTTGAACATTTTCTTTAATAATAATAATAATAATAATAATAATAATAATAATGTACATGGAGAGAAACAAACTGCCTGTTGGGCACACAGTGGAGCCTCTCTGGGCTCAGAGAGGTGGAAAGAGAGGCAAGGCTGAGAAGTGGGCATCCTGGGGGCCCATGATCCAGAGCCGCAGTGTCCCCTTCTGGAAGGGATGGGCAACAGACAGAAGCCTCCAATACTGACATCAGCCCATGCCAGCAAGTGCTAATGGGTGGCTTTGTATGCATTTTCTCATTTAATCCTCTCCACATCCCATGAGGTGGGCACTATTATTATTCCAATTTTACACGTGAGGAAGCTGAGAACAGTTTCAGTCACTGCTTGGAGATCCTCCTCCTGGTCCAAGGGCTGCACCTGGGCCCCCTATTGGCCAGAGAGGTCAGAGGACTGTGTCCGCTAGGATCAGCTGGGGGGCAGCCTGACCTAACCCTGGCTTTGGGAAAGGAGGGAGGCTCCAGGTTTCAGGACCTCCAGTGGGTAACCTGACTCGTGAGGATGGAGTTGTAGTTGTAGACTGGGGTCCTGTACCCACTAGCAAGAGGGCAGGGGAGAGGGGGGTGGGGCGCACTGTGCCAGCCACACATGCCCGGGACTGTGACCCTTCTGACCTTATATTCTGGCACTTTCTCTTCCCTCTCACTCCTCTCACTCTCCAGCTTATACACAAACACTCATGCCTTTGCACAGGTATGTTCCCTGAGCATGGGATTCACAAGACAAATGACCATCCTTCTCCAAGACCCAGCTCCAAGTGTCTGTCCTGGCTCCCACCTCCACTTCACCTCTCTCCATGAAATCATAATGGATTCCTTGAAGGTACAGACTGGGCCCAAAAGATAGTCAATAGGAGTCGTGATGATTGTTAATTCCTCTCCTCACCGCCCTGTGGTGCTCAGAGACCCACCTCTGTCCTGGACTTGGTGCTGTCGCAGCCTCCTCCGGTTGAGGTCAGAACCCCTTCTTTATCCCAGCACCTACCACTGGGTGGCACAGAGGCCCTTCAGTGAGTGAAGGCTGGCCTGGCATGCCACGCCCCGTGGGATTCCTGTCCCACTGATTGGGCCCCAGGTGGCGCTGTCAGCCCAGGCAAGACCTGGGGAACCCTAGGCCCCAGAGCCTCTGGCTCTCGGACAGCCTGGCACGCGCATAAGGAGCAGATTGTCAAACTCCAAATTCCAGAACTTGTTTTATTCATCCATGCCTGATTTAAAAGCCCAGAGAGTCAGGGCTAGACTGACAGTGAGGGGTCCCGGGCCAGCAGATGCAGAAACAGTGATCCTTGCAAGACCACACAGAGGGACCAAGCGGGCCCAGGTCTCCTGAGAGGTCGGCCTAGAGAGAGTGAGCAACCACCTGGCAACAGTCACTTCACCCAGCTCTGCCACTATTGGCTGAATGATAGGACAGCCCCTTTCCCTCTCTGAGTCCAGACCCTGCTGCCTCCTGTGGGTACTGAGAGCTGAAAAAAATGGCCAGAATGCTGGGTTCTGGTCCTGCTGAGCGGCGCTGGCTTGTGCCCACCCCCCTGAGCCCCAGAGACTCTGGCTATGAAATGGGGGCTGGACCGAGCTCTGAGCTGTAGGTGTCCAGGATGCCCAGTAGGCAGGAGAAGCCTGGGTGTGGGGCTGTCGCCTTGGCCAAGGCCGGCCGCCTTGGGAGTTGCCAGACGGGAAGCATTTTCCGGGAACCGGAAGATCTGGCAGAGCCCAGGACCGGGCTGAGCAACCACAATGGACCCTTGTGTGAAGGTTTAGTTTGGACCCACCCGCGGGCCTGGTCCCTGGGCGGGGTGGGCCCTGCTTTCTGATCTGCAGCCAGACCCAGCTCCCAAACAGTCCATCCGAGGCCCAGAGACAGGAGTGTGAGACAGGATCCCAGCCCAGCTCCAGGGTGACACCTACAGGCTGGTCACCAGGCCTGAATGCCCACCACCAGCCTCCCTGGAGTCTACTTTCCTCCATAACCTCCCACAAATGAGAAAGCCCATCTCCCCAGCTAGACAGGAGCCCCTGGAGGGCCGGGGACATCTCCTCAAGCCAACTAAGGGAGTTCAGGACAGACTGTGGGCCAGTCTGGTTCATGTGGGATGAAGATCCCTGGCTTGGGAGCCCTGGGGAGACCTCGACTCCTGTCCTGGCCAAGCCTTTATGTTTTCTTCTCCCAAGGAAAGGGCTGGAGGGTTGGTAATGCTCATTTGAAGGGACCCAGATGCTGGTGAGGGAACCTTCAAAAGCATCTGGCCCACCCTCTGTCTTGAGAAGGACTCTACCCAAACCAGACAGGCTTCGCTCATCTCCCCTCCTTCTCCAGGTTCCTGGAGCACACTTCTCCTGGACTCCTGCCTGAGGGTCTGAGCCACCCTTGGAAGCCCTTTGGACACCCCAATGGGCTGCACGCTGTTTGCCTTGGTCTTGTATCCATCAAAGGCCTTTTATCCATCACTCCTTGCAGCACGGGGTCCTGCCTGCCTAATGCTCATCTCAGTAACTGCTGCCGGAATCCCTGCCATGACCAGGCTGCCCAGGGGCACTTCACACCCAGCCATCTCTGTGGGGTCCAGTAAACTGCCCTGAGCATGAAAGGAGATAATGCATGTGAAGGGGCTGTATGTAAACTGTAAAGCATTGTAACAACTATGGATTGCTAATAGTTACAAGATGGAAATTTTAAAGAAAAGCAAAACCCCATACTTGGATCAAATTCTGAAAGGCTTAGGATCTGAGCTAACAGGAACACAACGATGTGGCCAGCACAACGGTGGACTTGGTGTCTTGCCACCTTATCAGAGGCTTAAAGTCTAGAATGTGGGAGGCGACCACCCATTTCTCAGGAATAGCTTCTGCACGGATGGCCCTGCCCAAGTAGTTTTAGACCCAGAGCATGGAAGGAGCAGAGTCACTGTACTCCCAGCTTAATAGGGCCGCTGGGGCCACAAGAAAGCTGACTTTGGACCCTAAAGGAGACAGTGGGGATGTCCCAGGAGGCTGGCCTCAACCCGAGTGAGAAAGGCAGTCCCAGAATGGGGGGAGGGTGGGAACTGCACTGGAGACAATAGTGAGGGTGACAGCAAGGTTGGATGAGCCCAGTTGGGAACTGTGGAGAAAGACTCCCCCCAAACCTGACAGGCTCCACTCATTCTCCCGTCCTCCTTCAAGTTCCTGAGCATACTTCTCCTGGACTCCTCCCTGAGGGTCTGAGCCACCCTCAAAGCCCTTTGGACACCCCAGGGGGCTGCAGAGAGGATTCCTCTCCTGGTGGGAGACGCTGCTTGGGCAGCCCCTCCGTGTTAGAGCTGTGGGAGAGTCTAAATTCCTGAATTAGTCTAAAAATCTGAGCTTCTGAGGCCAATGGTGCCTTGGCTAGAAGCCACTTGGTAGTGAGTCTCTCAGCAACACCGGAGCCATGACATCAGCTCTGTTTGTTTTGTGTGGCTTTGTTGCAGGGCGTGGATCAATGCACCTTTTAAAGAAACCTGACAGCGGGAGGCCAGGTCCTGCTGTCCCAAGGTCATTTCTGTTTATCTTTGTCCCTGGCACCACTGGGTGGCTAGGAGACAGGCAGTGCCTGGAGTTTGCCCCTGGCTTCCCCTCCCCCCACGTCCTTGGTATTGTCAGCCCCTGAGTCCCAAACCCAACCTAGCCTGGGTAAGGACAAGAGCACAGGCATTGGAAGTGGACAGAGCTGGGCTTGAGTTTCTGCACTGCCTTCTACCAGCTGGCCTTGGGCAAGTTGCTTTACCTCTCTGGACCTCTGTTCTCTAATTTGTTAAACATGTATGTGGACATCTGCCTCCAGGGTTGTGGAGATTGGAAAGAATGTGTGTCAAGGACTTGGAGCATAACAGATACTCAGTAAATTTGAGCTCCTTCCTCCTTGCACTTTTCTCTCCGTGGGAGACATTGGTGCAGTGAGAAGCCCCGGGCTGGGGTCAGGACACCTGGTCTGGTGGGTGGGTTTTGTTGCTCACTGGCTGCCTGACATCAGGTAAGTCCCTGTCCCTCTGTGATACTCATTACATTACAGCCAGAGAGAGAGAGAGAGAGAGAGAGAGAGAGAGAGAGAGAGAGGGAACTGCCTGCTGGGTTTGAGTTGCCTGGGTGTCGGCGGGAAATGCTCTGCCCAGGAGGCAGGACCCTGTGAAGGCTGGGCCCTGTCCTGACATTCCCTCTTCCTTCCAGACCTTGGCCTTCCCTTCAGGGTAATTGATTGGATGCCATGGGCTTTTTTTAGCCCCTTTGGATCTGATGACCCAGGATCCAGGGGTCCCCGTGGGGTCAGAGTGAGGCCCAGGCAGGCCCTCTGTCTGCAGGCACCCCTTTCATCCACCCCACCCCCCGTAGCAATAATCTCAGGTCCTGTGTTCTTCGTGGTAGAACCCATCTGCATCCAGCCTCGTGGTCTCTCCTTCCACATATCATCTAAGACCCTGAGAGCGACTGAGACTCCTCCCCCTCTGATCCCTTCTCATTGCTCAGTGTCTCCTATGCCTCCAGGTCTCACTAGCCATCTTTCCTGAAATCATGGGGTTTCTGTCAATAGGGCATTATCTTGATGCCTTCCTACTCATCTCACAAGAATAAAAAGAATGTCGCTGGAGAAAAGGTCCCCAAGTACTTGGGCACACAAGCACACTGCCTGCGTTCCTACTGTCACAGAGACGTCCCTTTCCCTGAAGCGCTGCAGAAATTCGTGTTCCAGGGAGGGCTATAAGCCCAGAGGTAGTTAGCCCTTTGCATGTCCTTGGAGAACACTTGAGTCCTGCACTTTGGTGTCACGAGCCCTAGCATGTGAGGTGAGAATAGGCCTGCCTGGTTGGTCTGATTCCAGACAGCTGGCAAATGGCAAGTTCACAGGCTCACACCCATTTTGTGGGCTATAAAGATAGATCACCTGGAATAGTGAGAGGCACTCACACCTGCTGGGAGCCAGGCTCCTGCTCAGGGTCACCAGGGGCCACCATGGGGCCCTGCCCAGATACAGCCCTCCAGCAGGAAGGGGGCTGCCCATGAGGGAGGCCTGGCTCACCCTGCTGGGCCCCTGGCAGGACCCTGTTACTTCCTGGATCTGAGTCTCTTCTGGAGGGGCTGCCAGAGGTAGAACTCAGGACTATCCTTCCCACTGGGACGGCTGTCTGTGTTGGCTCCCTGCCACCAAGTTGGTGAGGTCTGGCTGGGGGCCTCCTCTGGCCACCTGCAGTCCTAAGCCCTGTTTCTCATGGACTAGCTGACCCCATTGTACAGGGCAGACAGCACTGGCCCCAGCCCGAGAGCTCCTGGGGAAAGGGGATTGGGTCAGCTGCACCCCCATGGCCTATTTTAGGGCTTGGCACAAATAGATACTAAATCTTTCTCCAATCTCTGCCCTGTGTTGAGTCCTCCCAGCACTGAGCCTCAAAGACCTCCTTCCAATGACTACAAAGAGGCCTTGGAGGGAGCCGTCCTTAGCTACGAATGATGAAATGCTAACGTTAGCCTTGGGGCAGACCCTAAGGGGAAATAGGGCACATGGACTAGGAGGTAAAGAATCCTGTGGGGTTCCCTGCTTAATCCCTCTGCTTATGGCCCCAGTTCACTCTCTGTGTGGATCCTGGGCTCCAGGCCACCCAGAAAGACCAGATTTCTAAGTTGTCTATTTCAGTGTTAGGCCTCTCCCTATTTCCTCAGAAACCCTCTTCATCCCTCTTTCCCTCCCGGCTCCAAAGTCCAGACTGTGGGACACAGAGATGACCGCTCCTCTCTGAGTTTTCCAGCACTCCCGGTTTTTCCTGCTTATTAGATCATCTGGCCCCAGAGTTATTGGTGCTGTTTGTCTCATCTGTCTCAGGATGCTGCTCTGAGAGAATGGGGATACCAGTCTCTGTGGCCTCGGTTCCATCATCTATAAAATGGGGATAGTGATCCCTCCCCTCTCAGGTTAATGTAAGGGTTAAATAAAATTAGTCTGGTCAGAACCTGGTTCGGTCACTCCAGTTGTCCACACATGGCAGGAGGTAAGGCAGAAACCACTCTGCACCAAAGATGCAGGCCCCCAGCGCTGGCGTCCTCAGCCATGTAGGAATGTTCCACTAAGCAGCTAAACAACTCACCCTCACTATACACAGGGAGGAGTGGCCCAGGGAGAGGGGAGGCCTAGAGGAGCGGGCAGGCACATTCTAACATCTCCAGGTTTGGCAGAGCGAAGATCGCTAACCTCCACTGGGCACTAGTTATGTGCCCAGCCCTCTGCTAAGTGCATCACAGACCCCACTTTATCCATGCATGCCTAGTTCATGGGATCTAGGAGCTGAGGCTGGCACTTGGCTCTCTCCATGGGCCTCTCACTGAACTAGTGATACCACGACCTCGAGGCAGACATGTGCTTCTTTGTATCCCTAATACGTTGTTCCTCCACACAGTAAAAGTGGTTCTATACAACAAGAAACTTATTTTTTTAAAAGTCCGTTTTAAAATTTAATTTTAAACTTTTTAGGCTTAATTTTGGGGTACTTTTTTTTCTTTTGTCCTTTTAAAATTTCTTATTTTGGAATAATTTTAAATTTGTAGAAAAGTTGCAAAAATAGTACAGCGAGATCCCATGTACACCTTATCCAGTTTCCCCCTATTGGTAACATCTTCCGTTCTTGTGGTACATTTATCACCGGGAAGAAACTGATATTGGTAAGTACTATTAACTACTCTTCAGGTTTTAATTGGGTTTCACTGTTTTTTGGTTTCTTTGCTCTGGCACCCAACGCCCAGTGGTATCTTCCTCTGTCCCAGGATCCCACCCAGGGCACCACATTGCTTTTAGTCATTATGACTCCCTACTCTGGTCTATAACAACAAAAACTGACTTCTTAACTGATGATTTTCATATGGGAAGCAGGAGAGGATTTTTTTTAAATTTCACTTTCACAAATTCACTTCATAAAATCCCCATTAAACATGGCTTTGTTCCCTGAAGCAGTCCACTCATGGTGATACTCCTCCCAGGCTTCAGGCCCTGGGACTCCCTCAAGAGCTCTCACCCATCTATGTCTCTCCTCCCCACTTCGCACCCCCTTTCTTCAGGGATATTTCATTCTTCTCTGCTTCTCCTACTCACCATTTAAACGTATCTTTAAGTATGCCAATGGCTATTATTCTGGGAATTATAAAACACCGGAAATTTTCGTTTAGTCCTACTTCCCTCCCAGGGCAGAAATTTTATGCTGTTAGAAGAGTGAATGGGGAAAATCCCCAACACAACATTCCCCCAAATTCATACTCTCTTCCCTCTTTTCTGTAGTTCCTACAGCCCTTTGGAAATCTTGTGTTTCCACAGATGAAATCTCCAGGGGTGGAAACATGACCTAAGCTGGACCAATCAGCACATTCCATCCCTTGGCCACATTGATTGGTTCAGAAGTGGCCTTGACACCCAGATGGCCCAATCAGAGTGAATCTCCAGACTTTTGTGGGAAATTCTGGTTGACAGATAGTGTCATGCTCAGGTTGGTGGCCTGAGAAATAAGAGGCCACTGGCCATTTTTCACTGCAGCTGGTTATTACAGAGTTTCAACACTTTGAGATAAACACATGAAGCAATTCTGGGTCTTTTTTCCTCTCCTTAGTCACTCCTTTTGTATTTCCTCTTTTAAACATCATAGGTAGAGTTCATATAACTTTCTGGTCTTGATCAGTTATCAACACTTAGACCAGTCTAGTTTAAAACTTCAATCACCTATCCAATTGGTAACAACCCTCCCACCCCACCCAAGTTAGAGTTGTGACCAGAGGGGCTTAGTGTGGGATGGACCATGGTATGTCCACACACACTCTGCTCTTTCTTCTGGTCACTAATTCCTGGGGTGGGGAGGAAACTTGGTGAGATCCCCTGCCACCCAGCTTCACTCTGCAGTGGACAGGGGTCCCTGGCTCTGTCCACCTCGGTGGCCTCTGTGTGTGGTGGTCTCCACATGGAATTTGTAGTTTCTTGGGTGCAGTTAAGCTCTACCTGGGCCCCCTCATTGCCAAGGACTCCTACAGATAAGGGCCACCTGGTCTTCCTTTGTCCCTACCATCTGTCTATCCCCAGCCCCTCTCCAAGTTGAGGGTCCTACTGCTTGGCCCAGTGGCTGCTGGCTGGCTCTCTGCTTCCTGCCCCTCCTCTAACTGCATGTTCTTTCACATGGAGCCATGGGAAGTATGAGGAACTGGGATGGGTAAGTGTGTGTGAGCCCAGCCCATTTTTCTCCCAGACCCACCATATCCTGATCCTGACAAACTTGCTGACAAGGGCCCTTCCTTGGGCCTCCTACCCAGCCTCTGGTCCACTCTCTATGTTCACTAACATCTCGGTCTCACGGGAACATGGCTGAGGTCCTCTGCCCACAGCCCTGCCCCTCCACCACCATTTATTCCAGCAGCAGCACCAGGAAGAGCCTGCAGGGTTCTAGCTCAGTGAGTGCCCAGTGAAGACCGCCTCTCCTTCCACAGGCACCTCCATGCTCTTTAAGGAGCCTCTCGGGTGTCTCCACTCTCTCTCCCCACCACTATACATGCACACTTAGGCAGTATATATATTTAATTGATTTTTATTGATTTCAAAGAAGGGAGAGAGAGAGAGAGAGAGAGAGAGAGAGAGAGAGAGAGAGAGAGAGGAGAGAGAGAGAGAGAGAGAGAGAGAGAGAGAGAGAGAGAGAGAAGAGAGAGAGACAGAGAGACATTAATGATGAGATTGGCTGCCTCCTGCATGTCCCCAACTGGGGATTGAGCCTCTAACTCAGGCATGTGCCCTGATTGGGAATCGAACCATGACTTCCTGGTTCATAAGTTGACGCTCAACCACTGAGCCACGCCAGCCAGGCTCACACACACTTAGCTCTGATGGGGAAAAGAAACAGGGTGATTTGGAGCCACTGTTGGTTGAAATGTGGGGGCACTGGCATTAAAAGGGGCCTGGACAGCTGGCAGCATTTTCATCCGGAATCCTCTCTCTCACTCCCTCTGCCCTCGGAGGCAAGCTCAGCCCCTAGCAGTAGGTAGGTCCCTGTGAGCCTCAGCTCCCTCCAAGTTTCCTATCTCCTCCTGTAAAGGGGGAAGATGCATTTATTGAGCTTCCTCAGAGGTATGTCTGCCATAAGATGGCCTTCCTGGTCGTGATGAAAATAATGCTGGAGTGTTTCAAATTCAAGAATCCTTGGCATTTGTTAGTTCACCCTTCAATCTTACCATTAAGTACGGGGACCTTCAGGTGCCAGCAATTATCAATCCTCCTGGGTACCAGACTCTCCCCTGTGGAAAAGAGGATGCCCAGCTCTTTAGCCTGAGCTTCAAGCTGGCTCTGGAAAACTTTCTATTAGTTGCTGGCCTCTTGCCTGCCCAGCTCATGTCTCCTGCCAGGGACTCAGACTCAAGAGACTGAGTGTATCTGCATTCCTTCTGCCTCCCCAGTGGGTACTGGCTCCTCCAACCAGAGCTCTGCTCCCTCTGTTCCACTCACCGTCCCCACTTCCTCCTCCCACTTAGTTAACAGGGAGAATTTCAGGGACACTATCAGCCAGGGTACCAACAAGCAACAGATGGCCCACTCAACTGAAAATGGAAGGAGGTGGTTTTATCTATAAAAGGACTATTTACAAAGTGTAGGGGAATCTCAAGTGCAATAACCTGGAGCAAGTAGCAACAGGGATGTCACTACGTCTAGGCCTGAATGGCCAAGGGGTGGGGGGCGGAGAAGGGGAGCAGAGCAGTTACTGGAACCTGGAATGACAGAGTCATGTGGAGCCAGCCTCTGAGTGGAGCAGTGACCTTTAGTTGAGGGACAGAGTCAGCCGCCACCAGAAGGGAGCCAAGGGAATAAATACCCTGACCTCACCCCATCCCTTCCTCTCTGGTCTCCAGCTTGGACTCTCCACTGGCCAGACCCAACCTGAAACCAGAGCACTTAATTCATCACGTTAAATTAGTCTACAATGGTCAGCTTCCTAGGACAGGGAATTCAGGCTCTGGGGAATTCTGCTTTTTCTCAGCAAGGCTTCCCGTCGCTGTTCCCATGGGTATCTGTTCTAGGAGGGCCAGGTTCTCCGAGCTGCGCTCAAGCACATCTTGTCCTAGGGCTCATGGCGCATTGCACTGGTCTCAGAGCACTTACCTCCTCCTTCTTGTTATCTGTATAATATGAATCCTGGCACCTCCCCTTATCACTGCATATCCCTTTAAGTGACACTGGCCATTCTCACACACTTTGAGCTTTGAATTCAGATTTGATTCCTACTGCCAGAGCCTAAACATTCTTCGTTTCCTATCACTGCTCTCCCTCTCTCTGAGCACCCTCCGGTAACCTTTCAGTGGGACATTCTAATCACCTCATCTCTTGTCCCCAAGCCTACACTTCCTGCAACCCTCACTCCTTTCTGGCAGCATGGGGCCTCCACCAGAGGTTTCAATGCTATCTGGTAGCCAGCTCCACCACAGCAGCCCAGCTCCAGGAAATCCTGTCTCTGGAGCTGAGGCTGAAAGGGGAAGGAGTGGGGGCCCAAATCAGCCGAGGGTATCTGCCCCAGTCCACCTCACCCCTTCCTGGAGACACTCCAGTTTCTTAATAAATCATGTGTCCTTCAAGGCTGAATTAAGCATCAATTCCCAGCCTGGGGTCACATAAGGAAGTCCGGGTATGTTGTTTTTTTCACATCAGTCTCCTGAGCTGACTTCTCAGGGTGCGTGACTCCATTTTCACTGACAGCTGTTTGCCGTTCCCATTTCTGGCATCGGTGCCCTGATTTCCTTTGGGAGATTGTCCTGCCTGCGCTCTCCGTTCTGGGAGTTTCTGTGTGGCTGACCCACCCTCCCAACTCCAAGGCTGCACAAATAGCCAGTCAGTCCCGTGAGACTTGGTCCTGGAACCTTCCTCAGAATGCCCGGGGAAGGTAAGCTCTTTCCAGTAGGGCCAATGATGTCAGCACGGAGCTCTTGGAGGTCCTATTACCCCCTTGTCCCTTGTTCCTGGGCTTTGTGTCAGCCCATCCCAACATCTCAGCAAGTCCAAAGGGAGAGAAAGCTGAGAGAAAAACCAACACCAATTCCTGGAGACTTGACTTGTGTGCCTGGAGCTAGCCATTTCTGAAGCTACTAGATCTACTCCTGGACTTCACATGTGACCCAATAATTCTGCCCTCCTCTCTCATGTTTTGGGGTTTTGTTTGATTTGCTTAACACATTAGAGATGAATTTCCATGACTTGCTATCAGAAAGATCGTGATGAATACAGCTAAAAATAAATTCCATTCTTGGTCGGGCCAGAAGGCTAACCTCACAGCCACGACTTCCCTCTGGCACTGAGGCAGATTCCACGGCCAACTCTGCCTGGGCTAGATCAGCCTGCTCTGGAACGTTGGCAGTGATGGGAGAGAGGTTTTGTTTTGTTTTGTTTTAAATTGCGGCAAGAACACTTAACATGAGATTTACCCTCTTAAGAACATTTCAAATGCACAACACTAGAGGTACAATGTTGTATGGTTGGTTCTTTATGGTAACGATTGAAACCCAGATTCAGCTGAGAATTGAACTTCTCATCAAAAACCCCAGGCAAGGCCCCAAAAGGCAGTTCAGGTGTGTCCGCTCTCCCACCACAGCCTGCACTTACTTCCCTCCCTGAGGAACACTTACTTCTCTCTACCTTCACCACAAGGCCTTAGTGAGAAGTGGTCATTGTATTGCATATTTTTATCTAGAGATGGAATTGGGTTTTACATCAAATAGCCCACATCAGTCCTCTCTCTCCTGAAGTGACCTCGGGCCCCTCTCCTCTCCGGAGCCTCCCCTACCCCACATTTTTGCCCGCATTATTTTGCGGCACAAATAGCTCTGGGCTTCTTCTCTTGCTTACTCACGTGGGAAGGCATGCGGCATGTGACAAGGCTGTAATCTAGCATTGGAAAGGCCATCACACTGAATGAGACTTTGTTAGCCAACCAAACACCCTCGAGCTACCTGGATGTAGCTTCCTTAGAAGGCATGTGGGAAGGAAAGTTATACATTTTCTGAAACAACTAATTTTTTCCCCTGTCATGTGAGGTTAATTCTTCAGAATCAAATATATACCGTACTACTAAATCACCCTCAACTACAGCTCAGTTTCTGCAAGTTACCTAGCGATCTTTAAGGAAGTTATTATTCTGCTTATGTTTCTGTCACTTGCTCCCACAACCTGACTGAGGCAGTGAGTGGATCACTTCCTTCCCTCAGTCTCCACTTTCTTGTAACCTATAGTGACTCCAGCACCTCCCCACTTCCCTCTCTCTGTCCTCCTGCCTCATTTCTTCTAATGGCTTAGCTCCCTCCTCAGATCTCAGCAGAAATGGCTGGCCAGCCCAATCCCTGTTGTCCCCATTTTGGCAGAGCTTTGTGTCAGCCCATCCCAACTTCTCAGCAAGTCCATGGGCCAGTTGCCCTTGGGGGCTCAACTATAGCCAAGGGAGATGGGGGCATGTGGGACAGCATGAAAAGAGACCACTGCATCCCCAAAATGGCAGACATCACAGATACTCCGAGGCTTGGTCTGTTCAGAACTGAAGGGGACTGTTCCCTTACCTCAGAGCTGTTCACATCACACTTGGAATGAGGCCTCCCATTCCAATCCCCAAACCAAGAGAGAGCCCTGGATAGAGTGAGGCCTGGCTGACCAGAAGAGAGAGACTGGAACTGGGAAAAACCCAGAGGGCCAGGTGAGGGAAGGAGGGAGGCCAGAGGACATAATTTTTAGCTTGACCTGCTGACAAGGGGAGCTGAATTGTTCTGGGTGGCATGGAAGGCAGCACCAGAGCAGACATGTATGTAACAAGGAGATGAGAAATATTTTCTCACAGCCAGAGCTGTCACTATATGGCCCAGGCAGCCTTTGAAGAGTGTGAACTCTCCATTGTTAGAGTTGTTCAGTGAAGCCTGGGTGACTATTTGGCAAGGTCACAATGGAGAGGATTCCTACAACATTGAAGTGGCTGAGGCAGATGGACTTGGAGGTTTTTTCCAGGACTGAACTTTGATTTTTTTTAAGTCATTGAATGCATTAAGACTGAATGACTACTTAGTAGTTTGTTGATTGAATGAAATTTGATTTGTTAAATGAATGAAATTAGCTGGTTGTGAGAGAAACCAAAATGGTGGCATAGGTAAACACCTAAACTGCTGCCTCACACAACAATTTCAAAACTACAACTAAAAGACAAAATTGACATCACCCAGACCAACCGGAAAGCTGGCTGAGTGGATATTTTACAACTAGAAGGAAAGAGAAAAGCACATGGGAAAACAAAGGAGCTGCAAACCTCTGAGGTACAGAGACAGGCGTGAGAGGTGAGAATGGGGGTGACTGAGTGCCTGGCTGGCTTTCTCTAGTGGGAAGGAGACAAAAGCCCCCCACTGCACTGAACCCCAGCTCTGAGCGAGAATCTGAGAATCCAGATTCATTGCGGGGAGAAACTGGACTGTCTGGCAGGGGGCGAAACTCGAGGGTGGCTTTCTCTCAGAGGTGCTTGCAGTGACTACCAAGGGACAGGAAGATCCAGGGGCCTGTAAGGGCAGGGTTGATGGGAAGCCAAGGCTGTCTGCTCCACCCTGAGACTCCGCCCCAAGACTCCATTCCATCTAAGCTGAGCACAGAGGCTTTTGCGATTTTGCAAGTCTTCTCGCATAAGGCTGTCTCCCAGCTAGACCCAGCTGATTCTCACAGCCAATTGGCCTGGAGGTCAATTCCTCTCAGTGATACCAACAACAATCAAGACTTAACTACAACAAGGCTGTAAACACAGTCCACAAAGGGGTGCACCAAGAGTGTCCACTTCAGGCAACGGGGGAGGCTGACCCACTGAGCCATATAGGACACCTACCACACAAAGCTACCCTATGAACTCAGGAAAGCAGCAAAAATGCAAAGACAAAAAACAGATTACAAATGAAAGAAATGAGGGGAAAAATGACTGGATATAGAATTCAAAACCACAATTCTAAGGTTTATCAAAAATTTCTAGAAAAGGCTGATAAATTAAGCAAGACCCTTGAGGATATGACAAAGGGCCAACTAGAAATTAAACATACACTGACTGAAATAAAAAATATTATACAGAGACCCAACAGCAGACTAGAGGAATGCAAGAATCAAGTCAAAGATTTGAAATACAAAGATGCAAAAAACACTCAAACAGAAAAGCAAGAAGAATCCAAAATTTGAGGATAGTATAAGAAGCCTCTGGAACAACTTCAAGCATACCAACATCAGAATTATGGGGGTTCTAGAAGAAGAGAGAGAACAAGATACTGAAAACCTACTTGAAGAAATAGTGACTGAAAACTTCCCCCACCTGGTGAAAGAAATAGACTTACAAGTCCAGGAATCGCAGAGAACCCTAAACAAAAGGAATAAGAGGACCAAACCAAGACACAGCATAATTAAAATGCCAAGAGCAAAAGACAAAGAGAGAATATTTAAATCAGTAAGAGAAAAACAGTTAGTTACCTATAAGGGGGTACCCATACGATTGTCAATGGATTTCTCAACACAAACGATGCAGGCCAGACGGGAGTGGCAAGAAATATTCAAAATGATGAATAGCAAGAATCTACAACAAAGATTACTCTACCCAGCAAAGCTATCATTCAGAATTGAAGATCAGATAAAGTGCTTCGCAGATAAGAAAAAGCTAAAGGAGTTCATCACCACCAAACCAATATTATATGAAATGCTGAAATATATTCTTTAAGAAGAGGAAGAAGAAAAAGGTAAAAATCTAAATTATGAACAACAAATACACATCTATCAACAAATGAATCTAAAAATCAAGTGAATTAATAATCTGATGAACAGGATAAAGTGGTGAATATAACAGAATCATGGACATAGTGAGGGAATGGACTGACAATTCTTGGGGAGAAAAGGGGTGTGGGAAGTACAGCAAGAGACTGGACAAAAATCTTGCAACAATGGGAGAGGACAGTGGGAAGGGGGAGGTGAGGGTGGAGGGTGGGATGGGTACAGGGTGGAGGGGAGCTATAGGGGGATAAAAAAGGGGGAACAATGTAATTAATAAACTGAACAATAAAGATTAAAAATAAAGTAAACATAAAAGATCTAAAAAAAGAAGCAGAAGAAGAAAAAGGTAAAGATAAAAATTATGAACAATTACATATCTATCAACAAGGGAATCTAAAAATCCAAAATCCTCTGAACAGAATAAACTGGTGAATATAATAGAATCAGGGATCTGGAAAGGGAGTGGACTGACAATTCTCCGGGGGAAACGGTTGTGGGGGGTGCGGGAAGAGACTGGACAAAAATCGTACACTTATGGATGAAGACAGTGGGGGGAGATAAGGGCAGAGAGTGGGATGGGAACCAGAAGGAGAGGAGCTATGGGGGGAGGACAAAAGAGGAACAATCATAATAATATGAACAATAAAGATTTATTAAATAAGAAAAGAAATTAACTGGTTGCTCCAATACATACAAGATGTTTGAGTGAATGAAGATTGGTTAATTTATTGATTAGTCAAATGAAGATTGATGCATTGGTTGCAAGAATGACTTTGAAATATACGGTGTAGTAGAGTAGAAAGGTTGAATAAAGGCTTGTTCCTGATAGGATTCAGTTTCTTGGTTCCTGCTCTATTCTCTTATCTTGTCCTTTATCCTGTTTGTCTTTCTTTTCCTTCCAAATGTATCAAAAAAAGAAATGCTTTCATTGGTGTACTAAGTATGGGAAACATTGCAGCCTAAAGATTCCTTTTGCATAAAGCAGAATTTCACCTTAGGCAAATTTGGTTAGCTAGGCAGGTGCCCATTGTGACTGGTCTTACCTGCTTCAGGACTGACAGGAGATTTGAATTTTTATCATCTTGGCCAGGGGAGTGGAACTGAAGGTCACAGCTGGGACTGGGCCTGTTTGGCTGTGAGTCCTGGGCCTCGTCTGGGCCCCCTCATGTGTTAGGCAGAAAATGCTATCTTCTCTGTGGTTTAGCCTATTTGGCAAGAAAATATTTTCCCAAACTTTCTTTCAAAATGCCTAAAATTCTACCAATTGAATCACACCTTCTTTGCACAACAGAGCCAAAGACTGTTGAGGGAATGCATTCCACTACCTATTGTTCAAATTGTTGTGTTTTGGAGTAAAATGTGAGTGGAATCAGGGATGGGATGTCTGTGAAGCTAGATTAACCAAATATTACCATCAACTTGTTAGGTCAGTTTGGTCTGTCAGCTGGGCTTAGTGTCTCTAAAGAGGTTTGGAGGGGTCTGGGCACAGGTGGGCTAAGTTTTTATAGGTAGCGTGAACAGGAAATAACCTGAGCACATGAGTACCATCCTGGGCTGTAGACCTAGGGGAGAGGCATGATGGAATCCTGAAGATGAGGAGCAGCAGGGGAGCTCTTGCAGGGTACCCAAGAAGGATTTACAGGGAATTGAAGATACAGAACTTCCCTTTCCCAGGGTTGGTTTGAGCTGGCCTGGGTGCAGACAGGGATAAAGGGGCACTTGTCTCTCTGTCACCATGCCCCAATTCTGGAAGCTGGAAAACCTGAGAACTGCATGTAGCTGGGTGTAGTCATCCCACCAGCTTAGGGTACAAAGTATGTTCACATATTTCCCCTATTAATTGTTTGAATTCCCACAAGATCTTATCTAGAGGAAGTCCAAACTGCCCCTCTGGAGGCCTTTTTTCCCACCTCCTATGACTGCTCAGAATTCTGGGAGACTAGCTTATTTCAATTGCCCAGCACCAGCCTTGTTCCACCTCCCTGCTCAGAGCCCCAGCAGCCACCAACGCGGGACTCCAAAGTCTCAGCACTCATCTGCACTACTGAGCTCAGGCAATTTTCTCCAGGAGGGGAGTCCAAAGGGACTCCTGGGTCCTCAGCTGCAGAATTAAGCCTGGTCATCAGTTCAAGACCCTTTTCCCACACCATTGAGCTTCCCTTGGGGACCCAGTGGTCCTTTCTCACTAACTAGTGGAGCTCACTGGGAATGTTATTTCACAAGGGAAGGGTCCAGGCCTGCTTCCATTTGTATCCAGGGAGCCCCTTTGTATTCTGCAAGGATGTTGCCTTCTTCCCCAGCTCTGCATCCCATTGATCTTGGGAGAGGCAGCCTTTGTCAGGGGTCCTGTTTAGTTCTGCCAAGGCTTACATAAATCTGATAACCTCAAGTGACTTGAGAGGGCCTCCCCCCAAGGTGGCCATCTAAGTCCTTCCCTAAGGACAATGAATGAGAAGCTGCTGCTACTGTTACACTAGGCCTCCTCCAGTTAGTACCCCAGAAGGGAAGTGCCTCCAGTGACCATGAGTCAGGGACATTTTACACTATGCTTCCAAGTCTCTCAGAAATACCTCAGGTACCTCTGGGTGGGGCAGGACAGGGAAGAAGAAACCAAAAGAAAGTACCCTCACACTTTAGCACCCTGCTCTTCCTCCTTCCTCCCCACACACACATCCCTCACCAGCCCCTCTCTCCTCCAGTTAATAGCTGCCAGACTCCATGTAGCCTTTGGGTAACTTTTCTTCTTATAAAAGAACTCTGAAGCTAAAACATGTTTTTGTTTTCTAAATCCAGGCCAAGCCCTGGCCAGTGTGACTCAGTTGGTTGGGTGTTGTCCAGGGCACTAAGGGGTTGCCATTTCCATTCTGGGTCAGGGCACATACTTGGGTTTCGGCTCGATCCCCGGTGGCAAGTGTGTGTGTGTGTGTGTGTGTGTGTGTGTGTGTGTGTGTTTGTGGCAGCTGATGAATGCTTCTCTCTCTTTCTACCATCCTCTTTCTCTAAAAAACAAAAAAAAATCTTAAAAAAAAATCCAGGCCTAGGCCTCCACTAAATGCTACAAAGTTTCAATTATAGAAGATATATCCCAACAGAAATGGCGGCAGCCAGCTGGAGAAAGCAGAGGCTAGGGTTGCCCTGGTGATGGAGGAAGCCAAGCTTCTGCAGCCCTAGCACGTAGGCCTCTACTCTAGGCTACAAAGTTTCAATTATAGAAGATAAATAAATCCCAACAAAAATGGCTGTCGCCATGGAGCAAGCAGAAGGCTTGGTTCCACTCCAGGCTACAAAGTTTCAATTATAGAACATAAATTAATCCCAGATCCCAGGGCCTCTGCTTGGGTCACTGGGGGGCACGGCCAGGCTGCAAACCACCATAGGCCCCTCGTTCAGGCCACCCCATGCCCCAAGGGAACCCTCACCCTGATCTGGGACACTCTTCAGGGCAAACCAGCTGGCCCCCACCCATGCACCAGGCCTCTATCCTACCTAATAAAAGAGTAATATGCAAATCGACCATCACTCCAACACACTAGATGGCTGCCCCCATGTGGTCAAAAATCCTGCCCCCATGTGGACACAAGATGGTCACCACAAGATGACCAGCAGGGAAGGACAGTTTGGAGGGACCAGGCCTGCAAGGGAGGGCAGTTGGGGGCAATCAAGCCTACTGGGATCAGGCCTAAACGGGCAGTTGGACATCCCTCAAGGGGTCCCAGATTAAAGAGGGTGTGGGCTGGGCTGAGGGACACCCACCTGGACACAAATTTCATGCACCAGGCCTCTAGTTATAAAATAATAAAAAAGAAATAGTAGTCTGTGTCACTAGGACAAAGGAACTCTTGGGCATTGCTGGTGGGGATGTGAAATGGTACAACCATTATGATAACAGTTTATTTAGTGGTTCCTCAAAAAATTAAACATGGAATTATGATCCAGCAATTTCACTTCTAGGTATATACCCAATAAAATTGAAAGCAGAGACTCAAACAGATACTTGTATACCCATGTTCATATCAGCATTATTCACAGTAGCCAAAAAGTAGATACTATCCAAATGTCCATAAACAGATGAATGAATAAACACAATGTAGTATTTCCATATATGAAATACTATTCAGCCTTGTTAAATATATATGTATATATATTGATTCATATACATATTGATTTCAGAGAGGAAGGGAGAAAGAGAGACAGAAACATCAATTGGCTGCCTCCTCATGCCCCTACTTGGAATTGAGTCTGCAACCCAGACTTGTGCCCTGACTGGGAATCGAATGGGACCTCCTGGTTCACAGGTTGATGCTCAACCACTGAGCCACACCTCCCAGGTAACTATTCAGCCTTAAAAAGGAAGAAGTTTTGTCACATGCTACAGCATGGATGAACCTTAAAAATGTTATGCTAACTAAAATAAGCCAGATTTAAAAAGGGGGGAGGGGCGAATATTAAATGATTCTGCTTACATGAAATACCTGGAGTAGGCAAATGCAGAGACACAAAGTAGAATAAGAGGATACCAGAGACTAGGGGGAGAAGGCATGGGGAGTTATTGCCATTGCTTCTGTTTGGGATGATGGAAAAGTTTTAGAAACAAATAATGGTTGCACAGCTTTGTGAATGTACTTAATGCCACTGAAATATACACCTGGAAATGGTTAAAACAGTAAATTTTATGTCTATATACTTTTTAAATATAAAACAAAACATATCCTGGCCAACCTTCTCTGCTGAGAACAAACAAGTGATAGCCCCGTCTGAGCGCAAAGGCCCTCCCTGTCCAAAGGCATGATTTCTGAAGGCACCAAAACAGTCCCATCAGCTTTACTTGGGCAGTGATATTTCTTTCCCACTCAGTGGCTGTGAGATTATGGGAGCACCCAGCCAGAACCTCGCACCCAGGAGAGATTTCTTCCACTTCATCCTGTCGACACACTATCCTGACTGGAGGGGTCCTTAGAGTTTACAGAGCTCACTCCTTCATTTTACAAATGGGTAAACTAAGGCCTAGAAAGGAGGCATGACTGCCCAAAGCCACACGCTTTCCTGACTCACGGCCCAGTGCTCCCTCCCTGGGTTGGGGGGGGCTAAGAACTGGTCACCTTGACGACGGGCAGTGTTTCTCCGGGAGGTGATGATCTATGCCCTCTCCACTCTGAAGGCTCCTCAGCTGGGCTAGGGTGGGGACCAAGTCACCGAAAGCACGAATGGTCCCACACCCAGGTGAAGAGGCAGCCACCTCCACCTACGTGTGGTGGAGACACCCCATCTACCGTCAAGCATTTGCCTACCCATACTCCTCCATTCTGCCCTCTCCTTCCACCCTGGCAGTGCCCCCACTCACTTCTCTAGCTGGTATCCCCAGGAGACCCCCTTCAGGGACAGGATGGCAAGACAAATTGATGGATCAGGACAGGAAGGCACTCAGATTAGTATATCCAGTTCACAAACTGTCCAGTCAGGCAAAGTCTGCCCCCACTGGGGAACATGGATTTGGAGGACAGGTATGCCTGGGGCCCAAGGTCAGCAAGGCCTATAGGACAGGCACTTCCTCCTACTTCAGCTGCTCTCCCAGGCCTAAAATTCCCTGGCCAAGGGACAGAGCTTCAAACCTTTCCCCAGAAGAGAGAGAGGTTTAATGGAGCCCAACTCCAAGCCCCAGCAAGTTTACACGATAGCAATTCTGATGAAAAGCAGTGCCCAGCACAGAGCTGATTCAGAAAAGTTTTGTTAAAGTACAACGCTCTTAGAGTGTCATCTCCACAGAGTCTAAACTCACATAGGCAGCAGGGAGTCTGGAGAGAGAAAGGAAGGGAGGGAGGGAGAGGATCCATTTACCCTGGATCAGTGCAGAGACAGAGATCAATACAGACCACAGGGTGGAATGAGGCCTGACCTTGCATGGGGAGTGGGAAGGGGGATCTGGGAGGGCTTTCCTACAATCTAGTCAATCTATGGGCAGACCCAAAAGGTAGGAGCTGGAGGAAGATGGTCTAGTCAGAGTGGTAGCTCTGGCACTGCCTGGGGGCCACTGTGCCCTGGGGCCCCAGTGTGAGCTGAGATGGGGAGGTTAGAGGAGAGCGTGGCTCTAAGTCCTTGGAGGGAGGAGTGGGTGGGGAGGGATGGGGGGAGCCTCAGAGGGAATCCCACACAGGTGAGGGATTCCCTACTCCCTGACCTAGAAGGAGCCCTGGATGTGGACCTCCAAGGATTAAGTCTCAGCTGACAGCTCAGCTGATTGTAAGAGTTCTTTTTGGGCAGGGGGGTTTTCTCTTTTTAAATATTTTATTTTATCTTATTGATTAAGGTATTACATATGTGTATTTATCTCCCATTGCCCCCCAACTCCCCTACTCATGCCCTTACCCCGGCAGGGGGCTCTCTTTCCGATGATATCTAACCCACCTCAAGCTTTATCTTTGCCTCCTGGAGGTTCCACTTCTCTGCCTCTGTCTCTCTCTACCTACCAGCCCAGTGCAGCACTGGTCTCGGAGATGGGGCTGGGATGGGGTGGGTGGTGAGGGGTGGGAGCTGGAGGGGCTGGGGATGAGAGGATAGCTCATCATGGTTTGGAATCCTGCCATGTGAGCGTCAAGAGGGGTCATGGGGATTGTCTAACATAAACTAACCATTTTACAAATGAAGAAACCTAGATCCAGATCTAGACTCAGGAAGGGAGTTGTCCAACGCTATTCAGTGAGCTGGGAGCAGAGACAAAATTAGAACCCAGGCATTCTGACTTCAACTATAAAAGCCTTATTTCTCTGCTAGGATCTGGCAGGAAGGAAATAAGCATTTTAGCTAGAGCAGTGAGTTTCAAAATCGATAAGTCAGCTCGAGACACTGCACTAAAATTAAATACGGTCGCTGTAGCAGATTCTTGGGAAACAGTTTGCTGATAAAGCCAGACATAGGCATTGACATTTGGGGCTGCCTCTTTTATAAGATGCTTTGCATTCCAGCCAACCAGAACATGCTGATATTAATCTGTTTAGATTATTATTAAAGTGAAACTACAACATTTAAAAATTCAGGTTGGAAACCTCAGGAAACTGAGGAGCCTGGTTTGAGAAACGCTGAGCTGGAAGGATACACAGTCCTGGGGAGGAGGAGGGGACAGACCCAGACCAAGCTGCAGTCCATGTGATGGAGCTCAGCGTGGGGGTGGACTCTTGCCCTTTGCCCAGCCCTAATTTTCTCCTGTGACAGGCAGGCCTGGGAGTGTACTTCCTGTGGGTTTTGACCCCGTGGAAAACTGTCGGTTTCAGACAGAGGTCAGAGTCCATCCTGAGTTCTCACTGAGGGATCTTGGGCCCCTTTCGGAGTCTGGGGGCCTGGATCTTCATCCAATAAAGGTGGATTGGACTTGCCTGGAGGGATTGGTGGGAATGGGACAGGCACAGGAGCCTCCATTCATTAGAGCTCCCCCTGCAAACTGGGCAGTTTTTCTGGTAGTTGATAGGACCAGAGCTGAACAGATCATCGTACCCTTTACTCCAGCCCTGAGACGTCATCTTTTAGAAACGATGCCAGAAGAAAAGACATGGCTCTAGAAAAGACTGATGATCACTCATAAGTCATAACCCAGAGCTTGTCTCCACCCCCACCCCCCTGTGCTTGGCTCCTTCACACTGGCAGCTTGCATTTTTGTCCTTATAGCAGTCCTGGAAAACCATGCCCCTGCCCCTCCACCCCCGCTCTTCCCAAGGGCCCTCAGACCCACCTGTTTTATTTTGCCAAAGAGATCTCAGGTTGTTATCAATGTCTGTATACCTATATCTGCTCCCCACCGAGGGTTACCTCCTTTCTTTTAAAAAAATTATTTATTCTCCTAGCCAGTTTGGCTCAATGGGTAGAGTGTCAGTTTGTGAACTGAAGGGTCCTGGGTTCGATTTCAGTCAAGGGCATGTTGCAGGCTCGATCCCCAGCCCTGGTCAGGGTGCCTGAGGGAGGCAACCAATCAATGTGTCTCTCTCACATTGATGTTTCTCTCTTTGTTGCTTCCACTCCCTTCCACTCTCTCTTAAAAAAAAAAGGAAAAAATATCCTCTAGAGAGGATTAACAACAAAAATTTATGTATTTATGTATTTATTTATTTATGAGAGAAAGAAACACATCGATTTGTTGTTCTACTTATTTATGCATCATTGGTTGATTCTTGTATCAAACCCCCAACTTTGGCATATAGGGACAATGCTCCAACCAACTGAGCTACCCAGCTAGGGCCACTTCCTTTCTATTCTATATTCCCAGGGCCCAGCAATTCAGCTGGACCACCAAAAGTACCCAGATAGCTAGCTGAGGGAATCAGTGGAGACCAAGGGCACATCCTCCCACTGAGGCTCTGCACCTGATGACCCAGAGAGAAGCAGTCAGTGGCAAGTCAGGGAAACCAGAGCTTGTACACAATAGTCCTGAGCATTGGACTCTGAGGAAAAGGAAGACCAGCTGACCGTAGTGAAGTAAGAACCAGGGACTGGGGCCACCTATTTTGGTTCACCCTCCACTGGCCTCCCAGCTTCGTTGGCTCAGCAACGCCCAAAATTCCTGGCATGTCTGCCTTTGGCCTTCTAAAAATACCCTGGCTGCCCAACGCCTCCCAGATGTCTGAGCGCTGAGTCTGTGATTTCCTTGCTGGTAATGGGTCAGCCCTGACATGGGCAACCAGGGGTGGGTGGCTCAAGTAGCTTGAGCCACTTCCTCTGCCTCCCACCACCCAGCCTCCCAAAAGCTTGGCCCAACCCCACTTCTCAACTCGTGCATGGCAAGGGGGATCGAGGCCTGACTGCCTGAATGGAGAGGCCACAGAGATTGTTGACTCCAGTCCTTTCTTAGAGCAGTGGAAGAACTGAGGTCCAGGGCATGCTAAGGTCCTCCCCCAGCTGATTCCCTAGGACACTGATCATGCCTGATGCTGCTCTACTTCCTAATGCTCCCTGGAATCCATGTCTGTGAGCCAGATCTAACTTCCCCATTCCAGCTGCAAACTCCTGACAGCAGTGATGGGGAGGATCCTTGTGATCCCCATGGTGCCTGGAAGAATGTCCAATCCAGAGCACGTGCCAGTAACTGTAGATTGGATTAAGCAATTCAGTGGCAGCCACGGCTGGGCATGGAGCCTTTGGCTGGAGGACAGAGCTTCAGGGTTCTAGTCCCGGGCTAGCCATTGTGGTACTGTTTGTCCATGTCAATTGCTCTGGTTGAGTCTCAGGTGTTTTTGTTTGTTTGTTTGTTTTTTGTTTTTTAAAAATATATTTTCATTGATTTCAGAGAGAAAGGGAGAGGGACAGATAGAAACATCAATGATGAGAGAGAATCAACTGATCGGCTGCCTTCTGTATGCTCCCTACTGGAAATTAAGACCAATATCCGGTCATGTGTTCTGGCCCAGAATGCTTCTATGACCTCCAAAGGTCAATGCTCAGTCACTGAGCCACGCCAGCCAGTCTGAATCTCGGTTTAATGAGATTTGGATGAGATGGAGATCAAGGACTAAGCCAGCTCTGCTGTTCCAAAGCTCTGAACTGGTGGCCTGTAAGATATTGCTCCACTGTGTGTGGGAGATGGCATGTCCTGCTGGCTCCACTAGCTCCAGCCTCTCAGCATCTGCTCCTCCCCCTGCTTCTGATCATCCTACCTCTGGTCCCAACCCCCAGACCTAACTCTTCCAGTGGTGCCACCCTCTGACTCCACTGCTGGGTGCTCAGGAGTGAACACCCGCACTCTACCTTCCCTTACTAACCAGGTGATCTTGGTTGAGGCATTGACCTTCTCTGGGCCAATGGAGATAAGACCACCTTACAAGAATGTTAGGAGGAGCAAAGGAGAATCCACATCTCATATTTCAGTTAACAAATCTCCTCCTCAGGAAGTCTTCTTTGATCTCTCAGAATGGCTCTCCAGTTGTGTCCTTTCCTCCCACACACCATGTCCACACTGCACAGTCATTGTCTCTCTATGCATCTATATGTATCTTTGTGCCAGGGTAGTGGGGGGAGGGGGGCCGTCCACAAGGCCAGGAGTCCTCAGGGCTCAGCATAGTCTTCAAAGGTGAAATGCATGGGAAGTTTGTTGACCAACAAAGTGAATGAATAAAGCCTGGGAGGAAAGTGCAAAAGTCAAGGAGTCTGATCTGGGAGGGGCCTACTTTACAGGGGGCTCTGATAATAGGAATGTAGAGAGCTTCATGGAGCCCTTCGCTCAGTTCTGGGGTGAATTCATCCTTCAAGATCCCGGAAGCATCTTCTTCTCTGAGGCTCCTGGTCACTCTCTCCCATGGGCCTCCTGGCCACTCTCTCCCATGGGCCCACAACAGACTCCACTGTAGCATTTCCTTAAATGTCTCTCTCCCCCCTGAGAAGGTGAGTTCCCTGAAGGCAAAACCCCATTGGATCTTATACACCAAACACTGGATTCCACATGAGTCCAATAAAGGTGTTGATGAGAAGAACTAGATGGAGACAATGATTTCTGAATCTAACTTGGGGTTGGATTGCCTGATCTTTAAAAAAAAAAATTATTTTCAATTATAGTTTATATTCAATATTATTTTTGTATTTGTTTCTGGTGTACAGTATAGTGGATAGATACTCATATACTTTACAGAGTGGTCCCCAAATATTTTAAGTACCCACCTGGTACTATACATAGTTATTACAATACTAGTGGCCCAGTGCACGAAATTCATGCACAGGGTAGGGGTGGTCCCTCAGCCCAACCTGCCCCCTCTCACATACTGGGAGCCCTTATGGGATGTCCAACTGATGGCTCACCCCCAGCCTGCCCAAGGCCTAAAGCCTCAATTTTAAAAAACCATCTGTAAAACTCAGTGTAGTTCAGGAGTTTTTCATTACAGATTGGGTTCACCAAGAAGACCATGTTGCAATGTAAAGCGGAGCTTGGTGGAAGTGCAAGCGCCCCTGTAGGTAACCAGCATGGGCTCAGGCTGTCAGGGCTCCCAAACCTGTTGCCTAATAGAGCTGCTTTGTCTACTGAACAAGACACTCTTCTCTTGTAGTCCTTTCTACATGTTTTTTCATAAGCATACCTTTAGAGAAGACTTCTTTAATGTGCCCTTCCTTTCCCCCGAAAGAGGAATGATTGATTATTTCAAGGAGCAGCAGAGGGTGGGGAGGAGGCAATGAGGATCTAGGTCCTTGCAATCACCAGAGAACTCTGAACTCGCTGTGTCAGAAGATAATCCTGTGGAGGGAAGAGCAGAGCAAATGGAAAAGTCTGTGTCCTTTTAAGCTTCTCCTGGATGCAAAGGCTTTGATCCTGTGATGTGTCTGATGGTAATTTTCTGCATTTCTGGGTCAGATAGGATATGAATGAACAGATTCAGGAAGCTGTTGTTCCTTAGTGAGTTTTTCTGTCCCATTTTCACTGAATTGACCAATAATCTGAGCTCTGTGGTGAACATGTTGGGGCTGTGACCTGGGTTTAGGCGAAACGTCAATTAAAGCCATGAACTAAGAAAAAAAAGAGCTGCTGCCGCCGCCACCTCTACCCCCACCCCCCCGCCCACCTCCATGCGCACACTGCACCTCAGCCATGCCCCCACATGCCTCACTGGCCTTGCCTCCTGTCCTGCTGGCCATGCCCCCCTGCTCCTGATTGGCTGGTAGCATAGCCAATCAGGAGCCAAGGTACGGTCACATTTGCATGTTACTCTTTTATTAGATAGGATTATAGAGTATATTTTCTATGATGTACTTTACATCCCTGTGACTATTTTGTTTACTACCAACCCGTACTTCTTAATCCCTTTATCTTTTTTACTCAGCTCCCCAATGCCCTTCCCTTCTGGCAACCATCAATCTGATCTCTGTATCGATGAGTCTGTTACTGTTTTGTTTATTTACTTTGCTCTTTAGATTCCACATATAAGTGAGATCATATAATATTTGTGTTTGTTTTTTCTGTCTGACTTATTTTGCTTAGCATAATATCCTCTAGCTTCATCTATGCTGTTGCAAATGGTAAGATTTCATTTCATTATACATATGTACCACCATTTTTTATCCACTCGTCTACTAGTAGGCATTGGGTTGCTTACATATCTTGGCTATTTTAAATAGTGCTGCAATGAACATAGGGGTACACATATCTTTTTGAATTACCATTTTTGGTTTCTTCTAACCAAAGGTGGAATTACTGGGTCATAAAGCAGTTCCATTTTTAATTTTTTAAGGTAATTCCATACTGTTCCCTATTGTGGCTGTACCAATCGGCATTCCCACCAACAGTGCACAAGGGTTCCCTTTTCTTCACTTCCTCACCAACACTTGTTTATGGATTTATTCATGATAGCCATTCTGACAGGTGTGAGGTGATATCTCATTGTGGTTTTAATTTGCCTTTCTCTGGTGACTAGTGACATTGAGGATCTTTGCATATGTCTATTGGCCATTTGTATGTCTTCTTTGGAGAAGTGTCTATTCAGGTCCTTCACCCATTTTTTAAATTGGATTGTTTTTTGAGTGTTGAGCAGTATGAGTTCTTTATAAATTTTGACTATTAACATCTTATCTGATGTATCGCTGGCAAATATCTTCTTCTATTCAGTAGGTTGTCTTTTAATTTTGTTGATGTTTTCCTTTGCTGTGCAAAAACTCTTTAGTTTCATGTAGACCCATTTGTTTATTTTTTCTTTGGTTTCCCTTGCCAGAGGAGAAAACATATTGCTAAGAGAAATGTCAGAGATTTTACTGTCTACTTTTTTCCCTAGGAGTTTAATGGTTTTGAGTCTTACATTTAAGTCTTTAATCCACTTTGAGATTATTCTTGTGTATGGTGTAAGGAGGTGGTATAGTTTCATTTTTTTAAAACCATTTCATTGGTATCTACCCAATTTTCCCAACACCATTTATTGAATAGATATGTTCTTGCTACTTTGTCATATATTAATTGACCACATAGGCATGGGTTTATTTTGGGGCTCTCTATTCTGTTCCATTGATCTATGTGTCTGTTCTTATGCTGGTACCATGCTGTTTTGGTTACTATAGCCTTGTAGTATAGTTTGATATAAGGTAGTGTGATACCTCCAACTTTACTCTTCTTTCTCAATATTGTTGTGGCTATTCAGGGTCTTGTAGTTCCATATAAACTTTTAGGTTATTTGTTCTGGTTCTGTGAAAAATGCCATTGGTGTTTTGGTAGGAATTGCATTGAATTTATAGATTGCTTTGGGTAGTATGGACATTTTAAATATGTTAATTCTTCCTATACAACAGCATGGGGTATGCTTCCATCTATTTATATCTTCTTTGATTTTTGTTTTTAGTATCTTCTTGTTTCCTGAGTATAGGTCTTTTTACCTCCTTGGTTACATTTATTCCTAGGTATTTTATTTTACTGATGCTATTATAAATGGGATTATTTTCTTAGTTTCCCTTTCTGGTATGAACTGCCTGATCTTTAATGTGCCTCTCAGCCTTGGAGATGATATTAAATTACTAAAGTGAAAGAAGCAGAGGGAGCAAGCTGTTGTCTTTCTCCTTCTAGAGCAACCCTCCAAGCATGTGTGGGTTAAGTGTGAGCTGGTGACTGATAAAGAGTGCTTGACCTTATTTCTCTGTTGAGGGAGGGCCACAGAAACCAGACTTTAGACATAAAAGGTATCTGGACATCCTCAAGTTGTTCTTCAAGCCCTTGATCTGAGCCCATTTACTCACATTTTATACATCACCTTTATGCCCTTGGTGATCTGGTGTGAACAGTTTAAAGGTTACCTGGCAGCCAGGTTGGAGGGGAGAGTTGCTATTGTAGGCAGGAGGCAGGCAGGCAGGCTGGCACCCACCGAGGCAGCAGAGAGAAGTACCCGATAAGCCAGTAGAAGGGAAATTAAAAAAAAAAAAACAGTTTTGCACAGGCAAAGCACTTCAGAGCAACACAGATTGTGACCATTTAGTTCACGGTCAGACCTCCCTGTAAATAAATGCTCTGGAGTACTTCACTGCATTCTGCTCTGGGAAAATCCTATTTGACCTCAGTCTCTCCATCTGTAAAATGAACAGGTTCCATCAAGGGCTCTGAGGATGTATGAGACTGCAGGAGTTAGTTTCCTCATGGGAGGCCTTTCACTGCCCAACTGTTCAGGTCAATTGAGGTTTCATTAAGGCCAAGATGTCAATCTCCCGGGATTTGGGTAAGGAGGCTTTCTTGCCACAAACCCCCAAGGATGAAGACTGTTCTGGGCTGAGACCCCAAGGAGAAACAAAACTCCCCAGAAGCTGACACACAGGCTATGACCCTGGTTCTGCTTGCTGCTTACGAAAAGGGGTGAAGAGGAAACCTGGCTCTGAGTGAAACGGAAGTGGCTGTGTCTGACGGTCGCTCTCAGAACCCTGCAGCCAGGAGGGAAGTAAAACTGTCTGGGCATCTGGCAGCTTGCATCCTGAAGGCTCATGGGACAGCAACAGGTGAGGCCTGGTGCAGGCCTGCTCTCTGATCCAGAACCGTGGCCCTGCCTAGGGGAGGTCCCCGGAGAGTAGGCTGGCCCACGGACTTGGGGGAGGGCAGAGGGAAAGCCCCAAACAGGTTCATGATCATGGGCAATTCTCTGTGCTTCTTCGGGCCCAGTTTCTCCACCTTCAAAAATAGAGTTTGGGTTACATTTGCCTGTGCCATAAAGATTTCTGGCATGGTGGGCAATGGGGATGGAGATACAATTTCTTGAGAAGAAACCTGGTCTGTTACCTTGCTGACAAGGGACTCACAGCCTGGTGGGAGATAGATACAGAATTATGGGGTAATCATGATTATCAATGTACATAGAGGCTCTCAAATCTCCCCGCAGAGAGCACCTGGTCTAACCTGGGAGCTCAGGGAGAGCTCCGGAGAAGGTTAAGTGACTTGTCCAAGGTCACATAAAAAACAGTCCAGGTGGGCCAGAGACTTGAAGGAAGGGGAGTTCAGAAAAAGACATAACTAAATAGAAGTCCGATCAGCTTGTGCTTAGTGCTGTCATCAAGGTCTGAGCGAGGCTGTGGAGACTCCGAGGCAGGTGGTTTAATTCTCACCTGGAGGAAGGCTTTACAGGAGTTCTGGGCTGTGGTTTGAATGATGAATATGAGTTTGTCAGGCAGAGAAAATAGGGACAGGCTGAAGGAGAGGGAACAGCATATTCAGACGTGTGACGTTGCTAAAAGAACCTGACAAGTCCAGGAAAACGCACGTATATGTTGTGTTTGGAACAAAGGGCACCGAAAATGGCGAGACTGAGAGGGGAGGTCAGGTAGACCAGTAGGACTCATGCAGTGAAGGGCCTTTTAAAGCTTTGGCTTAATTTATAGGGCAGGAGTATCCATAGAAGGGTTTAGAGCAGAGGAGTACATGGTCAAAATAGCGCATTAGAAGGCTTGATTTAGCCGCTAGGAGGGCAGAAGCTAGGACAGAGGAATGACAGCAAGGAGGCAGTGACAGAGGATTGAGGGTGCGTTCTGAGTCAGTGTCAGGCCCAACCTCTGTCAATAAGTTGAAACTTTAGGCGCCTACAGAGATACGGGGAAAATGAGAATTGAAACCTAGACCCTGCTGCGGCTGTGGTCTGGGCAGGTGTGGTTAGCTGGGGAAGTGAAAGCATTGGGGTGACTGGCAGGAGCCCTGTTCTGAGCTAGGGCAGGGTGAGGGGCCATGATGTTCTGAGAGAGGCCTAGGGGCAGCTAGCTACTGATCATTGTCTGCCCCACCAAGTCCCTGCCTCTGGCTCCTGCCCTTTGGGATCCTACTTCCTTCTGACAACCCTTTGCGGAACTCTCTCCTGAGTTAAGCTTTTCTTCCCTCTCCTCTCTGCCTGTCAGGCACCCCAGGATTCCTGACCAGGCCCTGCCAGGCCCTCCAGGGAGCCTGCCCTGAGCAGTGAATATTCCTGCTTTCCCTAGCCCTGCCGCCTACCCTGCCTGCCTGGTGGCAAGACCATGCTCTGCCTTGAGGGATGTCTTGATCTGTGGTCCTGGTTCACCACACTAGTCACTGTTAGTGCCCTTCTCTCAACTGACTCTGCCCACAAGAGTTCTTCAGGAGTGACAGTACATCATAATCAGACCTGGGGGCTTCCAAAGGAGCCACTCTGTGCATGCCTGCCCAAGAGCCGGGGCATGGGAAGGACATTCCTGGACTAGGCTGGTTGATTCTTTGTTCTGGGGAATGTCTTGACTTGACTGAGCCAAATAGGCAAGTTCCAGGTTGAAGGTCCCATACTAGTCAAAAGGCTAGAAGGAAGCAATTCCTCCCCAACTGTTCAAAAGAAGCAACTTAATGATGGGAACAAACAAAGGATGGTGAGGCATCCACCCAGAACCCAGAAATTAGAGCTGAAGGAAGGGCAGGATCATGTTACCGGAGCCCAGGGAGAGGTAGGGCTGCCTGGCAGGACTGAGATCAAGGAGGGAGTGGAGAAGGCATTAAACACAGGGAGGAGCAGAAGGAGAAATAGCCCAACCTCTTCTCTCAGCCTCAGTCATCTGTTGTTTCTCATTGTCCAAAACCAAGTGGAAACCAGTTGGCAAGGGGGCCTTGCTGATGCAGCCCACGATGGCTGCCTCCTAGGGCACAGTGCAGAGCCGAGAGTCTGGGTGGGGGTGCAAATAGAGATTAACCATCTCCAGATACGCCTGAAAAACTGTCACCCAAATGGACTATCTGGATGATGCCTATGGCCTTGACCCAGTCATTTCCCTTTGATCAGAGGTGGTTGGAGACAGTTTTTATGCCTGCCCCAGGGAGAAAAGATCAAGAGTCACCTTTACATTCATCTAGAAAGCACTGTCTAGTCTTGATAGTTATAGAACTAAAGAATGACAGACACACAAGGGCCTCAGGGTAAGCATCTCAAATACACAGAAACTGAGGCCCAGAGAGTGAGAGCTGCGCCCAGGGTCACAGGGCTGATGTATGATGACACTGGAGAGGTGTTCTGTATCTCGAATATGCAGTTATGGCCACATAACTAGAAAGTGGCAGAGCCAAAACTCAAACTGGTCAGTCTGACTTCGAATTTGACCCAAGCTTTTAACCAAAACTCTAAGCTGAGTGCCCAGTGTGCAGCGAGAAAAGGCATTGGAGTTAGGGTGACCCAGCTCGAGGTGCCTTGTTCTTCAGACTGGTCCATATCTCCTTTATGGTCCATGCATCCACAAGCCTCTCCCTGGGAGGGCAGCAGTGAGGTCACAGGCCCAGTGCAGGGCATGAGGACAAACGGCTGAATATGAACAGACCATAGGCCTATGCAGCCCTCAGGCCCGCTCTCCCTTAATGTTGCTGTATGGGGCCTTCTATTCTGAGACCTGGCTGCCCACACATAATGTTCCATAGCTGGTAAACCTCTGGGTCTGCAAGTTTTAAAATCCAGCCAGCCAGCATGCCTCATCCTAGGTGCTGGGGATACAGTGACAATAAAGATATTCTCCCAGAGATCTATGGGGATGGGGAGCACTAATAGGATAGGTGAGATGGGCAATACACATGGCTATTACAGAGCATGATCTATGCCATAAAGGAGAATTGCTTTTAAATGTAGAGCAAACAGCTAAGTAGGACACTTGAGGCACAGTCTGCCTTTGCAGGCTCATTTTCCAGGATTCACTACTCAGACCGTTCTTAAACATGACTCAGGCCCACTCACCTGTGGTTTTTGCTCTCCCTGTCCCTCTCCTGGGAATGAGTGTCTCCTTCCATACATCAATGCCTGCTTCCAATGCTGCAGTAACCATTTGCTCAGTTAAACCGTGGCAGCCCAGTTCCCACTGGGGCTGGGTGAGTCCAGAAACTATTATAGGGTGGTTAACCTCTGGACATTGGAATAGGACCATCTGGATTCAAATGCTGCTTCTTAGTAACTACCTGGTCATGGTCAATTTAACCTCTATGAACCTCAGTTTTTACATCCTTAAAGTCAGGATAATTGGGTGTGTGAGAATCATCCAGTTAACACAATGAAAGCCCTCAGAGTTGTGCCTGGTACTCCCTAAGCATGCAAGAAATGTTAGCTATTATTATTACAGCTATTATTAGGAGCCAGCCTGGTGCCCTGGCAAACAACTCCTCACACCCAACAGAGCGAGTGAGGACACACACCGGGTCAACACACAGCCACACTTGCAGCTGGGGCAGGGTGGGGATCTGTGACCCCATTTTAAGCTGAGTGGAGGCTCAGCGGAGACACAGGCATTCATTCGCTTAACAGATATTCTGGGGACCATTTCCACGTGGCAGGCACTTCCTCTTTCCATACCAAACTTGCTAATCTTCAGAGGAATGGTCACGGGCCCTGGACTTTAAACAAGCCTCCCTAGCCGGTTCTCAGCTCAGGCAAGTCTGGAAAATCCTTGGATCCTAGAATGCTGGGCAAGCATCTTGCCATATTTCAAGTTGGGACCTGGGTTTTATGGGGGATACCATCTTTGGTGACAGACTTGCATAGCATTTGGCAGCACAGATTCTATAGGCTGATTAATTGGGTACAAATCTCAGTTTGCTACTCATTGACTGCATAACCCTAGGGTAAAATGGGGTTAATAGCACCTACAACGAAGTTGTTGTAAGAATTAAATTAATTATTTATGTGAAGTGCTGACACATAGTAACTATTATAAAGGATGAGCTATTATCGTTACTGTGCCCGGTCTAGACAAGCATCAGAGAGAAGGCGGGGGTGGTGGATTTGCTGCTTTTTTACCCCAGGATTGGCTCTGTCTGCAGAGTTGGCGGCGTCTGTCTCTTCAGGGAGATTCACCACCTGCTCCCTTCTGCTGGAAGAGCTTTCCCGAGCCAGGGAATTCCCTCCCATAGCAACTAATAGCAGCTCCCAGCCTTCTGGCGCCACGTGCTCTGCCCACAGCAGCCGAGTGAGAATCAGATCACATCGCGGGCAGAGGCTGGACTGAGAAGACAGGCAGGTTTTGGTGGTGGGGGTGTCCGTTGAGGAGGACTGACAACAAGAGGTGGGGTGCAGGTTCCCAGGGGAGCTCCTCTCCACACACTGGGCCGGCTTGGGCTGAGGGTGGTGCCCGGGCCACAGGACGTGAGTGTGGATGTGCCGCAGACAGGGGAAGGGTGGGTGCCCAGGCAGGAGAGGCAGGATGCCAGGGCATCTGCCAGCCCTCAGGACACTCGTTTTGGCCCGCCGCCCTCCACGGCAGGGAGCAGGCCAGTGTTTTGTTTTGGCATTGACTGGGCAGGCTGTGGGAAACAGGCAGCAGGCTTCCTGAGCTGAGCGGGCCTGCTCCCTTCAGAGGCCTGAGCACAATGGCTACAGAGCTGCCACCTCCCTGTCCTGCTGTCCCTCCCCCACAACTCCGTCTCCCTCCCTTGGTCCCTGACTGACTGCCATCCCTCAGCTCAGCCTGGAGAGTCCTTTCCATGGAAGGGCTCACAGAAGGGGGCGCCTCTCCCCTCCCCACCTTCCAGAAACTCCCTGGTGTTACTGATGAGGAACCGAAGGCTGAGGGAAGGCTGGGACTTCCCAGGGCCTCACAGTGAGTCAGGGGCAAAACCCGGGACTGTAGTTGGGCTCAACTTCTTCCCATGGGAATTCCTCTTTTTGTGTTTTATTTTTTTTTAATTCACAAACTAAACCAGAGCAAAATGAAGAGAAACTGAAGGAAAACATATGCACACACAAAGGAAACTCACATGTGTGGGCCAGCACAGTTGTAGGCATTTTATACAAACATTCCCATTTAATTCCCACCACACCCTGCAAAAAAAATCACTACTCTCATTTTATGGACAAGGAAACCCAGTTGAAAAGAGGTTTCAGGACTCGGTCAAAAACCCAAAGCTAGGCAGAGAAGGAACAGGACATTTAACTTAGGATTGTCTGACCCCAAATCCCCATGATGTCACCCTTCCACCCAAACCTGACTGCTTTCCCCTGATATCAGTCCTAGTTTCCCAGAGCTGTCATCGCAGGATAGTTCCCAGCGGGGAGACCCCCATCAGAGTCCCACAAAGGCAGTCTTTTCTGATATATCCCAGGATGGGCAGTCACTTGCTCACATAGCTCCTCAGCCCTTTATAGACCACATACCTGTTACTCCATCTATCCTGCACCTCTCCTCCCCCCGAGGGGAAGACAGGACAGAACTTATGATGTACCAAAGGTCATACTCAGCAAGTGCCTGGCAAAGATAGGACTAGAACCTTAGTTTCCTGCCTCCTGTTGTTAAAACCATGTGACTGCCACTTCCTGGGACTGGCTGTCCTTTCATCCCCACACCAAGTGGTAACACTCCCTGACAAGGGTGCCAGCTGACCAGATAATTCCCTGCCTCTCCAGAATTTGCCTCGGGACTTTGAGCCCTGCCACTACCCGGTGGAATCTGGGTCCCTAACTCTCCTGGCCCTGCACACCCTAGACTCACTGCTGTCACCTTTGGTTCCTGTGTTGAGATTAGGAGCTCCTGGAGTGCAGGGCCTGGGGCCTCCTCCCAGAGACCTGCTTATGTCTGAGCCCAGAATAAGGGGGTTGCTGAGTGATGTAGGATGGAATCCAAGGTCTAGTTCTGCCACAGCCCCTGCCCTCTTCTGGTGGACACAGATTTTGAAGCCTCATTCCAGTGGCCTGCGACTCGGTCTTGAGAGCTGATCAGTGGAGAAGACAGGCATCTCCCACACCAGGCTGATGGTGTTGAGGGGATTAGCTCAGACAGGAACAAAGGCCCATAAGTGTGTGTATGGGTTGGAGGTGGAGGGGAAAGGTGACTAGGGTAGAAGGAAGGTGAATGGGAATGAGGTCCACAGACTGCATTGTCTGCAGCAGCATCCGAAGCGAGGCAGGAAGTAGCCGGCCTCTGTGCCAATGTGAGCGGAGGATAATGACAGCAGGAAAGGGAACAGGCTATGAACACACTTCGGGAAGGGTAGAGTGGGTGCCTAGGGGCAGTATGGGCAGATGGGATGGTGACCACCTTCTCTGGAGAGAGCTTTGGGTGGCGTGCCTTTCCTATGTGCCCGCTCTGGACTGGGGTGGGGTGTTGTTCATGTTCTAGCCATGTTTAAGGGCTGCTGCGAACTGGTTTCTTTTGGGAGCCCTGTGGGATACTGGAATAGCTTATCTTCCAATGCCACTCACCGTGGCATGTACCTGCTCCAGGCCAGTTTTCAATCCTGGCTATGGCTTAAACTTAGAATCATATTCCTCCTGGGAGACTGCACAGCAACACACATGCTGGAGGGAAAGCCGAGCTTCAGAGCCAAAGGGAGCCAGGGGCCACCCCTGGCTCTTCTGTCCTAACTGTGTGGCCTTGGGCAGGTCATTTCACTTCTGAGCCTCAGTCTGTGAAATCTGTGAAATGGGGTCATATATATTATGAGGGGTTGTTGTCAGGGTTGGAAACGATGTAAATGACATGCCTCGTTCAATGCCTGGAACATAGAAGAGGCAACATAAACGGTAGCTGTTATTACCTCATTCCAGGGTGTGAATCCCGCCTGTGGCCTCCTTAAGGAAGAGAGCCAGCACCTATTTGCACAGCCCCAGGGATGGGGGAGCTCATCTCCTCTAGGTTTGGCTCTGCCTGGAAAACCTCCTTCCCTAGACACAGCTGAGATCTGTCCCAGTTCTGTCTCTGGGGCCACAGTGCATGCTGCTCTGTGGCCACAGGACAGCTGTGTGGCATCTCCCCCAAAGAATTTCAAGTAACATGGTGATTGCCTGAGTTTCAGGAGTAAGGCTCTGAAAGTTCCTAGCCTGGTTCAAAGGAGTACATTTTAATTAATTAATTTATTGATTGGAGAGAGAGAGAGAAAGAGAGAGAGAGAGAGATTAAACCCACAACCTTGGCGTATTGGGACAACGCTCTAACCACCAACTGAGTTATCAGGCCAGGACAAAGGGGTATATTTTATATCGGGCTTGCATAAATCACAGAAAACCTTTTCTCCATCCCTGTGGGTTTAGAACGTATGGATTTTACCCTCCCAAGTCTGTTTTTTTCCTGGGTGAACTCACCCAATTCCTTTGAACAGTCCCCAGAGAAGCAAATGGGAGCACTGGGTTCTGGTCCCAAATCTATCACTTCAGGAAAAGTCACTTATTTTCACTGAGTCTCCAGTTCCTCATTTGTAAAATGAAGACAATAATACTACCTCATAGAATTACAATGAAGATTAGCTTGAAGAAGTAACATGAAAATTTGGGGTTTGGTAAAGGCACTAGTAGATATCAAACAATATTTTTAATCATATTTTTGAAAAAAGCAGTCAGTAGGTAAGCCTAGCTGTTGGTGCCTCTTAGCTTTTTATAACATCTCCAAGGGAAGCTATTCCAGAAAGTCAGTGCCATTCCTGGTTTCAGAATAGCAAATTAGGTGGAGGATGCCCTCCTAAAGTCATAAAGGGAGGCCCCAGGATTTGACTTAATCTATGAAGAGCCTACTAAGCTCCAGGCTCATTTACTTATCTTATTCTGCAGTTGGGACCAAGGCCTAGAGAAGGCCCAGCAGATCACCTGGGAGGCTGGATCCCAAGTACCCTAACATCCAGCACCGTTCCACCGCCATGCTTACTGCCAGAGGAGGGAGGCGAAGGGAGGACAGTCTCTGGGCCAGACTAGATACACCCAGGAGGAGGATTCAGCAAATCTTTGTTAAACACCTCCTGTGTTTACTGCATCTGGGCAGGCACTGTTACCCCCACCCCCTTCCCAAATAAGCCAGTGTCATTCATGACATGGTTGTCTGGAACTCAGCCTTAGTGAAAGCCTAGGCTGATAATAGAGCCTTGCTTACCCCTATATCCCAAATGTCTGGTACAAGGCTTGGCACAAAACAGGACCTTAGCAAATATTTTTTGAATGAATGATGAATCAGTGAGCACTTATTGAGCACGATGTGCTAGGTTCTGTGGTAGAAGTTTTATTTAGTCAACAAGCCTGCAACAAGCGTGTATTATATCCCTATTTTATGAGTGAGGAAATAAAGAAGGAGGGGAATTGATTAGCTCAAGGACTCTCAATGAATTGATGCTGGAGCTGAGACCGGGTACCACTGTCCCGGTCCTGACCCACAGTCAGCGGGAGCTGGCCCTCCACTCACTACTTATTCCCGTGCCCCAGCCCTTCTTTAATAGCAGTGGAGGGCTCTGGCCAAGTGTTGACTTTTGAATGGCTTCAAGGAAACTAGAAATATCAAGTCTGTTCTCCTAGTTCATACACAGCTCTAGATTGAATCTGAGTCAAGCATAACTCTGACTTTATCACCTTCCTATCTGAGAATCTAGGCTAACTGTACGTAAACAACCTGGGTTCAAGTTCCACTTCCCCAATTTCTGGCCATGTAGCTTTCAGCAAATTAGTTGAGTCTCTGCAGGCCTCACTCACTTTCCTGTTTTGTGTGATTACATGCTTCTGAGAACATATGTCTGGGAGACCAACTTCTGATAAAATTATGGGGCAACGTAATTCATCTTCCAGAGATCTGTGATTCCAGAAGAGGTATTTTCATTCTTCTAAGGATCCCAAGGAAAGCTGATACCCCTATCCCCAGATGGTCTGGACAGAGCAGGGAGTTGAGAAGGGGGCGGGGGGAGTAGAGGCAATGCCTGGAGAGCATCCTCTTTGGCAAATGAAGAAGCCTGAGCCTATTCAGCCAGTTAGGGGCAGGCAGAGTAGACAGGTACGAGATCCTGATTCCCAGAAAAGGGCTTCCTTAGCCACTGCTGCCTCCTCTACTTTTCCTCATGGTTATCATCTGAAGGAATGGGTTGAGGAAGCAAGTTATAGAAGCAAAGGAAGGACCCTTGGAGCTTGTGAGTGAGGAAGGCAATGATAACAGGCCTGGGGGGGGGGGGGGAGCGGGGATAGAGGAAAGGGAACCAACCACCTGTTCCCTGGAGAGCTGCAGCTGCTTGTTTATGACCCAAAAAACCCTTTGTGACACAGACATTCTAGCCCTACTATGTGACCTTCAGAAAATCCTGTCCTCTATGGGCCATAGCCTCTCCATCTGTGAAATGGGGGCCCTGGCCTTAATGACCTCACTGTTCCCTTCCAGCACAGAGTTCATGCTCTCTGACTTGAATGCCCTACAGCAGAGGGCCGTTGTTTTTCTTTGCAGGGCCACTAGACCCCACCCCAGTAACAGGCACCTGCGGGCCACTGCGAAAGATTTGTCCCAACTATCCGCTCGCTCGAGGGAGAGAGAGGCAACACGTGTAGGAGGAGCCCAGAAGCAGCAATAAACAGAACTCTCCTACTGCCCTCTCCTCATTGTAAAAACGCCACTGCCAGCGCCCACGTGCCCCCACCCCGCACAAACCCTGCAGTCGCAAAAGCCAGCGGGAGGCGGGGGAGGCTGGTGCGCGTGCGCCGCCGCAGAGCCCCTTCTCGCCCACGTGCGCGCCCCCGCGCGGAGGTGCACGCCGCGGCCGGCTGGCGGGAAAGCGCGCGGGAAGCCCCCGGCGGCTCCCGGCGTGGGGGAGGGAGGGCTGGAGGCGTTTGGAACGTGCCACTCTGGGAGAGGACGGGGGGATTTTCGTGTTCTAACTAGGGTTTCTGCCCTTTCTATATGCTGACAGGCCCGTTCGTTCCCCCTCCCCCCCCCCCTGTCCCGGCCCCGAAATCGAGCCCCCGCCGCGGCCGCGCTCGCCCTCGGCCACCCGGCTCTGGCCCGCGCTGTCTCCGCCGCCGCCAGAGTGGGGCGCTGCGCCGCGCGGTGGGGCCGGAAATTCCCGCGGCCCGAGTGGAGCAGTCGGGGCCGAGAGCGTGGCGCCGCCTTCCACCTCCCCGCGCTGGGCGGGGGCGCCAGGCCCAGCGAGGGCCGGGCCGTCTGAGTTGGGGCCAAGAGAGACCGAGTCTGCGAGGAGCCCGAGCCGGCGGCGGGCGGGGAGCAGGAAGGCACAGCTGCTCCTCTAGAGCCGCTCGGCGAGCCGGGAGACCTTGCGCCCCGGCTCCTGGCCCCCGCCCCCTCGCGGTCTCCGCCTCCTTCGCGTACACACCCCCCGGGCCGCTGGATCCCCAGGCCTGCCCGGCTCCTCCTTCTTCTTCACTCTCGCCCGTGACCGGGTCCTCCTGCCGCCCGCCCGCCCGCCTTGCTCCCTCCGGGGCGAGTCCTCGTCCTCGAGCTCTCCTTTCAAACACACACGCTTGCCGGGCCGGTCCCTCTGCTCGGCCCTTCTCCTTTCTCTCATCCTAGCTAACGCCGCCGTCGGGGAAAGGATTGATGTCCCTTCAGCATCATGCAGCCGCCGCCGAGGAAGGTGAGGGTGCTGAAGGGAGGCTTTAGGGCTTGGGGGGAGAGGAGGGGAATGCGTCTAAGGAACGCGGCTCGGGCGATCGCTGCGACCCCTCCCCCTTTCCGCAACGGGCCGTGACCGCCGCAGCCTTTGGCTTGTCACCGAGTTGCTGCCGGTTCCAGACGGGTGAGGTGCCTTTCCGAGGAAGGGGCGGCCGGGGCTCGTCCTCTCCACCGCGGTAGACCCCCCAGACATCTTGCAAGAGTTTCGGGTGCACGTTTGTGTGTGTATGTGTGCGCGCGCGCATGGCAGTGCTGCTCGCTGCAAAGTGCATTCCCGGGGCTGCACTGAGGGGAGGCGAGGGAGCCCCTGCAGCTTTGCAGAGCCTTGTGCTAGTGTGATTGTTTAGTCTGCACCAGGTTTGATCCCTCCAGCCGCCTGTCGCCGTCCTCGCCCATTTGCACATTTGCAGGGAATTGGTTTCTAGCCTAGCCTTAAGGTTTGGCCTGTTTTAACCTCGGGGCGGGCCGAAAAGAAGTTGGAATAGTCATCGCCCCCCATCCTAGGGATAAACAAGGTTGTAAGCACTGACCAGTCTTGTCATTCTGAACTCCCCTCTGTCCCCCTTCCTGCTGCGTTCCTCCGGCAGGGGACCTTGGAGGCGGTGGCAGTGCCCCTGGGAGAATGAGAATCCGGCAGTGCATGGCGTGTATTGCGATCTGGGCTTGAGGTGGGAGTGACGGGTCTCCGGGGTTGTCAGCAGCTTCCCTGCTGCGCCCCTTTGATAACTGCCTCCCTGCCCTCTTCTCCAGCTTTCCCCAAGGGTCGAGGCTGTGTTCTTGTCTTTTTAATCCTGCAGATGGTTACTCAGTGTCTACTCTGGGCTCTGGGTGGAGGAAGCTGTTCTATCCTCCCCTCGTGGGCAAACATTTACTGAATGCCTCACTTGTGTCTTTTTCCTTTTCTTTGTTTTCTTTTCTTTTCTTTTCTTTCCTTTTCTTTTCTTTTCTTTCCTTCCTTTTTTCTCTTCCCTTCTTAATTCGGATTTCTCCAGTTATGAGTCTTTTTTTCTTTCGCACATGTACCCCCACCCTCCGGGTAGCCCCGCTGCCACGGTAGGGATTCCAGGCCCACTGGACCTGGAACCCTGGGCTGCCGGCCTGGGGGGAGGCACTGGCCAGCTTGCATTTGCTGTTCTCGCTGTTTGAAGTGGAGCTGCCACAGGAACCGGCTTGCTGGGGCGCCTTAAAAGCATTGCAGATACTAGAAGGTCACTTTTGCTTTCTCCTTTGTGAGGAAGAGATTGTGATTTGATGCGCTGTCAGCAAGTGGAGGGCCTCATCCTGAGATAGTGTGCTTTCTCCCAGCCATTATGGAATAATTTATGTAGTTGATTCAAGCATGTAACTTCATTATTGTGTACATTTCAGTCATTATATATTAGGTATTCTTATATACTCCTTTCTTCCGGTTCAACTCTGTTCACCATTTCTGGTGGTTAATGTCTTTGAATCCTTTTTGGAATAAGTAGAAGACAGATTCTTAAAACTTTAAGAAGACCTAGATATCTACTGAGCTCGTGCATGAAGTAGGATGAATGGCAGTTTATTTTGCACTTCTTTAACCTGTAGCTTTTATATTTGTGTACATATATTTAACCTATTTCCAGTTATCTGGCTAGAATTTTCATTAAATATCTTTAGTTAACAAAATTAGATGACTAATAATGGATTTATGGTCTTCAATGGAGAGGTGAGCAAGAGGTACATATTCTGACAAGTATTTAGTATTTTCCTTAAGAAGTTTTTGTTGTTAAAGTTGTAGTAAGGTCTTCATAAATACCTGGTATATTTTAGGTGAAAGTTACACAAGAACTGAAAAACATTCAAGTTGAACAGATGACAAAACTTCAAGCCAAACATCAAGCAGAATGTGACTTACTTGAAGATATGAGGTAAGGTTAGAGTAAATAGTTTGAACTTCTATATCTGTTTCAAAGAACCTTTTAGTTACCAAACCCCAGGAACTGATGATGGAATTTCCTTTTGGATTTCCTGCTTTAAGGCTGTTAGAGCTTTGACTCAGCTAGAAATTATTACTGGAACTAACAGAATACAAGCTTTTTTTCTTTTAGTGGGGGAACCTCTAATGTACACATACTGTTATGAAAAAACAACAACCAAGGGTCTTAAAATTTACCTGTCGAAATATAATCATTGAATTAGAAGTTCTTATTTAAATAATCTTTCTACTGCATTGTAACATTTATTGACCTTTACAATTTCACACAGATTTTTAGAGTAACACCTCTGGTTAATGGTTAATATCTGGGGGTGAGCCAGTCAACCTCAGATGATTATATACTGGCGTTATTGGTTAGAACATGACATATCACTTTGTCTTTGAACGTTAAATTCAGTGGAAAATGTATTTTTTTTTTATCATTAAAGTTAACCTTGTTTCATAATCACGGTAACTTTGAATTTAGTAGATAAGACATTGTGCCAGCATTGTGAAAATGAGTACCTTTTTTTAGTAGAGGGAAGCATAACTCATTTTAATGAAAGAAACACCATTTTATTTCACAATTTCTATAATACAAACTGAAAGTTTAACCACCATACCTTAGTAAAGGGTGGAAAATGATTGGCATGTTGAAACAGAATGGCTGCAATTCTTATTTCCCTTCAGTAATATGTTTGTCAAATTGGAACTGGGTCTAAGCCTCATCAGTTGCCTATTTTTCCTATGATGTACAACTTTATGTAAGTTTCATGAAAAGTATTAATTGTATGTTGTTATAATAAAATTATAAGTGTTTGGGTAGCTGGATTGTTTATAGCCCAAAGATTTTGATTTAAAGGGTTCCTTTTTCTCACCCATGTTTAATTTATTAGGTACTATTTATGAGTATTTTTACTGTATACCTATATTTACAGGCTTTCTAACTAAGACATATAGTCTCCAGTCTTGGATGTACCAAGATCATTGTTCTTTTTAAATTCTGTATTTATTTCTTTTACTTTCCCTGTGGCCACAAGGAAATTTTTAGACTTAAATAATTCCTGTACAAGATACCTGAGAGTCTTCATATGGTTAAAAATTTGAGGTTTTTAACATCTGTTAAGTAAACTAAGGTATTTTAGTAGAAATCTCTAAATGAAGAAAGTAAATTTTCAGAAGTACTTTAGGAAGGCAAAATTATTGTATAAGTAAAGATACTTTTTGGGTTTGGATGGTCAGTGGTCATTACGTCCTGTTGATTGTATCTTATAAAGACTTACTAGTGGCACGGTGCATGAAATTCATGCATGGGGGTGGGGAGTGTCCCTCAGCCCAGCCTGCATCCTCTCCAGTCTGGGACCCTTGAGGGATGGCCGACTGTGTTTAGGCCTGATTCAGGTAGGATCGGGCCTAAATGGGCAGTTGGACATCCCTCTCACAATCCAGGACTGCTGGCTCCCAAGTGCTCACCCGTCTGCCTCCCTGATTGCCCCTAACTGCTTCTGCCTGCCAGCCTGATCACCCCCTAACCACTCCCCTGCCAACTTGTTTGCCCCAACTGCCCTCCCTTGCAGGCCTGGTCCCTTCCAACTACCCTCCCCTTCTGGCCATCTTGTGGTTGCCATCTTGTATCTACATGGGGCCAGCCATCTTGTGTGTTGTAGTGATGGTCAATTTGCATATTACTCTTTTATTAGATAGGATTGAGGCCTGCTGCACAGGTGGGGGCCAGCTGGTTTGCCCTGAAAGGTGTCCCAGATTAGGTTGGGGGTTCCCTTGGGGTATGGGATGGCCTGGGTGAGGGGCCTGTGGTAGTTTGCAGGCCAACTACACCCCCTGACGACCCAAGCAGAGGCCCTGGTATCTGGGATTTATTTTCTATAATTGAAACTTCGTAGCCTTGAGTGGAGCCAAGCCTCCTGCTTGCTCCATGGCCGCAGCCATTTCTATTGAGATTTACTTATCTTCTATAATTGAAACTTTGTAGCCTTCAGCAGAATCCAAGGTAGGCCATGGTATGCGGAAAGCTCGGCTTCTTCCATTGCCAGGAAAACCTAAGCCTCCTGCTCTCTCTGTGGCTGCAGCCATCTTGGTTGGGTAAATTTACATAATCACTCCTGATTGGTTGGTGGGTGTAACAATGATGGTTAATTTGCATATTACTCTTTTATTATATAGGATTGCTTGCATTTAAATTTTTTTTTTCTTTCATTGCCTGTATCTTGGTACCAGAGCTTATGGTCAAATATATGGACACAGAATCACTGTCAAATTGATGTAGGTTGTTGTTTGTATTATTGCTAATCCCATCACATTTTACTTGCATTATTGCAGTAATATCCTAATTATTACAGTAATGTTTTCTTATCTTCTAACCTCTTCCCCGCCCCAATCCCTCCTTAAAACGTATCTTCCAAAAGTGTCACCACTTAGCTTTTCGAAAAACATTGCTTATTAAATATCAGGCTCTCTGTGGCCTTCTAGATAAAGACCAAACACCTTGTCATGGCCTTCTGCAACCCAGCTACAAGTTTCCTTTCTTAACTTATTTACTACCATTTCATGCCCATGCATCCTTCCTCCTTAATCTCCCTGCCCTGGCCCCTCAGGACTTTTGATTATCTGATTGTGTTTTCTACATTCATGCCTTTATTCTCTTTGCCTGCTGGGTCATTCCTCCCTTTTCACCTGGCAAATTCTGGTTATCATTACGTTTATAAGTTTGTTGTTCTCTGTGATCTCAAAGAATTTTGATTTTGTACATGCTTCTGGCTCTCCTCTTCATGAGAATTCCTTTAAGTTAGAGTCTAAATTACTTATTTTGTGTCTTTGTAGCCTTAATTTAGGCCGGCAAAATCGATAAATTTAATTGTACCATATTTTTTGTTTATTTTTGGTTTTGTTTTGATTTTTAGAGAGAGGAAGGGGAGGAGAGAGAGAGAGAGAGAGAGAGAGAGAGAGAGAGAGAGAGAGAGAGAGACATCAATTGGCTGCCTCCCATACTGGGAATTCAGTCTGCCATCCTTTGGTGTGTGGGATGACACTTCAACCAACTGAGCCACACCACCACGCTGCACCTTATTTGTTTTTAAGTGCAGTATTTTATAAGCTCATTTGTAGGGGCTATAGTCTGTTAAGCTTGTGTTACACTTTGATCACATGAGCACTTTAAAAAATATATATTTTATTGATTTTCAACAGAGAGGAAGGAAAAGGGATAGAGAGTTAGAAACATCGATGAGAGAGAAACATCGATCAGCTGCCTCCTGCACACCTCCTGCTGGGGTTGTGCCCACAACCAAGGTACATACCCTTGACGGGAATCGAACCTGGGACCTTTCAGTCTGCAGGCCAATGCTCTATCCACTGAATCAAACCAGCTAGGACCACATGAGCACTTTAAAATATACTGTGCTATTTGATGTAGAGTATATCTGTATTTATATACATCCTGTAAATACAGAGATTGTTGGTGCTCTAAGAATTAATGAGTTCTTCATTATTTTGAAGGAGTTAGTGCGTTCTTCTTTTATAGTAAATTGATAGAATGAATTCCTTCGTTCTATGACCTTGCTCCTGTATACCTTGAGCAGAGTACTATATTACTTACTAATATATGAGTTTAGGTGTGTCTTTTTTAAAAAATTGAGTTCTAATTTGCCTTTTAAAAAAAATGATTTCAGAGAGAGGAAGGGAGAGGGGGAGATAGCAACATCAATGATGAGAGAGAATCATCTGCCGACTGCCTCCTGCCTACCTCCCACTGGGGAGCAAGCCCGCAACCTGGGCACATGCCCCAACCAGGATTCAAGACCAGGGACCAAACCGTGACTTCTTGGCTCAGAGATTGACGCTCTACCACTGAGTAACCCCAGCCAGGCTTTTTTTTTTTTCAATGATAATACTGAATTGGAAGCTGAAAATTGCATGCTCTTTAGTATTCATGATAACTTTCGTTGCTTGAAGAGGGAACAGGTCTGGTGTTTCTGGTCTGTGGTAGCAAGTGGAATGACCTTTTAAAAATTCGTTAGAAATCTCTGAGCTGGGGTTTTTGCATGTGTTATTTTGAAAAGGATCTTGCCTGCTTTCCCCTTTTGAGGCTCTCATCTCCCTCCTCTCCCAAACCCTGCAGACAGCACTCCTTTAACCCAGGGCCCCCAAACAATGTTACTACTCAATTTAAGTTAGTATGAATTTCCTCAAAGAGGTGCAATAGCATATTATTATTAATATAAAGAAATTAGTAGTAGAAATGTTTATATGACTTTAAAAAAGTTAAAAGATAAAAAAGACCACAACACATTAAGTTGTAAATAGAATTTTATGTTTGATTATTGCTAAATCTTATCCCTCTCCCCTCTGCTCATCTTCTTGAATTTTGAAAGGAGGAAACCAATTATAATATATTTTTTCCTTTGCTCTCTTCCCTTTTTTCAGTTCATTTGTTTTAGAGATACATTTGGGAGCTGGTGTGTTGGGAGTAAAGTATTGGAAGGAGAGATAACTCATTTGTTATTAATCAAGGACATTCCATGCTTTGGCAAGATTCTATTCTGAAGTGTTTCCTGTTGACTTTTGCTGTCAACAGTAGACAAGCATACTTCACTCTCCTTTTAATTGTTATTTTTTCCTCTCTTTGTTTTCCAAGGCCACTTATAAGTAAGTTTCTAAATGCTGTAATATGTATTGTTTGTTAGTGTTATGTATTTAGTACTGTTTATTACTATGATGTGCTGTCAGTAAAAAAAATTCTTTGCAAGCACCTACAATGTGAAGAAATACCCTTTTAGCAGACATTTTTAGGATGTCATTATATAATATGGAAAAAGCATGAAATTTTAGAGTCAGGTGGATACTATTACATTTGTTGACTTTTATAGATGAAAATGGAAACTGAGGCACAGTGAGATGAAATGAATCATATTAAGGGGGACCCTAAGATGTTTCTCCTAATTTCTAGACTAGTGCACTTACCTGTATTTCCCAAGTCTTTTAACCAAAGAACTCATCATGGTCTCACTTTCAAAAAGTACATTTTAACTGATAGTTTGTTTTCCTATTTTTTTAATTTTTCATACCTTAAGCTGTCAATCAGCTTTGAATCATATTTTAAAACTACTAATATGAAACTAGCCAGAAGGCAGATACCTAAAACTTTACCTCAGAGAAGGCTGAGGGTATGGTTTCTCTCAGATGTTCTGAAAAACTGAAACTGGTCAAGAAACACCTGTCCACCCTTTGTGGACACCTGGAGGGCACCCGGAGGTCTTACGCCATCAAGTAGGGAATTACTGTAGTAAATGATACTTTTGTGGGAGTCACTGGGGATTGGATTCTGAAGTCTGCTCATGGATGCTCTGAGACCCTCTTGTCTAAAAGGAACTTCAGGGGTAATCTTGATCTAGAGGAATCTTTAAAAACAGGTTTATTGAGATATAATTCACATAACAAGCAATCAATCCTTTTAAAGTTTTTTAGTATATTCATAGGGCTGTACAGCCACCACGAAACTTGAACTTTAGAACATTTTTGTCCTGCCGAAAAGAACCTCTGGTCCGGTATAATTTCTAGTGTGTGTGTGGGGGTGGTCCTGCAGAAGACAGCAGATTGATGTTTCTCTCTCATTGATGTTTCTGTTTCTCTCCCTCTCCCTTCTTCCCCCCCCAAAAAAATCAATAAAATAAAAAAAGGAAACCACAAAAAATGCTGTACTTCTCTAGCCTTAAGCAATTACTTGCTCTCTCTATAGAAATGGAATCTGTATAAATGGAATCACACAACATGTGGTCTTTTTTACTGGCTTTTACTTGGCATAATGTTTTCAAGTCATCCATGTTATAACATCAGTATTTCATTCTTGTCTGTTGCCAAATAATATTCCATTGTATGGGTACTGGAGGCCCGATGCACAAAATTCATGCCTCCCATCGCTGCGACTTTGTCCAGAAGGTTGTCCTGTCTAATTAGCACATTATGCTTTTATTATTATAGATACCACAGTTTATTAATCTATTCACTAATTGATGGGTTTGACTATTATTAATAATGCTCCTTTGAACACTCATGTACAAATTTATGTGTGGAATGTTTTTATTTATCTTGGGTATATACCTAGTGGTGAAATTGCTGGATCATATAGTAACTCTGTGAGGATCTTTCAATCTGTTTTCTAAGGTGGCTGTACCATTTTATATTCCTACTAGCAATAATGTATGAAGGTTCCAATTTCTCCACATCTTTGCCAATGCTCGTTGTCTGTCTTTTGATTGTAGAATTCTAGTTTGTGAATGGTATCATATTATGGCTTTGATTTGTATTTCCCTAATAGCTTATGGGTTTGAGCACTTTTTCATGTACTCATTGGCCATTTTTATATCTTCCTAAGAGAAATGTCTATCCAAATTCTTAGCCCGTTTTTTAATTGAGTTATTTGTTGTTTTTTTATTGAGTTGTGAGAGTTCTGTGTGTGTGTATGTGTGTGTACATATAAAATATATATGTATACATATATAAATATATACTAATATAATCAGCTTTGTGATTTGCAAACATATACAGTATTTTCCCACTCTGAAAGAATCACCTGAGGTGATTTTTACATTCACTGAATTTTGAGAACCACTGAAGTGATGGAAAGAAGAAGTACTTTGAAGGTAGACCAGAGATTGAAAACCAGTTCTGCCACTTATTAGCTGGGTTATCTTGGGGAAGAGAATAAGGTTCTCTGAGCCTCATATTTTATGTATATAAAATAAGGTGAATGCCCACTTTTTGCTTTTCTGCAAGAGTTAAATGAGATATATGAAATGCCCACTGTGCTAGGTATTCAGCATTGGAAACTACTGTTAGTGGAAATTGAAGGCAGGGAATGATGTTGACTTATTCAATGTAACAGAAAAAGTCATTGTTTCATTAATTCTAAGAGAAGCACTGTTTTTACATTTTTACACTTTTGAAATTCAGATAATTGTTACAGTTGCTTTTGGCCATGATGCAGTTGTCATTGTCTTTATGCATAGAATTTGCACAATAGGTACCAGCAGGCTGGAAGAAAATCCCAGAGATAAAGGTTGGAATACAAATATTGGAGCACTTGGGCTTTTGGTGGCACAGGTTATGATATTGTGGCGCCCTGGCCAGTGTGGCTCAGTTGGTTGAATGTGGTTCTGTGTATCAAAAGGTTGCTGGTTTGTACCCTCGCTGGTTTGGCTCAGTGGATAGAGCATGGACCTGCAGACTGAAGGGTCCTGGGTTAGATTCTAGTCAAGGGCACGTGCTTGGGCTGCAGGCTCAATCCCCAGTAGGGGGCATGCAGGAGACAGCCAGTGATCCTCTCTCATCATTTATGTTTTTCTTCTCCCTTCCTCTCTGAAATCTATCTATCTACCTATCTATAATTTTTTATTTTTTTTAATTATTTTTTTATATTTTATTGATTTTTTTACAGAGAGGAAGGGAGAGGGATAGAAAGTCAGAAACATCGATGAGAGAGAGACATCGATCAGCTGCCTCTTGCACGACCCCTACTGGAGATGTGCCTGCAGCCAAGGTACATGCCCTTGCCGGAATCGAACCCCGGGCCCTTCAGTCCGCAGTCCGACGCTCTATCCACTGAGCCAAACCGGTCTCGGCTATATATATATATATATAATTTTTTTAAAGGGATGATAGTTTGATTCCCAGTCAGAGCACATGCCCAGGTTGTGAACTTGATCCCCAGTTGAAGTACATGTGGGAGGTATCCATTTGATGTTTCTCTCTCCCTTTTTCCTCTCCCTTTCTCTCTAAAATAAATTAATACAACAACATATGATATTGTGTAGGAAAACATGGGTATTAATGATTAATTCAAAAGAGTTCAAGTCTGAATGTGGCCAGTTTATGCACCAATTTATTTTATCTTTTAGAAATTATGCACAAGAATAATACATGCTAAAAATATAAGTTTAAAAGTTATTTTAATAAGAATATATAAAATAGTAAGTGTCAGGCTATTGTTTCAATTTTTCCCCCCAAATACCTCACAATGGCTTATCGATTACTTTACATTAAAGTTACTTGACAAGCAAGAACCACGTGTAAGAAGGCATGTTGACCCTCGCTTGTCTTTTTTTAAATTTTTAAATTTTTTTATCTTAATTGTTCAGTTTATTAATTACATTATTCTCCCTTTTTTCCCCCTATAGTTCCCCACCACCTGGTACCCATACCACCCTCCGCCCTCACCTCCCCCACACTGTCCTCTCCCATAGGTGCATGATTTCTGTCCAGTCTCTTGCTGCACTTCTCACACCCCTTTTCTCCCCAAGAATTGTCAGTCCATTCCCTCTCTATGCCCATGATTCTGTTATATTCACCACTTTATCCTATTCATCAGATTTTTAATTCACTTGATTTTTAGATTCATTTGTTGATAGATGTGTATTTGTTGTTCATAATTTAGATTTTCACCTTTTTCTTCTTCCTCTTCTTAAAGAATATCTTTCAGCATTTCGTATAATATTGATTTGGTGGTGATGAACTCCTTTAGCCTTTTCTTATCTGCGAAGCACTTTATCTGACCTTCAATTCTGAATGATAGCTTTTCTGGGTAGAGTAATCTTGGTTGTAGATTCTTGCTATTGATCACTTTGAATATTTCTTGCCACTCCGTCTGGCCTGCATCGTTTCTGTTGAGAAATCCATTGACAATCGTATGGGTGCTCCCTTATAGGTAACTAACTGTTTTTCTCTTGCTGCTTTTAATATTCTCTCTTGGTCTTTTGCTCTTGGCATTTGAATTATGATGTGCCTTGGTGTGGTCCTCTTAGGGTTCCTATATATTGGGGTTCGGTATGCTTCTTGGACTCCTAAGTCAATTTCTTTCACCGGGTGTGGGAAGTTTTTGGTCACTATTTCTTCAAATAGGTTTTCATTGTCTTGCTCTCTCTCTTTTTCTGGCACCCCTATAATTCGGATGTTGGTATGCTTGAGGTTGTCCCAGAGGCCCCTTACACTATCTTCAATTTTTTGGATTCTTTTTGTTTCTTGCTTTTCCAGCTGAGTAGATTTTATCCCTTTTTATTTCAAATCTTTAACTTGGTTCTTGCAGTCCTCTGGAGTACTTTTAGGTCTTTGTATAATATTTTTTATTTCAGTCAGTGTATGCTTAATTTCTAGTTGGTCCATTTTCACATCCTTGAGGGTCTTATTCATATCCTCGTAGGTCTCGTTCATTTCCTTGTAGGTCTTTTCTTGTTCATTTCCTCGTAGGTCTTGTTCATTTCCTCATAGGTCTCGGCCTTTTCTAGGAGCCTCTTGAAAAGCCTTATAACCGTGGTTTTCAATTCTATGTCCAGTCGTTTTTTTCCCTCCATTTCTTTCACATCTGATTTCTTTCCATGTCTCTGCATGGTGGCTGCTTTCCTGAGTTGGTCAATTAGCTTTGTGTGGTAAATGCTCCCTAAGGGACAGTGGCTTAGCCTCCCTAGTTACCTGAGGTGGATATGGGTTGCACAATCTTGTTGAAGTTAAGCCTAGATTATTGTTGTTAACACTAGGAGGGTTTGACCTCCAGGCCAATTGGCTGTGAGGCTCAGCCATGCTCAGGTTGAATGGGCACAATCTCCAGGCCAAGCAGGCAGTGTCAGCTGCGCCCTATGCGGTCCCTGGGACTCTGTGCCAGGTGGCAGTGGCTGCCAGCACTTCTGAGAGAGAGCTGCTGAGGAGCTCCACCTGCTGCCGGACAATTCAGCCTCCCCAAATGAGTCTGCACACCCAACGTCTCACCCAGGGTCGTAAAACAATGCAGTTTGGTGGTTTCCTGAACGAGAGAGTAAGTCACGAGTCCTCTCTGCGTGGTCACGCAGCTGTGCTGTTCCCAAGTTCACGCGCACTCTGCACAAGCTTTCCCTCTCCACAAGCTTGCAGACCCTTGCAGTGCCTGAGTTTTGGCATGCTTCCCCACTGTCCAGTTTTTACTCTGTATGATTGTGGGTTCTCTGGACTTTGCCTGGAGCTGTGGAATCAGTGCAGTGGGATGTCTTTGTCTCCCTCATTCGAGAAAACCGGCCAGTTTTTCAGCTGCCCTATCCGCTGGCGCGTGCACAGCTCCAAACCTCTCTCGGTGCGTATCTTCAACACTGTCCGCCGCTGCTCCTCCGAGTCACAGTGTCTTATCTTCACTTTTATTTGTGGAATTTTCACTCAGCCAGCTTTCCGGTGATTCTGGATGATGTTTGTTCTTTCGTTAAGTTGTAGTTTTGAAATTGCTGTGTATGGCAGCAAGATAGGTGTTTACCTATGCCGCCATCTTGGTTCCTCCCCCTCTCTGTTTCAATTTAGTTGGCAGCATTTTTCCATAGTGGAACATAATGTATCTTGCAACTATTGATATTTTAGATATGATAAAAACTGGAAGCTGCAGATCAGGTACTGGCATTTTAGATATGATAAACCTGGAAGCAGCAGATCAGGTACTTCACTTACTCAGCAATCATTGTTGCTTTTCAATCTAGTGTCTTTTCAGATTAGAATTTAAAAGTGATGCAAATCATGAGATGGAGAATTTTTAAAAAACAGGGTTACAAAGAAAAAGAGAAGTAGGACCATAAATGTTTCTTTGAGGAGGGGGGGAAGATGACCTGATTTTAAAATTAAAAGAAAACATGAAACTTCAACTGACTAAATTAATTTAAATTTTAAATATATACTTCCACATTATGGTCAGTTGTGGAGGAGACCAAGAGTAGGAGATACAAACTAGGCAGAAAAAGAAACAGGGAAATAGAGGTTGAGAGGGTCTATTTTTAAATATATTTTATTGATTTTTTACAGAGAGGAAGGGAGAGGGACAGAAAGCTAGAAACATGGATGAGAGATTTCTTTTTACAGAGAGAAAGAGAGAGGGAGAGGGACAGAGAGTTAGAAACATCAATGAGAGAGAAACATCGATCAGCTGCGTCCTGCGCACCCCCCACTGGGGATGTGCCCACAACCAAGGTACATGCCCTTGACCAGAATCGAACCGGGGACCCTTTAGTCTGCAGGTCGAAGCTCTGTTCACTGAGCCAAACTGGTTTAGGCTTGAGAGGGTCTAGTTAATAAATAAAACTTGTCCAGACCAGTGCTTACTTCAATTGAAAGAGTCAGGTTTTAGTAATACCTCTTCCTATTGCTATTTAGTAATTTATGAACTCATAAACCATTGTTCACAGATCTTTATGTACTCCTAAAATTTGAATATTTGGTTCTGAATGGGATAGCCATTGCAGCCCACTTCGGGGAGAAGTTGCTTTATGATTTATAGACTTGAATGGAGCATCCTTTCATGAACCAGATGGAATTTAACTAGGGACTAATAATGAGTGTTACCTATCACTTGGGTTAAGAATAGAGGTGTTGAAGAATGTTGTGTGCACCCTTTCTTGACTTGGTCTTTTTAGCCCCACCCAGGTATATAAGTAGGAGAGATGGTGATAGTGATGTGTGTTGTAGGGTATGCTGCAACTAACACTAGCTTAGAGGCATACAGCCTGGCTTGAATTCTAGTTCTTAATCTCTTATTAACTGTGCAATTTTGGCCACAAGTCACCTAAATTTCTTCGAGCTTCATGTTTCTCATCAGTAAAATGGTAATAATTATATTTTATGGAGTTATTTTTATAATGAAACACAGCAATGCATGTGAAAGCTCTCTTGCATAGTGTCTGGAACATAAAAGATGCTCAGTAACTGCATGGGGACTGTGATTTTAAGTAATTGTGAACATCAACTCAGAAATTATGGTCTTGTCATCCCCTAAGGAATTAACCCGTGAATTAAAAAATGTAATGGACTTCAAAAATAAACTGTTCAAGTAATTCTAAAGAATTTATTTCACCAAATTCAGCAGTCCTAGGTACCATCCATTGCTCTCTTCCCTATTGCTGGATGGGTTCTGCAACTCCAACCAAGCATGATATTCTCATGCAACGTTAGGTGGAAGAAGAGAAGGGAAGAACAGTGCCTCCTTATGCAAAATTTCCCTTCCTTCTTCCCCTCCTCCTTTACATCTATTAGTGAAGACAATTTCTATGAGAAATTATCCCAGCAGACTTTCCCTTATATCTCGTTGGCTGACTTTGCTTCGAATGCCCGTGCATGCTTAGCTGCAAAGGAGGCTGGGGATGCGCTTATCTTCTCGTAGAGGTGTTTTTTGCCAGCAAGAAATAGGGGTTGGTTACTAGTAAATGGCTTTTGCCACATACTGTTTTGCCTGTTTGCCACAGGGACTCATTTCTCATTTACTTCTAGTGCTGGCCATAAAAGTGTAAAAAACAAGTTAGGGTTATTAGATTGTGAAAGACAGCTAGAATGCCAGTTTTCCCCAGACAGATTGGGAATAAGGAACTCTTTAGAAACCTTATATCTCCTCCTCCCAACTACTTTTGAATTAAATGTCTTAAGTCATGAGTAGGTTTTTGTATTGCCATAGGTAGGCCAGTCAGCCAGGAGTCTTTTAGGATTCTCCTTTTAGGAATGCTGGAGTGGTTCAATATCTCGTCACTTTTAGTCTTCTGATAATTTGGAGAAATGGTGCCTGAGGGCCCACTATTCAGTTGTATTTTTGCTGCATTCCTTTTACTACTCAGGTGAAAGTGTTAATATGTAGTAAAGTGGTTAATCTGAAAGCAAGGAAGGACAAATAAGAGCAAAAGTACCGCTAGCTGAATAATTTGCCCCTTAATTGAGGATTGGCAATTACCACCTGAGGAGGCTTGTGGTGGTAAGTCAGTGTTTTTCTTTGTAAATTCTTCGAATGTTCCGCTTGAATCCCACAGATGCTGTTCTGTTTTGTTGGTGTCAGTGTTCAGGAATGATCTGCTGCATAAGCAGGAGTTACTTTCTGAGTCTGGTTTGTGCTGTTGGCTCCTCAGTGATTAATTTGGGAACTAGGCACAGAAACTTGTAACCCTCTGCTTTGTTCTTGCTGCAGATTTCCTGTCATGTGCTGGTCAGGACCAAGTTAACAGAACTTGGCTGGTATTTTTATTTCATTTTATTGTGTCCTCGAAGTATCCCTTGGTTATGCTTTATTTTAACATTTCATTTGACCTCCTTCTTGGCATTCATGTGTGTCTTGTCATCCAGATGTTTTCTGTTTTGTAAACTTTGCAATAATCCCAATTCAAAAAGAGAATGTTATTTCTGGTGTTATGAAAAGTATTAGCATGTCCATGGTCCCACAGGAAACAACTGGGAGTATATGTCCCTGGATTATATTTTAGCAGTATTGGTTTTCCCCCATTGGCGGCTGGAGAAGGGGGGTGAGAGGCAGAGACTTTTTATTATATACTTTTTTTTTTTAGGTATGTTTTGAATTATGGAACTAAATATTCCCTATTCTCAAAACTAAAATTAAGTGATTTTGTATTGGTAACATTTTTTGCATGTCTGTTAATATAAATGTTGTAAAAATTCATACTAGTTGATGATAAAATACCATTTTAGGCTTTTAATTAGTTTTTAGTGAAGTTATTTTTATTACTAATAGACTTTACAGTATATTTCTAATATGTACAAGTATTAAGAATACTTGATTCACAAACTTCTTTTCCTTTTTTAAAAAAATTATGTTAATCCTCACCTGAAGATATTTTTTCCATTGATTTTTAGAGAGAATGGAAGGGGACAGCAGGGAAGGAAGAAGGGTGGGAAGGTGGGGGTGGGGGAGAGAGAGAAAGAGACAGACAGACAGACATTTATTGGGTGCCTCCCGTATGCCCCAATGGGGCAAAGATGGAACCTTGCCTAGGAATCAAACCCAAGACTCTTCAGTGGGCAGGTCACCACTCTGTCCATTGAACCGCACTGGCCATAACATAAACTTCCTATCTAATAAGAGAGTAACATGCAAATGTGACCATACCTTGGCTCCTGATTGGCTATGCTACCAGCCAATCAGGAGCAGGGGGCGGGGCCAAGCAGGGGCTGAGCAGTGCGAGGGCTGGGCCCCAGGGCTGGAGATGAAGCAGTAGCAGCGGCGAGTGCCAGGGTGCCCTGGCCGCCCCAGCTGTGTGCGGAGGCAGCTGGGCAGGGACGGTGGCTGGGAGTGCCCCTCGGCCCTTGTGCACTGTGCACGGAGGCGGCTGGGCAGGGGCGGCAGCTGGGAGTACCCCGCTGCCCCTGTGTGTTGCACGGGGAAGCGGCAGGGTGGGGCCCAGCCCCCGGGCGCTGCGTTTGGAAGTGGCAGTGAGCACCCAGTACCTGGGCCAGGTGGTCACAGGCAGCTGGGACTGAGCTGAACAGGGAGATGGCTGGGTGCCCAAGGCCGGCTTTAGGACTTGGGCAGGCTGGGGTGAGCCATCAGTTGGACATCCCCTAAGGGCTCCCAGTATGTGAGAGGGGTCTGGTTGGGCTGAGGGACCACCCACCCCCAGTGCACGAATTTTGTGCACAGGGCCACTAGTTTCTTCATAAAATGATTGGTCTTTAGCTGGTTGTAGCTTGGAGTTAGGGAAACAGGCTGTGTGCTACTTTCCTTTCCTTCTGTATTATGGAATTGTTTTGTCCCGAAAGAGGCAAACATTTAAGGTGTTCAGATTCCTCTCTAGTCTCAAATTTTATTTTATCTGACTTTATCCAAAAGTTTTACATTATAGTCATTTAAAATATTGTTTCTGTGGTAAGATGTATTTTATATTATTAGCCAACTTTTTCCATGGGGAACTGTTTCGTCTGTGTTATTATAGAAGTATTTTATATAAATAGTTTTCTCAGCTATATTGAGCTAATTGAATATTTTTAGTATTCTATTTTCAACTCGTGCATTTTTAGCTCTACCTCTTTCTGTTTTTCAAGTGGTTCTAGTTGTTACACCACACATCTTTAATTTATCACTGTATACTTAGAGTTAATATTATACCACTCCACATAAGATACTTACAAACAATTCAGTTACTCCATCCCAGCTTTTGTGCTGCACACTTTATAAACCTTATAATACAATGTTAGTTGTGCTTTAAACACAGTTATCTTTTACAGAGATTAAGAGAAGGAAAAGCGTCTTTTATGTTTACCAATTTTAGCTCTCTTCTTTCCTTCCCAAGATCAGCACAGAGTTTAGAATTTCAATCTGCTATCATTTCCTTTTTGGCTGAAGAAGTTCCTTCAATTTCTAGTGCAGTTTGCTGATGACAATTCTCTTAGCTTTCACTTATCTGAAAGTGTCTGTACTTCACCCTGTTTTTGGAAGATAATTTTTGTAGGATATAGAATTCTGGGTTGACAGCTGGCCACTCCATTGTCTTCTGGCCTTTACTGTTTCTGATGGAAGTTAGCTATTATTTATTTACTAGTTCTCTTCTGTGTAATGTGCCTCCTCTCCCCGCATAGCCTTTTCCTCATTATGTTCAGTTTTCTGCACTTTGAATGTGATGTAAGCAATGGGGTATCTTTACTTGGACTGAACTGATTTTTTAAAAAAAATCTATAGGTGATAGTTTTCAACAAAAATATTTTTTTCTATCCCATTCTCTGTTCTTTGCTTTTTGGACTCCAAGTACACATATGTTAAACTGATTTTAATCTGTGTTCTTTGGATTGGCTAATTTCTGTTTGTCTCTCTTCTGTAGTTTGAAATCGACCTTTAAACCCATCTAGTACAGTTTACATTTCTATTTTGTACCTTTAAGTGCTAGAATATTTATAATATTTATAAAAGCTGTTTTAAAACTCTTGCCTGCAGTTTCTTTCCAACATTGCAGTCATGCCATGGTCTGTTTCTATGGAATGCTTCTGTGATTATGGATCATGTTTTCCTGCTTATTTGCATATTTAGTAATTTTTATTAATTAGGCATGTGGATGACACATCATAAGAAGTCTCTGTTGTTTTGTCTCTCTTTAGAGAGTGTTGAATTTGCAGGTTTCAACTGAAAGCCTGAATGTCCAGGGTGTACAGCTGTGTCTCTGTACTGAGCTATTCCTGGCTGAACTGGAATTCCACTTTTAAAAAATGTTTTTATTGATTTTTAGAGAGAACGGGAGAGGGATAGAGAAATAGAAACATCAATAACAGAGAAACATCATGGATTGGCTGCTTCCTGTACAACCGCTGCTGGGGATCAGTCCTGAAACACGGGCATGTGTCCCAACAGAATGGAACCTATGACCTCTTGGTTCCAGGTCAACACTCCACCACTGAGCCGCACTGGCGGAATGAATTCCACTGTTTTGCAGAAATGTGCAGCTTCTGGTATTTGTTCAGCTCTCGGGCGTGACTTTACTACACCTTCTGGAATCTCACCCTGGCTAATCTGTTCCTCAGTACTCAGAAAAGGGTGGTTAAGGAACCCCCCATGTAGATTTCTGGGGCCACCCCTTTTGCGTTGTTGCTTCCCTTCTAGTGTCTGTCCTATCAATTCTAGCCCACCCCAGGAGCCTAGAACTGGAATCTCTGCATCTCAGTTCCGTGAGACCATCATGCTTGGCTGAGGCTCCACTTTCCTGTGATACAGTTGGGAAAGTGTCCCGCGCAGAAAGCTGGAGTGATTGTGATTCACACCTCCTGTGTGCTGGCTGTTTCATACCTGAAAAGAATAGAGTTATATATTTTATCCAGTTTTATAGATAGTACTTAGAAGGCTAGTCTGGTGCCAGTTACCTCATCATGGCTAGAAATGGAAGTCTACTTCTCCGATGTATTGGAGGAAGATATTTAACCGTCTTTAAATACCTAAGTAAAATTATGTATTTATACATATTTAATATCTATATAGTCTTAATCCTCTGCTTTTGGATATATGAGTTTAGATATTCCATATCTAAATGTATGTATACTGTAGCATAGGAATTTTTTTAGCAGCTTTATTAAGGTATAATTCATATACTATGTAATTCACTCATTTAAAATGTATAATTTGGTGGCTTTTGATATATTCATCCATTACCACATCAACTTTAGAACATTTGCATTACCACACACACACACACAAACCCCACATTCCTTAGCCATTATCCCTCCCCTCTCCCTCATTTGCCCAGCCCTAGGCAACCACTAATGTACTTTCTATAGATTTATTTGTTATAGGCATTTCATATACATGACATGGTACAGTATCTGGTCTGTTCTAATTGGGTTCTTTCCCACTCAGCGTAGTGTTTTCAAGGTTCATTAATGTAGCATCTATCAGTACTTAATTCCGTGCTAAATAATATTCCATTGTTTGTATAAATCATATTTTATTAATCCACTTATCAGTTGATGAACATTTGGATTGTTTTGCTTTTGCCTATTTTGCGTAACACTTCTATGAACGTTCATGTGTAAGTTTTTTTCATGTATATCTGTTTTCATTTCTCTTGGGTTATGCCTAAGAGTAGAATTGCTGAGTAATCTGTTAACTCTATGTTTTACTATTTTAGCAACTGCCAGACTGTTTTTCAAAGGAACTTCCCCATTTTATATTCCCACCAGCAATGTATGAGGGCTCCAGTTTCTCTATATCCTGCCACATTTGCTTTTGAACATTAATTATACTAGTATATCAAAGCCTCCTAGGAATTATGCATTATATTATTACTAGTGGCCTGGTGCATGAAATTTGTGCACATTAAAAGGGGATTAATTAGAGGAAATATTTTAGTATTGATGTTTGCCCTTTATAATAGAACTGTCAAACATGAAAAAAATTAGTAAAATGTATATGCAAATATTTCTCCTGTAAGAGTCTGGGGCACACCATGGGACCCAGAGTCAAGTCCCCACCCACCCACGTGCACCTCCAAATCACGTGAGACACAGACTCAGCCGCCCTTCCCCCCTATTGAGCTAGATCCAGACTTGGCTGATTCCATCCTTATCAAGCCCTGCCAGGCAGGAGGCACAGCCTGAGGTCCCCTGTCAAGCCCCATGGAGGAAGGGGGACGCTCATAGCCTTGGGTCCTTGCTGATTAAGGCTTGTTACGGGAACTCAGCCTCTGCTGTGGGTGTAGCCATCTTGTGTTACGGAAAACCCTGCCTCCACTGTGGGTGTCACCATCTTTGTAGCAGAGTGATGGTCAATTTGCATATTCCCTCTTTATTATATAGGATTAGATTAGAGGCCTGGTGTGTGGAGTTGTGCACCAATGGGGTCCCTTGGCCTGGCCTGTGGGGATCAGGCTGAAACCAGCTCTCTGACATCCCCCGAGGGGTCCCGGGTTACGAGAGGATGCAGGCCAGGCCGAGGTACCCTACTGGTGCACGATTGGAGCTGGGGAGGGAGCATGAGAGGGCTCCAGGGCATGTCTGGCCCATCTCGCCCAGTCCTAATCAGCCAGACCCCAGCAGCAAGCTGACCTACTGGTTGGGGCATCTGCTCCCTGGTGGTCAGTGCGCATCATGGCAGTTTTTCTAATGGTTGGACACTTAGCATGTTAGGCTTTTATCATATAGGATCATAGAACTAAGAAATGAAAGAACTGGGTTTTAACCTGGGTATATGTGACTTTAAATTTTAAGTTCTTTCTCTTATTGAAAACTATCTCTATAGCTATCGCTGTTAAAATCAAGTGTTATTTTCATAGTATTCCAAGCAGTGAGAGGGCCTATGCAGATACTTTCTCAACTTTTATTGGGTCTTGGCAGAAATCCATTGAACCTAGAACATCTTTTCCCTGGTTTTGATTGCTGTTTTTTTGAAAATAGAAGACACTTGTCTTTTCCTCGGAATTATTTTAAATAATTGGGGGCACATCATTTTCAGTGCCCGCCATGTCCAGACTTTGTAGATGGAGGATGTAGTATCTTGTTTCAAGAACTGCTATGTAGAATAGACACCAAAGGAGAGGTGTAAGATTCAGTGCCTGGCATAACTTTCAGTCTGGCTGAGTTGGTACAGGAGCGGAAGAAAATCATTGGGGTTTCATGTTTTTGTTTTTTCTGATCCAGGATTGTTGAAAGATTGTGTGAAACACTGAACTTTTAGGGATCATTTGGCTCTTCTGATAATTATATATGGGGTTTAGGTTAGATTTTGAGATATTTCCATAGTTGAAAATGCCCTTAACTTCTTTTTTGCTGTAAGTTAAGACCAGACAGTTTTGTGGTGACTGAGTGAAGGAGGCAGTTTCTGAATGAACTAAAGGTGAACACAGTGTTCCCAGGTGAACTTGATTATGAATCTTCTGACAAGATGGTTTTGGCAACTTGGTTAGTGTTGATAAATCTTAATGGAAATTCATGTGTTTATAGTCATGCACCACATCACTTATTATGTAGCAAGGTGTTTTTTGTTTTTGTTTTGGCTACTTAATTATGTTTATTTTCAACTTTTTGGCAGTGTACATAAAATAAAAATACTCCACAAATAGCTTATAATCAGCTCATATTGGGTGGTAGACATGTATATAATCTTATGATACTTTATATCAGTAAACTCACTTTAATGGAAAAAATTCTTAACATGTTAGAAACCAGTAGGTTATAAAAGTTACTGAAATATTTCTTAACTAGAATATAAATTGCTGTTAGCCCATTACAGTGTTTCATTTTGTATAGCTATATGCATAAAAACAAATATTCTTCTGAGGAGACATCATAATCCTAAATTTGCTTTCAGGAAAATGACCAGATTTCAAAGTTCCATTAGTTTATAAAAAATATAAATGAAATACTAATAAATTGTAAGACTTTGTTAAAATTTTTAAATGGTTTTGACAATGGCCTATTTTGTTAATATGTCTTTTGTCATTGATCTAGATCTAGTCTTTATATGTTAGTATACATGTATTGTAAGTCTTCAAAACTCCTATCTATTATACATTTGTATCATTTTAAGGAAGGAGAAAGCAAGGAAAAAGACTTCCCTGTTTAATTTTATGTGAGTAACTGCCATGGTGAAGGCTGTGAAAGGTTTATGGTGTATCTTTTAAATGTACAATGTGATTCATGGGTAAGGAGTAAGATATATCTTGCAGTAAATATAGTTAAAGGCAAATCATGTAGTAAAAGATTGTGTTAACTTAAATGGAATAAATGTTCATTTGATTACAATCTTTTCTCTGCCTTGATCTGAAAGGAATATGTGTTCCACTTGAATACAAGATTATCTGACTAATGAATGTCATCCTCTCTTTTCCTGGCAAAGAAAACTTGGCTTCTTAAATTGGGTCTCGAATGATATATCATAGATGAAAACATTTAAAGTCATGGATTCAAAGGTGAGTTTGATAATGAATCTCCTGACAAGATGGTTTTGGCAGCTTGGTTAGTATTGATAAATCTTTATGGAAATTCAGGGGTTTATGGTCATGCACGACATAACAAAATTTGGGTCAACGCCAGACTGCATATATAAAGATGGTCCATCTATAATAATAAAAGTATAATATGCAAATCGACTGAATGACCCAACAGCAGAACGACTGTCCAGACGACCTTCCGGACAACCTTCCGGACGACCATGCTATGACACCCACTAGCGCCAGGCCAGCCAAGGCGGGTGCAATGCGATTGGTCGGGGGCCCGGCCATCGCCCCATGATCGCCCTGCTGAGGGAGGCCCAGGCCACCGGCCAGCAGGGCGATCAGTCATTTAGGGGGCTCCACAATTGCCCCAAACAGGGAGCCCCAGACCACTGACTGGCAGGCTCTGGCCGATGGGTGGGGCCTCCCTCTTTGGGGCACTATTTATTGCCACAAAGAGGCTACCCCTTGGTGACACTGTGGGGCGACCTATTGTGGGGCCCAGGCAGGGTGGGCAGGGCCTACCTCTTTGGGGCGATCAGTGGCAAGCCCTGCAATTGATTGCCCCAAAAAGGGAGGCCCAGGCTACCCTGCCAGCTGCGCTGCAGTGGTTAGCCTGGGCCTCTCTCTGCGGGGGTGATTCATCATGAAGTCCGGCCTATGTGGGTGTGGCATACTTCTCTAGAGCAATTGATGGTGGGGCTCCCAGACTGTGAGAGGGCATAGGCCAGGCTGAGCGGGACGCCCCCACTCCCCAAGAGCACAAATTTTGTGCACCAGGCCTCTAGTAAGATATAATGGAGCTGACAATTTTCTATTGCCTAGCGATGTTGTAATGTTGTGGCACAACACATTGCTTACATGTTTGGGATGATGCTGGTATAAACAAATCTACTGCACTGCCGGTGGTATAAAAGTATAGAACATATAATTTGTACAGTGCATAATACTTAACAATGATAATAAACAACTGTTACTAGTTTACATATTTACTATACTGTACTTTTAATCTTTAGAGTGCAATCTTCTTATAAAAATAGTTTGTTGTAAAACAGTATGCTGTATTATACACAGCTGTCTCATACAACTTGTGTTTACCATATCTCTCTCTTTTTTAAAAATTTAATCTTTATTGTTCAATTTATTAATGACATTGTTCCCCTTTTTTTCCCCCCTATAGCTCCCCTCCACCCAGTACCCATCCCAACCTCCGCCCTCACCTCCCCCCACTGTCCTCTCCCATAGGTGCATGATTTTTGTCCAGTCTCTTGCTGCACCTCCCACACCCCTTTTCTCCCCAAGAATTGTCAGTCCATTCCCTCTCTATGCCCATGATTCTGTTATTTCCACCAGTTTATCTTATTCATCAGATTTTTAATTCACTTGATTTTTAGATTCATTTGTTGATAGATATTTATTTGTTGTTCATAATTTTTATTTTTACCTTTTTCTTCTTCCTCTTCTTAAAGAATACCTTTCAGCATTTCATGTAATATTGGTTTGGTGGTGATGAACTCCTTTAGCTTTTTCTTATCTGCGAAGCACTTTATCTGACCTTCAATTCTGAATGATAGCTTTGCTGGGTAGAGTAATTTTGGTTGTAGATTCTTGCTATTCATCACTTTGAATATTTCTTGCCACTCCCGTCTGGCCTGCATCGTTTCTGTTGAGAAATCAGCTGACAAGCATATGGGTGCTCCCTTATAGGTAACTAACTGTTTTTCTCTTGCTGCTCTTAATATTCTCTCTTTGTCTTTTGCTCTTGGCATTTTAATTATGATGTGCCTTGGTGTGGTCCTCTTTGGATTCCTATAGTTTGGGGTTCGGTGCGCTTCTTGGACTTTTAAGTCAATTTCTTTTACCAGGTGGGGAAGTTTCAGTCACTATTTCTTCAAATAGGTTTTCATTGTCTTGCTCTCTATCTTTTTCTGGCACCCCTATAATTCGGATGTTGGTATGCTTGAGGTTGTCCCAGAGGCCTCTTACACTGTCTTAAATTTTTTGGATTCTTTTGACTTCTTGCTTTTCTGGCTGAATGGATTTTGCCTCTTTGTATTTCAAATCTTTGACTTGGTTCTTGCAGTCCTCTATATTCCTTTTAGGTCTTTGTATAATATTTTTTATTTCAGTCAGTGTATGCTTAATTTCTAGTTGGCCCTTTTTCATATCCTCGTAGGTCTCATTCATTTTCTCGTAGGTCTTGTTCATTTCTTTGTAGGTCTCGGCCTTTTCTAGGAGTCTCTTGAAAAACCTTATAACCATGGTTTTGAACTCTATGTCCAGTCGGTTTTTTTCCTCCATTTCTTTCACATCTGATTTCTTTCCATGTCTCTGCATTGTGGCTGCTTTCCAGAGTTGGTCTATTAGCTTTGTGTGGTAGATGTCCTCTAAGGGACAGTGGCTCAACCTTCCCAGTTACCTGAGGTGGATACTCTTGCTGCAGCCCTTTACGGGTTGCACAGTCTTGTTGAAGTTAAGCCTAGATTATTGTTGTTAGCATTAGGAGGGTGTGACCTCCAGGCCAATTGGCTGTGACGGTCAGCTGTGCTCAGGTTGGGTAGGTGAAGTCTCTGGGCTGAGCAAGCAGCGTCAGCTCTGCCCTATGTGGCACCTGGGTCTCTGGCTGCAACCACCTCTGAGAGAAAGCTGCCGCCGAGCTCTACCCACTTCTGGACAATTCAACCTCTCCCCAAATGAGTCTGCACACCTTAAGGCTCACTCAGGGTTGTAAAACAATGCAGTCCGATGGTTTCCTGAACGAGAGAGCAAGTCATAAGTCCTCTCTGCGTATTCGCGCATCTTCTGCTGTTCCCAAGTTTATGCGACTCTCCACAAGCTCGCAGACCTTTGCAGCGCCCAAGTTTCAGTGTGCTTCCCTACTGCCCAGTTTCACCCTGTATGAGTGTGGGTTCTCCGGACCTTGCCCGGAACTGGGGAATCAGTGCAGTGGGACACTTTTGTCTTTGCAGTTGCCCACCCTCTCCTCTCACTGCCATGCGGGCAGGGCTCCAAACCTCTGATTCCGCGCGTATCTTCAATGTTGCCCTTCGCCCGCTCCTCTGAGTCACAGTGTCCTATCTTTACTTTTATTTGTGGAATTTTCACTCAGCCAGCTTTCCAGTGATTCTGGATGATGTTTGTGCTGTTGTTAAGTTGTAGTTTTGAACTTGCTGTGTGGGGCATCAAGATAGGTATTTACCTATGCCGCCATCTTGGTTCCTCCTACCATATCTCTTGATTGCATTATTTTTCTCTTGTTTGATTTAATCTTGTGTTATTCTGTACAGTAATATGCTGTATAGGCTTTTAGCCTAGAAGCAATGGGTTTAATAATATAGCCTTAGCTGTGTAGTGGACGATACTATGTAGGTTTGTGCAAGTGCACTCAATGATGTTCATACAATGACAACATTTCTCAAAATAATGTTCCTGTTAAGGGGTGCATGACAGTACTTAAAAATAAAGTTTTATGTGATACATCTACACAACGGAATACTAATACACTGCTATAAAAAAGAAGGAATTCTTACCATTTGCAACAGCATGGATGGAACTGGAGAGCATTATGCTAAGCGAAATAAGCCAGTCAGAGAAAGATAAATAACACATGATCTCACTCTTGTGTGGAATATAATGAACAATGCAAACTAATGAACAAAAATAGAACCAGTGTCATAGAAGCATCGACCAGGCTGTCCAACCTGTGAGGGAAGGCAGGGGTTGAGGGAGTAAGAGATCAACCAAAGGAATTGTATGCATTCATATGAGCATAACCAGTGGACACAGACAGTAGGGGGTTGGGGTTGGGAATGGCCAGGGAGAGGTAATGGGAGGAAAAGGAGACTCAAGTAATACTTAAAACAATAAAGAATTTTTTAAAATGTAGTCTTAGTTGGGGGTGTTTAACCCTTTTTTTCTCGGGTCCTTTTTTTGGTGTGTGTGTGGGTCATTATATCAGCACATTTGAAAAATAACGGAACATGTTAATCTCCTATCATGTAGTTTTTACTAAAATGACCTGAATACTATTTAAAGGATGCAGTGTTAGAAAGCATTGGAAGATTTCTTGTGACTCTCTTCATATTAGGCCCTGGGCTATTCATGACAAACGTGGACTTTGATTTCTTTGTGATAAAATTATCTCATTTCAGGTAACTCAGTTTGATGACATTTAAAAATATATATATATTATTGATTTTTTACAGAGCAGAAGGGAGAGGGATAGAAAGTCAGAAACATCAATGAGAGAGAAACATCGATCAGCCGCCTCTTGCACGCCCCCTACTGGGGATGCGCCAAGGTACATGCCCTCGACCGGAATCAAACCTGGGACCCTCCAGTCCACAGTCCGACGCTCTAGCCACTGAGCCAAACCAGTCTCGGCAGTTGATGACATTTTGTTTAAATTTATGGTGCATCAAGAGCTGAAAGGAAATAAGATTAAAAATCTCCAATTTAAAAAGTCAGTTGGTCAACACATGCAACTAGAAAAAAAAAGCGCTATTTATTTTATGTATTTATGTAATTATTTATTTACTAAAGAAAGGGATTTAAAAAATGTTCTTAAATTGAGTTGAGAGAGAGAGGAAGGGAGAGGGAGAGAGAAAAACAATGTGAGAGGGAAACATTGATCAGTTGCCTTCCATAGTGCCCCAACAGGGAATCGAACCCATAAGCTTTTAGTGTACAGGATGATGCTCCAGCCAACTGAGTGACCAGGCCAGGGCAAAGCAACTTTATTTAGGCTGCATTTGATAAATCTGAGGGGTGATGCTCCTCAACCACTTTGAAACCATTTTGACATGGGGAAGTGTGAGTGGGAGAGGGAGCTGGGGAAGGATAGTTATGTGATGAGGAAGATCATAGAGCTTTTTCAAATTCCTGAATATTGCTATCACAGGGTGATGACATTGTCTTTGGAATATTTTTAATTCCCAGAAGTAAAAATAGCTTATTCAAATGTAGGTGCCAACTACACATTGTATCAGTAAGAGTCACCTGTGAACTTTATAATATTGTAGATGCTTTGGCCCTACTCTTAAGATTCAGAGTTGGCAGCTTTGGGGAAAGGACTGGACACTTAGTCCCTATCTTAGCTATTGTGAATAATGCTGCAATGGATATAGATGTGCAGATCTCTCTTACAGATGGTGATTTCACTTCCTTAAGATATACACCCAGAAGTGGAATTACTGAATCATATTGCAGTTTTACTTTTAGTTTTTGAGGAACCTGCATACTGTCTCCATAATGGCTCTCCCAGTTTGCTTTCACGCCGACAGTGCACATTGACCAACACTTAGATTTGTCTTTAGGCAGTAGCCATTATCTAATGGCCATTTGAATAGGTGAGAAGTAGTATCTCAGTGTGGTTTTGGTTAGTATTTTCTGGACGATTAGTGATGTTGAACACCTTTTCATGTACCTGTTGGCCATTGTATATCTTCTTTGGAAAACTGCCTTTTTTTATTTTTTAGGCCCTCTGCCTCTCATGAATAGGGTTATTTGTTGTTGGTTTTTGCTGTTGAGTTATATGAAATCCTTATATACTTTGGATATTAACTTCTTATCAGATATATGATTTATAAATGTGTTCTTACAATCCATAGATTGCCTTTTCATTTTGTTTATCGTTGCTTTTGCGGTGTAGAAGTTTTTAATTTGATGTGGTCCCATTTATTTGGTGTTGCATTTGTTGCTTGTGCTTTTGTATCAAATCCAAAAAATCGTTGCCGAGACCAGTGTTGAGTCTTTGCCCTATGTTCTCTTCAGGACTTTTACAGTTTAAGCTCTTACATGTAAGTTTTTAATTCATTTCAGGATAATTTTTGTGTGTGGTATAAGATAGGGCTCTAATTTAATCCTTCTGTATGTGAATGTTTAGTTTTCCCAATACCATTTATCGAAGACTCTCTCCTTTCCCTCCCGATGGTTCTTGGCTCTCTTGTCACATATTAGTTGAGTGTATATGCATGGGCTTATTTCTGGGCTGATTATTCTGCTTTGTTGGTCTGTATGACATATTGTATGCCAGTATCATACTATTTTGATTACTATCACTTTGTAGTTTAGTTTGACACTGCAATTTTATTTGGAAATGTTATTTGCTTTATTCATTTTTTTATTTAAGGTTTAAAATTTTAAGTGTTTGGTTACATATTTCATCTGCCCCACAGCAGCATTTTTCTCATGAGCATCCTTAGCTGCTATGTTTTTCCTTTTCTGTTTCTTTTTTAAATTTCATATTTGTAGAGATTCCGTACCTGTTGCCTTTGAAGTTATTACTTTTTGAACGAAGAGGATTTTTTCCATACTACTTTTTGGGATACCAGAAGTAGGTATCTCAGGGTAAGCTGTTGTTTTCCAAATCTATAGTAATTTTCTTTATGACTAGGATTGTGTATATAAATTTATTTCTCCTCAGCCAGAGAAGATGGGATGCTGCCGTGCCATTCATAATGCAGTTGTCTCTCTATCTTTTTGCCACACCAGCAGCCTCATTTCTGTCAACGTAGCTGGTTTGTGTGATTCTTTAGAAATGTCTTCTCTACCTCTTCAAACTATGAACAGCAAAACTCCTTCTACCAGCCCATGTCCCCTGTTTTTGTTGTTGCAAATGTTTTAAATTTTACACTTTAGGGAGTGTATGTGGAGAAATGTGCTCTCCCTCTCCCCGCTTTGCGTTTTGGAGCCTCATGCCTTACATGTTTACCCTCATTTTTCAGTCCAGTTGTCTTTTTTGGCCTATATTCCACTTATATTTTATATGTTAGCTAGTTTTATTGGAGTTCGTGTTTGCATTTATGTTTTTTATTTTGTTGCTTTTGGGTAATTTGAGAGAAGGGATATTCTGACTTTGCTCTGTCATCTAAGAGCAGAAGTACTTAAAATTATTTTTTTTGTTAGTACATTGCATATTCATTTAGTTAAAATATTTAAACTGGATTAAAAATTTATAATTATAAACTGTGGAATGTGATATTTTTGCTTATTTACCAAATATATATTTTTTAGTATTTACAATGTGCCAAGTCTGTTACAAGTGCTTTACAAATATGTATTCATTCAAACCTTATAATAATTCTGTGTAGTAGGAGTTCTTTTTATTCCCATTTAATCAGTAGGAAAATGAAGCACAGTCAGGAAAATTAACTTGCTCAAGGTTACCTAACTAATAGGAAGTAAGAACGCTACTTTTCTTCCTGTGACTAGCATTTGTGATTCTTGGCATTATCTATACCTTATATTAATGAATCCTTGAGAGCAAGAGTCCATCGAAGTCTCATTTTGTCTCAGTGCATATTTAGTAGAATACCTGTAATTCAGAAGATGAAGAATGTTGTTGGTGAATTAATATCCTTTATTAGGAGCCAAATAATTGCTTCTCTTGCCAGACTTACAACTTCAGTTGTTCATTCTACGTGCCTTGTTTGAGCAAAACATATTTGTTTTCTCATGTCATCATTTTAATGCTATTGTCGTATTTACCTCTAAAAATAGCCATTGTATTCCAGAAGGAAATTATAAAAGTTTCTTTATAGAAGAGCTTCAGTGTTCTGCTAATATAAGAACTAGTTTCCTTACTCCAGTTGACAGGTGATACTGTTTAAATATAACTAAATATTTTTAGCAGCACCGCCTGGGCTATTTTAATTTTCAACTACCATCATTAATCATTATGGTTATTGATATACCATATCAACTACCACCATTAATAATTTGAATATTAGGTGTTCTGCTTATCCTGGTAATGCATTACAGAGTTCAAGAGTTCCCAAGACAACTCTCACTTTGACACCAACTTCAAGTTTGGAAGTCTCCAAGACCCTCCTCATTTCTGACATGATTTGTAAGATCGGGGGTCCCCAAAATCACCCTCAGATTTCATAATTTGTAAGAAGGGTTTATAGAACTTACTGAAAGTTTACTTAAGATTATGGCTTATTATAATGAAAGGATATATTTAATCAGCCAAGGGAAGAGTCTTGCTTAGGTACGATTGACTGCACATTGGCTTGCCTTAGTCTTCAGCTTGTCTTATAGTCTTCAGTTCCTTCAGAGGTGGCCCAACCTCCATTCTCCCCCCAATCCCTGCCCCCAAATAAATCACATTGTTAGCATAGACTATCTGGCATGGCCTAAGGTCCCAGGTAAACAAAACACTTTTATCAGGCATGACATTCCAAATATTCAGAGATTAACCTCCCAGAAGCCAAGGGCAAAAGCCTCTCTTTGGGCAAGGTTAATTCTTTTCTGTATCCTTATATACCCTGCTTGTTTTGTGTGTGTGTGTGTGTGTGTGTGTGTGTGCGTGTGTGTGTGTGTTTAAAAAAAGCCAAATATATATATATATATATATGTATATGCCTAATATGCAAATTGTCCCCTTGGGAATTTGACTGGGAGTTCAATCCCTCGCTATGATGTACGCTGACCACCAGGGGGAGGCACAGAATGAAGGAAGGCCCCTGCCAGGAGCTGGAAGGCCCCATTGGCCCTGATTGCTGGTCAGGCCTAGGGACCCTACCATGCATGAATTTCGTGCACTGGGTCTCTAGTGTCTGTGTCTGTGTCCGTGTCCGTGTGTGTGTGTGTGTGTGTGTGTGTGTGTGTATGTGTATTGGTTTCAGAGAAGAAGGGAGAGGGAAAGAGAGAGAGAGAAACATTAATGATGAGAATCATTGATTGACTGCCTCTTGCACACCCCCAAACTGGAGATCGAGCCCGCAACCCAAGCATGTGCCCTGGAATCATATAATATGTGGTATTTTAGCTCTGGCTTCCTTCAGATAGCATAGTGTTCTTGAGGTGCATCTATATTGTAGCATGTATCAGTACTTCATTTCTTTCTGTGATTATACTAGAAGCCTGATGCACGAAATTCGTGCAAGAGCAGGCCTTCCTTCCTCCAGCTGCCGGCACTGGCTTCCCTCTGGCACCCGGGACCCAGGCTTCCCTCCAGCACTCAGGACCTGGGCTTCCCTACGGCTGCTGGCAGATACCCAGGACCCAGGCTTCCTTCTTAGCTTCATTTGGGAGGACTTCTGGTCTAATTAGCATATTACGCTTTTATTATTATAGGTTATATGAATATGCCACATCTTATTTATATGTTCATGAAGGACATATAAATAAGGTGTGGCATATTCATATAACCTGTAATAATGAAGGACATTTGGGTTTCCATTTTTTTGGGTATTATGAATAATGTTGCTAAGAACATTCCTTTATAGGTTTTATGTAGACACTAGAGACCTGGTGCATGAAATTCATGTATGGGTAGGGTCCCTAGGCCTGGCCAGCAATCAGGGGTGATTGGGGCAGGGGCCTTCCTTAGTTGGCTGCCAGTCAGGACCTGCCTTCATTCCATGCTGCCCCCTAGTGGTCAGCACATGTTATAGTGAGCGATCAAACACCTGGTCTCACGGTCAAACTCCCAAGGGGACACTTTGGATATTAGCCTTTTATATATATAGAATAGTGACCAGGTGCATAAAATTTGTGCATGGGGCTGGGGGTGTCCCTCAGCCTGGCCTGCACCCTCTCCAATCTGGAACTAATCCATAGGAATCGGGCCTAAACCGGCAGTCGGACATCTCCCTCGCAATCCGGGACCGCCGGCTCCTAACTGCTCACCTGCCTGCCTGCCTGCCTGATCTCCCTTAACTACTCTGCCTGCCATCCTGATTGCCCCCAACTGCCCTGCCCTGCTGGCCTAATCACCCCCAACTGCCTACCCCTGCTGGCCATCTTGCCCTCAACTGCCCCCCCCCCCCCGCCAGTCTGCTTGCCCCCACTGCCCTCCATTGCCAACCTGCTCGTCCCCAACTTCCCCCCTGCCAGCCTGATCACCCTCAACACCCCCCTTGCTGGCCTGCTTGCCCCTAACTGCTCCTCCCCTGCCAGCCTGCTCTCCTCTAACTGCATCTGCCTCAGCCCTGCCACCATGGCTTTGTTCAGAAGGACATCCAGAAGGTCTCCCGGAAGTCTTCCAGTCTAATTAGTATATTACCCTTTTAATAGTATAGATATGTTTTTAAGTGTTCTTGGGTATACAATAGTTGCCCTTACTTGTTTTGTATCCCATGGTTTCAATTACAGTCAACTGTGGTCTAAAAATACTAAATGGAAAATTCCAGAAATAAACAATTTATGTTTGAAATTGCATGCCATTCTGAGCAGCATGTTGAAGTCTTGCACATTCCTGCTCTGTCCCGCCCAGGTCATGAGTCATCTCTTTGTCTAGCATATCCACACTGCATGCACTATCTGTCCATTCGTCATTTAGTCTTCTCAGTTATGTGATAGACTGTCATGGTATCACAGTACTTGCATTTAAATAACCCTTATTTTACTTAATAATGACCCTTCAGTCCACAGGCTGACGTTCTATCCACTGAGCCAAACCGGTTAGGACTTGTCTCATTCTTATTTCAAGAAGAGTTACATAAGCTTAAAAGGGTACTAAATAAGTAGCTTAAATATTTACTTTTATTTTTTTGTAAAATGTTAAAAGTATATCTCCTTCAAAATATAGGTAAAATTTCCAATTTTTTAATGGTAAAAATGTAAGCTACTTCATTTTAGTTTCTTTTGCCTGAGTATTTTACATTGGATGGGTAGATAACATATTTGGTAGTACTAGTCATAATAATTTCTAAGTCCAATTTTAGTTTTTGCTTTTTAAAATTAAATTTATTGGGGTAACATTGGTTTATAATACTACATATGTTTCAAATATACCACTTTATAATACATCATTTGTATATTTCAGTGTTTTCTGACTATCCAAATTCTAGTTTCCTCTGTCACCATATATTTGATCTCCTCTATCCTCTTAATCCTCCTCCACCTATTCTCTTCTGACAACCACCAAACTGTTATCTGTGCCTGTGAGTTTATTTTTTGTTTGTTCATTTGTTGCTTTTTTATATTCTACATATGAGTGAATTTATATGGTTCTTTTTCTTTTCCATCTGACTTATTTCACTTAGCATATGTTCTCAAGATCCCTTCATGTTGTCATAAATGCCAGTATTTCATCTTTTTAAGGCTGAGTAGCCCATTTTATGTATGTACCACATTTTCTGGACTCAGTCATTGGTTGAAGGACACTTAGGTTGTTATCATGTCTTGGCTATTGTGAATGATGCAACAATGAACATAGAGGTACATATATCTTTATGAATAATGTTTTCAAAATTTTCAGGTAGATACCCAGAAGAGCCATTGCTGGGTCATATAGTAGCTCTCTCTATATTCTTAATTTTTTGAAGAGCCTCCAATGCTGTTTTCCATAGAGGTGGTACCAATTTACATTTCTACCAGAGGTATAAAAGGGTTCCCTTTCACCACATCCTCTTTGGCACTTGTTATTTCCTGTCTTATTGATAATAGCCATTCTAACAGGTGTGAAGCATCTCACTGTGGCTTTGATTTGCATTTCCCTTATAGTTAGTGAAGTTGAGCATCTTCTCGTGTATCTGTTGGCCATCTGTATTTCTTCTTGGGAAAAGTATCTGTTCAGGTCCTAATTTGATTTTTTAAATTGTTTCAGTTGTACGAGTTCTTAATATATTTTGGATATTAGATCCTTATCTGAGGTATGCTTTGCAGACATCTTCCCTTCGATTAGTTGCCTTTTATTTTGTTGATGGTTTTTTCGCTGTGTAGAAACTTTTTAGTTTGAAGTAGTCTCATTTATTTTTGCTTTTCCTTCCTTTACCTTTGGGGTCAAGTTCACAAAAACCAACTCCTCTGAGAACAAGGTTTATAAGTTTACTACCTATGTTTTCTTGTTTTAGTTTTAGTGTTTTAAAAAATCTTTATTGTTGAGAGTATTACCGATGTCCTCCTTTTTTCCCCCATTGCCCCCTTTGCCCGGTTCCTGCCCCATTCCAGGCCTTCTCCACCCTATTGTCAGTGTCCATAGGTAATGCACACATGCGTATAAGATCTTTGGTCAAGCTCTTCCCATCTCCCCTCACTTCTTCCCTCTGAAATTCATCAGTCTGTTCCATGTTTCCATGCCTCTGATTCTATTTATTCATCAGTTTATTTTGTTCATTAGATTTCTTGTTCATTTATTTTTATTTTTAGATTCAGTTGTTGATAGATATGTACTTATTGCCATTTTATTGTTCATATTTTTATATTTTTCTCCTTCTCTTCCTTCTCAATCTCCTTCCCCTCCTCCTTCTCCTTCCTCTTCTTAAAGAATACCCTTCAACATGTCTTTTACTACATAGAAGAAGTTTTCATTATTTCTTCAAATAGGTTTCCAATATCTTGATCTTTCTTTTTCTTCTGGTACCCTCATATTGCGAATGTCAGTATTCTTGAAGTTGTTTCAGAGGTTTCTTACAGTAACTCTTCATATTTTTAAATTCTTTTTGCTCTTCTGATTGGGTGTTTTTTTGCTTCCTTAAATTTCAAATTGTTGATTTGATTCATGGAATCTTCTACTCTACTATTGATTCCTTCCCTGTAAACTTTCTTGATTTCAGTTAGTGTATGCTTAATTTCTGACTGGTCCTTTTTCATGCCTTCGACATTCACACTGAGATCCTTGAAAGTCTCACTAAATCCCTTGAAGCTCTCATTAAGATCCTTGAGTAACCTCCTAACCATTGATTTGAACTCTGTATCCAGTAGTTTACTTACTTCCATTTGTGACATGTTTCTTTGTCTCTGCATTTTGGCTTCTTCTCTGTATTTGTTTCTATGTATTAGGTAGAGCTGTCATGTCTCCTGGAATTGGTAGAGTGGCCTTGTGTAGTAGATGTCCTATAGAGCTCAGCCTTCCCAGTCACCTGAGCTGGGCACTCTAGGGGTGCCCCTGTGTGGGTTGTGTACACAGTCTTGTAGTTGAACCTTGATTGTTGTTGGTGTCATTGGGAGGAATTGACCTCCAGGCCAATTTGCTGTGAGGGTTAGCACCTGCAATGGAAGAACTGCTGTCCAGGAGACACCCCTATGGAGTAGGACTTGTTTCAATGGGGCTTTTGTGCTCATTGAGTCTTCCCCTTGAGTGTGTCACTTGTGGATATGTAGAATTATAATATGGTATAGTCTGAAGCTGTCCATCAGGTGTACTTGCTCTGGAGCCTCACAAGAGGTGCAAAGTCAGCCACTGCCTGGGGCCTTCCAGCTTCAGCAGGAGATACAGAGAGATCTGCAGATGGCTACTACTTGTATTGGCCTAGGAGGTGCCCAGGCAAGGCCCAGCTGTGAAACAAGGCAGGCTGATGCTAGTGCTGAGTGTTGGGTCTTTTATTGTTAGGTTTGGGACACGCTGACACCAGATGCTGCTTGTTTGAGAGATTTTAGCAAAGTCTGAAGCCTGAGGCAGAAGAGGCTATTCATATGGAAAAGCCACTGGAAATGACTTGGTGGGGCTGCAAATTGGATTCTTGGACTCACCAAGGCAGAGCAAACTGTATGGGCCATACTGATGGAAACTTAGATATGGCTGCCAGTCAGCTCTACAACAGAGGAGGTCCCAGCACAGGATCAGTGACCCCAATGAACATAACTTTCTGAGAGAGAGCCACCACCAGGTTTCTGCCCTGATTCCAGAAAGTCCAGTTACTCCCTCTATGTCCCTGGATTTCCCCAAAGCCATCGCCTGGCCCTGGAGCTCAGAGGGAGCACAACTGTGTAAGTTCATGCATGGCTTCTTTAAGAGGAATACCTGGGACTCCAGCAATCTTTGTATCACTCAGCCACAATACCTGCTGGTTTTTATAGCCCAAAAGTATGGGGACTTCTTTTCCTAGTTTTGCAATAATGGGATGTGGGTTTGGTGTGGAGCTGGGGCTCCCCTGTTTCTCACAAGAGGCCTTAGAGATATTTCTCCTGATTAAAATAATGCCACATGTGGGTGTCAGACCAGCCTGTTGCATGCCTCCACCCCTCCTGCCAGTCTCAGTGTGCTTTTCTTGTTTAAATCTCTAGTTGTAGGACTTCATTCAGGCAGTTCTGAATGATGATTCTGTATTTTAGTTATAATTTTGATGTGGTTGTGGGAGACATCAAGTACCACATACCGGTGTTTACCTGCCATCTTGGTTCTCCTCTTTTAACTTTCATATTTAAGTGTTTAATCCATTTTGAGTTAATTTTTATGTATGGTGTCAGATAGCAATTTAGTTTCATATTTTTGCATGTAGCTTTCCAATATTCCCATCACCATTTATTGAAGAAACTTTTTTTGCTGATTATATGTTTTTGGCTCCTTTGTTGAAGGTAGTTGCCCATATATGTTTGGGTTTATTTCTGGACTCTAAATTCTGTTCCATTGGTCTGTGTGTCTGTTTTTCTGCCAATACTATACTGTTTTGATTATTGTAGCTTTATAGTATAATTTGAAGTCAGGGAGTGTGATACTTTTGGCTGCTCTTTTTTCCTCAGTATTGCTTTGGCTCTTTGGGGTCTTTTGTGGCTCCATATAAACTTGAGGATTTTTTTTCTATTTCTGTGGAAAATGCCATTGGAATTTGATGGGGGTTGCATTAAATTTATATATTGCTTTAGGTAAAAAGGCTCAACTACTGTAAATAAAATCACAAATGTAAGATGAGAAATTATAATGGGCACCACAGAAATACTGAAAGTTACATAATAATACTATTAGAAGCTAATTGCCACCAAATTCAATAATGTAGAATAAATGAACAAATTCTTAGAAATATATAACTTTTGTAGCCTGAACCATGAAGAATTGGACAATCTAAATAAATCAATCAGTAATTAGGGAAATGCAACATCAATCAAAAACCTTCCAAAAACAAAAGATGGATGGCTTTTCTAGTGAATTCTGCCAAACATTCAAAGAAGACAACACCTATTCTTCTCAAATTCTTCCAAAAAATTGAAGAAGAGGGCATACTTTCCCAACTTATTTTATGAGGCCAGCATTATCCTGATACTAAAATTAGGCAGGACACACAAGAAGAAAATTATAGGCTAATATCTTTGATGAACATAGATGTAAAAATCCTAAACAAAATATTGGAAATCGAATACAACAATCCATTAAAAAGATAATACATCATGACCAAGTGGTATGTATTCCAGGTACACGAGGATGGTCCAACATATACCAATCAATCAATGTTGATGCACCACTTTAACAAACTAAAATATAAAAACCATATGATCATATAAATGGTTACAGAAAAAAACATTTGACAAGATACAACACCCATTTATGATTAAGACACTCAATGAAATGGGTATAGAAGGAAAGTACCTAAACATTATAAAAGTCATATATGACAAAGCCTCAGCTAATATCATATTCAGTGGTGAAGAATTGAAAGCTTTTACTCTAAGATCAGGAACAAGACAAGATGCCCACTATCCCCACTATTATTCAACGTAGTGCTGGAAGTCCTAGTCTGAGCAGTCAGGTTGGAGAATGAAATATAAGGCATCCAAACTGTCACTATTTGCACACGATATGATTCTATATATAGAAAACTCTTAAAACTTCACCAAAAGACTATTAGAAACAATAAAAATACAATAAAGTTGTAGGATATAAAATCAATATACAAAAATATGTTGCATACTTATTTACTAACAATGAAAAGTCAGAGAAACGAAGTAAATAATCCCATTTATAATTGCAACAAAAAGGATAAAATATGTAGGAATAAACTTAACAAAGGAAGTGAAATACACTGAAAACTGCAAGACATTGTGGAAAGAAATTGAAGAGGACATAAAGAAATGGAATGATATTTCATGTTCATGGATTGGAATTATTAATGTTAAAATGGCCATGTTATCTAAGTCCAATTTTAGTAAAATAACAAGGTAGCAAAAGGTGTGTGCATATGCTTGTGAGTGTTAATTTATTTATTTAATAAGGACAGTAGCCCAGCTGGTTTGGCCCAGTGGATAAAGCGTGGGCCTGTGGACAAAAGGGTCCCAGATTCGATTCCGGTCAAGGACATGTATCTCGGGTTCAGGCTTCTCCCTGGTCGGGGTGCATACAGGAGGCAACCAGTCAATGTGTTTTTCTCACATCGATATTTCTCTCTGTCTTCCCTGCTCTCTTCCATTATTTCTAAAAATCAATGGAACAAAAAATAAAAGTAAACCTAAGGACACTATTTTCTTCAAACACAATATAAATTTTTAATAAAAGATCAGAAAATATAGAAAGCAAAATGAAAAGAAGAAAGTGAAAGCCTGCAATCCCAGTACTCAGACAAAAGTTGCATTATTATTTTGATATCTCCCCGCCTCTGTATGTATATATTTCTATATATAAAAGCCTAAGCAACCGTTATGACCAGACAGCTGGCTGGTAGCTGTGATTTGCACTGACCACCAGGAGACAGGTGCTCAATGTAGGAGCTGCCCCCAGTGGTCAGTGCGCTCCCACAGTCAACCTTCCCCGGCCAGCCAACCTCCCATGGTCCCTTCCCCCAGCCACCAGCCCCGATCAGGCCCAATCTCCGGCCAGGCCAAGGGACCCCACTCATGCACAAATTTGTGCACCAGGTCTCTAGTGTATATAAACAGAGAGAGACCTATAATCCCAAATACCCTTAAATGTCCGTGTGTGTATCTATATATATAAAATACAATATATAAATGTATACATACAGTGTGTGTGTATATATACTTATATATATACCAGAGGATCAGTGCACAGAATTCGTGTAGGGGAGGGGTTGTCCCTCAGCCCAGCCTGCACCCTCTCCAATCTGGAACCCCTTGAGGGATGTCTGATGGCCCATTGTACATCCCTCTCACAATCCAGGACTGCCGGCTCCCAACTGCGTGCCTGCCTGCCTTCCTAATTGCCCCTAATCGCTTCTGCCTGCCAGCCTGATCACCCCCTAACCACTCCCCTGCCAGCCTGATTGACATCTAACTGTTCCCCTGCCAGCATGTTTGTCCCCAACTTCTCTCCTCTGGTGGCCTAGTCATCCCTAACTGCCCTCTGCAGGCTGGATCGCCCTCAACTGCCCTCCCTTGCAGGCCTGGTTCCTCCCAACTGCCCTCACCTAATGATCATCTTGTGGTGGCTATCTTGTGTGCACATGGGGGCAGGATCTTTGACCACATGGGGGCAGCCCTCTTGTGTGTTGGAGTGATGGTCAATCTGCATATTACTCTTTTATTAGATAGGATAATATAGTTTATCTGTTTCTTCTTTTTTTTCACATTTATTTTTTTATTTTTTATTATTATTTTTTTAATTTTATTTATAATATAACTTATATTTAATAGTAGTACATATGTTTTCCTCCCCCCCCATATCTGTTTCTTCTTAAGGAGAGTATACTGATTGTATTTTAAAGAGCTATTAAATGCTTTATAATGTACAGTACCCCATAAGGAAAATGTTCTTGCACAACTCTTTTTTTATAGTAGCAAAATACACATTAATATAAAATTTATTTTATTTTATTTTATTTTAATATATTTTATTGATTTTTTACAGAGCAGAAGGGAAAGGGATAGAAAGTCAGAAACATCGATGAGAGAGAAACATCGATTAGCTGCCTTTTGCACACTCCTTATCAGGGATGTGCCCGCAGCCAAGGTTCATGCCCTTGACCAGAATCGAACCCAGGACCCTTCAGTCCGCAGGCCGACACTCTATCCACTGAGCCAAACTGGTCTCGGCTAAAATTTATTTTCCTAACTATTTTTAAATGTACAGTTTAATGGTATTAAAGACATGCATATTGTATTGCACCCTTCACCATCCATCTCCAGAACTTTCATTTTATTTTATTATTATTTTTTTAAATCTTTATTGTTCAGTTTATTAATTACATTGTTCCCTTTTTTCCCCCCACTATAGTTCCCCTCTACCTGGTACCCATCCCACCCTCCGCCCTCACCCCCCTCCACTGTCCTCTCCCATAGTTGCATGATTTTTGTCCGGTCTCTTGCTGCACTTCCCACACCCCCTTTCTCCCCAAGAGTTGTCAGTCCATTCCCTCTCTATGTCCGTGATTCTGTCACATTCACCAGTTTATCCTGTTCATCAGCTTATTAATTCACTTGATTTTTAGATTCATTTGTTGATAGATGTGTATTTGTTGTTCCTAATTTACACTTTTATCTTTTTCTTCTTCCTCTTCTTAAAGAATATCTTTCAGCATTTCATATAATATTGGTTTGGTGGTGATGAACTCCTTTCGCTTTTTCTTATCTGCGAAGCACTTTATCTGGCCTTCAATTCTGAATGATAGCTTTGCTGGATAGAGTAATCTTGGTTGTAGATTCTTGCTGTTCATCTCTTTCAATATTTCTTGCCACTCCCGTCTGGCCTGCATCGTTTCTGTTGAGAAATCCGCTGACAGTCGTATGGGTGCTCCCTTATAGGTAACCAACTGTTTCTCTCTTGCTGCTCTTAATATTCTCTCTTTGTCTTTTGCTCTTGGCATTTGAATTATGATGTGCCTTGGTGTGGTCCTCTTAGGATTCCTATAGTTTGGGGTTCGGTGCGCTTCTTGGACTCCTAAGTCAATTTCTTTCACCAGGTGTGGGAAGTTTTTGGTCACTATTTCTTCAAATAGGTTTTCATTGTCTTGCTCTCTCTCTTTTTCTGGCAACCCTATAATTCGGATGTTGGTATGCTTGAGGTTGTCCCAGAGGCCCCTTACACTATCTTCAATTTTTTGGATTCTTTTGGTTTCTTGCTTTTTCAGCTGAGTGGATTTTCCCTCTTTGTATTTCAAATCTTTAACTTGGTTCTTGGTGTGCTCCAGAGCACTTTTAGGTCTTTGTATAATATTTTTTATTTCAGTCAGTGTATGCTTAATTTCTGGTTGGTCCTTTTTCATATCCTTGAGAGTCTCCTTTATATCCTTGAGGGTCTCCTTCATTTCCACATTAGTCTTGATCATTTCCTTGCAGGTCTCGTTCATATCCTTGAGGGTCTCGTTCATTTCCTTGTAGGACTCATTCATTTCCTTTGTGGTCTTGCTTATTTCCTTATAGGCCTCGACCTTTTGTTGGAGCCTCTTGAGAAGCCCTATAACCGTGGTTTTGAATTCCATGTCCAGTCGTTTTTTTTCCTCCATTTCTTTCACATCTGATTTCTTTCCATGTCTCTGCATGGTGGCTGCTTCCCTGAGTTGGTCAATTAGCTTTGTGTGGTAGACTTCCTACTAGGGACAGTGGCTCAGCCTCCCCAGTTACCTGAGGTGGATATGGGTTGCACAGTCTTGCTGAAGTTAAGCTCAGGTTAATCGTTGTTAGCACTTGGAGGGGTTGACTTCCAGGCCAATTGTCTGTGAAGCTCAGCTGTGCTCAGGTTTGATGGGCGGAGTCTCCGGGCCAAGCAGACAGCGTTAGCTCCGCCCTATGCGGCCCCAGGGACTCTGTGCCGGGGGCAATGGCCACCAGCACCTCTGAGAGAGAGTCGCTGCTGAGCTCCACCGGCTGCCGGGGAATTCAGACTCTCCCTAAATGAGTCTGCATGCCCAATGTCTCACCCAGGGTCGTAAAACAAAGCAGACTGACGATTTTCCGAATGAGAAAGCAAGTTGCAGAGCGCTTGCTGCGCGGTCACGCAGCTGAGCTGTTCGCGCAAGCTGCCTTCTCCACAAGCCGGGAGACCCGGCAGCACCCGAGTTTCGGCGTGCCCTCCCACTGTTCAGTTTTCACCCCGTGTGATAGTGGGTTCTCTGGACTTCGCCCAGAGCTGGAGAATCAGTCCAGTGGGACGTCTTTGTCTCCCCGATCGAGAAAACTGGCCGGTTTTCAGCCGCTCACCCTCTCCGCTGGCTCGCGCTCCAAACCTCTCTCCGCGCGAATCTTTCAATGCTGTCCACCGCCGCTCCTCCGAGTCACAGTGTCTTATCTTCACTTTTATTTGTGGAATTTTCACTCGGCGAGCTTTCTGGTGATTCTGGAAGGTGTTTGTTCTTTCGTTAAGTTGTAGTATTAAAATTGTTGCGTATGACGGCAAGGTAGGTGTTTTACCTATGCCACCATCTTGGTTCCAAGGCTCAATCATCTAGTCCATCTCCAGAACTTTTTATCTTACAAAACTGAAACTCTATTGCCTATCCTATCTAATAAAGAGTAATATGCAAATTGACCCACAGCCACGCCCACTAGCCAATCAGGAGCAAATTATGCAAATAAATGCCAACCAAGATGGCTTCCGTTACTGAGAACATCTGGGAAGCTTGTGTTTCCCCAAGCTTTCTGCCTGCCATTGCTAGCCTAGGCCTCCACTCAATGCTACAAAGTTTCAATTATAAAAGACTAGAGGCTTGTTGCAGGAAGATTCCTGCAATAGGGCTTCCTGCAGTGATCTCTGCCACCCCTCCTGCTTCCCTGCCTTTTCTGCCATTCTGCCTGCTTTGCGCCCTTCTCCCCAACTCTGCTTCCTTCCCTCCCTTCTCCCTTGCCCCCCCCCACTTCCCTCCTTTCTCCACTGCCCCATTTGCTTCCTTCTCCGCAGCTTCCATCCCTTCTGCGGTGCTTGGCTTCCTTCTTCACTGTCTGCAGTCTTTGCTCTTTGAATATGCAAATTAACCGCTATCTTGGTTGGGTTAATTATCTCTTGATTGGCTGGTGGGCGTGGCTTGTGGGCATAGTGGAGGTATGGTCAAGTTGCATGTTTGTCTTTTATTAGATAGGATACATAATCCCAACAGAAATGGCAGCAGCCACTGAGCTGGAGAGAGAAGAGGTAGGGTTGCCGGGGTGACAGAGGAAGCCAAACTTCTGCAGCCCTAGCCTAGGCCTCCACTCTAGGCTACAAAGTTTCAAACAGAAACGGTTGTTGCCCCAGAGCGAGCAGAAGGCTTGGCTCCACTCCAGGCTACAAAATTTCAATTGTAGAACATAAATTAATCCCAGATCCCAGGGCCTCTGCTTGGGTCAGTGGGGGGCATGGCTGGCCTGCAAGTCACCATAGGCCCCTTGCCTAGGTCGCCCCACACTCCAAGGGAACCCCCACCCTGATCCAGGACACCCTTCAGGGCAAACCAGCCAATCCCGACCCATGCACCAGGCCTCTATCCTATCTAATAAAAGAGTAAAACACAGATTGACCATCACTCCAACACACAAGAGGGCTGCCCCCATTTGGTCAAAGGTCCTGCCCCTGTGTGGACACAAGATGGCCACCACAAGATGGCCAGCAGGAGAGGACAGTGGTAGGTTCTAGGCCAGCAGGGGATGGCAGTTAGGGGTGACCAGGCTGGCAGAGGAGGGAAGTTGGGGGCAAACAGGCTGGTAGGGGAACAGTTAGACATCAATTAGGCTGGCAGGATAGTGGTTAGGGGGTGATCAGGCTGGCAGGCAGAAGCGGTTAGGGGCAATCAGGGAGGCAGGCAGGTGAGCAGTTTGGAGCTAGCAGTCCCGGATTGTGAGAAGGATGTCTGACTGCCCATTTAGGCCCTATTCTAACAGCATCGGGCCTAAACGGGCAGGCAGACATCCCTTGAGGGGTCCCACATTGGAGAGGGTGCAGACTGGGCTGAAGCACACCACCCTGCCCCTCCTCCGTGCACAAATTTCGTGTACTGGGCCTTTAGTTAAACAACAACTCCTCTGACACCCTCCTCCAAGCCCTTGGCAACCAGTATTCTATTTTCTGTCTATATGATTTTTGCCTACTCCACGGACTTCATATAAATCATACAGTGTCTGTTTGTTTTAAATTATTTCACTTAGCATACTATCTTCAAGGTTTTCGTACTATAGCATTTGTGAGGGTTTCTGTTCTTTTTTTTTAAAATCCTCACTTGAGGATATGTTCACCGACTTCAAAGTGGAAGGGAGAGAGTGAGAAACATCGATCGGTTGCCTCCCCAACATGCTCCATCTGGGAGTCGAGCCCTCAACCTAGGTATGTGCACTGCCTGGGAATCAAACCTGCAGCTTTTTTGTTGGTATACAGGACGACGCTCCTCCCAACTGAGCTACCCAAGTCAGGCAATTTTCCACCTTTTTAGGGCTAAATAATAGTTATTCACCCCAAACAAATAGAATAAGATCTTAAATAGTTATATTTCTTAGGTAAGAAATGAATAGTCATTTTGGTAAATTTAAATAATTTGAATTAAAAGTAGGAATTTTGGCTTATTGCCTTTTTCCCTGTTCAATCTCTTTTCTTTATATTTTTTCACTTTTTTCTCTAATATCTCTGCCTTAATGAAGTGCTTTTAAGAGTGCACATATCTGGCTCGCATAGGAAAGTCTGTACGCAGACTTTTCAAGGTAAATTGTGCATATTATATATATCATTGTCTCTACCTTGTCTATGGTTTATAAGGTACACTGTTATTTCATTACTGTTACCATAGAAGAAAATACTACCAATAATTATTAATAGATGAATTCTGATATAATAAATGTTAAAATGTGAAAAGTGTTTGCTGTAGAATCTATGAAATACACAGGTATGGAAAGGGCGCTCCCATTATATCACACAAGCAGTAGCCTGTATTTTGTTTTGTAACTCTTGTAAAAAACTGGGAAGAAGCAAATGATTTGACTATTTTTTCATGATGAGAAGCTGCTCTGAATTTAATTTTAAACTTGTTTTCTATAGTTCCCTTTACACTGGTTAAGTTAGTAAATTTTATTTTAGTCCTCCTATGCACAAGCCATTCTAATAGCAGTAGCTAACATTTATATAGCATTGATTATGTGCTAGACACTGTTTTGAGCACTTTATATACTTTAATTAAATTTTTACATTATCCCTGCAAGGTGGGTATTGTTACTATCCCCATTTTACCAACGAGGAAACTGAGGCACAGAGAAGTCAAGTGACTTGACCAAGGTCATGCAGCTAGTAAGTGGTGGAGCTAGGATTTAAATGTAGATTGTCTACTCCAGAATCTGTGATGTCAGCAGTATTCCTAGGCAAATAAGATGAATGAAAATTGTTCCTTTTCTTAACACAGCTTAGCAGGTACAATTTGAGGGTGTGATGGTAAATTTACATGACATTATTATAATACTTTTGGTAATGAATTTTCATTTGTATTTTTAGGACATTCAGTCAGAAGAAGGCTGCTATTGAAAGAGAATATGCACAGGTAAGCTTGGATATGTAGGTCCCCTTCCTAAGTATACCTCTTTATAAAGCACAAGGACAGATAAGTTTATTTGAGGAGAAGTCTTAGTATCCTTGCATCCTCCTTTTCTTCATATTTCTGGCTAATCCCTTTTACTCCATTTGAATCTTCATGACTACAAAGAAGGTTGTGAATTGAACCCTTTGGATGAAGATAACACTTAAAATATTTATAAATATAAAAAATAATAATTTATTCTCCTGTATATATCCTATTCGGTGAAGCTTTATGAAAGGTTAATTGTTATTTTTGTACAATCAGGCATTTTTTGATAGAGAATGGTGTGCTTTCAGTGGATGGTATGGCACAGAAAATTTAAGCATTAAACTTTTTTTAAAAAATTAGAATCAGACAGCTAAATGTACCAAGAAAAATTATATTGATATATCATTTTATGGATATGTAAGAATTAATAACTCATCCTTCCTTGGACAAAAACAACTTAATATAATTTAGAAATTTGGCCCTTGAAAGCAATTACTTTCTACATGAAGTAGAATTCTAAAATTGATTGCCTTCCCCTAAAAAATATGATTCCTCCCCCCCTTCAAAAAATTAGTATTTATAGCAACATGTAAAAATACTGGAGAATATTAGAAGGAAAAAGTAACACCCAGGAAATGCTATACATGCTAACCAATATTTCTACTACTGCTATTGATAGCCTACATAATAAAAGCCTAATATGCTAAGTGTCCAGTTATCCGGTCATCCGGTCATCAGTTCAATCAACGCGTACGTAATATGCTAGTGATCTACTGAGGTCACTAAACTACTCGCTCTGACATGCACTGACCACCAGGGAGCAGACGGTCAACCAGTCGACCAGTTGCTATGACGTACATTGACCAGGGGGCAGGTGCTCCAGCGGGTAGGTTAGCTTGTGGCTGGGTTTGGCTCATTGGGACTGAGCAAGATGGGCCAGACACACCCTGGAGCCCTCCTGCAGTCCCTCCCTGGCTGGCCAACCTCCTTTGTCCCCTGAGAGGTCCTGGACTGCAAGAGGGCACAGACTGGGCTGAGGGACTCCCCCGCTCCCCAGTGCATGAATTTAATGTACTGGGCCTCTAGCTATATGTACTGCTGCTGTAGATACTCACATGTTAGTCTTTATTTGGACATATGTTCTTAGGATCTTGAGTGTATACCTAGGATTGGAATTACCAGGTCATTAGGTAAGTTTATGTTTAACTTTTTAAGAAATGACCAAACTGTTTTTCAAATTGACGGTAGTTTTGCATTCTCACCAGTAATGTATGGAGGTTCCATTTGTTCTATAACCTCATAAATATAAGGCATCCCCCCAAAATATATACACACTTTGAATAATTATAAAGGTAGTGTTTATTAAAATACTTTTCATTTTCACAATTGAGCTATCAGCTGTTAAAGTGTGTGTACGTTTTTGGGGGACACCCTGTACTGCCATTGTATCTGTCTTTCTAATTATAGCTATTGTTGTGACTGAAATCATTATGAATAGTGCCTCTGTGAACATTCTCATATGTGTCTTTTGGAAACTGACTGTTGTCTAATGGATATATTTCTAAGGAGAGGATTTGCTGTGTCATAAGATATATGTTCAGCTTTGGAAGATATTATGCAGTGGTTTCAAAGTGATTGTTGCAATCACTACCAGCAGTGAATGAGAGTTGTAGTTGCTTTAATACCTTGGTTTTGTCATGTTTTTTATTTTAGCCTGTCTGGTGTAAATTGAGGTAAAGAATTGTGGATTCGATGAGCGTTTTCTAGATGACTAATGAAGCTGAGGAACTTTCTGTATGTTAATTGGACATTTGGATGGTTTGTTTAGAGAAGAACCTGTTAAAGTCTGTTATTGGCCTTTTTCTTATTGATTTATAGTGTTTATATGTTCTGCATTTGAATCCTTTGTCAGGTGTACAGGAGTGGGCAAAAGTAGGTTTACAGTTGTGAGTACACAAAACACAATTTATTCTTTTTTTTCCTTTATTGATTAAGGTTGTACATGTGTCCTTATCCCCCCATTGCCTCTCCCCTTCCCGCTCCCTGCTCATGCCCTCAGCCCCCTAGTTTCTGAGTCCATTGCTTACGCTTATATGCATGCATACAAGTCCTTTGGTTGATCTCTTACCCTTCCCACCCCCTTCCCCTGCCTTCCCTCTGAGGTTTGACAGTCTGATCGATGCTTCTTTGTCTCTGGATCTGTTTTTGTTCATTAGTTTATGTTGTTGATTATATCTCACATATGAGTGAGATCACATGATATTTATCTTTCTCTGACTGGCTTATTTCGCTTAGCGTAATGCTCTCCAGGTCCATCTATGCTGCTGCAAATGGTAAGAACTCCTTCTTTTTTACAGCAGCATAGTATTCCATTGTGTAGATGTACCACAGTTTTCTAATCCATGCCATCTGCTGATGGACACTTAGGCTGTTTCCAAATCATAGATATGGTGAATTGTGCTGCTAAGAACCTAGGAGTACACATATCCTTTCTGATTGGTGTTTCTAGTTTCTTGGTATATATTCCTAGAAGTGAGTCAAATGGGAGTTTCATTTTTAGTTTTTTGAGGAAACTCCATACTGTTTCCACAGTGGCTACACCAGTCTGCATTCCCACCAGCAGTGTATGGGGGTTCCTTTTTCTCTGTATCCTCGCCAGCACTTGTCCTTTGTTGAGTGAGATGGTACCTTATTGTCGTTTTCATTTGCATCTCTCAGATGATTAGTGACTTTGAGCATGTTTTCATATGTCTTTTGTCCTTTTGTATCTCCTCTTTCAAAAAGTATTTAGGTCCTTTGCCCATTTTTTTATTAGATTGCTTATCTTCCTTTTGTTAACTTATGAGTTCCCTGTAAATTTTGGAGATTAAATTCTTATTGGAGATAAATTGGCAAATATGTTCTCCTATGCAGTGGGCTTTCTTGTTGTTTTATTGATGGTTTCTTTTGCTGTGCAGAAGCTTTTTATTTTGATGTAGTCCCATTTGTTTATTTTCTCTTTAGTTTCCATTGCCCTAGGAGCTGTATCAGTGAAGATACTGCTTTGGCATATGTCTGAGATTTTGCTGCCTATGGATTCCTCTAAAATTTTTATGTTTTCCAGTCTTATGTTTAAATTCTTTATCCATTTTGAGTTTATTTTTGTGTATGGTGTAAGTAGATGGTCTAGTGTCATTTTTTTTTGGCATGTATCTGTCCCATTTTCCAACACTATATATTGAAGAGGCTGTCTTGACTCCATTGTGTGCTCTTGCCTCCTTTGTCAAATATTAATTGAGCATAGTAGTTTGGGCCAATTTCTGGGTTCTCTGTCCTATTCTGTTGGTCTATATGTTCTTATGTCAGTACCAGGCAGTTTTGAGAACAGTGGCTACAATTTATTCTTGTGTTATTATTTATTAGTATTAGAACTGTAAACCTAATTTTGCCCACCTTGTATGTATTATAGATATCTCTTCAATCTCATGAAGAAATGTTATGTTTTGTGGCTTATTTTTTATCCATTCCTTTGGATGAAAACAAGTTCTTAATTTTAATGAAATCTAACTTATTTTTTATAGTCAGTGTTTTTTAAGTCCCATCTATCTATATATATGAAAGGCTAAGTGTCCGTCTGACTGGTAGCTGTGGCATGCACTAACCACCAGGGGGTAGATGCTCAATGTAGGAGCTGCCATGATGAACACTGACCGTTTAAAAATAAATAGCATCACAGATCTGGTGCCGACAAACCAATACTCAGCTTCCCCCAAGTGGGACACAGGCCCCGCCACCACCCTGGAGCGACAGCCCACCAAACCGCAGCCAATGCTGCTGAGACCCCACGGTGCAAAATGTGGCCCACAGCCCAGTCTGGAAACGGTGGCTGTGGGCGCCAGGTAATGACATCACATAGCAATACCCGGCTTCCTCTTCCTAGTGACTAGCATCCTTGGAGTTTCTTCAGCCCAGGAACAAAACTTGCTTTATAGCCAGGTGCAAACATTTTGCATTTTAACCAAATGTCTGTGAAGCATTTTCCCATGCCTCTTCTCATTTGATCCTCACAGAAGTCCTGGAGTAGGTAGATACGAGACTCAGTAGAATTCTTTTTTTTTTTTTTTTCACTAGCTGGAAAATAGATTTAGAAAGTTTAGAAACTGAACCCGACTGAAAAGTAAGAAATGGTGGGCCTTGAAAATGACTTCAGGTTTTCTCACTGTGTAGAATAGAGTCAAACACTGCCACAGTTAAATATTTTACCCTTTGTTCTCCCTGTGGGATCTATAATAATCTGCTTCATGTTGATGTTTACTGCTGTGTTGCTGACAATTACCTGAAAGAGAAGTTGGGGTGCTTCACTGAACTGGAAAAAGTTTAACTACAATCAGAAAGCAGATCTAATTTATATTGTATACAGATAAACGACTAAGTTGACATGCATGCACGATACATATAGAGCTCTCGCTGGCGCTATTTGCACACATGTTTGATCTGTCATTGTCAGTCATGAATTTAGTTGATACTTCTGTTATAGAGAAAGGGCAAATAGCGATACTAAAATATTTCTTCTAATTTCCTTTCAGTCTGCACGAATCCGTGTACTGGACCACTGGTTATCTAATAATAATGTTTGGTAATTACATGATAAGCTTTTTTTCAGGAAGTTCCATATGTTTGGCTATTATTTGTCATTGGTACATCATCTAAATAGTCAAGAATATTCAAATACTTCAAAAAAATTGAATTGCAACTTATATGAGCAACTACTATGAAATTTTTATTTCCCCTGTCAATTTTAAAATAGTCTTTAAAAATATGGTGATGTGTTTTGGTTCCTTTTTTTTTTTTTTTTTTACATTTATTTCAGAGAAAAAGGAAGAGGGAGAGAATCATTGATCAGCTGCTTTCTGCATGTCCCCTACTGGGGACCTCACTTGTAATCTGGGTATGTGCCTTGACTATAATTGAACCGTGGCTTTCTGGTTTATAGGTTGATGCTTAATATAGTTCATTTACAATAGCTAGGATGAATGGGAATCTGTGCTCTGAAAAGATTTACTACATTTAACTTTTTAATAAAATACTAGAGACACAGTGCATGAAAATTCATGCACTGGAGTGGGGATCCCTTAGCCTGGCCTGCCCCCTCTCAAAGTCAGGGAGCCCTCAGGGGCGGGAGGCAGTGCCCCCATCACACCTCTGTTGCTGCCACTGCCGGCAGTGCAAGCCTCGGCCAGCCCTGGTTACCTGAACCTTTGGCAGCTCTGGCTGGCTGGGCAGCTGCCATTGAGGCTTGTCTGCACCTCAGGCTGGCCCTGAATGGCTGAGGGGCTGAGGGGACTGGGGGACTCTGGAGGCAGACACATAGCAAGGTGGGGCTGAGGGGACTGGACGCTGCCATCTTGTGGCTGTGAGAGCTGCCATCGTTGAGGGTGTGGCAGTCAATTAGCATATTCTCTCCTTATTGGCTGTGGGTGCTGCCATCTTTGAGGGCAGGGCAGTCAGTTAGCATATCCCCTCCTTATTGGCTGTGGATTCTCCATCTTCATGATGGTGTGAGGGTCAATTAGCATATTCCATCTTTATTAGATAGGATTATTTTAAAGTCAAAAGTTTTTTTTAAGATCAACCAGTTTTCATGTGTTGAGAATATTTTTTGAGCACTCTTCTAGGTACTATGACTATAACAGTGCCCAAAAAAGAAAGAAAAAAGCCCTAGCACTCATAGAGTTTATATTCTATAGTTGTGTTTTATCTTTCAATAAAATATATTAACTTCTTTCTCTTCAAAGCCACTGATGGCATTATAGTCCATTAAGAAAAATGACCTTTATAGAATTACTAGAGGCCTGGTGCATGAAATTTGTGCATGGAGGGGTTTCCTCAGCCCGGCCTGCACCCTCTTCAATCTGGGACTCTTCAGGGGATGTCCGACTGCCAGCAGTCAGACTCCCTCTCGCAATCTTGATGATCGCCCCTAGCCCCTCTGCCTGCTGGCCTGATCACCCCTACCTTACCCCCCTGCCAGACTTATCGCTGCTACATTGCCCCCCTACTGGCCAGATCACCTCTGCCTTGCCCCCCCCCCCCCCCGACAGCCTGATTGTCCCTACCTTGCCCCTCTGTCAGCCTGATTGCCCCTACTCTGCCTGCCTGCCTGATCTCCCTTAACTGCCCTCCCCTGCCAGCCTGATCTCACCTCCAGCTGTCCTCCCCTGCTGGCCTGATTGCCCCTAACTGCCTGTGCCTTGGCCCCTACCATCATGGTTTTGTCTGGAAGGAAGTCAGACGTCTGGAAGATGGTGGGTTGATCTGGACTAATTAGTATATTACCCATTTATTAGTATAGAAGATTGCTAGTAGTCTGTGTTGTCATTCTCTATACAAAGGATTGATTGGCCAAAAAGGTTGAGTATTATTTGTGAAATTTAGAGAGTCAGCCCAGTAGACAAATATTATAAGGAAAAGAATTCCAGGGGATTGTTTATATGACAGCAATTTGAGAAATAGTACCTCAAGAATAAAGTAAAATAGTATTACGTAACCTAATATTTACACTTGAAGGACTTGAACCCTGAATTTTTCAAGTCTCTGGGTTCTTTCCATTTCCTAAAAGAGTATGAATGTTTATTTTTAAGCATAGTTTGTGAAATTAATTTAATAATTATCTAGAAATAACGTGTTGCATATCTATTTATACAAACAGAACAAATGAATATCTGAAAGTATAGGAGTCATATATGTCACTAAACAAAATTAAATGCTAGGGTAAAATCAACTCTGGCTTTTGACTGCAGTTAGCTAACCACTGAGGTGTTGGTAAAATCATTTGCAGTACTCAAGCTGAAATTGCTAAAGGCAAGTTCTGTGTATTAATATACTTCCTGTAGTCTTTGGCAGAATGCTTCTAGTGAAGGAAGGATACAAAAGGTTACTGTGGCTGGAGAGAAAGAGCAGGAAAAGATTGTGGACTTTAAGGGCGGCTCCTTGCCTGAGGACAAACACAGAGCAAACACGGACACCCTGTCAAATAGCCTGTGGTATCACATTTTTGCACTTAAAGTTTTTGCTATTTTTATTATTTTAAGAAATACGTTTATAAAGAGTTGGGCATACTACTCATAAAGTTAGTGTTATGTGTATGTGGTAGGGTTCTTTTTTGGTCAATTTTGTCAGCATAGAAGTTTAAAATGTAACAACTCAGTTTTTGTGCAAGTAGTTCTCTGGATATTGCTATTAAAGAATTATTGGTAAACTTATTGGAAATGGTGGACTATATACTTGGAGCTTGCTGTTCTGCCAGCCTTGTCATGTAGAACAATAAGGATAACTATCTTGAGAGAAAATTGAGGGTTACTTTCTGTCTTCATGTTGATACTTTTAAAAGTTATTTTATTTTTGTGTGCCTCAGCTTGCAGTGATGGTTAGAAATACATTTGAAGAGAAAACTGTTTTTTTCCCCCTCAAAATACTTGTTATAGTTTGGCTTCTAAAATTTTAAAAACTGTATTAAAAGAAGAAATACTAACTATGAGTAAATATTAATATTCTTGGTAAGAACATTTGCTAGTAAGTTTTGTCTTTTCGTAGCTATTCTGCAGCACACATCTTAAATGAGTAAAAGGAAATTATTGCTTATGCTGCTCCTTATTCTTTTCCTCTCCAAATATCATTGGTATTAATTTAGTATTAAGCCAGAATAACACGGAGTATGTAGAGGGGAGGATTCAAACTCGAGCTGTAGTTTTGAACCTTTTTTATGTTAATGTGCCTCCTCCCCCATTTTACATAGGACATACTGGTCTGCACATGTCTTCAGTTGAGATTGGATCCCCTGTTCCAACCATTGATCAAAACCCATGATTTTTTTTTAATACTTCCCCTGTCTCAGTCTCTCTATATAAGTTTCAGGGTATCTTGTGGACTCAACTTTTTCTGTATTATAGGTTAAACATGAGATGTTTTGTGTCAGGCACTATTCTGAGCACTTTATGTGCATTAACTCATTTATGGGTGTCTTTTTTTTCAATAACCCTTTGGGATAATAACTGTTATTCTTATTTTGTAGATGTGCAAGTAAAGTAACTTCCTCAGTATTCTGTTCCCTGCTCCTTCCTCTCTGTCCCTTAAATAATTTAGTTCTGACCACATTTTGAAAGAGACCTTGGCAAACTGAAGGGCATCCAGAATAAGAGCAAGGATGGTATAGGTCTGGAAATCATGCTATTTGTGAAAATGGTTGAAGGAACTGCAGATTTTCAACAGCCTGCATTATAACTTCGTGTATGAGTGTGAATTGACTATGACTCATTTCTTGTCACTCTGAAGTGTAAAACGAGGAACAAGGGGTAGAGAGATCAGGATAACAAGAGATGTTTTCTAATTAGAGCAGATCCAGAATGGAACGAATGTGTCTTCCGGAAGTGTTGAAGTAAAATAATTGGCAGATCTTTATGTAATGTCATCTTCTTCCTCTTATCCTCCTCCTCCTCATCCTCTTCTCCTTTCTTCTCTTCTTTCTTTCTCCTCCTCCTTCATCATTTCTTCCTCCTTCTTCCTCCTCCTCCTTCTTCTTCCTCACCCAAGGATATTTTTCCATTGGTGATTTTTAGAGAGAGTGGAAGCAGCATGGAGTGATAACTAGTTTAAAAAGGATTGTTAGGTCTGGGTGGCGAGATTGGAATAACTGAGTTCCAGGATGTGATTCTACGGCAAGCATGAAAGTTCAAGAGTTATAACCTCATTTATGCAAAGGAAGGATACTGGCTAGTGAAACGGATTGGCTCCTTCCACTAAGAAGAGTGCAGATGCCACCATGAGGCGGAAGTTAAAGCTCAGCATGTGGTCTTACAGTTGGTTCAAAAGTTCACAGGTGGAATGAGCATAAGGCAACCCTCTTCATGACCGCCTGGCTCCATTTTAGTTCTCTTAACCTATGTCCTAGCAATTTCAATTCACAAAACTAAGACAATAAACTTTACTCTTTGTTGAGTAGTGCAGTGTACACTTATGAAGATTATAAAGCTTGAATTAAAAGGTAAAGAAACCCTAGCCAGTTTGACTCAGTGGATAGAGCATTGGACTGCGGACTGAAGGGTCCCCGGTTTGATTCCGGTCAAGGACACATCTTTGATACCTTGGTTGTGGGCACATCTTCAGACGGGATTGTGCTGGAGGCAGCTGATTGATGTTTCTCTCTCATCGATGTTTCTCACTCTCTGTCCCTCTCCCTTTTTCTCTGTAAAAAAAAAAAAATCAATTAAAAACATATTTAAAAGTAGAGCAAGTTTTCCTATAGCATAAAATAATCTTATTTTGCTTTTGCTTTAGATTATCTGAACCTTCTTTCTAAGTATGGGCAATTTGCCATTTATGAATCTAGATATTTCATTTACTTGTTGGGAACCCAGAGTTATTTGTCAATCTGAGTCTCCTCAGTTCTGGAAAAATTTCAGTTCTTTCTGTAAATATTGCTTCTTCATTCTTTCCATTTATTCTAAAACTTTCATGTCTGTTAGTTGCCCTTTTACATTTTTTATTGTTCTGTGTGTTGCATTCTAGATGAATATGGAATTTGGCCTTCCAGTTCACCAAGTCTCTGTTTAGCTGTGGCTGAGGGTTTTATCTTATCTGTTGCTTTTAGTGGCCATTTTCTTTATTTCTGGAGTAACCGAGTTCCATATTCACCAATAATACATTTGATGAGGGGTTAATTTCTGCTTAGTTCTTTTTAGATATACTGTAAATGTGTTATATATATGTGTGTATATGTGTACATACTTATATGTGTGTGTCACCAGTTTTTGTGTTAGTTCTGAATGTTTTCCTAATTTATTTCTTATTCTTTTATAAGTGAAAATTATGCTTTTAAAAATTTCTTCATTTATTTTTCAAGTACAGTTTATACTCAATGATTAGTTAACTTACTAATCATTACTAATCAAAACTGCAGTGAGATACTGCCTCACACCCATTAGAATGGCTATTATCAAGGAGGAACTGAATGAAAGAAGGTGAAGGGATTAACCAAAAAAACATATATGCATAACCCATAAACACAGATAGCAGTGTAGTGATGGCCAGAGGAAAGAGAGGTAGTTTGGGTGGAGGTGGGCAAAGGGGGCAGGGGGAAATTGGGACATCTGTAATAATGTCAACAATAAAAATAAAGTTAAAAAATTGATAATAGTGGTAACCTCCAAGGAGGAGGAGTGGGTATTGTGAGAGAAAGGAGACTGCTTTTCACTGTATACTATTTTGCACCTTTAAAAATTTATGATTTACATATAGTCAATCCAATAAAACCAAATAAAGCAAAATAAAAATAAAACAGCAAGTGTTGGAAAGGACGTGGATAAACTGGAAGCCTTATGTAGTAATGATTAGTAATGTTGACCACTTTTCACATCCAGAAAGATAGTTATCATTTTTATGCCCATCTTTGTCTTACTGGTTTTGGTTTTTATTTTTTAAATTTCTTTATTGATTGAGGTATTACATATTTGTCCTTATCCCCCCATTACCTTTCTAACCCCCCCCCCCATTCATTCCCTCACCCCCCTGTTGTCTTTGTCCACTGGTTAGGCTTATATACATGCATACACATCCTTTGGTTGATTTCTCCTCCTTACCCATACCCTTCCAAACCTTCCCTCTGATGTTTCGTTTTGTTTTAATTTTTTAAAAAATATATTTTATTGATTTTTTATAGAGAGGAGAGGAGAGGGATAGAAAGCCAGAAACATCGATGAAAGAGAAACATCGATCAGCTGCCTCTTGCACACCCCCTACTGGGGATGTGCCCGCAGCCAAGGTATATGCCCGTGACCGGAATCGAACCCGGGACCCTTCAGTCCGCAGTCCGACGCTCTATCCACTGAGCCAAACTGGTCTTGGCCGTTTTAAGTTTTTTTTAAATCTCATTCATATTTGTTTTGAATAGGGTGGGTAGACAGTGCATTTAAAACATGAACTTATTGTTTGATTTTGTTTTCTCTCAAAGCCTTTCTTAGACTTTCTCCTGGAAAATACTGATTAAAATGTATTCCTTCATTGCCTCTGGGTCAGAGAACAGGGAAAACAAAATTTTCTTATCCTGGGTATTTTTCCACACTCTTGTGGTATGAGGAAGATGGAATGAAATTATATAGGATATCTTAAAATAAATCATGAGTTCTTATGGTATTACATTTGAATTTGCTTATGACAGACAATAGTAAGAAATATGCAGATATGAAGACATGAATAAATGCCTTAACTTTCTGAATGACTAAATCTTATACAATTAGACATTTGTTAAAATCCTTTCTTGAACAGTTATTATTTTCCTTGAGGTTTAACTTTAAACTAGTAGTTACATTTGCATTCATTTGATGAATTTATCACAAAAAAATTTAACTCCTTTTTCATTAACATATACAGAGTTTAGGGTTAAGCTTGTAGTGGTGTTAGATAATCTTTGAATGAGTATATTTCACATAGTTTTTAAAAAGAACCTTTTGTTAGGGTCACCGAAGGAGGAATGCAGGAGGGCAAAAGTGGTACAGGATTATACATGTATTGGTCATCTGCAAACCAGATGGGCTGAGCCCCCAAATGGCAACACAACCCAGGGATGGGGAGTCAGCGGTTTTAATCCTATTTTTCTTTTAGGATTTTTATGGTCTTGTGACCTACATTTAAGTCTTTTATCCATTTTGAGTTCATTCTTGTGTATGATGTGAGTTGGTGGTCTAGTTTTATTTTTTGGCACGTACCTGTTCAATTTTCCCAGCATCATTTATTGAAGAGACTTTACTCCATTGTTTGCTTTTGCCTTCTTTGTCAAATATTAATTGACCATAAAAGGATGGCCTCTCTGTGGTGTCCCATTGGTCTGTCTATATGCCTGTTTTTATGCCAGTACCAGACTGTTTTTATCACAGTGGCCTTGTGGTATAGTTTGATATCCAATATTGTGATGACTCCAACTTTGTTCTTCTTTCTCATGATTTCTGTGGCTAGTCAGGGTCTTTTTTTGGTTCCATATAAATTCTTGGAATATTTTTTCTAAGTCTGTAAAATATGCCATTGGTATTTTAATAGGAATTGCGTTGATTCTATAGATTACTTTGGGTAGTATCATTGTATGGGAGCACATATTTGCCAATAATGCATCTGATAAGGGGTTAATTCCCAAATTATATAAAGAACTTAGACACTCAACACCAGGAAGACAAACAATCTAATTTAAAAATGGGCGAAGGACCTGAATAGACAGCACTTCTCCAAAGAGAACCTACAGATTGTCAATAGACATATGAAAAGGTGCTCAATCACGAATCAACAGAAAAATGCAAACTAAAATCCCAATGAGATGTCACCTCACACTTGCCTGCCAGAATGGCTATCACTAATAAATCAACAAATAAGTATTGACGAGGATGTGGAAAAAAGGAAACCCTTATGCACTCTTGGTGGGATGTAGACAGGTGCAGCCACTGTGAAAAGCAGTATGTAGTGATTAAAAAATTAAAATTGGAACTGCCCTATGACCCAGTAATTCCACTTCTGGGAATATATTTGAAGGAACCTGAAACATGAATTCAAAAGAATATATGCACCCCTGTGTTCATTCATTGCAGTGTTATTTATAATAGCCAAGATTTGGAACCAGCCCAAGCATCTATTAGCAAATAAATGTTTAAAAAGCTGTGGTATATTTACACAATGGAATACTATGCAGCTATAAAAAAGAGGGAAGCATGGATGGACCTGGAGAGCATTATGCTTAGTGAAATAAGCCAGTCAGAGAAAGACAAATAACATAGATTTCAATTATATGTGGAATCTAACGAACAAAATAAACTAACAAACAAAATAAAAATAGACTCAGAGAGAGAGAATAGACTGACAGCTGTCAGAGGAAAGGGGGATTGCAGTGAGGTAATTAAGAAAACGAAACAAAACCACAAACCCCAACAAAGCCATAGACACAGACAACAGTATAGTAATCATTAGAGGAGGGAAGGTATGGGGAGGCAGAAGAGGGTATAGGGGGGATAAATGATGATGGAAGAAGACTTGGAGTGATGAACACACAATATAATATACAGATGAAACCTATATAACTTTATTAACCAGCTAGAGGCCTGGTGCACCAAAATTCATGCACTCTGGGGTGTGGGGGGTGGTCCCTCAGCCAGCCTGCGCCCTCTCACAGTCTGGGACCCCTCAGGGGATGTCCAACTAATGGCTTAAGCTTGCTTCCCAGGGTATTGGGCTTTAGCTGGCAGTTGGACGGACATCCCTATGGCAGCCTGGGAGCCCTCAGGAGATGTCTAACGGCTTCCCTTGTGTATGCACACTGACCACCAGGGGGCAGCTTATTGAGTGTCATTCTGCCATTAGGTCAATTTGCATATTATCCTTTTATTATATAGGATGTCACCTCAATAAATTCAATAAAAATCAATACTTTTAAAAGTAAAAAGAATATGGTTAGTGTCACAGTAAATCTTAATCTGATGAAGAAATAGCTCTATAAACAAATAAAGCTAACTCATCTGAGTTACCTAGGAAATTATTATCCATTATTAAATAAATGCACATTTAGTGCTTCTCATTAGAATGCTGTTTCATAGTATTGCCCATAGAGATAAACTTCTGCCCTTTAAATCATTAGTACAGGTGAGTTTGATTTGGGATTCATATCTGAAATTACTTCTTCCTATTAATATGTATGTTAGGTTATTTATAATCAACAATCACATAGATCTCTTGTTTGTTGTATCTTAGAATCAGTTGTTCTATAGTAGGACTGCCTATATCTTTCATGCACTCCCTACAACATGCCAGAGTAAATTTTGTTTAAGCCACATAGACTGTATTTTATGTATTGATAGGTTTTTATTGATTTTAGAGAGAGTTAGGGAAAGAGAAGGAGAGAGAAATGTCAGTTGGTTGGCTGCCGTTTGCACTGCGACTGGGGATCAAACCTGCAACCTCAGTATGTCCCTGACTGAGAAATTGAGCCTGCAGCCTTTTGGTTTACAGGATGATCCTCCAGCCAACTGAGCCACCCAGCTAGTGCTAGACTGTATTTTAAATCAGCTGGTCCCAACCATAATGTCCAATTGAATAAAACTCAATCCAACTCTTTATTGTGATGTATGGGAAAAAGTAATGATCAGAAATTTTGCTTTATAAACCAACATTACTTTAGCCTAACCTTATTTCCTTTCTTATTCTCATAAGTTTGCTTACTTCCTGGCTTTTCTGAGAGAGAAGGAGATGTTCTAATGCTTTTACTTTAAAAGAGGGAACCATTAACAGCTACCCAGGAAACATTCCATGATAGCATCCTCACCTCCCTTCCCCACCTAGAAATATGTCCATACAGAATAATATTTCCTTTGTGATTTATGTCTAGTTCTTAGAATATTTGGCACATCATAAGTGCTTAAGTAACATTTGATATGTAAAATGAAGAATGTTCTTTTCATGTCTGCTACAGTGGAAATTAAAATTCAGAGTGATAATCAAGTGTTATTCTTAAGCTGAGAAAGTGGTATTGCTAGAAGGAAATCGAAGCTTTTTTTTTTAACCAATAATTAGGAGCTCATGTAGTGTAAACTATTATTTTATATTCTCAGAAATTAATTATTATAAGTTTGCATTAAAATAGTTTGCAAAAACTTTATGTATTTCTGGTAGTAGGATTAGACTTTTCTGTCCATTTAATGACATTTACTTTCTTCCATTTTAAAGCATTTTATATATACACTAGAGGCCCGGTGCATGAAATTCATGCACGAGGAGGGGGCTGGGGGTTATCCCTCAGCTCAGCCTGCACCCTTTCCAATTTGGGACCCCTTGAGGGATGTCTGACTGCCCGTTTAGGCCTGATCCCTGGGATTGGGCCTAAACAGTCAGTCGGATATCCTTCTCACAATCCAGGACTGCTGGCTCCAAACTGCTCACCTGCCTGCCTACCTGATTGCCCCTAACCGCTTCTGCCTGCCAGCCTGATCACCCCCCTAACCACTATCCTGTCAGCCTAATTTATGTCTAACTGCTCCCCTGCCAGCCCGTTTGCCCCCAACTTCCCTCCTCTGCCGGCCTGGTCACCCCTAACTGTCCTCCCCTGCTGGCCTGGTCACCCACAACTGCCCTCCCTTGCAGGCCTGGAACCTCCCAACAGCCCTCTCCTGCTGGCCATTTGTGGTGGCCATCTTGTGTCCATATGGGGGCAGGATCTTTGACCACGTGGGGGCAGCCCTCTTGTGTGTTGAAGTAATGGTCAATCTGCGTATTACTCTTTTATTAGATAGGATAGAGGCTGGCACATGGGTGGAGGCCAGCTGGTTTTCCCTGAAGGGTGTCCTGGATCAGGATGGGGCATGGGGCAGCCTGGGCGAGGGACCTGTGGGGGTTTGCAGGTTGGCCACGCCTCCCAGCAACCCAAGTGGAGGTCCTGGGATCTGGAATTAATTTATGTTCTGCAATTGAAACTTATTGTAGCCTGGAGTGAAGCCAAGCCTTCTGCTCGCTCTGTGGTGACAGCCATTTATGTTTGGGATATTTACCTTCTATAATTGGAACTTTGTAGCCTAGAGTGGAGGCATAGGCCTTCCAGGGCTGCAGAAGCTTGGCTTCTTCCATCGCCCAGGCAACCCTAGCCTCTGCTCTCTCCAGTTCCGTGGCTACCACCATTTCTGTTGGGGTATATCTTCTGTAATTGAAACTTTGTAGCATTGAGTGGAGGCCTAGACCAGCAAACGCAGGCAGAAGCTTGACTTCCTCTATTGCTGGGGAAACCCAAGCCTCCCTCCTGCTCTCAGTGGCTGCAGCCATCTTGGTTGGGGTTCATTTGCACAATTTGCTCCTGATTGGCTGATGGGTGTGACTGTGGGCATGGCTTGATCAGAGATACAGTCAATTTGCATATTAATCTTTTATTAGATAGGACTAGAGACCCAAAGCACAAAATTTGTGCACGGAGATGGGGGTGTCCCTCAGCCCAGCTTGCACCCTTTCCAATCTGGGATCCCTTGAGGGATGTCCAACCACCCATTAAGTGGGATCGGGCCTAAACGGGCAATCGGACATCCCTCTCCCATTCCAGGACTGCTGGCTCCCAACCGCTCGCCTGCCTCTGCCTGATTGCCCATAACCACTTTACCTGCCAGCCTGATCACCCCTAACCACTCCCCTACCAGCCTGATTGATGCCTAACTGCTCCCCAGCTGGCCTGATTGCCCCTAACTGCCCTTCCCTGCTAGCCTTGTCACCCCTAACTGCCTTCCCCTGCCAGTCTGGTTGCCCCTAACTGTCCTCCCCTGCAGGCCTGGTTGCCCCCAAATGCCCTTTCCTACTGGCCCGGTCACCCCTAACTGCCCTCCCCTTGTCATCCCCTTTAAAAAGTTTTTAAAATTTTGAAATCTTGACTGCTAAAAATGTGTCTCTGGAGGTTAAGAATTTTCTAAATGGGCGGTACAGTCTGATGGTTAAGAATATGCTATGAATCCCAGCTCTGCCACTTATCTTTGGAAACTTTACTTAACTAGTCTGTGTTTCAGTTTACCAGTCTGTAAAATATAATAATAAAATAAAGACAAATAACAACCCATGTAGAGTTATTTGTCTTTATTTCTTATTAGAGTAGGCTTTGTCATGGATAGACACTTCATAGCAGAACAAATGGATGGAGATTGTAAGATGAATATGACATTGTGTGTATGTGAGTGTGTTTGTGAGAGAGAATGAATTTGAATATGTCTGCACTAAAAATCCAATTGTAGTGCAGTAAAATTGGAACTATGGCTACTGAAAGCAAGAGCTGGGGAAATAGTATTTTAGAACAGGTTTTTAATCTGGGATTTTTATATTATGTCCTAGGCTTCAGGAAGAAAGCAAATACTTCTCTGCTACCAGTTATTTTGTTTTGTATTTTAGAGAACATTGACTTTTAAATTTGGAACAGTTCTGGAATTCTGAGGTTTCTAAAAGCCTGGATGCCAATTATCTAAGTGTTTCCTCTGCTTTAAAAAATACTTTAAAAATTATTAATGTAAAATTAATGAGAACCCCCCATTCTTTTATTTAATTTTCCATTAGTCTTTGTGTGATTTTAACTAGTTCTCTATTTTTGTTTTAGTAATTCATATAATTTAATCTGTTCTTGTAAATAAAAATGGACACATTCCAAATTTTTTTCTATCCAAGTATATTGTACTCAGTAAATTCTTCAGTTGATGTCATATTGAATGGATGTTAAAATGGTAATGTAAAAAATTTTAAATGTTAATATACTCTTGTTCCCTTTTACATATATTCAAGCATATATCAAAGTCAAAAGAATATGACAGTTAACACCCATATATCCACCTGCATTTTATCATTATCATTGGTATACTTTCTTTATTACATATCCTTCCTTCTATTGATTGCCTATCATTCATTAATCTTTTTTATTTTGTGTGCATTTCAGAATAAATTGCAGATACCGAGTCACTTTTCTCTAAATTCCTCAAGTATACTTTGTTTTTGAAAGGTTTACTTTCTCTTTCTCTCATTTTTACTTAATTCAGAGTTGATATTTTAATATTTTTCTTCTCCATTTATGTGCTTTATTTTTTTCTTTTTTAATTTAATTTTTTCTTTATTGATTAAGTTATATTACATATGTGTCCTTATCCTCCCATTGCCTCCCCACCTCCCAATCATCCCTACTCATGCCCTTAATTCAGAGTTGATGTTTTAATATTTTTCTTCTCCATTTATGTGCTTTATTTTTTTCTTTTTTAATTTAATTTTTTCTTTATTGATTAAGTTATTACATATGTGTCCTTATCCTCCCATTGCCTCCCCCACCTCCCAATCATCCCTACTCATGCCCTCACCCCCCTCGTGTCTCTGTCCATTGGTGAGCCTTATATGCATGCATACAAGTCCTTTGGTTATGTGGTTTATTTTAATTTTGCACTGATCCCACTGTGGTTAATTCTGCTCCTAAGCCTTCTCGCTGTTAAAACACAAAATTAGATCTGTTTTCTTTTTGGTTTGTATGTTTTTTTAAAAAGGTACTTAGTCCTTTCAGCTAAGTTTTAAAAGTATTTTATGGCTTATGTAATTGTACCATTTCCTCCTATAATTTGCAGTATTTTAGAATATGATTGCTGATATGAGTTTTGAACACAAATTCTTCTATACCATTAGACATTTGAAGCATCACTTACTTTTAAAGTATGTAGAAATCCTCAACTAGGATATAAACTATTTGTAGCCAGGAATTATATATATCACTAGAGGCCCAATGCACGAAATTCGTGAACAGGGATGTGTGTCCCTCAGCCCAGCCTGCACCCTCTCCAATCTGGGACCCCTTGAGGTATGTCTTACTGCCCTGGATCCTACCTGGATCAGGCCTAAATCGGCAATCAGACATCCCTCTCACAATCCAGGACTGCTGGCTCCCAACTGCTCACCTGCCTGCCTTCCTGATTGTCCCTAACCCCTTCTGCCTGCCAGCCTGATCACCCCCTAACCACTCCCCTGCCAGCCTGATTAATGCTCCCCTGCCAGCCTGTTTATCCCTAACTGCCCTTCACTGCAGGCCTGGTCCCCCCCAGCTGCTCTCCCCTGATGGCCTGGGTCCTCCCCAACTGCCCTTCCCTGCAGGCCTGGTCACCCCCAACTTCCCTCCTCTGCCAGCCTGATCACTCCTAACTGCTCTCCCCTGTAGGCTTGATCACCCCCAGCTGCCCTCCCTTGCAGGCCTGGTCCCTCCCAACTTCCTTCCCCTGCTGGCCATCTTGTGGTGGCCATCTTGTGTCCACATGGGGGCAGTCATCTTGTGTGTTGGATTGATAGTAAATTTGCATATTATTCTTTTATTAGATAGGATTAGATAGGATAGAGGCCTGGTGCATGGGTGGGGGCTGGCTGGTTTGCCCTGAAAGGTGTCCTGGATCCAGGTGGGGGTTCCCTTGGGGCGTGGGGCATCCTGGGCAAGGGGCCTCTGGTTGTTTGCAGGCTAACTACACCCCTCAGCAACCCAATTGGAAGCCCTGGTATCTAAGATTTATTTATCTTCTATATTTGAAACTTTGTAGCCTGGAGCGAAGCCAAGCCTTCTGCTCGCTCAGTGGCGGTAGCCATTTCTGTTTGGGTTTATTTACCTTCTGTAATTGAAACTTTGTAGCCTTAAGTGAAGGCCAAGGCAGGCTAGGACTGTGGAGACTTGGCTTCCTTCATCGCCAAAGGCAACTCAAGCCTCCTGCTCTCTCCAGCTTCGTGACTGCCACCATTTTTGTTGGGATTTATTTATCTCCTGTAATTGAAACTTTGTAGCCTTAAGCAGAGGCCAAGGCAGGCCAGGGCAGGTGGAAAGCTTGACTTTTTCCATTACCAGGGAAACCCAAGTCTCCTGCTCTCTCCGTGGCTACAGCCATCTTGGTTGGGTTAATTTGCATACTTGCTCCTGATTGGCTGGTGGGCATGGCTTGTGGGTGTGGCAGAGGTTTGGTCAATATGCATATTACTCTTTTATTGATAGGGTAATTTTTTATAGATCATAGCTTCTTTAAAAGAAGAACTTGAATATTTGATATATAGGCTCTTTAATACCAGTGCTCAAAATATTTTGGGACTATTTATTGTTATAAAGTTGAAAGTTTAAAAAATAAATCCCAACTTATATTTTCAGTGGCTTTCAATAATTTGTATTAATTGTTTATATGGTTTATATTATATGGAATTCAAAAAATAATAGGAAATTATTTGAGAGGTAATAGTGAGGCATTGTTTTCAGAATAACAAGATATCCTTGTATTTTATAGACTTTGCATTTCCAGCCCATGAAAGAATATAATGATCTATTCTATGCATAACTTTTTACAAAAATAGTTTTATCTTAAAATAATTAAATCATTGACATTGAATTAATAAGCATTATAGATTTAACATATTAACCTAACTAGCAAATAAAATCCAAAGCACATCAAACTAAAATGATCTTTTCTACTGTTATTATTGTTACTTCTTAAAATCTACATAGGATAAAAATTTTTGAAAGTACAGTTAGATAAAAATTATAGTCAGAGAAGGTACACACACACACACACACACACACACACACACACATATGCCTGTAGTTGGAACGCTTGTGTCTGGCTTGAAGACTCATTTGGGTCTTCTAGATATAGTTTTTCTTCTATGTAGATCAGATTTTGATTCTTTTAAATCAAAATTAGACATGCAAATTAGAATTCTGGATACCAAGAGACAAAGAGGATGTAAAGGTGTTTACAGGCCTTTAATTCCCTATCAATGATAATAACTAGAGTGTCTGAAAATCAGTCTTCTAGCCCTCTGTCTGCAGGTAGAAATGCTTAATCATCTTAAGAGTCCTGAGCTCCAGTGATGTCTCTCTTTTCTGAATGATTGGGAGAGGAAAATACAGAATCCTTCTCAACATTATGTTCAGCTACCTAAAGCAGAGGTTGGCAATCATTTTTTTTCTTTTTTTTGCAAAGGACCAAATAGTAAATATTTTAGGCATTGAAGACCATATGGTCTCTGCCACAGTTACTCTATGCCATAGACAATTAGTAAACAAAAAGATGAGACTGTGTTTCAAACAAACTTCATTTAGAGAAACAGACAGTAGAATGTAATTTGCCAACTTGTGCATTAAAGTTGTGCTTTTTAAAATACCTTTTGTGAGGATTTTTTTTCTTTCAAATAATTTGTAGATGGATACTTGTAAAATACAATAAAAATGAGTTACTGGAAAATGAAATTTAACAGGACAAAATACAAGGTTAAATTTTTAGATAGAATGGATAACAGTTACATTTTAACAAATACAATTAAAATTATTTACATAAGGAAAAAGAAAAGAATTAGAAAAACTAAGTGTTGTTACTTGAAATCCTTTTCTAGCCTATTAATAGAGAGTTGCTATTACAGTCATAACTTTTGGTCATTCTACAGTACTGACTACACCCAAAGTTGAGTGAAATTGCAACTCCCATTTATTAAATGCTTGAATGTACACTCTAAACAAACAATGTATATATAAATAAAAATATAATGTAACAAGTTTGCTTCTGGCTAATATATCTGTTCTAGATTGGATTAATAAAAGTATTACCGATGAGATAATATATATGTAAATTATTTTTATGCTTTAACAACATTCAGAGTAGAGAAATCAGACTCACCAGAGATACGTTCATGAGAACTGAAGAAGAGATTTAAAAGGAATTTCAGAATTCATGATAACCTTTCCCAAGCTGAAGCAAGTAAATTTTTATTTTCAGAATTTATTTTTCAGTCTTTTATTATTTGAATAATTTGTCCTATAGAGTTAGGACAAATTACCTTTTAATTAAATAAATGGACCTTTGATCCATAAATTTCCAACATATGGATCTTTTTTTAATTAGAAAAAGATTAAAATGCTTTATAAAATTTGTAAGGTGTATAGTGAAAATCTTTCAAAAAATATATAAGATCTGATCACACATGCTCATTGAAATGTATTGTTAAATTAGGAACATCTCATAAGTATCTGTAGAAACTCTGATTTTTCATACTATTAACTTTTTTGTTTTAATCTTGTTGGCCATTGAGAAACACATGTATGCCTTCCTTACATGGGAGTGTGAATACCATTAAAAATATCAAATATGTGAAACAAATTAAGTCTGGCTGTCCAATTCACATCTTTAAATCATTGGTACCAATTTTTTTTAATCTTGTAAAAACACTAAGTTCATTTCATTGTTCATATTCAACAGAACATTTCTCTTTGATAATCATGGAACCTCAGCGTACAGTAATAGTACTATATGATCAGTTTCCGTGTGATCAGTGAATGAGGAGAATACTCTAATATATTTTATTAACCTTTAAGTAATCCACAGTTATCTGTGTCACTCTGCATACTGTTTAGACAGATGAGTTTTTATTTTCTTTTTTTAATCATAGCAAGAGTTTCTCGATGAAGAAAGCAGTGCATTGATTTACACTCTGGAGTAAAATCCTTAATCTGAGTTACTGTGCAAAATATGTCATTACATTTGCACCATCAGAATATACTGTTACACAAAATTTAAACTCTAAAACACATTTTGACTACATAATCCATAAATTTATACAATTCAGAGTTAGTTATGTTTGGCAATGAAGCTAAAATTCTGTATAACACCATCATATTAAAATCTGGCATATACTGAAGTAATTGCCATATCTTTTCTGCACTTATGAAAGTCCAGTAAGAAATACTTTGCTAGGTTTGTGTGTTCTGTTAATTATGTTTTCATGTGATTAGCCAGTTCCTGAATGCATCAAACTATAATATCATTAGAAATGGATTTGTCGGCCCGGCCAGTGTGGTTCAGTGGTTGAGCATCGACCCGTGAACCAACAAGTCACCAGTTTGATTCCTGGTCAGGGCACATGCATGGGTTGTGGGCTTGATCCCCAGTAGGGGATGTGCAGGAGGCAGCCAATCAATGTTTTTCTCTCATCAGTGTTTCTATCTCTCTATCCCTTTCTTTTCCTCTCTAAAATAAATAAAATAAAATATATATTTTTAAAAAATTAATTGGTTCTTTGTTGTAGATTCACTGAATATTTCCAAGCAAACATCTTTGAAGGGGTGTTTTCCTAATGTCAAGATACATGGTGATTTTTGTTTTTGTTTTTTAAGTTTTAGTATGCTAAAGAACTAGTATAAGAAGCTTAGAAAGCTCTAATGTTTATATGTGAAAGAAGGAACATCTACTTTTTTGGCTTTATAATTTAATACTCTTCATTTTCAAATTAATTTGTTTGTTTTGAACTTACTTCTTTATGTTTTCTATATAAATGCCACTTCAGTTTTATGGTTTTATTATTTTATAGAAAGTAACACACTTTGGCTTTAGCACATCACTGTTAATTATACTTACAAGTAAAATTAGAATGAACTTTTGCTCTTTCTTGTTTCCAAATAGCTTCCATTGCTATCATTTGATTTACTACTCCTGCCTCATTCAGAGAAGGTATATCTTTCCTTGTCGAAAAAGATCTTTTAAGTTTTTTGCTATGGGTAAATTACAGGTGAAAATACTTATTTACCTACTTAATTTAACTGAAAATATTAAATTTATTATAAAATGACATATTATGGAAATAAATGTTTATAGTTTCTCAGGATGTTTTATCTATTGGCTTATGGTTGACAAACTAACCACTATAAAATTGTTACAAAAGTATCTAAGTACCTGTATTTCATTTCAGTATTTATGCTACCTTGGACCAGTAACAAACAATTGGAGGACCTTTGATCTAGGGATTACTGGGGGAAATTGGGGGGTATTCTGACTTTTTTATTTCTCTTCCTAGGGTAGAAATTCTGGGCTGTTGGTGAAACCCAATTATAAGTAATAAATTTCTTCCCATGTCTGTGTATGGAAACATAATATCCAGCAAACATAAAAGGACTTTAAGCAGGCAGTTTGCATATATGTTCTTTGTGTCTCCTTGTGTAGACATGAAAAGCTTGCTTAAGGACTGTCGTTGTAGTTAATGTTAATATCTTATGTGTTCTTGATACTGAAAAATTATTAAGATGGTGCCTGGGTTCCTATGTCCATTTTATGATTAGTCAGTGCCCTGTCATAATAGGACCTGTTCAAGAGTCTTGTATGTTCAGCCACTATCTCTCAAATCTATGTTAATGAAGGTGACTATCCCATTTATGTTACTATCAATCTTGTTTCTGTATGTTGTCCTATCTAATAAAAGAGTAATATGCAAATTGACTATACCTCCGATCAAGCCACGCCCACAAGCCATGCCCACAAGCCAATCAGGAGCAAATAAACCCAACCAAGATGGCTGTGGCCACTAAGAGCAGGAGGGAGGCTTGGGTTTTCCCAGCAACAGAAGAAGCCAACCTTTCTGCCTGCCCTTGCCAGCCTAGGCCTCCACTCAGTGCTACAAAGTTTCAATTATAGAAGATATATCCCAACAGAAATGGTGGCAGCCACGGAGCTAGACAGAGTAGAGGCTATGGTTGCCAGGGCGATGGAGGAAGCCAAACTTCTGCAGCTCTGGCCATCTTAGGCCTCCACTCCAGGCTACAATGTTTCAGTTATAGAAGGTAAATGTCTTCAAATTCCTAAGACTATTTATGTATCCATGAAGCTTACCTGGAAGGGAAGATTTTTGCTTAATATAAATAGGAAATTTCTAACTAAATGATGAATGCTTTGAGATACAGTGAATTATGATCACTGATAGTCTTTCTGGTCCTGAACTTCCGTATTCAATTTATACTTGAATGGACTGTGCAACCCTGTTTTAAACCTTTTATCTATCTTGTTTTCTGTTATTATTCCTCAGATATTGATACTCCGATCACAATCCAATTTAGTGATCCTGTAGATGTGATTGGCTCAGAAGAGCAGAATGTTTCTAATGTTTTTAAATTTTTTCAATTTTATTAATGTATTTCATATGTATTGGTCACTCAATGATGTTATAATTTCTGTTAATACAGGCTAAGTTGCATTATCCCTTTAGGTAGCTTAAACTCAAAAACCAGTAATTCTTTTACATGTATTGCCATTAAATCTGATTTCCATCCTGTACTGAACCCACAGAAGGACTTTACTCCTGTGAGGCTTCATGGTATTGAATTTAATGCACTTTGCCAGTATATTGGGATTCTAATTTTGGGTCTATTATTTGTTAACTCACTCACCCTAAATAAGTTACTTAAACCATTTCCTCCTCTACATAGTGGGCTTAATAAGTAACTAACAGTTGTTGCTAAGCTGAAATGAGATTACATCATCCGTGTCATTTGTATGTACTGTCATTTAGCAAATACTGAGTGAATTCTGAGAGGCTCAGTGCTTTGCATGTTATAAAAAAGTCAACACGTTTTATGGCATTTTGAAAAGCATGCTCCCACAAAGTACTCTTAGGTATCAAATTGATGCCAAGTGAAAAGAAAAGAGTTCCATTTCTGTTTACAGAGGAAGGTACATAAATATTTGCCACTAGAAATCATGGGACAATCATAGCTTAATACTTTATTGCAGGACTTTTTGTATTATCTTTGGCACTGAATATGTACTATCAATAGCTGGTATTTTTTGTTTTATCTGAAGATTAGAATCCAAGGCAGAATATAAGATTGCTTGTGTTCTGTTTCCTCTTCTAGTTACACTCAGAAAATAAATTTAAGTATATATCATGTCATTTAATATTATGATGATTGAATTCTTATAACTTTGGAGAAAATACAGTAAATGAGCTGAAACTTTCTGTCCCATTATTTGGGCACATGTCAGACATTTAAGCTGTGTTTCATAAGAATTTTTTTAAATACATTTTTTTGATTTCAGAGAGAGGAAAGGAGAGAGAAACATCAATGATGGGAGAATCATTAATAGGCTGCCTCCTGCATGCCCCCCACCGGGGGCTCGAGCTTGCAACCCAGGCACGAACCCTGACTTGGACTCAAACCATGACCTCCCGGTTCATGGACCAGCGATGCTCAGTCACAGAGCCAGACAGGCCAGGCTCGTAAGAATTTTTCTAATTTAAAAAATTTGGTCTTAATAATTCAAATAACACAGAAGTATATAAGGTAAAATGAATTGTCTTTTTAAATTTCTTTTCAAATTCATCTTATGTTTGGTATGAATCTTTTCCTTTTATATGTATTCATTTAATATGTAGTTTTTATTCTTTATAAAAAATAGCATCATACTTAAACTTATTCTATATTTTATCTTTCTTATTTAATAGTATTTTTATTTTTTATATTTGTCTCAAGTGAATAAAGATCTCAATTTTATTGGTGGTATCATAGTTCATATTATCGGAATAATTATTTAACATCCACCTTGTTTTAAATTGTTAAGAAATAATACTGTGATTAACATTTCATTTATCTTGTTATACTTGTGCTTTTAGTAATACTAAAAAATGACATCCCGGCAGAAAAGCATATGTGCATTAAAATTTTAATAGATATTAATAGGTTAGACAATTAAAAGCTTTTTTCTAAAAACATATTAAATACCACAGCAATTTATATTTCCACTAATGATTCATGGTAATATCCCCCTTTACAGTATGTGCAGGGGATATGTTCCAAGATGCCATGTGGATTCCTGAAACTGTAGATATCGAACCCTGTGTGTGCATTTTTTTCCTATGCAGTAGCCCCCTTATTTGTGGTTTTACTTTCCCACAATCAACTGTGATCTGAAAATATTAAATGGAAAATTGCAGAAATAAACAATTCTTAGGTTTTAAAGTGCTCACCATTCTGAGTGGCATGAGTTTATCTCATGCAGCCCTGCTACATCCCTTCTGGGGTGTGAATCATCCCTTTGTCCAGTGTAACTGCTGTGTACACCCTTCCCCCCCCCCTCCCCCATCAGTCCCTTAGTACCCATCTGGTTATCAGACTGACTGTCGTGGTATCACTGTGCTTGTGTTCAAGTGACCCTTACTTTGCTTCATAATGGCCCCCAAAACAAAAGAGTAGTGATGATGCCAAAGAGAAGCCGCTTGTCAAGTGCTTTCTTTGACCGAAAAGATACGCATATAGGGAAAAATACATAATATATATGGAGTTTGGTACTGTCCGCTGTTTCATGCATCCACTGACGGTCTTCAAACCTTATCACCATAGACAAGGGGAACTACTGTACATACATACCTAGGATAAAGTTTAATTTATAAAGTAGGCACAGTACAAGATTAACAACAATAACTAATAATAAAATTGAATAACTATACTGTAATAAAAGTTATGTGAATGTGGTATCTTTCAACAAAACTACCATGAATTTCTTTTTTATTTTCCAGTTTCACAGATAGAAAATTCCGTCTTTCTATCTCACAACATCAGCATATGACTTTTTTTTTCCTTGTTACCAGTAAGTCAAGAACTTCCACTTTTCACTTGAAGGAAGCTTCTCTTTGGCAAATACGAATTGGCAGCATCACTACGCTTGAGCTTTGAAGCCATTACTAAGTAAAATAAGGGTTACTTTTACACAAGTACTGTGATGTGTCAAAGGTTGATCTGATAACCTACTAAGTGACCAATGGTGGGGAGGGGTAACAAACTGCTGAATGTGAACCTGGGGTGAGGGAAGACTGCTGAGCAGGAGAATAGGGTGCATCTCACCCCTTAACCAGGAGTAGATATTGCCAGTCATATTTTTTTTTTGCCAGGCTGGGTCAGAAATAGTATCTAATTTTGAGTTTCATTTCTCTGAATACTCATATCTATGCATATTCTCATGTTTATAGCTATTTGCAATGCACTTTGCTGTATTTGCTATTCACATATTCATTTATTGGTTGTTTTTCTTTTTAAAATCAATTCATAGGGACTTCTCAAAAGTTCTTTCAGAAATTGAGGCAAGAGACCTTTTTCACTTTCCTTCCCATCTTTTGTTTTAGAATATTTTTATAGAGCATACTAGAAAATTGATGATTTTTTAAAATAATATGTGCATTGTTTTATATATAATATTCACCCATTACACACAGTGTTTTCTAATTTTAATGTATATCTCTAACATTCATGTTTAGATAAAGACAGATCTTGAGTTCTGTTACTGTAGATTGGTAGAATCTTGGAATTATTTGGAAGTGACTTTGGAAATATTGTTTGTAAAAATTTTTGGGTAATGAATTCAATAGTTTTAATTAGAGTCAGTAGTTATAGAATTTTATGGTTAAGTTTAAAAATGAAGTAATACTTATTCAGTATCTGTGTCCTAGTCACTGTGCCAGGCATTTTGTAGGTTTAATTTAATACAATAATTGTATACCTTTGGTAACATTCAAGGGTATCACGTTGCTTGTGTTATATATCCATGGTTGGACTTGAGGAAATTTGTAACAGGAGATAATCCTGTTGGTAATTAGAGATAGCTATCATAACTCTTATTCAGATGAACAACCTCAGCTCCTAAGAAGTTTATTGATTTTCTTGAGCAAGTAGTACTATAGCGTAAATGTCTTGGCCAGGCTGGATTCCTTCCACAGTAGTTGTCCTAGCCTTAATTTTACACAGTGTCAGGAAGACGGAAAGTGGGGTAATTTTAAAATCAAAAACAGTGAAAAGTATATCTGCACTATGCTTGCAATGGATTTTACTTAATAGGATGAGAAACTTAATATTTAAAAAAAATAATGTGGGTTTCTTCTTGAAATGTATTGAAATAAAAGAATAATTTGACCACCTAAATTTAAATGTTTTGCTTTAAATCTTAATTTTCAGAATATTTTTAGGGTTTTTGACATAAAGATTACCTTGTATAAAGGCAGAAAAATTAATATGTGCCTGCTTTACTGTGAATTATAGTTGGTAAAGAAAATGCCCTAGTTAGAAACTGTAGGAGTATCCTTTTCCTATTGTTGGAAAAGGAGTAGTAGAGAAGTATGTCCAGAACCTTTTAGAATAGTTGTACAGTTGTGCCCTTGCTAATAATAAAATTGAATACATAACTATATATATGTATGTATATACATATACATATACATATACATATACATATACATATACATATACATGAAATTGAAATCTGGTCCTGGCTTTTCCGGGTAAGCCTTGTAGTCCCTTGGAGAAAGGGACCTCTTTCCTTCACGGAGATTTGGTTACCTTGCCAAGCTATTTCCTGTGGAGTTATGTCCTCCCAGAGGGGTGCCTTTTCCTAATATCTCTACTAAAATGATCTCTGAATCACACAAAGGTGATATACAGGATAGTGACAGGCTCTGAATGTGTCAATAGTAATAAATTTATAAACAGTTACTAATAACTTTCATTGGTAAATGTTCTGTGTTTCTCAGGAAAGACTAATTGCTTTAACCAACAACCAGAAAATCTCTGAGGTTTAGCAAAAATAAATGTATTTTTTATTCACTTACTACTTTATTGCAAAAATTTGTTGAATGGCCCTGGCCAGTGTTGCTCAAGGTTAGAGCATTGGTCTGTATACCAAACGGTCGCAGGTACCATTCCTGGCCCTGGTTAGGCAACCAAGCCATGTGTCTCTTCTCTCATATCATTCTCTCTCTCTCTCTCTCTCTCTCTCTCTCTCTCTCTCTCTCCCCTCTCTCTCCCCTCCCTCCCTCCCCTCCCCTCTCCTCCCCTCTCCTCCACTCTCCTCCTCTCCCCTCTCCTCCCTTCTCCTTCCCTCCCCTCCCCTTCTTTCCCCCTCCTCTCCCCTTCCCTCCCCTCTTTTTCCCTCCCCTCCCTTCTCCTCCCCTTCCCTCCCCTTCTCTCCCACCCCCTCCCCACACACACCTCCCTCGCTCCCCACCTCCTTTCCCCTCTCTCTCTTAAAAATCAACAGAAAAAATATTGTCAGTTGAGGATTAACAACAACAAAAATTGATGGCCTTCATGTGATGAGTTAGTGATTTCAGTGCTTTTAATCCAAGATTCTTTTGGGCTCACATGCTCTGCATCTGGATAGCAGAAGGGAAGAAGGAAAAGGATTGCATATAGGCAATCTTAACAGGCCAGACCTGAACGTAGTACACATCACTTCTCACATCCTGTTGGCCAGAACTCAGATGGTCACATTTAATTTAATAAGAGGAAGCTGAAAAAACTCACTAGTGTGTTTTGAAAAGGAGGAGAACATGGATACCAGTAAATCTAGCAGTATCTGACACATATTTGATTGAAAAAAATACAGAAATAGTGGAGAACCAAGATGGCGGCATAGGTAAAACACCTACCTTGCCATCATACTCAGCAATTTTAAAACTACAACTTAACGAAAGAACAAACACCTTCCAGAATCACCAGAAAGCTGACTGAGTGAAAAATTCCACAAATAAAAGTGAAGATAAGAAACTGTGACTTGGAGGAGCAGCAGCGGACAGCGTTGAAGATTCGTGTGGAGAGAGGTTTGGAGCACGTGCCAGCGGGCGGGCGGCTGAAAACCAACCAGTTTTCTCGAACGGGGAGACAAAGACGTCCCACTGGACTGATTCTCCACCTCTGGGTGAAGTCCAGGGAACCCACTATCACACAGGGTAAAAACTGGACAAAGGGAGGGCACGCCGAAGCTCGGGCACTGCAAGGATCTCCCGGCTTGTGGAAAAGGGAGCCTGCGCGTGAACTTGGGAACAGCGCAGCTGCCTGACCGTGTAGAGAGTGCTCTGCGACTTGCTATCTCATTCGGAAAACCGTCAGTCTGCTTTGTTTTACGACCCTGGGTGAGACGTTGGGTGTGCAGACTCATTTGGGGAGAGTCTGAATTCCCCAGCAGCTGGTGGAGCTCAGCAGCGGCTCTCTCTCAGAGGTGCTGGCAGCCGTTGCCCCCGGCGCAGGGTTCCTGGGGCCGCATAGGGCGGAGCTAACGCTGTCTGCTTGGCCCGGAGACTCCGCCCATCCAACCTGAGCACAGCTGAACGTCACAGACAATTGGATGTCAACCCCTCCAAGTGCTAACAACGATTAACCTGAGCTTAACTTCAGCAAGACTGTGCAGCCCATATCCACCTCAGGCAACTGGGGAGGCTGAGCCACTGTCCCTTGTAGGAAGTGTACCACACAAAGCTAATTGACCAACTCAGGGAAGCAGCCACCATGCAGAGACATGGAAAGAAATCAGATGTGAAAGAAATGGAGGAAAAAAACGACTGGACATGGAGTTCAAAACCACAGTTATAGGGCTTCTCAAGAGGCTCCTACAAAGGGTCGAGACCTATAAGGAAATAAGCAAGACCTACAGGGAAATGAATGAGTCCTACAAGGAAATGAAGGAGACCCTCAAGGATATAAAGGAGACTCTCAAGGATATGAAAAAGGACCAACCAGAAATTAAGCGTACACTGACTGAAATAAAAAATATTATACAAAGACCTAAAAGTACTCTGGAGCACCCCAAGAACCAAGTTAAAGATTTGAAATACAAAGAGGGAAAATCCATTCAGCTGAAAAAGCAAGAAACCAAAAGAATCCAAAAAATTGAAGATAGTGTAAGGGACCTCTGGGACATCCTCAAGCATACCAACATCCGAATTATAAGGGTGCCAGAAAAAGAGAGAGAGCAAGACAATGAAAACCTATTTGAAGAAATAGTGACCGAAAACTTCCCACATCTGGTGAAAGAAATTGACTTAGGAGTCCAAGAAGTGCACCGAACCCCAATATATAGGAACCCTAAGAGGACCACACCAAGGCACATCATAATTAAAATGCTAAGAGCAAAAGACAAAGAGAGAATATTAAAAGCAGCAAGAGAAAAACAGATGGTTACCTATAAGGGAGCACCCATACGATTGTCAGCGGATTTCTCAACAGAAGCTATGTAGGCCAGATGCGAGTGGCAAGAAATATTGAAAGAGATGAACAGCAAGAATCTACAACCAAGATTACTCTATCCAGCAAAGCTATCATGCAGAATTGAAGATCAGATAAAGTGCTTCGCAGATAAGAGAAAAGCTAAAGGAGTTCATCACCACCAAACCAATACTATATGAAATGCTGAAAGATATTCTTTAAGAAGAGGAAGAAGAAAAAGATAAAAGTGTAAATTAGGAACAACAAATACACATCTATCAACAAATGAATCTAAAAATCAAGTGAATTAATAAGCTGATGAACAGGATAAACTGGTGAATGTAACAGAATCATGGACATAGAGAGGGAATGGACTGACAACTCTTGGGGAGAAAGGGGGTGTGGGAAGTGCAGCAAGAGACTGGACAAAAATCATGCAACTATGGGAGAGGACAGTGGGGAGGGGGAGGTGAGGGCAGAGGGTGGTATGGGTACCAGGTGGAGGGGAACTATAGGGTGGGAAAAAAAGGGAACAATGTAATTAATAAACTGAACAATAAAGATAAAAAAGAAAAAAATACAGAAATAGTTTTTTAATATGAAACTATTATTTAATCTCTCCATACTATGTACATTAGGTCATTGTTTTAAGAGAACAATGAAAGTTGTGTGTAATTTAGCTGATTAATTCCTTTAATTACATAAATGGTTGGTGGATCTGGTAACCAAGATAGGAAAGGCAATTAAACAAATAGAAAATTTAAATTATATATTACTTGTCAGGTTACCCAGAAAACTGGATAGAATGATGAATACTTACTTATGAAAACTAATAATATTTGCTTTCACTACTGAATAGAACCTTTTAGTGATTTAATCTTTGATGCAGAGAGGTAAAATTTGATATAAATGTTAAATATTAATCTGTACTTTTTTTTAAAGATTTGTGATATTAGCCTATATTCTTAAATTTACCTAATGTTATTATAAAGTGATCCTTTTAAGTGATTGATGTGATCTTGTGATTTAATACTGTTGTGTTGGTTATCTTCTGAGTTAAGCTCTTACTGAATGTCTACTATGTATATACCAGTGGAAGAAAGGAAGTGGGAAAATACCATAATCAGGAAATAAGATTCTTCCCATTTAGTATATTAGTGTAAACGTATAAATTTATATATTCCATCTAATCTCTTAAATGATTTAATGATATAGTCACTTATAAGAGGAAATTTTTAAATTATGAAACATAATGGGTGTAATTTTAAAATGATAGCAATAGAAATGTATACTAAATAACTAGTACATAATTACTAGAGGCCCGGTGCTTGGATTTGTGCATCGGTGGGGTCCCTCGGCCTGGCCTACAGAGATCAGCCTGAAACCAGCTCTCCAACATCCCCTGAGAGTTCCCAGATTGCAAGAGGGCCCAGTATGGATTTAAGATTCAAGCTATCTTATTTTATGTTGCTATAATTTGTTTATTTTCTTTTTTTAAAAAAATATATTTTATTGATTTTTTCACAGAGAGGAAGGGAGAGGGATAGAAAGTCAGAAACATCGATGAGAGAGAAACATCGATCAGCTGCCTCTTGCACACTGGGGATGTGCCCACAATCAAGGTCCATGCTCTTGACTAGAATCGAACCCGGGACCCCTCAGTCCGCAGGTCGACGCTCTATCCACTGAGCCAAACCAGTTTCAGCTAATTTGTTTATTTTCACAACTGCATAGCTTTCTGTTGTATGTATAAACCACAGTTGATAGACATTTGAGTTATTTTCATTTATTGGTTTTTATGAGAAATGATCATTTATGTACATGACTCCTGTTGCATATATGCATGAGTTTTCCTATGTCATGTATTATGAATGTAATTGCTGAATCATAGGGTTAAATTGTGTCTTAAATTTTACTAGATAATTTCCCAAAGTGGTTGTATGCTATACTAGAAGTTTATCAGAGCTCCTGGAGGTAATTCTCACAATATTATGGGGTTCCCCCTATGACTGTGCCCCTCTGGAGTGCTTAACTCTTAGTTGTTCACATAGAGTCTCCCACAATTTATCAATTACAATTCATGTTTTCCTACCCTGACACCGGTTTCCAAAGAGGTTTCTGCTCTGAGTCTCTGCACCTGTCAAGTCACCTGTCTTCCTCTCTAATCTAGGGGGCAGCAGTTTACCTCTCCATGAAGAGCTGTTGATTTTTCAGTGTCTTCAGCTTTTTACTTGTTGTTGGGATGGAATGGTGACATACAAGCTCCTTAAGTACAGAACCAGAAACTGGAAGCCCCACCTAAGGATCAGTGATTACCTTTCTCTCACCAAGTGTCTTGGTGAATTGTTATTGTCTTTTCTATATTTGGGTTAGCTTCCACCTTTATCCTTTACACTTTCACTGTCCTCAAATATTTCGGAGAGTTTTTATAATGTGATTTTTTGCCACCAGCATTCATCTGGGATAAGTCCATCCTTTTCATCACACTCATTTTTTTTATGTCAATATATTCACCTTCATCATCTGACTTCCTGGCTACAATCTCTAAAATGGCAAGGTATCAACATGCCCATAGTCAGCTATTTATTCTGTAGCTATATTTATTTCTGGTTAGAATTTCCCTCCAACATTATCACTGTGTTTCTTTGCAGCAGTTTCATCTTTGTTAGCTAACTCCATCTTTTGATTATACATTTTTTAAAGTGTCATGTGAGTTTATCACTGTAAGACAAAGAGACAACATAGTTACATCTTTACTGTCTGTGTGGGAACTGAATAACAGATGCACAGTGATGAATCATTGACAGACTTTGAAAGAAGTGAATTGATTGGTCACTGATCATGATACACATCTATAATTTGCAGAAATTTTGGACCGAAAAACTAGCAGTCAAGTCTGTACTCTATGTAGTTACTCAAGTTTAATATATGAGTAACTAAAATTCAAACTGTGTTGTTGGAGGAGTGATAATTTAACCTGTAAGTAACTGAAATTTATGCATATTGGAACCATGGAAAGTGAAGACTGCCTGCACCTTTTAATTTATTTTTCTAGCTTTATCTCACTGTCAAGGGCCTCCAGTACAGTGTTGAATGAAGGTGGTAAAAGCAACATCCTTGCCTTGTTTCTGGCCTCAAAGGAAGATCTTTTAACCCTTCATCAGTTACTGTGATGTTTGCTACAAAGTTTTTAAAATATCAACTTATGGTATTCCCATCTATTCTTAATTTGATAAAAAATTTTACCATGAGTGATTTTGGATTTATTAGTTGTTTTATCTATTGAGACAGTTACATGATTAACTTTCAATTTGTGGCAAATAGTATTAATTGATTTTTCCAGTATGAAGTCGTTTGTATTCTTGGGGTGAAACTCACTTAGTCTTGATGTTTTATCTTTTTAATATATTGTTGAATGCCATTTGTTCATCAGTGAAGTCTGAAATTTTTCTTCTGATATGTTTTCTTCTTGAATTTTGATATTAAGGCTTTATGAAATGATTTGAGAATATTCTCTTTTCCCTTCCTTTTTTAAAAATATGTTTTACTGATTTTTTACAGAGAAGAAGGGAGAGGGACAGAAAGCTAGAAACATTGATGAGGGAGGAACATCGACCAGCTGCCTCCTGCACACCCCTACTTGGGATGTGCCTGCAACCAAAGTACATGCCCTTGGCTGGAATTGAACCCGGGACCCTTCAGTCCGCAGGCTGATGCTCTATCCACTGAGCAAAACCAGTTTCGGCTCTTTCTCCTTCTTAAAGACTTTCTTTAAGTTTCTTCATTGTTAGGAAGTTTTTTAAGGTAAAGCCATATATGGCCTGGAGTTTTCTTGTGTGAATATTTAAAACTAGAAGCCCGGTACATTAAATTCATGCATTTGTTGGGGGTGGTTGTCCCTCATCCCAGACTGCACCCTCTCCAATCTGGGATACCTCAGGGGATGTCTGACGGCCAGTTAAGGACATCTGGCAGTTGGACATCCCCCTCACAGTCCAGGACTGCTGGATTCTAACCACTAATCTGCCTGCCTGCTTGCCTGATTGTCCCTAACCTGCTTCTGCCTGCCAGCCTGATCACCCCCTAATCGCTCCCTTGCTGGCCTGATTGACACCTGACTGCTCCCCTGCCAGCCCAATTGCACCCAACTACTGTTCCCTGCCTGCCTGATCGCCCCCAACTGCCCTCCCCTGCAGGCCTGGTCACCCCCAACTGTCCTTCCCTGCAGGCCTTGTTTCCCCCCTGCCCCAACCCCAACTATCCTTCCCTGCAGGCCTGGTCCTCTCCAACTGTCCTTCCGTGCTGGCTATTTTGTGACAACGTGAAGGTGGCCATCTGGTGATGATGTGTAGCAGCCATCTTATGACATGGGGTGGCAATCTTGTGAGGGCATGGGGGTCAGTTTGCATATTACCTTTTTATTATATAGGATTATTTATTTTCTTTAATAGCAGTATGATCAGTGAGTCTCGTGTAAAGTTTTTTAATTTAAATTCTTTATTGTTTACAGTATTACATGAGTCTCCTTTTTTTCTCATTGACCTTTCAATGACCACCCCCACCTCCCAGCACATGCCCTCATCACCCTATTATCTGTGTCCATTGGTTATGCTCATGTGCATCATACAAGTCCTTTGGTTGATCTCTTATCTCCTCATCCCCCGCCTTCCCTCATAGGTTGGATAGCCTGGTTGATGCTTCTATGACTCTGGTTCTATTTTTGTTCATCAGTTTATGTTGTTCATTATATTCCACAAATGAGTGAGATCATGTGATATTTATCTTTCTCTGACTGGCTTATTTCACTTAGCATAATGCTCTTTGATTCCATCCATTCTGTTGCAAATGGTAAGAATTCCTTTTTTTTTACAGCAGTGTAGTATTCCATTATGAAGATGTACCACAGTTTTCTAATCCACTCATCTGCTGATGGGCACTTAGGCTGTTTCCAGTTCTTAGCTATTGTAAATTGTGCTGCTGTGAACATAGGGATACATATGTCCTTTCTGATTAGTGTTTCTGTTTTCTTGGGATATATTCCTAGAAGTGGGATTACTGGGTCAAATTGCAGTTCCATTTTTAATTTTTTTGAGGAAATGCCAATGGCTACACTAGTCTACATTCCGATCAGCAGTGGAGGGTTCCTTTTTCTCCGCATCTTTGCCAGCACTTGTCATTTGTCAATTTGTTGATGATAGCCATTCTGACAGGTGCGAGATGGTATCTTATTGTCATTTTGATTTGCATCTCTCGGATGATTAGGGACTTTGAGCATGTTTCCATGTGTCACTTTCAAAAAGTGTATATTTAAGTCCTTGCCCATCTTTTTAATTGGATTTTTTATCTTCCTTTGGTTAAGATGTATAGAGTTCCCTATAAATTTTTTAAACAGTAAATATAGTATGCCACATTCACTTTTGTGTATCTATTCTTTCCCTGCATCAGAATGTATTGAAAACATTTTTTTTATTGTTAAATCATCACCCAAGGATATTTTTTCCATTGATTTTTAGGGAGGGAGGGAAGGAGGCAGGGAGGGAGGGAGGCAGGGAGGGAGGGAGGGAGGGAGGGAGGGAGGGAGGGAGGGAGGAGGAGGGAGGAGGAAGGGAGGAGGGAGGAAGGAGGAGGAGGAGGAGGAAGGAAGGAAGGAAGGAAGGAAGGAAGGAAGGAAGGAAGGAAGGAAGGAAGGAAGAGATGTGAGAGAGAGACATCGATTGGTTGCTTCCCATACACTCTGACTGGGACTGGGGCTTAAACCTACAACCCAAGTATGTGCCCTTGACTGGGAAATAAACCCGAGACCCTTTGGTGCCAGGGCCGACAATCTAATCATTGAGTTACCTTTGGCCACCACTGAAACTGTGACTTACTCAGACTTACTCATCTGTTTGAATTTAGGTCCAAGGAATGAATGATTGAAAGAATGAGTGTTTTAGGGGCGGGGAGGGTGGGTGGGTGGGGACATGTGCTGGGGGGTAGGGGAGGCTGGGGGGAGGATAATGGAGGGGGAGGGAAAACATATGTACTACTATTAAGTATAAGTTATACTGCAAAAAAAATTTTAAAAATAGAAAAAACAAACAAACAAAAAGAATGAGTGTTTTAAAGTAAGGATATGATAAATGCTGTAAGAAATGTAGACAAAACACTTTGTGTATTATTACCCCAAGAAATAATAATTTCAAAACTGGAGCAAAGTCATTTTAAAAATAATTTTGGGTATGAATTTGTATCATGGACAGTGGTATTTTTATATTACCTAAAATCTCATAGCTATAATGCTAGTGAGAGATAAAAGAAGTTATCTATTTATGGTTGATTTAACCTTAACAGTACATGTATTCTTAAACACTTAAAAATTGATGGTATCTTATTTTAAAATATTTGACACCTATGAAACATAATCTCTGTTTATAAGCATTTTAGAAAAATCCTCTCTTAAATAGTATAACATGAGTTCTAGAAACTATTAAGTGCCACATATGAAGAAGTAGCATCTTAGCTTCTTACTAAATAAAGAAGGTAATGTCCCTTTATTTTATACAGGAGAGGATTATGGGATGAGTAGGACAAGATAGATAAGAAAAAGGGAAAAAATACTGGTTTTGAATCTTGTAGAATCAAAATCCAACAGCAATAGTATTTGAAATAACTAATTCCAGAAGGAATTGTAAAATCAGGTTTTAGAGCGAGTAACTTTAAAAACAGCTATTTAGAAACTAAGGATTCTGATGACTTTCATTAATCAAAAACAAAAACTTTGATGAGATAGCATTAACTGATAAATGCTAGGGAACAGCGTTCCCTCATCAATGTTGCACTTTAAACCTGATGGGTTTTTATCTTCAGCCTATTTCCTTTTGCCCCTGGATGAAAAAGAAAAATACATTACATATATGTAGTAAGAATGGTTTTTACCTCAACTTAGCCAGAGAATATTTGTTTCATACAGCGCTCAAAGTCATTGCATTACTGTATCGATCTTATTGGTGGGGAAAGGTGTAATCATCAGAGGAGACTTGGTGTGAAGAAGGCAGAGCCACCTAGTAAGGAGAGCTTGGGGAGAACATGGAATAAGCTGTGTATGGTGTTTGAGAAATATAGGATGTCCTCCAGAAACGTGTACACACACTTTGAATAATTATAAAGGTAGTGTTTATTAAAATACACTTCATTTTTTTAAAATTGCACTATCAGCTATTAGTATGTATACTTTTTGGGAGGCATCCGGGGTACCTCAAACACTAACATACATACATGCACAGACTAACAATACCCCCTCCCCAGTAGGTAGCCTTCTTTCATTTAGTAAATATACACTTAGGGTTCTTCCAGGTCTTTTCATGATATATTTGTATGTGTATGTGTCAGTTTGTATATCTCATACATATTGTAGTTGTGCCCTTAATGAAAACACTCTGCTTCCAGAAAAAAAAAAAAGGAAAAAGGAAAAAAAAACCTGCTTGTTTTTCCACATGACTGCAGAACAATTATAGCTTCTAGGAGCCCTTCTCCTGTTCCTGGGAAAATAGCTGGGTTGGCTGGTATTTGCATAATCGTCTTTAGGGCTATTGTGGGCGGGTTTGGGCTGCTGACACAGAGCTACAGACTGGCCACCTGTCCAGAACAAATGAACTCGGCCTTTCTGCAACATTATTATGTTTCTCCAGTGTTATTTCTGAGTAATGAATAATTTGATTAAATATTATAAAACTATTTAGGAAATATTTGTGTTGAACTTAAATCTTCCATTTGGGGAGAATAATTTTCTGCCTATTTCACTGGCACAACTATATATTTCCATTTCCCCTCTGGCATAGTTTTGTATCTGCTTTTGTGAAATTATCCTCATGAATATTAATTAGGAATGTGAGAATTTAAAAAGAAACTTCAAAATGATTTGTAGTCATCCTATAAATTATAAATGAAATGTCTGTTTTCTAGGAGTCCATTTCACTTATGTGGAATAATTAATTAAAATTTTAAAATTAACAAAGGAAAAAGAAATTTCTAAGGTCTCGAAATAAATGAATAATTATTCATTACCCTTGATAATTAGTCTCATTACTCATTTAGGAAGTTTTTGTCCTAATAATGTACATATTGCTCTGTTAACTAGTTTTGTTAATCATCGACATTCAGCCTGTGATGGGAAATTTCTCAGTTTTTAAAAAACTTACACGTGATATGTTGCTATTTCTTGTACATAATGACCAACTGAATTGAATTTTTTGTGTTAGAATTAACTTGTTATTGAAAGATCTTGTAATCATACTATATAAGAAAAGTCTCAATAATAAATAAGTGGTCAGTGAATTAGTAACATTTAAAAAATTACCAGAGTTGTTTGGGGGGAAATTTTACATGGTTGTGATAATGATCACTTCTCTTAGTTTTCATTAAATATATAGTAATGAATGAAAGATTGAATACTGCTAGGGGACATTTAGTACCTATAGTATACATATCTGGTACTGTGTATATTTAATTTCCTTTGATTATCATAACTATCTTTTGAGATAAATACTGTTGTGCTTTTTAAATCTATTTAATTTTTAGCAGTTTTAATTTTACAGTAATTTTGAGCAAGAAGTACAGAGTTCCCATATATCCTCTGTCCCCACACATGCACAGCCTCCCCACTGTCAGCCTACACCAGAGTGGTACATTTGTTGCATTAACACATCATTGTCACTCAAAACCAACATTGGGGTAACTTTTTAAAAAATAATTCTTTATTGTTGAAAGTATTACATATGTCACCCTTTTTCTCCCATTGACCCCCTTCAGCTGCTCCCGCCCCAGGCCTTCACCATCTTATGTCTGTGTTCATGGCTTATGCATATATGCATACAAGATCTTTCCTCCCACACCCTGTCCCATGCTTCCATGTTCTTTCATCAGTTTATTTTGTAACTTAGACTCCACATATGAGTGCGATCATGTGACACTGATTTTCTCTGACTGGCTTATTTCACTTAGCATGATGCTCTTAGGCCCCTCCAGGCTGTCTCAAAGGGTAAGAGATTCTTCTTTTGTACTGGTTCATAGTTTTCCGTGGTGTAACCGTACCACAGCTTTTTTATCCACACATCTGCTGACGGGCACTCGGGCTATTTCCAGATCTTAGCTATTGTAAATTGTGCTGCAGGCAACACAGCGGTGCATACATTCTTTCTGATTAGTGTTTTGGGTTTCTTAGGATATATTCCTACAAGTGGTATCACTGGGTCAGATGCGAGTTCCATATTTAATTTTTTTAGGAAAATCCATACTGTTTTTTATAATGGCTGCACCAGTTTGCATTCCCACTAGTAGTGTATTAGGATTCCTTTTTCTACACATTCTCTCCAGCACTTCGTTTGTTGACTTATTGATGGTAGCCATTCCGACAGGTGTGAGGTGATATCTCATTGTCGTTTTAATTTGCATCTCTCTGATGATCAGTAACTTTGAGCATTTTTTTCATATGTCTTTGGCCATCTGTATGTCCACTTTGGAGAAGCATCTACTTAGGTCCTTTGCCCATTTTTTAAATTGGATTATTTATGTTTCTTTTGTTAAGTTGTATGAGTTCCTTATATATTTTGGATATTAACCCTTTATCAGATATATCATTGTCAACTATGGGCTCCCATACAGAGGGCTTCCTCTCTGTTTTATTGATGTGTTTTTGTTGTTGTTTTGTTTGCTATGCAGAAGCTTTTTATTTTGATTTCCATTGGGATAACTTTTGATGTTGTACGTCCTGTGAGTTTTGGCAAACGTATAATCACATGTGCCCGGTATTGTTGTATCGTACAAAATATTTTCGCTGCCTTAAATAAAGTCTTGCGTACTCCCCTATTTGTTTCTTGCTACCCACCTAACCCGTGGAAACCACTGATCCTTTTACTGTCTTCATAGTTTTGCCTTTTTGGGAATTGCACATTCTGTAGCCTTTTACATCAGCTTCTTTCACACAGTAACATGTGCTTAATTTTCCTCCGTGTCTTCTTATAACTTGATAGCTCATTTCTTTTTGGTGCTGAAGAATATTCCATGGTCTGGATGTGCTGTGGTTTATCTGTTCACCTACAAAAGTATTATCCTTATTTTACAGATGATGAGACAAAAGGTGAGATCAAATAACTTGCCCAAGTTCACATACATATAATACGCATCATGTCTGAGACCAGAATCCATGATCTAGTCAGTGGTCTCTATAGCAGGTTGTTCACACCATTGGGGGTGTATAAAATTATCGTATATACATGGAAGGGTTTTTAGCAGCACTCTATTGTTTGCCTTTGTGCGTTGTACTATACAGCAGTTTCATCTGATTAAGTTGACTCGCAGATGATATTTCCTAAAGTAAACTATTTTGAGATGACTAAAGGTCAAGCACATGAAATTATTTGCTTGCTGATTTGATACATTCCAGTTCTGCTTTGAAGAAGGAACTGCTTTTACAGCTGTCTTTGAGATCAAGTGGGCAGTTCAATCATGCTGACTAACCTAACACTTTTCTTATTGTTAAAAACAATAGCATCTAGGTTTGTTTCCCCTCTCCCTCAATTAAAACCTTCATGTCAGAGAGGTATACATGTCATAAAGATAGGTATCAATTAACCTAAGCCTTAAAATATGACTTTAACAAAAGAAAATTTTAATTACAAATTTTATGATGTATAGTGACTTCTTAATGTTCTAAATAAGCTAAAGTTACATGCATTTTGCTCTAAAATTTGATAAGCCATAATTTCTTTTCCAGCTGATAATGTTTAAATATTATAAAATTAATTCCGCCAAAGTCAGTTTTGCTAACAAGTAATATTAATCTTTATTAGAAGATGACTGTAACACACAGTGAAAAAAATTTGCTTTTTCTTACTAATATCTTCTGGCAGTTTGGACAAAAATTCACAAAATGTGGGGGAAAGGAAAAACACTCATAAAACTATAACCATCATTTCTTGGTTAAACAATCTAGATCTGAAAAATGGAACATGAAGTAAAAACTGTGGAAATCGTAGAGATAAGCTAAGTCGGTGCTTTTTAATTAACAGGGTTCTCTCTTAGTTAAAGCTTGCAGACAAACTTCTTTGGGAGTAAATGAAGGGACTCTATAAGAGAAAATAAGACTGGAGGGGGGATCATTGAAGTAAACTAGAAAACTGGCATCAGATAGGTTTGACCTTGTTCCTCCTGGAGGGAGTATACCTTTTAAACAGACTTCCAAGTTATATACACATGTTAGCAACAGCATTATCTAAAGTGAACATTTAATATTTCCTTTCTGTTAAAGTCCAACAGGATTTATACACATACTTTCTTCTTATGAAATTATCATAATAGTCAGTAGAGAACTAACCATATTTCAGGCAGGTGACTTTTATGTCTCTTCTGTATATTGAAGGTGACGCTGTGTTTTATGTACATGTAATGACTACTCAAGATGATACATCCCAGTTCCAAGGAAATACCTTTTTAAATGTATTTTTATGATTCTACTAGAGGCCGGGTGCATGAAATTCATGCACAAGGGCGGGGGATGTCCCTCAGCCCAGCCTGCAAATCTGGGACCCCTCGAGGGATGTCTGACTGCCTGTCAGGATCGGGCCTAAACGGGCAGTTGGACATCCTTTCTCACAATACAGGACTGCTGGCTCCAAACTGCTCACCTGCCTGCCTCCCTGATTGCCCCTAACAGCTTCTGCCTGCCAGCCTGATCACCCACTAACCACTACCCTGACAGCCTGATAGATATCTAACTGCTCCCCTGCCAGCCTGTTTGCCCCCAACTTACTTCCCATGCTGGCCTGATCGCCAACAACTGCCCTCCCTTGCAGGCCTGGTCCTTCCCAATGGCCCTCCCCTGCTGGCCATCTTGTGGTGGCCATCTGTGTCAACATGGGGGAAGTATCTTTGACCACATGGGGACAGCCCTCTTGTGTGTTGGAGTGATGGTCAATCTGCATATTCCTCTTTTATTAGATAGGATAGAGGCTGGGGGCCAGCAGGTTTGCCCTAAAGGGTGTCCCAGATTAGGTTTGGGGGTTCCCTTGGGGCATGGGGCAGCCTGGGCAAGGGGCCTATGGTGGTTTGCAGGTTGGCCACGCCCCCCAGCGACCCAAATGGAAGCCCTGGGATTTGGGATTAATTTATGTTCTACAATTAAAACTTTGTAGCCTGGAGTGGAGCCAAGCCTTCTGCTCTCTCCATGGGGACAGCCATTTCTGTTTGGGGTTATTTAAATTCTATAATTGAAACTTTGTAGCCTAGAGTGGAGGCCTAGGCTAGGGCTGAAGAAGGTTGGCACCCTCCATTGTCCAGGCAACCCTAGCCTCTTCTCTCTCCAGCACTGTGGCTGCCGCCATTTCTGTTGGGATTATGTATCTTCTATAATTGAAACTTTGTAGCATTAAGTGCAGGCCTAGGCCGGCAAGGACAGGCAGAAAGCTTGGCTTCCTCCATTGTGGGGGAAACCCAAGCCTCCCTCCTGTTCTCAGTGGCCGCAGCCATCTTGATCAACTGAAAAATTGGGGTTTATTTGCTCCTGATTGGCTTGTGGGCGTGGCTTAATCAGAGGTGCAGTCAATTTGCATATTATTTTTATTAGATAGGATTATAAGCATTATAATATTAATAGCACTTTTATTTTAAAATGAGGAAAAGGAAGACATTGAGAATCTTTTTTAGAGAATGAGAATAACTATGTAAAGCTGCTTTGAGAGTAGATATCTCCTGGGCACTAAAAAAGGAAATCACTGTGTGTCAGCGTAAGTTTCAAAGAACAAGTTGGATGCTCACAAGTAAAAATTTACTCCACCAATCCATCTTTCACATTTTTCTTACTATTTTTTTACATCACCAGTTTGTTTGGTTTTTACCTGAGTTATGCCAAGCCCTTCTTCATTTTTCAGTTGATCAAATTCCTATTTGTTCTTTCAGATCTAGCTCTAATGCACTTAAGTTTACACAGATTTCCTGACATAATCTCACTTTAGGAGGGATAGTGGCTTTTTCTCTTTACTTATACTTCTATTAAACCTAGTATTGTTTGTATTATAATCCAACGGCCCTTTTGTAATTAAATAGCCGACCAGTATATTTATCCCTGGGGAGATACCATCATCTATCCATTTATATAAAGTCAAAATCCAAAGGATCGTTTTTGTTGTCTTTTTTTTTAGCTTTTTCATCACTAGACAATCATGTCAGTTAATTTCCCTCTCACTTGTGAAGGATGGTTTTGCTGGATATAATATTCTTAATTGAAACTTACTTTCTTTTAGCACTTTCAATATCTGGACCCACTGTCTTCTGCCCTCCCAGTTTCTGTTGAGAAATCTGCTGATTAATCTTATTGGCAAGCCCTTATTCAGCAATTTGCTTCTTTCTTACTGCTTTCAAGCATTTATCTTTACCTTTAGCTTTTGACACTAGCATTATAATGTGTCTCACTGTAGGCCTCTGTGTTCATCCTACTTGGAATTCATTGAGTTTCTTGGCTTTTTATATGATCTTTTGTCAAGTTGGGGCATTTTTGTCATTATTTCTTCATATAATCTCCCTGTACCTTCCCCTTCCTCTTCTTCTCGTACTCACCTCAGTGTGTGTGTTGGTCCATTTGATAGTATCCCAAAGGTTCCTGAGACTCTGTTTACCTTTCTTCAGTGGCAAATAGGGGTGCTACAATGGCTGCCCACCTCCCTGTCTCCACCTCCTTGATCAGAATCAGTGATCAGAGTGCAGATCCCGAATATTTGGAGAATGGGGCCCTTATTGCTCACCCTACATATAGGCTGCTCCAGGAACAAGTGCTGCCTGCCACTGGGCTGGGAGATGGGAGGTAACTACTTCTGAGCTTAATACAGTGATAGGCCAAAATGAACCTCATCAGAATTTCAATTGTTATATGAGGCAAATTCTGCTACTGAGTCTGGCTTAGGAGATAAATTCCTGGTGCTGCTTACACCACTGTCTTCCCAGGATCTTCTCACACAGTAATCTTGTAATTGGGGATATAACTAAAAAACAAGGTGGAATGAAAAATAGGATAATAAAAAATATTTCAGAAGTTCCCTCAAGGGTGGGGTTGAAGTTCTCTATTACTATTAAAGTAACTTAAGAATAATAAAGACAGCCGAGACCGGTTTGGCTCAGTGGATAGAGCGTCGGACTGCGGACTGCGGGGTCCCGGGTTCGATTCCGGCAAGGGCATGTACGTTGGCTGCGGGCACATCCCCAGTAGGGGGCGTGCAAGAGGCAGCTGATCGATGTCTCTCTCTCATCGATGTTTCTGACTTTCTATCCCTCTCCCTTCCTCTCTGTAAAAAATCAATAAAATATATTTTTTAAAAAAAAGAATAATAAAGACAATAATTGTATAATTTACATCAGTTTGAGAAGTATCCAACTCATGTAGTAGACTTGTTAATTTTTAAACATAATTTGCATAATGTTGGCAATTTCATGACAGAAAGTTATAGTATATAGACATCATAGTTTCCTGTAATTTTGTGGAGCCATCTATGTCTTGGGAAGAGACAGATACAGAATAACCTGTAGGAGAGCCATGGAGCACTCCTGCTCAGCTTGCTGTTGTAAATGGTCAGAAGGTTAAGCCATCAGTCCATTTCCTAGTGTCTACTGAATAGTGGCTTTCTTTGTGTTGCTTCACTTGTTAGAGCAATATTGAGAGATAAAACAAAGCAAGTATTATATCAGACACTGATGGCTTTTTAAAAAGTTGGAATGGGATGTTATTGGATGTTCCAAAGAGTATATTTATAGTAACTTTTTATGGAAACCATGGCTCCAGAGTAAACTGTATTTGGAAATCAAATCAACATTATATATCAGTGATGCTCAGGTGAACATAAATATATGTTATATATCTAGTGCATCAGTTTTAAAGAGTAATGTGGGCTGCGGGAATGATTTTTAAAAAATCTCACTTTTTAAAACAGTCATACCTTTATTTTCCTTAGACACTTAATTGAGGTAGATTTTATTTCTATGTAAATAAGCCTTTTATTTATAAGATATAGCCTTAAGCACAACATAAAGAGGAAACAATTAAGGATAGAATGCTTCCTGAGGCATGAAATGCTAGTTAGGATTTCTCCCATAATGGCCAAGGAGTACTTCGTGCGCGTCCATGCAGATGAGACCTGGAACAGCTGCATGAAGCACACACAAGTTCTGGTTCCTGCCTCTGTGAACTCACTTGAATAAAGTCTTTCATCTAAAGGTCTCACTGTTTGTCTATTTCATGAATCCCTCATCTCATCTCTGAAGGGCTCATTCAGTTTAATACAGTTCAACTTTGTAGGGGAGAGCTCTGGACTTTGCTCTTGTGACTTATAATGCACAAAAAAGATAAGTTAAAGTAATTTAAGAATTCTTTAAAGAATTAGATAAAATCCAAGCTAAAATGGTGGGATTTGGGGAAAGGGGGCAAACAAAGATTTAGAATAACTAGGGATTCTAATTCAAATTTAACTAATTATGTGATCTTAAGTAAATTCTGTATACTCTTAGTGACAAATTTCTCTGTGGTTATAACAAAGCCTAACAGAATTCAGAGGAATAAATGTTTGGAAATGCTTGTTAGGTTCATTTGTTTTATATAATTCAGTCCTCATATCTCATATTCTGTATTAAGTATTCTATAACAATTTTAGCAGTGATTAAACTGAAAAAGGCACTATCATATCATTTAGATGTAATTTGTTAAGTAAATTTCAGATGATCTTTTCTTTATGTACTTATATCTCATATTGCCATTTATTTGGCAGTAACCTATGTGTTGCCTCTCATTTTACCTTATCTACTTCTTACATCTGTTGACATATTATGAGTTCTTTGAATTCAGAAAACTTGGCTCATTTGAACCTTCACAGAATGTAATGTGTAGTGCTAAGTATGGAGTAAACTTCTGTCGTCATTCTTTTCATTACTCTTTAGTATACATGTTTTCCTCCAATAGTGGAGAAGGTTAAATTTGACTCTAATTTTACTATGGAAATTATTTATTATATTAAAACTACCTGGTCATAAGCTTAGAAATCTGATGTAGTTCCCTGCTCTCCCCACCCTGCCCCCTTTGAGCATATGAAAATGAGGATCCAGGGAAATTTTTTTTCCAGGGAAATTTTGATCCAAACATTTCTAACAGAATGGCAAAAACACAAAAGGAGTTTGGGCATTATACATTAGAAATAAAATATTGTAGGTGGCATATATTCATGTAGTTAGTGAATATTATTGCCATCTACTAAATGTTAGGCTCTTTGTTGCTGTAGCCTAGAGACATAGTGATTTTTTAAAAAAAGATAAGATTCCTATCTGATGGACTTTATAGTCAGTAAACAGACAAAAACTGGTGCAGTAGACATATAATATGTATTTATGTTTACCTGAGCATCACTGATATATAATGTTGAGCTAAACCAGACAGTAACAGTGTAATAAGGATTATGAATGGATTAGGGTAGTGTGAGAAAGTAACTGGCTGTAAGGTGAACTACATTGTATACAGTGATTAGAAAAGGCTTCTTTAGAGAAAAATCCAAAGTAAGACCTAAAAGATAAGGAAGGGCCTAAATTGTGGTCTTTAAATGTGGTTTTTCCCTGAAAGGACTCAGAATTCCTTGGAAAACTAGCTTAACTAAAGGTCTGTAATAAGAAATATAAAAGAAACTCTCACAGTCTAGTGGGGTCATGGTATGGGAGCCAACGTCAGGGGACTCCCACTGACCACAGATGTAACAATTAGCGCATGAAAAGAGTAGCGACTACAATGAATTCAAACACATCTTTTACTCAAAGTATATGAGTTCATAATGTTACTTTAAAAATTAATTGCTCACCTTAGGACCAAAACTGGACAATCAAATATTTAGCTTGCCATTCCTCTGAGATAACCAAATTGTTCAATGAGAGAGAGTTCTTTAAAAAGAATTCAAGCTAGTAAATGCAGAAAGAATGATAATCTACTCTTATTTTAACAAAATAGGGTAGGCATTGAAACTTCTCACATTTTCATATATGCTTTTGAAAATTTTTAAATCAGTCTAAAGGAGGGGCAGTGAGAATTTAGCCAGCAGGAGTGGGAGTGGTGGAAAGATGTTTTCTGAAAATAGGAACAGGATGAACAGGATGCAGAAGTGAAAAAATACTGTACGTGTTCAGGGGAGACTTAACAACTGGGTTTCCCAAAGTACACGTTTTGTAAATGGTGGTATTGTGGATATGCAGTTTTATGTGACTTCTAGAATTAACAGTTCCTAGAAATAGTGAAACCAGACTCTTACCAAGTTCAGAAGGAACTTGAGATTCAAAGAGCTTCTCTACATTTCCTACTGCCCTTTGGCTATTGAAATAGTAAACAGAAGAATTCAACAATGCATTTAATGAAGCCAAATTGATTTGGCAACAGACATTAGTAAAACGGTACCATAGAGAGAGAGCAGCCTTAATTTTTTTTGGGGGGGAGAGGGGGGGGCAATCTCTGCTTAGAGTATGCAATCTATTAATGTGATTGTTCTTCATCTCAACATTTTATCTATTCTTTTTAAAGTTGTATGTATAGAGATGAGCATCCCAAAGTCAATGATTTCTAATCTATTGCATCAGTCCCTGGTATAGTGCTAGAGGACTACATATGTTCCCATCTAAAGGTAATATGTTCTGTATTTAAAGTGAATAGTTTAACCTCACTTGCCAGCAAAATAATCTTCTCCGTTCAAATCTTTATACCCACCATATCTATTATAGATAAATATTCTGTTTTGTTCAGGTTCATGTTGTGTTGATAGCAGTAATTGGGTATATTTCTTTGTAAAGCCTATTTTTTTTCAGTTGAAGTGGGGTTGTGCCATAGTGTTATTTAAAAAGTAAAACCACTTTAAATCTCTCTTGAGAAGTATTGGTATAGAATATTTGTTGATACATTCAACTGCTCCAAGTTGAATGTATCACTACCTTTCCTGGTATTTGAAAATTTGGCTGCTGGAATTTAGAAACGCAGTGCATGTCAGAGCAGAGGACTGGTGGGGAAAGTGAGATGTCAAGCTGTGTAATCAGAGCTTTGTGGAGGGGGACAACTGTGTTCCCTTTGATATACCAGAGCTAGTTTGTTTCAATAGCTGATGAAATAAGAGCATATCAATTTTCAGTTTTCTCATAGTTATATTTGCCATTTTCCTTAAAATGGAGATGAGAAGACTGTAACAATAATGAAATAAGTTATAGTGTTCTACCACTCAACATTGATTCTTTACTTCAGAATCAAATTTATATTTGGAAAGATGAGGTTTGCTAAGTACTGTATTTTAGGAAAAGAGTCTCTTTTTGGCACAGTACTTATTTTATAAAATCTGTGTATTTTTTAAACAGGGTATCCAGAAGTTGGCTAGTCAATATCTGAAGAGAGATTGGCCTGGAATAAAAGCTGATGATCGGAATGATTACAGGTAACTCAAGTAGTTCTTGCCCGTTGTTTCTATTTATTTATTTATTTATTTATTTATTTATTATGTTTTAAATACCTTATTATTGAGAGTATTATACATGTGCCCTCATTGTCCCCCTCTACTCAGTTTCTGCCCTGCTCCAGGCCTTCAACACCTTTGCCCATTGTTTTTGAAAAACGGTTTCACTGAGAGCCGTGTCACATAGAGGGTAATGTAGACTCCAGTTTAAAAAAAAATGTTTCTTTTTTCTGCTGTTTTTAGATATAATTTCAAAAATGTTAATCTTTTACAACATATGTAATCTATATAAGAGAGATCATTTTGTATCTTAGACTGATATTACATTTTTTAAATTAATTAATATCCACATAGTGAATTTAAGAGAGTAGAGGATAATGAGGCATTATTTCCTCAGCAACCTATAAATGAAACACATTGCAACAATAATGAAACAAGATTGAAATAATGAAGCAAATAGTGTTCTACCATGGTCACTGATGTTTTTATTTTGAAACAAATTCTAACTTTGGAAAGATGGGATTTTGTGAGTATAAGAGAAAAGAGTTTCTAAGTTTGTTTCCTTGTTTGTTACTTAAAAACAGATTGACTGATTGTTTGATTTAAAAAACAGGTATCCAGAAATTGGCTAATCAATATCCCACATACACATTTAAAAGAAAGTAGATAACAATAGGACATAAATTCTGTTCTCAGTGATCTATAGATATCTTTAAAGTATTTATAATTTTGTTTAGAAGTTAATATATTTTTTGAGATTATTTTAAAAGTACTTATTGGTGTTTGTGCTCAAGTCAAAGACAGATTTCAGAGTTTTCTGTCTGGTTGGAGTTAAGACGAATGCCCATGAAACAATAGCAGAAAAAACAGAGTAATTAAGAACTCATATTAAAGTGTGTGGTTGAGTCTGTATATGAAATCATCAGATAATTATCTTACCCTCAGGTAATATATTAATGGGGCTAGAAAACTGAAAGTACAGGAGAAACCCTAATAGTTCTTCATAATTGCAGGAATGACTGATAACTTGGAAGGTAGCATCTACATTAATAAAAGAGAAAGATGCAAATTGACCGTACCTCCACGATACCCACCAGCCAACCAGGAGTGAGTATGCAAATTAACCCAACAAAGCTGGCAGGTTAATTTGCATACACAGGTGCCAAGCAGCCAGGGTTGGGTAGTGCCAGGTGGCCTGGGTTCCGGGGCTGGGCACCAAGCCACCCCAGGAGGCGAGGACAGCTGTGCCAAGCCATGCCCACAGGCTCCTGGGACCATTGCCGGCCTCAGGAGGTGAGGACAGCTGCTCAGCTTGACAGCAGACAGCAGGGCCTATTTAGCCATAGCTGTGGTGACCTGTAAGCAGGCAAGCAGGCCTGAAGGAAGCACCCAACAGGGCCTGATTGGTTGTCACTGCAGTGACCCAGGAGCATGCAAGCGTGGCCTGCAGACAGCACCCAGCAGGGCCTGCTTGCCCATTGCCATGGTGTGGAGCAGGCAGGCCCTGCAGAGAGCAGAGAACCATGGGGAGAGGACCTACGCCATCAGTAGGACATTCCCTGAGAGCTCCCAGATTGGAGAGGGTGCAGGTCAGGCTGCCAGACCCTCCCCCTCTCCCCTGTGCATGAATTTTGTGCACTGGACCTCTAGTGATACTATAAGTAATAGATCCATATAGTTGCTACATCTGTATATATATAAAAGAAACTCTCACAGTCTAGTGGAGTCATGGTATGGGAGCCAACGTCAGGGGACTCCCACTGACCACAGATGGAACAATTAGCGCATGAAAAGAGTAGCAACTACAATAAATTCAAACACATCTTTTACTCAAAGTATATGAGTTCATGATGTTACTTTAAAAATTGTTCACCTTAGGACCAAAACTGGACAATCAAATATTTAGCTTGCCATTCCTCTGAGAGTTTAACCACTAAGAATCAAACCATCACTTTCTTCATGGACCAGTGCTCAACCACTGAGCTACACCGGCCAGGATGAATACTTATTTATTAAACACCATGCTTTTTCCTTGTTATCAGTTACTCTATAAGTTAATCTTAGATTATGAACTTATCACACTTCTAAAATCTGCTTGATGTGTGGTGCTATATTTCTGGGCCTGGGTTTGAGATGAGAGGAGAAGGTAGAAAACAGCTGTCTAGAAGAGTGAGATAGTAAGTGGGTTAGGGAAATAGAGGGAGGATTGCTGGATAGTAGCACTAAGGCGCTAGTAGAACTTATTGACATCAACTTATAGTGAGACCAGAGCATGATTATGGTTTTCTTGGCAATGTTCTGCTGCACAGACATCGATATAATATAGAATTTTGGTTTTAACCAGTGTTGGAACTTGTGGATTATAATGATGAAAAAAGAGGGACGAGGGCAGTAAGAGTATAAATGAGGAAGTAATTATAATGGTGGCATGAAACCAGGCAGGTGAAGGAGCTGAGAAAGGGAAACATGACAGGTTTGAGAGACTGTGGGAAGGGAGTAGGATTAAATGGGTTGTGGGTGTTCTGATGGAGTTGAGTAATTGTTAGAATCAAAGTCCTGAAGGGAATGAGGGCTAATAGGAGTTATTGGTCAGCAAGTAGATAATTAAATCGGAGTTAGAGCAAAGAGGTAATTGTTGGTAATGGCAAAGCTCGGTTATGCCCATGGGGTGCAGTTTCCAAGTGGATAGCCTTAGACAAATTTCACAACCTTTCTCTCACTTTTATATTTCTTATTACAGACCTTTAGTTAAGCTAGTTTTCCAAGGAATTCTGAGACCTCTCAGGGAAAAACCACATTTAAAGACCACAATTTAGGCCCTTCCTTATCCTTTAGGTCTTACTTCGTACTTTTCTTCTCTGCAAAATGGTCTTGCAAAAGAATAATGCTTATCTTACAAAGTTATCATGATGGTATGATAAATGTAAACTACATGACTTAATGAATAGCATGTGATAAGTTCTTAAAATAATTTTTTTCTTTCTTTTGTAATTTTGAGCCTCATTTCCTGACCTGAGCAGAATAGTAAAATACCATACATGCTTGATACCTTTCCTTCTGCTTCAAAATTACTTATATGAAGTAGTATAAGTGAATATAACTTATAGTGAAATAAGATAAACAAATTTAAATCACTCTACAAGCCATTATTATTTTTCCCCAATCAGAATGAAAAACACCACAAGCCTAGAACTACCACTACTGTGTTAACAAGAAGTGCTTCTCTTTGAAAATTCTACCGTTGCTATTTATTCATTTAAAAGAATCTGTGTGCCACATCATTTGCATTTAATTGTTAAAATAGCCCTGTGAGTTACATTGTGCAGGTATTTTTGTTATTGTTTTGTTTGCCAGTTGGGGAACTGAAAGTAAAGTGTAAAGTTACATATGATTATATTGCTTAAACTAGAACTTGAATCCAGATCTTCTGACTGACTAGTAACTGAATTCTGTGTTTCCCATGGTATCACATTGTTGAAAATATAATTGCCTACTATAGATCTGTTACTCTATAAAAATATCCTTTTAAACTGTATAATGAGAAGATTTTTTTATTGTATAGGCCTGATTGTACAGTATTATAAAATGAGTTTATATATTCATCCATTTCTTTTTTTCATTCATTACATAATTATTATAATCTTTCTAAATGGTAGGACATGTGATAGGTCCTAGGAATATAATAGTGAGAAAGACATACACCCTGTCTTCATGAAATTTTCACTATAGTGAGAAGGACAAACTTTAAACAATTACATAATACTTTATAATTGAAGGAAAAATGCTCAAGAAAAGTGAACAAATAACAGAGAGGGAGTTGACTGAGTTTGTGGGTCGGCTTGGTGGTGATCATAAAAGACTTTCCTAAGGAAGTTGCCTTTAAGCCAAGATTTGAAGGATGAGCAACAGTCATCTAGGTCAGCGTTTTTCAACTATTGTGCTGGGGCACACTGATGCGCTGCAAAAAATTTTAAAACATGCAGTGCCTGACCATTTAGTCAAGGGCACTGACCTCTTTTCCCTTAGATTGTTAAGTTTAAAAAGTGACAACAGCAACACAATAGCTGTCTGATGTGAATTAATTAAAATCATACCTATTTTTTGTGTCTTCTCATTTTTATTAGGATTTTAAAATGTATTTTAATAAAGTAATAGATTATAAAACATAGTACTGAGCTTTTCATTCTTTGAGGAAATCAGTTATTGGGACTGCTTTGGAGGTCCTGTGTGAGTTCACACCCAAGTGGCATGATTGTCACACAGTAAGTCCTTACAGGAAATTGATTTTGCTGTTGTTTAACTCCGTCAGTGCTTTTATGCTGATAGTTTTTGCTAGCACACTACACTGAATCTTTTTCCCAAAGATTCATTTATTTATTTTCTTTCCAAATAAATAAATATTTTCATCTAAACTAATTCATTTGACATATTAAAAAAACTAATTCTTTACACAAATTGTTTCCTTGCTTGAAAAAATAGTTTCAAGTTTTTTTTTCTCCAGTTTTTTTTTTTTTTAGTTTTAATTACCATGGGGGCCCAGCTAATTTTTCTTTTGTTTTCACAAATCATCCATTGACCCTCCCCAGCTAGCATTTTATGAAGCATGTTGTCCTATAAATTTCTATAGTAGAAAATCCACATGGCATAGGAAAGGAAATCTCAGGAAATGAATGTTGTAATCTATCAGTGCATGTATCTCATTTTATAAAACAAATTACCATCCATTATTCTGATATGTTATAAAATATGTTGATAGTGTAGGGTCATACTAGAACTGGATAAGGCATTTAAGGAAGTTGGGTATAAAAAAACACAGGTGAATAATTATTTGACTTTGTCAAGAGATTGCTGAGCACATTTATCCAGCAAAGGTAATGGGATTTGCTCGAAATGACGCCAAGCTACAGTGTGGTGCTGGCTAAGCACTATTGCAATAGAGAAATAGATGTTAAGCAGTGATACCATAGACTCCTTTTGCCAGACAAATAGACTGACTTCCCCAGCACATAAGCCCTTGTTCTCTACCCCACTAGCTGCATCAGTTTGTGTGAGAGTAATAAAGATGTACTTCAAATAGAATGTGCCTAACCTTCATCTGTATTTCAGTACTGCTACATTCTTGTGGATTTAATTCTCTAAATCTGAGTTTCAGTTACTTCATCTATAAAATTAAGAAAATACCTTGTTGAAATAATAACACTTGATATTCATAATGATGATCCTGAGACTATGAAAGTCCTACAGGCTGAATTATTGACTGATTTTTATAGTGTTAGCTTTGTCTGATATTGCAATCCTCGTATCACTTTACACCAGTAATCTGAATAACTAATTAATCAAAGCAGCCAATTGTTAAGCCAGAGAGAGAGAGAGAGAGAGAGAGAGAGAGAGAGAGAGAGAGAGAGAGAGAGAGAGAGAATGAATATGCGGTATTTCTACTTAAGTATTCTAAAAATAGTGCTCCCTATAAACCAGTATAAGTACACTTTTAACTATAAAGACAACATTCTTTCTGTTTGTCAGTGTTAACCCATAAGAAAAAGGTTAGACAACTTTTCTCTTCCCTACCTAATGTTTTTCTATCCCTCTTTGAACTTAGGAGCATGTATCCTGTTTGGAAATCTTTTCTCGAGGGAACAATGCAGGTAGCCCAGTCTCGGATCAATATATGTGAAAACTATAAAAACTTCATTTCTGAGCCTGCAAGAACAGTGAGAAGCTTAAAAGAACAGCAACTAAAAAGGGTATTGTTTCTATTTGTTCTTTTCTTATATGCATTTTAATATCTCAGTGTTATATTTGTAATCTGCAAGATTATATTAAATTGCATTTAACAATTGGAGCTTTCCTATTTGGTTACAATTCTGATTTCAAAATGGTTTTCTAATTACAACATGTACTTTCCAACTGCTGTGTTTTATTAAGTGACAATGGTGAGTATAAATTTAATCTGTGGAGATTCTGAAAATTCTGTAAATACTTAAATATTAATTTTCAACTTAGCTTAAGTAAATAGATTTTAGTTTTGGTCTGTTTTAAATAGTTACAATTACTGAGTCTTAAAAAATTCAAAATAGCTCCAATTTAAGCCATTTTGCATAATGATTTAAAAGAAGTTGACACTTTTTGACAAAATATGAAGTTATTACCAAAAATAATATATTCTAAAGTTTAATTATATAAGTTATGTAAAAGTAAAGTTTTCAAATAGATCTTTCTTTGATTATGCAGAAATTAAAAGTTCATGTAAAAATCATTAAATGTGATTTTTATGAAAGCCTTGTTATTGAAAATGGATGATTGAATTGTGTCATTTTTGGAAATAGAGTTATAAAAGTAGAGATTATCATGACACCTAAGAAGTAATTAAATTTTTCTTATGGAATTATCAATACTTTAGAAAATATTAAGGTAATTATTTAAGAATATGTTTCAGAAGCCATACAGTATTTTGATTTTAATTGTCATTTGGATTTTCAGAACTTTTGTACAAACAAAAAGCAACAAAAATTAATCTTCCTTTTTGTCAAAGCATAATATCAATATGTTAAGCGTATGTTGTGTGTATATAAAATTTTAATCTCTTTTGAGCAGTCAGATAATATCAGTTGATCTTAACAGACATTATACGAATGCATTTGTTTTATCTTTGATCAAAGACCTTTTCTAAAATAAACATGGTGAGTAAATTATATAACCACTGACTAAAGAACAGTGCTTTTGATTTTAAAGAAAATATTTTGTCTGTGTACATATATATATATCCATTTGTGCATATGCTGAAAAAAGACAGAAAATGAATACTATTGTAACTTCCTAACTGGTAATACCATGTTTCAAATAGCCAGTGCACTCTACAAATCTAATTGAATTACTGGAATGTTCTACCTTTTCACCATCAGAATATTTTGAAAGAGTTTACCTTTTACTTTTTTTCTTCCATTAGTAGAATAGTCTCTGACCTGAATGTAACCAACATTCCTGAGCAAAGAATGTTTGGTGAGATTTGACAAGCCCTTATATGTGAATTAACTTCTTTTATATTACAGTTGATAATCATGTTTATGTTTCATGTAAGCAATTGTTAAACATTAGGTACATATTAGGCATAACTGTCAGGACTCTGAGATAATAAATGACACAAACCAGCTTCAAACTGGTTTAAGCCAAGATGAAAATGTATTTGCTTATAAATTTCAACATGGATGGAATTCGGGTGGGGTGGATCCAGGTACTCAAATAATGATATTAAAAATTTAGTTTTTCTTCCCATCCATTAGCTCTGCTTTTTCCAATGGCTTCATTCTTTAGCAACTCTCCACAAGGTGGCCCCCAAAGTGCCAGATTTTGCTAGCCATTCCATGTTTTCCATTTCCCTAGTAGTTCCAACAAAACTAGAATTGAGACTCATTAGGTTATCTTGGCTCACAGCCCACCCACTCCAGTCAGGAGTTACAATCCTCATATAAACTACACGGACTAAAAATGGGGAGAGAGATTCTCCAAAGGAAAATGGAGATGGGTTCCCAAAGAAACATTCACAAACAAAAGCAACAGATGGCCACTGCAATTGGCTTCTCCAATTGTACCTTCCAAACTTTATGACAATTGACTCCCTATAGGAACAACTGAACCATTTACATTTTTTTTTTTCTTCTCAGGCTGGCTACCACTAGTGCTAGGCCTGAGGCCACTTAGCAGGAATTAGAAGCACACAGAGGCCAGATGCTGCTAATTTGGGAGATTTTAGAAAAGTCTGAAGCATGAGCCAAGAGATGCTGTTTGTACAGCAAAGCCACTAGTAATAGCATGGGTGGGCCCACAAATTGAGTGGGACAGGGTCTCAGGGAATCACCGGGTTAGGGTGAACATTGTAAGCTAAGTTGATGGAGACTCAGATATGGGGCCTGCCTGCTGGCTCTGTGGAGTTAGGGCTCGAAAAGGAGCAATGGCCTCTTCCAGCACTGCTGTCTGGGAGAAAGCTGCACCTTAGCCCTTGCCCTGAAGCCAGACGATTCAGTTCTTCCCCTGGTGCCTTTGGAGCTGATGCCCCAGCACTGGAGCTCAGAGCAAGTGAGTCTGGGCCCTTTAAGAGGAACTGCCTGGGACTCCAGCCAACCTTTGTCTGCCTCAGCCTCAATCCCCACTGGCTTTTACAGCTAGAAGTTAAAGGGACTTTTCTTCCTGGCACTGGAACTTTTCCCCAGTTTGGAGGTTCTGATGTGGGGCCCCTGGGACCCTTCACTCCTTAGCAGAAGACCTCTGAAATTGAGATATTTCTCTTGATTTTTAACCACCACACATAGTATAGGACCAGCCCATTCTGTATACTGCTCCTTCTACCCACCTTGATGTGGCTTTTTCTTTATATTCTTAGTTGTAGGACTTCTGTTCAGGTGTTCTGAATGAGGGTTGTTCTGTAATTTAGTTGTAATTTTGATGTAATTATGGAGGTTCCTAGTATTGTGTTAACCTATGTCTCCATCTTGACTGAAATTCCTCATATTTCTATACAACCTTCATGCTTATTTTTTATTATTTCTGAGTAAATTTTTTATTTTGCTACTTTATTTCATCATACCTCTGTTTAATCATACCAATAATCTGCAATAAAAGTTAAATTTGTTCTTTTAAGTTATTTTTTTAGGGTAAATTTCCAAACCTATTAGTTTGTAGGACTTGATGTATTGGCCCAAGTTACTTTTATATTCGTTTCTGCTTTCAAGTTATTAGCAAGCCCACCTGTCCTATCTCCATCTATCTCTCTATCTATATTCTTTCTGTGTCATACTCGTAAGTCATACTTAAAAAAAAATTTTTTTACTATGATCTAAATTATAATATCCAAGTTTGTCATCATTTTATATGATTCCTTAGCCTTAATACAAACTTATACACTCAATTCTGTCTGCTCAATGCTGATAACTCTTGGGGGAGAGCTGGGCTTTTCTTAACATAGGCAACATTAAGCTTCTTTTTAAGTATATAACTTAGTCCACCCCAGAAAAGTGGATTCCCACAGACGAAATTTTAGAAGTTGGAAAGAAAACCCTAGGTAATCTTTTCCTTTGCAAATTAAGTTTGATGACTTTTAAAAAATAAATATTTTTGGTATTTTGCTAAAAGAGAGCACTTTTCTTTGAAGAAGAACCCTAATTACGCTGACTTGAAATAGTTCACTTGGGTGATGGAGAACATTTGGTTGTAGGGGAAGAAAGGATTACAAGCGATCTCTTCAGTGTAAACACAGGCTATCACTAGTAGATTAATAACTAGTATCTTAGAAACATATGTAAAGGGGGAAAAGCAAGTAGGAATAGAATCAACCAGAGTTTTATAAGAGTTTTGAGAATTTTTTTAAATATATGAACTATCACAGTACATCTGATACTGTAGTACATCCTATCTAATAAAAGAGTTATATGCAAATTTGATCATACCTTCGCCACACCCACCAGCCATGCCCACCAGCCAATCAGGAGCAAATTATGCAAATAAATCCCAAACAAGATGGCTGCCGCCACTGAGAGCAGGAGGGAGGCTTGGGTTTCCCTGGCAATGGTGGAAGCCAAGCTTTCCGCCTGCCTTTGCCGGCGAGCCTCAATGGTACGAAGTTTCAATTATAAAAGATACATAATCAGAAGGCAGCCACTGAGCTGGAGAGAGAAGAGGCTAGGGTTGCCAGGGTGATGGAAGAAGCTAAACTTCCGCATCCCTAGCGCCTAGCCCTCCACTCTAGGCTACAAAGTTTCAAACAGAAATGGCTGTCACCATGGAGTGAGCAGAAGGCTTGGCTGCACTCTAGGCTACAAAGTTTCAATTGTAGACATAAATTAATTTCAGATCCCAAGGCCTCCATTTGGGTCGCTGGGGGCGTGGACGGCCTGCAAACCACTATAAGCCCCTTGCCCAGGCCACCCCACACCCTAAGGGAACCTCCATCCTGATCCAGGACACCCTTCAGCTGGCCCCCACCCATGCACCAGGCCTCTGTCCTCCTATCTAATAAAAGAGTAATATGCAGATTGACCATCACTCCAACACACAAGAGGGCTGCCCCCATGTGGTCAAAGATCCTGCCCCCATGTGGACACAAGATGGCCACCACAAGATGGCCATCAGGAGAGGGCAGTTGGGAGGAACCAGGCCTGCAAGGGAGGGCAGTTCGGGGCTATCAATCCTGCAGGGGAGGGCAGTTAGGGGTGACCAGGCTGACAGAGGAGGGAAGTTGGGGGCAAACAACTAACTGACTGGGGAGCAGTTAGACATCAGTCAGGCTGGCAGGGTAGTGGTTAGGGGGTGATCAGGCCGACAGGCAGAAGTGGTTAGGGGCACTCAGGGAGGCAGGCAAGTGAGCAGTTTGGAGCCAGCAGTCCTGGATTGTGAGAAAGATGTCGGACTACCCATTTAGGCCCAATCCCAGTCGGGCCTAAACGGGCAGTCAGACATCCCTCGAGGGGTCCCAGATTGGAGAGGGTGCAAGCTGGGCTGAGGGACACCCCCCTAGCCCCCGTGCACGAATTTCGTGCACCAGGCCTATAGTATAGATAATAATAGCCTTTTGGGTGGCATTGTTCAATATTTATTTAAGTTTAAAGTGTACAGTTCTTGGGTGCATTATTTGCATATTGCATTGGTTGCTCACCATCCAAAGTCTGGTCTCCTTCTATCACCAAATATTTGATCTCCTTTACCTTCTTCAACCAGCCTCTTCCCCTCTGGTCACCACTATACTCTTGTCTGTGTTTATTAATTACTTTATTTTATTTGTTGCTTTCTTTTATATCCCACATATGAGTGAAATCATATGGTTCTTATACTGTTCTTTCTGGCTTATTTCACTTAGCATGATACTCTCAAAATCCATCCATATTATCTCAAATGTGAATGTTTTATCCTTTGTTATGGCTGAGTATATGTACCACATCTGGTTTATCCAGTCATCCATTGAAAGATACTTAGGTTGTTTCCATGTATTGTCTACTGTGAATAATGCTGCAGTGAGCATAGGGTTTCATGTATCTTTACAAATATATATTTTCAAATTTTTCAGGTAGATACCCAGAGAAGGTGTTGTTGGGTTATATGGTAGCTCTGATTAATACCCTTTTATACAGTAGATGAAAATGAATTAAGTAATCTTCATTAGATGTTTAGTCACCCATGACTGAAGAGAGCTGTCTTATTCTTCAAAGGATTGGAAATAAGGAGTGGCTCTGTGTGTGTGTGTGTGTGTGTGTGTGTGTGTGTGCTCGTGTGTGTGCATGCGCATATGTGCTCGTGTATAGGTACCCATGGTATTCAATTTATGTGGATATACTGAGACTCTATCCACATGGTTGTAGTCCCCTGGAAAACCTTTGTCCTACTATGTTTAGTTTCCTCTCAAAATAGATTAGTAGACCCTTTCATTGCGTATATATCACTATAGGACTCTTGGGCTTCCCTTCATTGATTAGTTTTTCTGAGACCAAGCTTGTTTGGATGAACATTATAGACATATATGCCTTATTCCTGATCCCTCTTTTAAATAATTGATTTTATTTTCTCATGAAACACAATTTTATCTTTCAAACTATGCTTCAGTTTGTGTTCTTAGTATCTAATTGTAGCCATGGAGCACTCTCTCAGCTCTTCACACCTGCAAACATGGCATTATTGGAATGTTTATTACTTCTCTCTGGGATTGTCAGGTTGTCATGGTATTATTTATTAAACAAGAAGTTTATATGTGACAAGAACTTAAAATTAAGGAGACGAAAGATTTTTCTGCAAGATAAAAAACCTTACTATTTAAGTATATCTTTACAATGAAATATTATTCAACCATTAAGTGTAGAAGCATTAATGCTTGGTATTACATAGATGAACCCTAAAAACATGCTGAGTGAAAGAAGTGAGACATATAAAATCATATATTTTATGATCCCATTGATAGGAAATGTCCAGAATAGGAAATTCATAGAAACAGAAAGTAGATTAGTGGTTTCAGGGGCTATGGTAGGGGGAAATGGGGAGTTACTTGTATATGTATCGAGTTTATTTTTTTTGGGGGGGGGGGAGTTTTGGTTGTTTAAAATGTTCTGGAATTAGATAGTGATAATGGTTTTACATCCTTGTGGATATACTAAAAACCACTGCATTATATACTTTAAAAAGTGAGTTATATATTAAGTAAATGATGTGTCAACATTTTTAAAAGCTTACTATTTTAGATAAAGTATCTCTATATTAGACTTTAAAAATGTGGTTATCACAAAACTGGAGTAGATACCATAATAAGGTTACATGGTAAATGATATAATTACTCCTCATTGTATGACTTAGGGTAAATTATTTAACCTACTTGTATCCCCATCTTAAATGGGACTAATAATATGAATAATTTTATCACTGAGTTGTTTCAAGGACTAAATGTAAAAATGTCCATAAAGTGCTAAGCATAATGGATTGTCAGTCATCAGCACTCAGAGGTTATTTTCCAGGACAAAGTTATTCAGCAAACTGTGACACTGTATCATACATTACTTTAAGTGGGAGAGTCAGCTGTTCACTGAATTTTAATTTGTAATTTGAAGGAGTCCAGGAGTGCTGATTCTTCTCCTGGGTTTCCATCCTAAGGGATAGTGCATAGTCCTTGGGACAAACTAAATTTATGTAAGCCTGAAAATAAAATCATAATAATTGAAGTCTTTATTTTATAGTGTGTGGACCAGTTGACAAAGATCCAAACTGAATTACAAGAGACAGTGAAAGATTTAGCTAAAGGCAAAAAGAAGTACTTCGAGACGGAACAGATGGCTCATGCAATACGAGAGAAAGCTGACATCGAGGCAAAGTATGTTTTAGCATTAGTGAAAAAGTGATTATGCAAATAAATGTTATTTTTGCCAATCCTTTGTTTTCTATTAATACCGAGCATAGATGCATCCTTAGGTTATGTTGGTTTCATCTGACATATAAGTGTACTTCGGATCAAAATTTTCTTTTATATTAGCTGATTTTACTTAATATAGCCAAGTGAGAGATTTGATTAGTCAGTTTTTACATTAAATTATCTAAAGAAGATGAATATTGTATTGAAATCTTAGCAAAAGTCTAGTGAAAGTTGGTATGGTGTCTGAATATCAAGGTGTCAAAGCCTTATTTTTCTCATGCTAGATCTAAGTCAGTTGTAGTTGGAGATCCCTAGTCCTTACATGTCACTGAACAAGGACACGTCACGTGAACAAGGACACTGACCTCAGTGTAGAGACCCTGCCTCTGGCACAGTTTTTCTCTTATGTGAAATTCTAATATATATACTTTTTTATGTCTGCTTCAGCAACTTTGTGAATTTTACATTCGTATTTGTGATTTACAAATTCATTCTTTTGAGAAAATTAGGAAAAGAAGGAACTGCCATTTGGTAATAGCAAGAGCTAATGAAGCAAGCAGTAGAGTTGCAATGACAATTTGAGAAAACATAGGTTTTTAAGACAAAGTATCCTAGAATGGGACTCTGAAGAGGTCTATGAGGAAAGTTAAGACTCTCATTCAGTGCTCACTGATGCAAAATTTAGGAGTCTGAACTCTGAGTCATGAAATCAGAAAGGCTATGAAATGAACACTTGTACGGACTGGTAAGGTGTGGGGCATGTCTTCCTAATATATTTTTATCTGCAAGAAATTAAACAATCTCATAAGTATCTTGTGAAAATTTAAGGATTCCTGGGAAGTATATGTATTACCAAGGGATGGTAATTGAATATTCATAAAGTACTTAATGTTACTGGGAAATATATTTACTACTTACTGTTTCACTGACTTAATGTATTGTCTTTATTATTTTATTTTTGTCAGCATACAAATTTCCTATAGAGGGAATGAACCCATCTTCCCAACAAGAACCAAAATTTTGTAGCTCAAGTGATCTCCATTAGGAATACCCTGTTAAGGAACTTGTTTGTTAAAACTCTCAGGGATTCTAGAACAAAGAGTTGACTGATTTGTAGCACAAACAGAAATACCTACTTTAGGCAGAGCCTACAGGGTGAAAAGGACAGTTGAGGGCTGTTCCTGAGGAGTGTGCGTTTGACATGGTCAAATGGTCACAGATGCTGATCGAAAGGAACTGCCTTCTGACATGGCCCAAATTCAAAGGGGATATAAATTGGACTTTTTTTTCTCCAAAATATCTTTATTGATTTCAGAGAGGAAGGGAGAGGGAAAGAGAGACAGAAACATCAGTGAAGAAAGAGAATCATTGATTGGCTGCCTCCTGTCCCTCCCCCAATGGAGATCAATCTTGCAACCCAGGCATGTGCCCTTGTCTGGATCGAACCTAGGACTCCTCTGTCCTTAGGCCAGCATTCTTCCACTGAGCCAAACCAGCCAGAGCACAGATTGGACATTTTAGTTCAGAGTGTAACTTTTCTGGAAAATGTACCTCCAGAGTAAGAAATGCCTTTTCATCTCTACTCATTCACTACTTGTTTATTGAATAACTACTTTATATTGGGTGCTATGGGTACAGATATGAGTAGGATTAAGTTTTATACCCTGAAGAAGTTTAAAACCTATAATTAAAAACAAATATATTTAAAAGTGATTTTATGATTTGTTTATTCCCAGTAAACTTAAGGAAACTAAGTGCCTAAAGTCACTTAGCTAAGTAACTAATTTATTTGTAGTAGTTGTCCTGTATAATAAAAGGCTCATATGCAAATTGACTGAATGGCAAGCAACTGGTTGCTCTGATGCACACCAACACCAAGGGGGCAGATGCTCTCACATGGAAAGCACCTCTCAGCCAGAAGCTGGGCTCACAGTGGCAGTGGCAGTAGCCTCTCCGTCCTCCATGGCAGTGCTAAAGATGTCCAACTAACGGCTCCTGGTCTGCAAGAGGGGCATAACCTGAGCTGAGAGACCCTCCTCACCCCCCACCCCCACTACACGAATGTCATGCACCAGGTCTCTAGTATGATAATAAGTAAGCATGGAAAGTAGAGTCATTTTGCCTAATGTAAAAGGAAACCTTTATAGAAGTGATGTTTGGACAGAGTCTTGGAGAATGAATATGATTTTTCTAAGTAAAGATGAGAAGGAAGGTCAGGAATGGGGATGTGAAAACTGGACTACATGTAATTTGATAAATGATTTGATCGTTGGTGAGATGTGCACTTTAGGAGAGAGATGCACCTCAAGGAAGAGGGATACCATTTGAAGGCAAAAGTGAGTTCCAATTTGGATATGAAGGTTCTACAAAACCTGGGGACCATTGATGTGAATGTATTTGGTAGGGATTCATATAACTTATTCTCAGATGAGAATCTTGGAGTTAATTGCCTTTCAGATGATAAGTATAGAGATGAAATCATATATAAAATGAGATGGGAGGTTGAGTTGGAACCCTAAGTGATGTTAACATTTGGAAGGTAGATGAGGAAGAATTCGTTATATATAACTTATTTGTTCTAGATAGTAATCATTGAGGACAGGGACTGCATTATTTTATCGATTACCTACTTTAGTACCATACAAGAATTATATGAGGGTTCATAAATGAAGCAGAAGCCAAAAACTTAAAACCTTATATTGGAAAATCCAAGAACAACTCAGACTATTTGGATAATGGCTACAAAAAAAGGATAATTGGGAACCCCCCAAACAGTCTTTCTTAAACCTGAATGGGCCCTCTCAAATTTTAAAGTTTGTGGCCTTTGCTTTTCTAGATAAAAATGAATACAAATATAATTGATAAAAACCAAATCCCCAGGAAGTATGAATATGGCAAGGTAGAAAATAGCAGGAATATCTTGGACCCAATTTTTTTTAATGTTTCTTACTAGAAAAGTAAGAGGCTGCTTTTGCTATCCTCGTCACATTTGTTTTGCAGGGACTGGCTTGCCCTGTGGTCTGTACTTCATATCATGGCATAGCTGCCAACACATGCGTTGAATTCTCCATGACAATCACCATGACACTACAGTCAAGACAAACTTTGCAGCTTCAAATTTCACTGATTGTAGGAGTATTAATTGTTTTTTAGCAGTTGTCTATTGACTTTTTCCTTGTTATCTCTGGTTGTTCGGGGAAAGCCAACATATTTTTACTACTAATTGTTAGATTATGGTTCCCCTCCCATACTAAAAGGGATTGAGGGAAATCATGACACCAGATTGGGAGAAGACAAAACAGAACAAAACCCATTTAGGGCAACATAAACTGATGAACAAAAACAGATCCAGAGCCAGATCTAGTAGCATAGATCAGACCTTAAACCTCAGAGGGAAGCTTGGGGATGGCAGGGGTAAGAAGGAAATATCAACCAAAGGACTTGTATTGCACACATATAAGCTTAACCAGTGGACACAGACACCAGGCGGGTGAGGGCATGAGTAGGAGGAGTGGGGGGGCAATAGGGGTATAAGGACACACACTGCCCTGAAAACTGCTAATCTTTGCCTTCATAGGTTGGTTATTCCTGGGTTTAAGCTTCTTGTAGGCACTAAAGTATGAGTAATGGTAAAATATGGGAATTGCCTATAATTTGATGACTCTTGTTTTTTTATGAAATACCATTATATTGGGCTTATCTAGTTGATTTTTTGTCATTCAGAATATTTTATTTTATTAATCTCAGTATTTCCTGTTTCACTGTAACATTACATGCTTCCTGTAGTAAAATAAAGGAAAGTAATCACTGATCTTGGTTTTCCATATTTTTAGTTCTCTTTTAAAATAGTGTTGTGGAAAAGGGTAACTTTAAAAATTTAGTAGTTATAATATTTAATCACTTTTTTTATTATTTTTATTGTTTAAAGTATTACAAATAGTAGTACATATGTTTCTTTTTCTCCCCCTTGACCTCTCCCCGGCTTCCCCCCCTCCCCGCCCCAGCACATGCCCCCACCTGTCTCCCAGCCCCCAGTGTCTTGTGTCCTATGGTTATGCTTTTATGCCTGCATACAAGTCCTTTGGTTGATCTCTTGCAGCACCCTCCCCTGGACTTTTGATAAAATTTGATAATTTTATTAATCACACATTTCTGTTTTTTATAACAGATCTAAACTTAGTCTTTTCCAATCAAGAATCAGTTTACAGAAGGCAAGTGTGAAGGTGAGTTTTTGAAAACTGTATTTCCCAATTGAGAAGCCTTATCTTTTAAAAAAAAAAAAAAAAGTAAAAGAATTGTGTCTTTTGATGATGGAGGTCAATTATTTTCAGCTAATTTAGTGAAGTGTTTTAAAGTCATTAACTTTGGGAAATCTTCCCTTTCCAGTTCAGTGGGGGAGGGGAGGGCGGATTTCACCCAGGTGTCAACACTTTGGACAGTGTTTGCTTCTCGAGATTGCTTTACAGATAGGTTTCTGTACTTGATCTGCTTAGGTATCCTTGTTTTTAATCCTTAGTATAAGAGACTTAGTCCATGGGCTTTAGAAAGTTCTGTAAAACCCATTTCATTGATATGTATACCCTGGGCAGAAATCCCGGGCCACGTGCAAGTGTTTTTTTCCTGTGTCACCCTGAGCGGTGAAGTACTGGATAGGAAAGCGTGGTGGCCTGGCTTTGGCTGCCAGGCTCCCATCGGGCATGCAGTTCTTCTGGCACATTAATATTGAATTAACTTCAACAGAATTACTCATGTCTTTGACAATAACAATAAGGTACTTAATTTGGGAATCTTTATTTTCCCATTTGGGTAAAACACAAAATACTTCAAAGTTCTCTAAAAAGCTTTGGAAGTATGTTAAGTGTAAATAACAAAATTTGAAAAACACCATATGCAACAGTTCTGGGTACTGTTTACTTATTTCCTCAATAGTGTTGAACAATTTTGTATGCATATAAATGTTTCTGCATGTGACCTTTACTCTTGTTGAGGAGCCATTAATGCCAAGAGAGGTAATGTTTTGCACTGTAGTACCAGTTTGCACTGATTATTTTCTTGTATTATGTTTTAGTTAAAAGCCCGGCGATCTGAGTGTAATTCCAAAGCTACCCACGCAAGGAATGATTATCTTCTTACATTAGCAGCAGCAAATGCACACCAGGATCGCTACTATCAAACAGATTTAGTTAACATTATGAAGGTAAAACAGCCTTAATATCTGTGGTAATTGGTTTCATTAAAGACAGAAATAACTGACAAATTGGGTGTTCAATGCATGGGATTGAGTCTGTAGAATAGCATCCAGGCTACTTTACATTTTGTTGGAATATACTTGATATTGTTTGGGTAATCTCTGTTTTAGGTAATTCTGAATTAATTTTTAGTGTAAGAACATGTTTAAAGCCAAATCATAGTAAAGGATTGTATTATTCCCTAGTAGTAGCAGATATTTACTGTATAAAGGTTATTAATATGTAAAATAAGTTTTTTAAAAGCTTATATTTTTAAAAATTCTATAACTTCTCATTGCTAGGTAAACTTGAACATCACTATTTTATGGTTTTTAAGGTACCTATGAAAAAAACAAGAAAAAGTGTCTAGTAGTGATGTGACAAAATACCTCTGCCCTAAGTATCACTCTGAATGTAGATAAGTTGGATTAGTTTCTTGTGTGACCAAACTCGATCTTGGTCTGTCCCTGTTTATACACTATTTGTAACTTTGACTTGCACTGATGTTAAGGAAAGGGAGTGGAAGAGAAGAAAACTTTTTTTTTACCGGCCACCAAGTTGGCAGACAAGTTTTGCTTTGAATTATATCTTATTCTCTTTTGTCTTCTCAAGAACCCAGACATTTGATTATTCTTTCTCTTATATTTTCAACCCACCCTCTCAAATGCATTGTCCTTAACGATTATCAAATACATTGCTTTCATTGAGTTGTTTGCTTTTTGAATCCAAAGTGTTGAGAATGGGGATGCAACAGGAGTGGGCGCTCTTTTTTCTAACAGTGACTCTGGGACAGATAAACTCTGTCCAGCAACCACAGGTTCTTTCCTTGAGAGTAGAGATAGGACATTTCCTGGGTCCTTGAGGGAAAAATGGGAATGGTAGAGAGAGTCAAACTGGACTAAGAAGTATCCTATTGCAAGTTTTTTAATGTCTTTTGTTTTCACTGCCTATATTACATTTGTCCTAGCTTCTATCCTTTTCTGACCTGCTGGTTAGAATACAGGTGATGAGAGAGACAAGGAATTGTTTTGAACTTTGTATACATTATTCTATGAAATGTACCTAGAGGTTTAGGCATTTTAGTATCTTATTGGGTACTTTCGTATCTTACATAGTGCTTGAAACTTACAAGAACCAGCTGGAGATTTGGCCTCCCATTATAACATGGTCCAAACAACTTATTTATTAAAGACTAGAGGCCCGGTGCACAAATTCATGCAGAGGTGGGATCCTGCTGGCCCATGCCAATCAAACTGGACTGGCTAGGAGGAGGAGCCACAGGTGGTTGATGGGCTGGCCCTGTCCCCTGGTCAGACTCCCAGTTGAACTCCCAGTCAAAGGGACAATTTGCATATTAGCCTTTTATTATATAGTACAGGTTTCACTTAAGATTATGATTTTCTGTATCCTTTTACTATTAAATCAAAGCTGTTAACTGTATTTTTCCTTTTTGAATACTTTAAAATGAACATTATATTAGTTTAAGCAAAAACAAAATCTTTATGTTTCTTTAAATTGAATCTACAGCCAAAAAAGTTCTCTCACTTAAAATCTTATGTATGGCCTTTGATAAACCAGGAATGAAAGGTACAGTATTATTTTAGGTATTTGCTCTCTGCCAAAAAAAAAAAAAAAGTTAATGGACCCAGTCTGCTCTCATGCATGTATGTATTTGATCAGCATTTGGGTAGGTTTTGCTTCAGATTGCTCATTCCATGAAATGTTATAGGGTACTGAAGTGATAAAAATAGAGCCAGTTCTTATTCCTAAAAAATAAGAAAGTATATCTTAATTTTCATGTTGTGCATGTTAATTCATTTTCTTTCTCATGCTAATTCTATAGTCTGCAGTATTGGAAAACTCCCATTAATCATGCTGTTAGCCTCTTTGTAAGTTTCTGTCAGTGGAGTGGCCTTTCTTGAAAATGTCTAGTTTTTGAACTGTTGTTATAATGACCTAGCTAGAATCTTTTTTAAAAAATTTATGTGAGTAGCTTGGATGCCCAAGATTTAATTCATTAATTTAATCATACACATTTAATATTCACGTATAGTTTGGTAGCTACTAGACTACACTTTGAGAAGAAGCAAAGATGAGTAAGACTCTCTCCTTATCCTCAAAGAGCTCAATCTGGTAAGAGAGAGAAATGATTACCAATTAGAATAATCAAAGCACTTACAGCTAGAGGACCTTGGTTAGTAATAAAAACAGCTGTCTTTCTTTCTATAATGTTTGATGTCACCCCGGAATTATCTTAATCACTTTAGGCATATTATCCTTTCTCATTTTCCTGATTAGAGTTCATAATACATTATTTAAATAACACTCTAGCTTATAAGTGAAATGAAATGAAATCCCAACTCTAGATGAACTCAGATAACCTCTTTGTATCTGCATCTAAGTAGCTAAATACTACTGAAGAAGATCTTTCAAGAACAAATTTATGATCATAAATTAATGCGGAACCCGACTCAAATGGACCCTTAACACTCCTCAGATTTCCTACTTTATTTCCCTAGTTAATTTTCCCTCCTATTTTTAACAGTTATTTAAACTTTTTTCCTTCTCTTCAAACCTTAGACTTACCCTTCTTTACATGTAGCATGTGGTCTTTCTTCCTAATCTATAATAATAAAAGCGTAATATGCTAATTAGACCAGACAGCCAAATGACCTTCTGGACGTCACTCCAGATGTCCTTCTGAATGAAGCCTTGGCCACAGGGGGCCAAGGCAGAGGCAGTTAGGGGCAATCAGGTAGACAGGCAGAATAGTTAGGGGCAATCATGCAGGCAGGCAGAGTGGTTAGGGGCAATCAGGCAGGCAGGTAGGAGAGCAGTTAGGAACCAGTGACTTGGCTTGTGAGAGGATGTTCGACTGGCAGTTTAAACCTGATCCTCCCTGCAGGATTGAGCCTAAACTGGCAGTCAGACATTCCCCAAGGGGTCTCAGATTGTGAGAGGGTGCAGCCCGAGCTGAGGGACACCCTCCTTGTGCATGAATTTCGTGTACTGGGACTCTAGTTTACAGAGAAACTAGAAGCCATTGAAAGGAAGAACTCCATTATTGTCTCATTACCTGCCTCCATTTGTTTTCAAGGCTCCAAAGAGTCACAATAGCAGTTATTCCTCCTTTCCAAAGATGATCTTTTGGATAATATCTCATTTCCTCCTGCCCTCTCATAATAAAAACAATTGATAATTCTATTTTCTCCTTATCTTTATTTTTAGGTTAACAGTTGATGAGAATTTAGTGATGATGGCCCTCATTAGGTCTGTCTTTTGTGTTGCGCTTCCCTGATCTGGATTAATTGCCCTCCTGTGTCCAATGCAATGCAGTTATTCTGAGTCTTCCTTTGCCTTGTTCCTCTGTTGGCTCTTCAGTTTTCTGTACCATGTGTCTTCGTTTCTCTTGGTTTACTCTGTTTGGGGAATGTCTCCTCCAGTACCTTCTTGAGAGAGTGAACATGAGAGCTGAGTTTCTGAGACACTGTGTTAATGAAAATAATTACTTTGTGCTAATACTTGGGTATAGAATTAAAAATTGAAAACCATTTTATTCAGATGTTTAAGTCAATACTCTGTTGTTTTCTTATTTCCTGTGTAGGTATTGAGAATCCAAAGCCATTTGGTTCTTGATTCTTTGTATCTGAGAAATATTTTTTAGAAGCTTATGAAATATCCTCAGTATGCCCTTTGATACTTTTATTAATTCTCCCTTTTTTTTTTTTTTTTCTAAAACTCCTATAATTAAGATGTGGGATATCCTGGCCTAATTCTTTATTCTCTTATTTCTTTTTTCTTTTATTTTCCTTCTTTGTCATTATACACTACTTGTCTTGGAGACTTCAACTTTATGGTGCAACTCTTCGTAAGTGTTTTAGGTTTTGTCTACATGGTTTTAATATCCAGTTGTTCCTTTTTGTTTCTTGAATATTCCTTTTGTATATTAAGCAAGTTTTTGTGTTTCATCTTCTCTTTTAATTCTGATAGTATCAATAAAAGTATTTATTTAAAAATTTTTCTTCTCCCTGCATAATCTCTGTTTTAGACTGTTTTTAGCAACTTTGAGCTTCATAATAGGATGGTCTGGTGGACCTTTGTAGGGAAAACCCTAATGTCAGTATCCTTAACTCTCTCCTCTTAGACTGGTCAGACTCCCTCTTTGCTCCCTTCATTACTTTTTCAGCTCTCCTCTTGTGTCATTCTCTGAGGAAAACTCCCATGAAGCTCCTTAACCTGGTTCTGTCTCCCACGCAGTCTGATGATCTAATAAACTGAAATGCTTAACACGGTTGTGGTTTTATGTGTATCTGTGTGATTGTGTGACAGATACCTTATCTCCCACTTAACTATACACATTCCGTGTGAACAATGATTGTGTCTATGTCATTTGAGAATTTATCCTAGCTACTTTGTATAATGTGTGTTAATGTCTTTAATATTTCTGAATGAATGAATGAACGAATAACCAAACTTATTTTAATCTTCACAGGATGAATTATTTCCATTTCACAAATGAGGAAATATGACAAAGCCTGGATTTAACTCAGGCAGGTCTCATCAGAGTCAGTGCCATTAGCTCTTTATATGAACTAGCTTGTCAGGCCTGTTTCCTCTTCTTTTGTTGAATGGGGAATAATTCAGCACTATTTGGTCTTCTTTGGGTTCTGTGAAGAGCAAATGAAGTAATTAACAAAAAAAGTGTTTTTCATTTTGAAGCTTGGTATATAATATGTTATACGTTGTCTTTTTACATAACAGGAACTTTATTGATATTTTAAGTAAATTGTGTGTGTTTTTTTTAGGGTTAGGGGAAGAGGGTAGAAGAGGCCTTAAATGCTTGGGAGTGTGAGTGGAGCAACTGTTTAGGTATCTAACTTGTTAGGTACTTTTAAATATGTTATTTCCTTCATTTAAATGCATTATTTTATTTAGTTTTCCTGACATCTTTTAAGCTAAATACTAGCCCTGTTTTTATACAGATCAGATAGCAGATGTTCAGTGAGGTTCAGCTGATCTGTGTAATAGTCAGGACTTGCATCCAGGTCTCTGTGACTTTAAAGCCTGTGTTCTTTCCTAGATATCACCCTGTGTTCTTTCCATAGCACTCCAATTTTCTTGATAGTAAAGGATAGTATAATAAGCAGTAGCATAAAGTGAATGTCATAAATTCTGAGAGAATTGAATTGTAAAATAAAATTCACAATTGAAAATTCTCCTGTTTTAATTATTCTAAAAAGCATGATTGGGTCAGTATTTAAATACAAGTATTTTAATAGATTCCCCAAGGAATGTTTTGTATTTCTTTTAAAATATATATGTATTTTATTGATTATTTTAAAGAGAAGAAGGGAGAGGGAGAGAGAGTTAGAAACATCGATCAGCTGCCTCCTACACACCGCCTACTGGGGATGTGCCCACAGCCAAGGTACATGCCCTTGACCAGAATTGAACCTGGGACCCTTCAGTCTGTCTGCAGGCCGACACTCTATCCACTGAGCCAAACCAGTTTTGGCTATATTTTGTATTTCTTATGCCAATACTAATTTCTGTTCCATAATTCCAATCTTTGGAAATATATATTTGAATCCTGATTCTGTCCTTCACAATATTGAGCTTGCTCTCCATCTTTTAATAAGCTTTCCTTCTATTTATTTTTCCAATGATTAGATAAAATCATTGAAATGGATAGAACCCTGTGCTTTCTTGGCTACTAAAATTTACTTCCAAATTTACCTATCTTTTAATTAACCACTGTTATTCAACAACTGTGAATCATTAACCACACAGTTTTTTCATCTGCATTTTTTCAGTCTTATCCACAAGTAAGTATAACATAATGGTTAAAGAAGAGAAGTTTTAGAGTAAGAAAATCCAGTTAATAGTTTGCAACCTTGAGCAAATTATTTCCCTTCTGTAAGTCTCAATTAACTCATCTGTAAAATGGGGCTGCTAAGTATCTCAAATTGCTTTAGGGAATAGTAAATGAGGTAAATGTTTATTAAATAGTTACTACTTTGCCAGACATATAGCAAACACACAGTAAATGGGAAAGTGGTTATCATCATTATCACTGTTAATAAAAATTATTATTCATTTATTAATTCAAGAAATTCTATTGCATATTTGCTTTTTGCCTAGTACTGTTCTAAGTATTGGAAATATTATAAGTGAAAAAAGGACAATAATAATTAAAAGTACATATAAAACACTTAGTATATGCTAGGCACTGATCTAAATGATATACTTTCACTAACCTACCAATACTCTGTGGTAGATACTGTTAATATCTCTATTTTACAGAAGAGATAAGGGAGACACAAAAAGGTTAAGTAAACTGCCCAGTTCACACAGTGGGCAGTGAGCAATAGAGCTGGAATTTGAACTCACCCTGTGTGCTTTCTTTAAATCGTTATGTGACATGGCCTCTCATCTAGAGTCACTTCTAGCAATGCCTGCTGAAATTAGGATATTCCAGTATAATGGCAGTTCTACAATCTAGCAATTCTATTATTAAAAAAACTAGGGGCCCAGTGCATGAAATTCCTGCACTGGGGAGGAGTCCCTCAGCCCAGGCTGCCCCCTCTCACAGACTGGGATGTCCTACTGACGGCTTAGGCCCCCTCTCCTTTGGGAGGCCGAAGTCCAGCCTTCTTTTGTGGGAGGTGACCAGGCTGATCAGTGGAAGGCGCCAGCCCATCACCCCGCTTCTGCAGCCACTGCCAGTCACCGCAACTGCCAAGGTATTTTCATGAACACGAACTCAAGTCCCTTCACCATGGAAAAAAAAATGACAACTTTCTTTAGGCATTTTCAAGATGTATCTTTCGTAAGATATGACATTTCTTTTTTAAAAAAATATATTTTATCGATTTTTTACAGAGAGGAAGAGAGAGGGGTAGAGAGTTAGAAACATTGATGAGAGAAATATTGATCAGCTGCCTCCTGCACACACATACCCCACCCAGGGGATGTGCCTGCAATCAAGGAACATGCCCTTGACCAGAATTGAACCTGGGACCCTTCAGTTTCCATGCCAACACTCTATCCACTGAGCCAAACCTGTTGGGCAGGATATGACGTTTTTTTAATCCTCACCTGAAGATATGTTTCCACTGATTTTTTCCCTTCCCTCCGATTTTAGGCTCGGCAACTGCCCTGCCCCCTCTGACCCTTCGATCGCAGGCTTGGCCCAAGACTTTTGGTTTGAGCAGAGGGCCCCCCGCCCTTCCAGTCCCCAGCTCGGCCAGAGGTTTTAGGCTTGAGCAAGGGCCCCGCCCCTCTGATCACAGGCTTGGCCAAAGGCTTTAGGCTTGGGAAGAGGGCCCCCTGCCTCTCCAATGGCTGGCTTGCAGTGACCTGGATGTTCCCAGGACCCAAGTACATATGCAAATTAACCACCATCTTTGTTGGGTTAATTTGCATACTCACTCTGATTGGCTGTGGGCGTAGCGGGTAAATTTACATGTTTGTCTATTATTAGGTAAGATAAATTAATAATATAAGAAGATCTGTTATAATCTCATCCTGGTGTGATTTTTGTTTTAACTTGTGCTGGTTCCTGGTGATTGCCTTTATATTTTTAAATTATAAAGCTATTGTTTAATAATCTTTTCCAGGTAGGAAGGCACATTAAGTCTATTTCTCTGTCGTTTTTAGTGTAATTAAAGTACATTTTTAGTAAGACATAACAATAATATAAAAATCCTCTAAGTTTATATAATTACTAGAGGCCCAGTGCACGAAGATTTGTGCAAGAACAGGTCTTCCTTCCCCTGGCTGCTGGCACCGCCTTCGCTCTGGCAGTCGGACATCCCTCTCACAATCCAGGACTGCTGGCTCCCAACCACTCGCCTGCCTGCCTTCCTGATTGCCCCTACCACTTCTGCCTGCCAGCCTGATCACCCCCTAACCACTCCCCTGCCAGCCTGATTGATGCCTAACTGCTCTTCTGCCAGCCTTTTTGCCCCTAATTGCCCATCCCTGCAGGCCTGGTCACTCCTAACTGCCCTCCCCTGCAGGCCTGGTCTCCCCCAACTGCTCTCCCTTGCAGGCTTGGGTCCCCCCCAACTGCCCTTTTCTGCAAGGGCCCAGTTGCCCCAACTTCCCTCCTCTGCTGTCCTGGTCATCCCTAACTGCCCTCCCCTGCAGGTTTGATCACCCCATCTGTCCTTCCTTACAGGCCTGGTCCCTCCCATCTACCTTCCACTGCTGGCCAATTTATGGCAGCCATCTTGTGTGTTAGAGTGAAGGTCAATTTGCATATTATTCTTTTATTAGATAGGATAGAGGCCTGATGCATGGGTGGGGCCTGCGGGTTTGCCCTGAAGTGTGTTCAGATCAGGGTGGAGGATCCCTTGGGGCATGGAACGGCCTGGGTGAAGGGCCTGTGATGGTTTGCAGGCTGGCCACATCCCCTGGCAACCCAAGTGGAAGCCCTGGTATCTGGAATTTACTTATCTTCTACAATTGAAACTTTGTAGCCTTGAAGCGGAGCCAAGCCTCCTGCTTGCTCCATGGCCACAGCCATTTTTGTTGGGATTTATTTATCTTCTATAATTGAAACTTTGTAGCCTTAAGCAGAGGCCAAGGCAGGTCAGGGCTGCAGAAACTTGGCTTCCTCCATCCCTGGGGGCAACTCAAGCCTCCTGCTGCCATTTTTGTTGGGATTTATCTTCTACAATTAAAACTTTATAGCCTTGAACAGAGGCCAGGGCCAGCCAGAGTGGGCAGAAAGCTTGGCTTCCTCCATTGCCAAGGAAACCCAAGGCTCCTGCTGGCTCCGTGGCTGCAGCCATCTTGGTTGGGTTAATTTGCATACTCACTCCTGATTGGTTTGTGGGTGTGGCTTGTGGGCATAGCTTGTGGGCAAATTGAGGCACAATCAATTTGCATGTTTCTATTTTATTAGTGTAGATACATGCATACAAGTCCTTTGTTTGATCTCTTACCTTCCACCTCCACACTCCCCTGCCTTCCCTCTGAAGTTTTTGACAGTCTGTTTGATGCTTCTATGTCTGGATCTATTTTTGTTCATAAGTTTATGTTGTTCATTAAATTCCACAAATGAGTGAGATCATGTGATATTTATTTTTCTCCGACTGGCTTATTTCGCTTAGCATAATGCTCTCCATGTCCATCCGTGCTGTTGCAAATGGTAAGTGTTCTTTCTTTTTATAGCAGCATTAGAGGCCCGATGCACAAAATTCATGCAAGAGTAGGACTTCCTTCCCCCAGCTGCCAGGACTGACTTCTCTCGGGATCTGGGCTTCCCTCCAACCTCTGGCAGGCACTCAGGACTGGGCTTCCCTCGCAGCCCTAGCTTCAGCCCCGAAGGACTAATTAGCATATTATACTTTTATTATTATAGATAGCATTCCATTGGGTAGATGTACCACAGTTTTTTAATTCACTCATCTGCTGATAGGCACTTAAGCTGTTTCTAGATCTTAGCTGTTGTAAATTGTGCTGCTATGAACATAAGGGTGCATATGTCTTTTCTGATTGATATTTTTTATTTCTTGGGATATCTTTCTAGAAGTGGGATTACTAGGTCAAAATGGGAGTTCCATTTTTAGTTTTTTGAGGAAAGTCCATACCATTCTCCACAGTGGCTGCACCAGACTGCATTCCCACCAGCAGTGCACGAGGGTTCCTTTTTCTCCACATCCTCTCCGGCACTTGACCTTTGTTGATTTGTTGGTGTGAAAAGGTATCTCATTGTCATTTTGATTTGCATCTCTCAGATAATTAGTGACTTTGAGCATGTTTTTATATGTCTCTTGACCTTCTGTATGGACACTTTTGAAAAGTGTCCTTTGCCCACTTTTGAAAAGTCCTTTGCCCATTTTTTTATTGGATTGTTTATCTTCCTTTTGTTAAATTGAGTTCCCTATAAATTTTGAATATTAAGCCTTTATCAGATATAACATTGGCAAATATGTTCTCCCATGCAGTGGGATTTCTTGTTTATATTTTTATGGTTTCTTTCGCTGTGCAGAAACTTTTCATTTTGATGTAGTCCCATTGATTTATTTTCTCCTTAGTTTCCATTGCCCTAGGAGCTTTATCAGTAAAGATATGCTAGGACATATATCTGCTATTTTGCTGCCTATGGCTTCTTCTAAGGTTTTTATGGTTTCCTGTGTTACATTTAAGTCCTTTATCCATTTTGAGTTTATTTTTTGTGTCTGGTGAAGGTGGTAGTCTAGTTTTATATTTTTGCATATATCTATCCATTTTTCCCAGCACCCTTTATTGAAGAAATTCCATTGTATGCTCTTAACTCCTTTTTCAAATATTAATTGAGCATAATTGCTTGGGTCGATTTCTGGGTTCTCTGTTCTGTTCCATTTCTGGGTCTATATGTTTGTTCTTGTGCCAGTACCAGGCAATTTTGAGAACAGTGGCTTTGTAATATAGCTTGATATCTGGTATTGTGATCCCTCCAACTCTGTTCTTCTTTCTCAAGATTACTGCAGCTACTTGGGGTCTTTTTTGTTGTTGTTGTTCCATATGAATTTTTGGAGAGTTTGTTCTAGATCTGTGAAATACGCCATTGGTATTTTAACAGGGATTGCATTAAATCTATAGGTTGCTTTGGGTAGTGTGAACATTTTAATGATGTTGATTCTACCAATCCATGAACATGGTATAGTCTTTCATTTGTTTATGTCTTCCTCCACCTCTTTTTTCAATGTCCTGTAGTTTTTAAGTACAGGTCACCTCCTTAGTTAAGTTTATTCCTAGGTGTCTTAATTTTTTTGGTGCAATAGGAAATGGGATTGTTTTTATTATTTCCCTTTCTGTGAGTTCCTTATTAGTGTATAAAAAAACCATAGCTTTCTGGGTGTTAATTTTGTATCCTCCTATGCTAACAAATTTACTTATTAAATCTAGTAGTTTTTTGGATGGAGTCTTTAGGGTTTTCTATATACAATATCATGTCATCTGCAAATAATGATAGTTTTATTTTTCATTTTTCAATTTGGATGCCTTTTATTTCTTCTTCTTGTTTGATTGCTAAAGCTACCACTTCTGTTACTATGTCAAACAGGAGTGGTGAGAGTGGGCATCCCTGTCTTGTTCCTGTTCTTAGGGGAAATGGTTTTAGTTTTTGCCCATTGAGTATGATATTGGCTATACATTTGTCATATAAGGCTTTTATTATATTGAGATATGATTCTTTATTTCTACTTTGCTGAGAGTTTTTATCAAGAAAGGGTTTTGGATATTGTCAAATGCTTATTTGGCATCAATTTATATGACTATGTGATTTTTATCTCTCAATTTGTTTATGTGGTGTATCACGTTTATTGATTTGTGGATATTGCACCATCCTTGCATCCCAGGAATAAATCCCATTTGGTCATTGTGCATGATGACACCAAACAAGACACAACAAAAAAACCATCCCTGGAAACTTAGAATCAAAGGAACTTGAATTACAGTTCTGCCTCTACCAGTCAACATTTGATTTACATAACCTGTCTGGATCTCACTTGAACCAGTGTCTGACATACAGTATTAAAGACTTTTATTGCTCATTTCAATAAACACACTGAAGGCTATTGGGACCATGTACTCTGAAGTGGCCATCTTTGCAGTATGTTAAAACCAGGCCCACCTTGTGTGGAGACTCATCATTTTCTGTGGCACCTGACCAACTGTAGAAGCAGGTCTACATTGACACTCTGAATTGCTAATCTCAGAAAGGACTAAGCCTTCCTGATGAACAAAGACTGCCGAATATATGAAGTGGAAGATAAAGAGTTAACCGTTGAACTAGATTAAAATTTCTGAAGTAGGTGAAGAGTCTTGACAGAACCTTGGCGACCATCTAGTCCTGCAAATCTCAGTGAGCTCTAGTGCTCCACCTGCTCACCCTCAAGATTCTAATATGTAGAGAGACCCATAATGCACACACCAAGTACAAAGGTATTAATTCTGATAAGCAGTGTCATGTTTAGGTGTGTCAGAGCAGAAAAATAACTGAGAAACTGACTAGTCCAGTGCTCTTATTTCCAAAGATGGAAACAAGTCAGTTATTTTAATACACTAAAATGTTTTTATTTTGCTCCAGAATTTATGTCCCTCAAATAAAGCTACTTTCCTACCTAACCATCCAAACCTACAGCCATCCAAATCAGGAAACCAACATCAGTGCAACACTACCATCCAGTCCATAGGCACAATCCAAATTTTACCAGCTGTTGAAACATTATCTCTCTCTCATTGCTTTCAGAGAGGAAAGGAGATGGAGAGAGAGAGAGAAACGTCAGTGATGAGAGAGAATCATTGATTGGCTGCCTCCTGTATGCCTCCTACTGGAAATCGAGCCCACAACCGAAGCATGTGCCCTTGACCAGAAGCGAACCTGGGACCCTTTAGTCCTCAGGCCGATGTTCTATCCACTGGGCCAAACCGACTTGGGCACATTATCTTGTTTTTCAGTTACAGTTGACATACCATATTGTATTGATTTGGGGTGTACAATATAGTGATTACACATTTATGTAACTTATAAAGTGATTACCCCAGTAAATCTAGTACCCATCCAACGCCATACATTTCTGATTGGAGATCCAGTCCAGGATCATTTAGTTGCCATTTCTCTTTAGTCTCCTTCAGTCTGAGATTTTCCATTTTTTCCTGTCTTTCATGACTGACAGTTTTAAAGAGCTTTTGATGCTGTAGGCTGTCCTTCAGGCTGGGTTTATGCAATATTGCTACATGTCCAATCTCAGGTCATACATTCTTGGCAGAGATACCTTAGAAATGACGCTGTGCTCTTCTCAGTACATTGTATCAGGAGGCACATGATGTCAATTTGTCCTGCCACTGGTGATGTTAATCTTAGTCAATTTTGTGTGTAATAGGTTTTTTTCCACTGTAAAGTCAACATTCTTTTTTATGCAACAGTAAGTATTTGGGGGAAAAACTATGAGAATATCTTGTTCCTCAACAAACCTTTCCAGCTTAAGCATACTCTGATGAAATCCTTTATGATGGCTGCCAAATCATGAAATATTTTCATAATTTCTTCTACATTTATTAGTTGTCATTCTATGATAAGGAGTAAGTTTTGATTCTTCTCTATTTTTTAATTCATTTATATCGTCATGGTTATGGATTTCTATTTTAGACACTGGATTGAAATTTATTGCTTTTACTCTTTATTATGATGCTCAAATTATATTTGACTACTAGGAGCCCCTTCACATTGGCTCCTGTCCTTCACAAATGTCCCCATCATTCTAGGAGTATTTCCTCTGTGGTGCAATATGTTTCAGGCTTTTTATTTACTTTCCTCTCTGCAATTCTGGAATCAAGTATTTCCTCAAAAATCCCCATTTCATCTTAGTGGAAGCTAGTATTTAGAAACTGAAAGCTGGACACTTGATGTGCTCATTGCTGCTGAGTATCATTGCTTCTCGTCCCTCTCAGTGGACAGAGCTAGGAAATTATATCTATACTAGAGACCTGTTGCAGGAAGATTCCTGCAAGAATAGGGCTTCCTGCAACCTGAGCAAAGCTCCCTTGTGTCTCTGCTGCCTCCCGTGTCTGCTGCCTTGCTCGCTCCCTTCTCCACTACCTCGCTCCCTCATGTCTCTGCTGCCTCCCTCCTCCCGTCTCCTCCCTTCTCTACTGTGTCGCTCCCTCCCATCTCCTCTGCCTCACTCCATTTCTTCTCCCCCACCCCTCCTTCTTCCCTCCCTTCTCCCTCACCCTGCTTGCTTACTTCTCTGCAGCTTTGCTCCCTTTTGCAGTGCTTGGCTTCCTTCTATGACATCTTCTATGCCCAGATATGCAAATTATCCACCATCTTGGTTGGGTTGATTTGCATACTTGCTCTGATTGGCTAGTGGGCATGGCTTGTGGGTGTAGTGGAGGTACAGTCAATTTGCATATTACCCTTTTATTATATAGGTGAGATAGATAGCTATATATAGCGCTAATATGCAAAATGTCCCCTTGGGAGTTCAACTGGGAGACTAGGAGTTCTATTGCTCACTGTGACGTGCACTGACCACCAGGGGGCAGTGCCGAGCAAAGGAAGGCCCCTATTGGCCCTGATCGCCGGCCAAGCCTACGGACCCTACCCTACACACACACACACACACACACACACACATTGAGATGTCCCAATCCAGTCCAGTACCTCAGGATTCTTTCTAGTCTTCTCCTTTCTATATTCGTATGCAAATCTTTTTAACAATGAGAAGTTTGGCTCCCATAATCTTCAACATATTTACTTATTTGGTCAATCTCTGTATATCACTCATGTCCTGATTCTCTGATCACCTACTCAGCCTTTGATTTTTTCCCTCTCAATTTACTACTTTTGAATCTTCCTAATCTCATTAATGACAACTACATCCTTGCAATTGCTTAGGCCAGAAAAAAGCCATAGAGTCATCCTTTCTGCCCCTCTCCAAACCCCACACCCATCCCATCAAGTAAATTCCTTCATCTCTACCTTTAAATAGAAATATTTTCCCACACCTCCACTACTGCTATTCTAAAAGCCACCATTGTTATATCATAGGTGCACAGTAGCAAGAGTCTTCTAACTGCTTCCACCTTTCCCTTCAATATCTGTTCTGTACACAATAGCTAAAGTGTTTCTTTTAGAATGTAAATCTCAGATTATGCCATTCCTTTGCTCAAAACCTACTGGTAGTTTCTCTTCTCACTCAGTTTAAAAGTCGGAATTCTTATTAAGGTCTATCACTTTTCCCTCACTGTAATTCTGCCATATTAGTCTTATTACCATTCTACAGTAACTTCACCTCAGGACCTTTGCCCTTGTTATTTCCTGAGCAAGCTGTTCCCCCAGATAACTCACCACTCCCTTACTCCATGCAGGTCTTTGTTAAATGTGACTTTATTAGTAAGGCTTTCCCAGGCTACCCTTATAAAGTGGTTATGTTTATTGCACTTATTACAACCGGGCATTATATTTAAGAGCAGGGGTTTGGGTCTGTTGGAGTTTTTTTCTTGTTTTGTTTTGTTTTTCATGTAATATCCCCATCACCTAGAATAATGTCAAACAAATAGCAGACTCTTTTTTTAAAAAAAATATTTTTATTGATTTCATAGAGGAAGGTAGAAGGAAAGAGAAACATCAATGATGAGAGAGGTCATCGATCGGGCTATCTCCTGCACGCCCCATACTGGGGATTGAGCCTGCAACCTGGGCATGTGCCCTGACTGGGAATCAAACCGTGTGACTTCCTGGTTCATAGGTCAACGCTCAACCACTGAGCCATGCCAGCCGGGCCACATAGCAGAGTCTTGATAAACATTTGTTGAGTGATTTTTTGTGCATTAATGTATCATAAATTGATTTGGGTGATATATTAGTGATATCTGTTTTATATAGCTATAAATTAGGTGTTTTGCTTGTTTTACATGGAAATTAGTGTCAAATAAACTGTTATCTAGCCTTAAAAGAGAAAGTTCACTTTCAGATTATAAATGTTTCAGAAAATAGAATTAGAGATTAAAGACATTTTGAAAAAGAATCTATTAGTGGAAATTATGGGAGTTATGCTCATCACCAACTAACTGTGTTTCTGAAGTCTGGAGTTTACCTTACAGTTTGTTTCCAATGCTTGGCAGACCCTCTCAAGACCATTTCTCAAAGAGTGTCCTTCTTCTCCAACTCTAACCTTTCTGACTCAAGACTGTTAGACATCTTAAGTTTTCTGGCATATTTTATTTTATTGATATATAATACCATATTTATTTAAATTTCTACTGGAGTACAGTAATTTCATAAGTTCCTCTTATTCTTTCTACTTGCAATAACAAAAATTTTGAAAGTTGAAGTGTATTAAAACTAGTAAGGAATAGTTCTGTTTCCTTCAGGGTAGGCTAAGGTTCTAGAGAGGGTGAGCTATTGGGCTTATTAACACAATTTAATGTCTTGTTTATATTAATAAACTCCTATGTATCTTAACCAAATTTTTCTTACCAAAATAGTAAAAGTTGACCACGACTAAACAAAAAGTATGGAATTGTTTTTGCTCTAAAAATACTGAAGGCTAATATTAGATTAGTGTTTTCCCTGACAGACCTCATATTTTGCTGGTATGAAAATAGAGAAGAGAGAGTATTTCACCTGAGTGATCAAGCAAGACCATTATAAATGAAAGCCGAAGGGAGTTTCCAGGCATTAAATTCATGGGTGCTCTTCCTCCCTAATTTTATCTTCATTTGATAAGACCAGGAAACATACCAAAGATTTGGGGATTTTTTAAAAAAATTTTTTTATTCCTGCCAAAAATAAACATGTGCCTATTGAGAGGGCCAACAATGAGTGAATTCTGAAAGTTAACTTTTAAGTAAAAGAAAGAATATGTTTGTTATACTATTTTTGTCAACTAGAATTTCCCTAAGCTTTATGGGGTAAGAACTTTATCTCCTACATTGAACTCTGGTCTCATTTCCTCGGCAAGTGTGATTGAGTTCAGCCAGATATTAAGAACTAATAAACTCTGAAAAGCCAAACTTCAAATCAGTGGGAAAATAACAGAGTTTAAAGGCAATGATGTTAAGGCTCTCTAGAAAAAAAAATTGATCCCTACATAATATTAGGCCAAGTTATAGATTTGTGAAAGATATATGTACTGGAGAAAAACATGAAAAAATATATATCTGATCTTAGTATAGGGAGGAAATTTTTAAGTATTCTAGCAAAGGCAAACACTGAGAATATGGTGAAAGATGTGACAATCCCAAATTTTAAAATGTAGTACAATAACAACAGCTAGCATTTATTAAATTAAGTATCAAGCCTTGTAGAAAGTGCTTTACATAGAACTCCAAGTGCCAAGATTGAGAAACTTTGCCCTAGAACTGCACAACCTATAATCCTTTTCTGCTTTTCATGTTATCACACGCAATAGTATCCACCTGATGTTTTGTCAGGGTATAGTGAACAACATCTGTTTTCTCACTTTTTGCTACTCAACTGCTTAGGAGATGCCACCTATATTACTTTTTGTTGTTATAGCAACATTCTGCTGTAAGATACTTATTTTGATAATAATTTTTATTAATTAGAATAAAGGCTAAACAACTTTACAAAGGGAAAAGATGGCTTGCTTTAAGTTAAGTCATAGGTGCAGAGTGCAATAATGACAAGTTCTAAAAGAGTAAACACCATTGGGCAAAGTCTAATGACTGAGTATTCATTATAATCAATATTTTCCCATGCTGAAGCATTGGTTTCTATACCAGAGATCATACAAATGGTCAATAAGCACATGAAAATACATTCACCGTCAGTCATTAGGGAAATGCTAATAAAGAGAGATACTATTTCACACCCACTATGATGGCTATAATAAAAATAAGATGAATAGCAAAGCATATAGCATAGCATTCTATAGCATGTTTGTAGTTGAGCCAATACTCTTTTTCTCTCATTAAAAAAAAAAGATAAATGTTTTGTTTGATTACCAAAGCACCTGAAGAAAATGTAAAACATACAGAGAAACCCAGAGATAAAATAACTCTAACGTCACTAATGCAGCAGCAAACCATTCTTACTGTCATATAGTGGCATATCCTTATCATCGTTTCTATGCATATATTGTTATATAAACATACTTAAAAAGTGGTATTTTGTTTACATAAGTACTGTTTTTCACATAAATACAGTGTGAAGTATTCCTGCCTTTAAATATCACTTGAAAATGTGATTTTAATGACCACATAGTATTTTATTACATTAGTATGCCAACAATTTTCTTGCTCTTTTTTCCTGCTTTTATAGATCTGTAGTAAAGATTCTTTTATGTAAATCTTTGTATACCCCTTTGATAACATTCTTAAGATACCTTTTTAAAATTCATCCACTGGTCAAAATAAAGATTTCTTTATACTTTTCATATAGACTCATTGCCTTCTAGAAAGATTATATCAATTTGTACTCCTAATAACAGTGTATAAGAGTATTATTTCCTGGCACCCTTATAAAAAAAATAAGTTTTATAATTAAACTAGTGGCCCAGTGCACAAAATTTGTGCACAGGTAGGATCCCTAGGCCTGGCCAGCAATCAGGGCCGATTGGGGCCTTCCACCTGCCAGCTGAGGCCTTCCTTCCCCTGGCCCCAGGCTGCTGGCTGGCAGCCAAGGCCTTCCTTCATTCTGCACCACCCTCAGTGGTCAGTGCACATCATAGTGAGCGGTCAAACTCCCAGTCGGTCGAACTCCTGAGGACAATTTGCATATTAACCTTTTAAATTATATAGGATAAATATGAGCAGTGATTTGGATGAATATGTAATAATTTATTTTTTAAACTTTTTTGCTTACTAATAAGTTGAACATTTTCATTTTGTGCTATTTATACAACTCTTAGACCAGTTACAAGTTGAAGAAAAGTCGATATCATTAAAAAAACAAGACAGTTCATGCTGAAGATAGTAATGACATATTAATAGAGTTGGAGATTATATTTTATACCAAGCAAACTGACATCCAACATGTTATCCTCTTGGATACTACTTTAGATATGGGGAATCAGTGCTGTTAGCAGACATTTTTATTTCAGACCATTCATGCATTCATAAGTTAACAAATATTTACCGGGTGCCTCCTATGTGCCATTTACTGAAGACACAATAGTGAACAAGATCCCCATGGCCTCTGCCCCCCTAAGGGATAATAAAAATAGAAAAATAGACTTACTCATTCATTAACTATTTATTACCTGCCACACATTGTACTAACCTCATTACATATATTATTTTCTTTAATAGCAAAATGATATTTAGAAACTGCATTTGGGAGACATTCATGTATCTGATCAAACCTGTTCACATCAACTGAAATACGAACATGCTTTATAAAAGGCCTTTCAGTATCAAAAGTGTGGTCATTTGTGATGAGCATAGCATGTGACCACGTGCAGACAAAGTCTCATTCCATCTACATATTGTTGTGAGACTTTCAGTCCTCAGTGATGAGTTTAAAAGGCTAATGCTGATGACAAAGCTGATTCCCACTTAGGGCTAAAACTTATTTGTCCTGCTTCTAATGGAATTTGAGCTAGGAGTCATTTGTGTTAGGCCCTAACGCCTTTTCAGTTAGGCTTCGTTTGTGCTTTCTGCAGAGGCTATAGGACTGTCACATAAAACATGAGAGGCTATAGGACTGTCACACAAAACATGAGAGGCTATAGGACTGTCACACAAAACATGAGAGGCTATAGGACTGTCACACAAAACATGAGGGCTTTGCCAGGAACTGAACAAGCAGTCCACAGATGTTGAAGAAGCTTCCTGGAATGTTACTACTTGCTTACAGAAAGAGTCACCATCTCATGATTTTCTATAAGTGGGGAAGTTGGTTTGTTTGTTTTTAAGATTAAAATCTAAGAGGAACTGGAATGTTTTTACCAAATAGGCAGCTTTTAAAAAATCTGAGTAGACCTATATAACTTTTTAAGAAAATTAAATTATAATTGTAGGTACCATTAAACTTGGGAAAAGAAAATAGAATCTTAATTTTTTTCTTATAATTTTAAATGCATTAGCTAGATAGAAAGATATTTGAGGCACAATCTATTGAAACTATAATCTTACTAAGTAGGGAAAAAGTGTTTAGTTTTAATTTTTTTAGAAGGGGAATTATTGTCACTGCTGCTGAGAAATGAATCCTGTCTTTCTTGACCTTCCTTCCTTCCTGAATGTCCTCAGCTAATGTTTTTCTATGATTCCAATACTGCTGAGCACAGCAGAGGTTGCTGAAATTGACTTCAGTATGACTATGTGAATGTTTATAATGAGAAAAGCCAAATTCTTTTTTCACAGACTCTGTACTTGAAAGCTCTGATGCCAAAAAGTACAATTTGGCTGACTGTATTAAACTTTAAAAATATGCTGTTTTACATGTTTAGCTCAGAGGCCATTTTTTATTAAGTGTAAAGAACAAAACTTCTGTGGCTCTTACCCTTATTTTCTAGAAACTATTTACAATTTTAAGTCTGCTTTAAAGTACAACAGAAAAAAACATTTAAAACCCTAGTAATTGATTTACTAGGAAAACAAAAATAATCAAAATGATAAATTAAACTTAGGCAAACTTTGATAAATACTTACTTCAGTAGTTAAGAACTGAACTATTCTCTTAATAAGAACTATAACTAATATAATTCTTAAAGATTTTAAAATGCACTCTCAAGGCATCATTCCTCCAGAATATCTTCCTTATACCTCCATATTTGTCTAGCTCCCTCACTTATAGCACCCTGTGTAATTAAAACCTTCATATTACATGCATATTGGCATACTTGGCCAATTGTTTATGGTTAAGTACTCAAATACACACATATAAACACAGACTCAACTCTTATTCAACTTCTTGTCACAGAGTTCTCAAGAAATATTATATTGACTTGAACTATTGAATAATTTATTATTATGTTTACCACAGGGGTTTTTGTTTTTTTGTGTTTTTTTTTGTTTTGTTTTGTGTGTGTGTGTGTGTGTGTGTGTGGTCAGAGTATTCCAAATCACATAGAAAATTCAGGTGCAAAGTAATTTAGTTGTCACATGTGAATATACCATATGTCTAAGATTGTTCCTGTCACAGGCTGTCTTGAGACTATAAAGGATTAGACCAGGTTCAGTGCAACCACCAATTATAGTTCAGAAGAGAGCAATGGAAACATCTAAAGGCAGCAGGCTCTTTTCTCTCCATTAATGGTCCCGTATGTCCAAGAAATGTATTTTAACTCCTCCCCAAAATTTTAATGTAAAGAACTTTCATATTGCCAACATCAGGGATAGTACTTCCTGAACTAAAACTAAGACTACATTCTTCACGCTAAATACTTTCTGGTACTTCAATACTTTAATATCAAAAATGTACATAAAAGGTGCCATTTAAATAAAAAGAAAATATGTTAACATTAAGTTGTGTGACTTCAGCAGAATTTAACTGCTTTATAGTTCAGGTTTTTTGTCGATGTTCTTTTGATGCTGAGTTGTAAGTATGATGAGAGAATCAGTTGACACTGTGAACAGGCAGAACTTTGTTTCTAATATATGCTTAGGTAGCCGTAACTAAAACTATTTCCCTATTTTCAAGGCAAAAATTAATCTTATTCTTTTTGTTACTCTCCTTTGATGTTTTTCCCTTTAGTTTTTTCACTGTTAGTTTATAAATGGTAACTGCATGGTACTGAATCATACTTTCACTTTAAGTTGTTAAGAGATATTTTAGCAAATAAAAATAAGTACCTGCAAAAAATAACTAAATAACAGCCAAAGATGAGTGTGAGGAAATTCTCAGTCTAAATTGAATGCCCAGAATTCTCCCAAAATAGAACTGTGGGCAGCAGTCCTGTTTACGGTCTGATATGTCTGTTTTTATTGTTTATATGTCTAAAACTCTGAACTTATGTTGCAGTTTCTTCCAGCAGCCTTTAGGGTTCCTCCATCAGGCCTTTGGGCCCTCCAGTTCTGCTTCCAGCCATGCAACTGTGCCCATATTACTACCGTGTATTGGTCATCAGGACCACAACTAAGAAAGAGCCCCTCTTTGCTGTTTGGGTGGAATGGTTGGTGAGCAGAAATATGCTATTTAACTAAACAGCAGTAACATCCTTCTAAAAAGTCCTAAGGTAGAATAAAAAATTGGGACAGTGATGAAACTTTACCTTGAATAATCTAGGACCCTCTTTTTCATGGGCAAAAATTACTATGGGCTCTCACTAGCCTTTTTTTGTTGTTAGTATGGCATTCACTGATGTCATTTGATCTCCACATATTGCCATTATGTCATTTGCATTTTAGTTCAAGGTCGTTTTAAGTTTAAGATCTATTCTCATTAACCTAGGACCATTAGAATAAAACTGTTTACACATTGATTATAAACACAAGCATAGGCATAGAAATTCCATAGCAATACTTCAATACAAGGTGATTGTCCATATAATCCTGGGTTATGTTATTTAAAAATTATATATATATATATATATATATATATATATATATATATATATGAGCCTAATATGCTAAGTGTTTGACTGTTGACCATTTGGTTGACTGCTCGACCAGTCGCTATGACACGCATTGACCATCAGGGGGCAGACGCTCCAACCTGTAGGTTAGCTTGCTGCTGGAGTCTACCTGATCAGGATTGGGTTAGACAGGCCAGACATGCCCTGGAGCCAACCTCCTGTGGTTCCTCCCTGGACTCGAAAATTATTCTTCTAATTAATTTACTTTCAATGTGCACAAATTTGTGCACCAGGTTTTTTGTATTAAAATAAAACCAAAAAATTAAATTCCCACAGAATTTATGGACTATAAAGCTAATTATTTTTGCCTATACAGGGTATACGTGAGGAATAAGAGATTTGCTGTTTGGGCCAGGAAGCAAAAGAGATTTCCTAAAGTGGTATACTCAAGCCAATAGATCTTAACCAAGTTTCTTTTTTTTTTTTTTTAGTTTTATTTTACTGATTTTTTACAGAGCGGAAGGGAGAGAGATAGAAAGTCAGAAACATCGACCAGCTGCCTCTTGCACGCCCCCTACTGGGGATGTGCCCGCAGCCAAGGTACATGCCCTTGCAGGAATCGAACCCAGGACCCTTCAGTCCGCAGTCCGATGCTCTATCCACTGAGCCAAACTGGTCTCGGCAAGATCTTAACCAAATTTCTTGAAGTGTACTGCTTTAAGTTAATCTGGTCAAGTCAATCACCTTTGTCATATAATTTTACTTAACATTATACTAGAATTTATTAGTTATTGTTAATTCTATTGGTTTTGTTAGAAATGAAAGTTGATTTTTATCAATAAGGTAAGATGGAAAATAATGAATGGCTAAGGAACTAAAATAAATTGATGTATATTTAAAAAGTAGTCAAATTGGTGCATATTAAAATGTTCAAGTGTTTTTGGAGTCTGTGAAGCTCTGCGAAATTCTGGAATTTCCTGAAACACAAAGATAAAACATGGTCACTAAATAAACAGCAGCAACAGCATTTTCTGGAGAAAGAGATGAATCTGCCAGAATTTCCACATTGTATTATTTTAAATGTCCAGGTATTAATGAAAAATAAGACATGCAAAGAAACTGGAAAGTTTAGCCCATACAATAGAAATAAAAGGTGTCAAGAGAAACTAACCCCAAGGAAGCCCATATATAGGGTTTACTAGACAAAGATTTTAAATTACCTAAAATGCCAAAAGGCTAAAGGAATCATGTCCACTTAAATCACCTAAAATGCCAAAGGGTTACAGGAAACGATGTCCAAAGAACTAAAGGAAAGTATGAAAACGATGTATGATAACAGAGAGAATGTTAACAAAGAGATAGGAATTATAAAAAAGGAACCAAATGGAAATTCTGGAGTTTAAAAGTACAGTATTGGAAATAAAAACACACTAGATGAGTTCAGCAGGGAACTGACAAAAGAAAGAATCAGTGGATTCAAAGATTGGAGTATTCATTCCGGCCACAGTGGCTCTGTTGGTTGAGTGTGCACTGAGAAGTTGCCAGTTCAAGTCCCAGGTAGGGCACAACCTGGGCTATGGGTTCCATTCCCAGTACGGAAGACAGTAAGGATTTATAAAAATTAAAGAATAAAGCCCTAGCTGGTTTGGCTCAGTGAATAGAATGTCGGCCTGAGGACTGGAGGGTCCCAGTTTCAATTCCCAGTCAGGGTACATGCCCAGGTTGCAGCCTCGATCCCCAGTGTAGAGTGTGTAGGAGGCAACCGATCCATGATTCTCATCATGGATGTTTTTATCTCTCTCTCCCTCTCCCTTTCTCTCTGAAACAAATAAACATATTGTTTTTAATTGCAAGAATAAAATAAAGATTAGACAAGTGAGATTATCCAGTCCTAGAGAAGAATAGATAATTTGGTCTGATTTAAAAGACAAATGTACAAAGCAGCAATTATAAAATGTTGATGGACATAAAATGTATAAAGGTATATTTGTATGACAGTAAATGTCATTGAGGAGGGAAAGAATAAAGAATAAAGTTATGGCCAAAACCGGTTTGGCTCAGTGGATAGAGCATTGGCCTGCGGACTGAAGGGTCACAGGTTCAATTCTGGTCAAGGGCATGTACCTTGGCTACAGGCACATCCCCAGTGTGGGCGGGGGAGGGGAGATGTGCAGGAGGCAGCTGATCGATGTTTCTCTCTCATCAATGTTTCTGACTTTCTATCCCTCTCCCTTCCTCTCTGTGGAAAATCAATTATATATATATATATATATATATATATATATATATATATATATATATATATATCTAGATAGATAGATGAAAAGAATAAAGTTATGGTGGAGCATAGCTTTTGTATACAGTTGAAATTACTGTCACATTAATCCAAACCAGTTAGCTTTAAATTAAGATGTTAATTGTAATTCCCAGGTAATCTCTACAAAATAACTCCAAAAAATCTATTAAAAGAAACAGCAAGGGAATTAAAATTTTACACTAGAAAATATCTATTTTACTAACCTCATGAGAAGATACAATCATTATTTCTGTATTTTATAGATGAGAAAGCTAAAGCTATGAGAGGTTAGACTGCTTAAATACATAATAGAATCCAGACTCAAATCCAAGTCTGTTACCAGAATCCCTTACCCAAAGGAAAATAAATGAAATTCTTGGGTAGAACATAGAAATGGTTTAGCTTTATTGTTTGTTTTAATAGCCATTTTTTTACAAGTACCATGCTCTTTTGACTCTATCATATTAGGAATTTAAAGATCAAGATGGTTCAGAGTTTTCCCAGAGTGAAATTGCTAGTAAATGGTAGAACTATATTTGCATGCAAGAGTAGATGATTCAAGGCTTTGTACTGGACCATTGCTTTAGGGTTGCAACCTAAATATTGGTTTTAACACACTCACAACCTGATGATACATGTTAGTAAATAACTCAGGACAGTGTAGATCAAGCATATCAAACTTGTAGCCCGTGGGCCACATGCCTCGTTTACTTGGCCCATGTTAGCCTTTGAGTTTGACATGTTTGGTGTAGACTATATACACCAAACACTATATTGTGTTCTCTTTTCCTGGCTTTGTAATTCACAGACAACCTTTTTTATTTTCTCTTTCTTAGAACCTGAACTAATTCAGTCCTTTTAAAATAAAGCAGTCAAGGATAAAATTAGGCATCATGTTTTAATTTTACTTTATATCAATTGATAAATTAAGCCATGTGTTAAAATATTTACAAAGATGCGAATGTAGTTTAGTACTTGCTTTGATACCTTTGAATTTGCAAAAAATATACTTTCTCTTTGCATCTTGGGGTCTTCTCAGAAAGTTAAAGGTGTGTGCAGACAATCATTGTTTTTCCATCAACAAGAGAGGACTGTAGAATTTCATTATTTAAGTTTAAGATGGTTCATAGTTATCATAATTTTAATACTTATATCCTTGACTTTTACCAAAGACTATTTCAGAATGCCCATTGCTCTAAAAAAAAAAGAAGAAGAAGAAGAAGAAGAAGAAGAATAGTTTGCACTTCTAGGCTACATTAAGGAAACTCCAGAGGTTTTGGCATAACTCTGTGACTGCAGAATCCATGCTTTTTCAGGATCTGAATAAGAAGGCCACTGTTTAAAATTCTCCCGTAAGGGGAAATTGCATCAAATGCTTAGGAAGATGACACACTTTCTTCCTCCTAACTCCTAGTTCCTCATGATTTCCTCTTAGAAGTTCCAAGGAAATTTAGACTTTTCTGTTAAATATTTAGCTAGTGGAACATCCTAGAATTCTAAGTTTCTAAATTGGTCTCTAGGATATCCCAATTTATTTATTTATTTATTTATTTATTTATTTATTTATTTATTTATTTTACTATTTTGAGCATTTACTGTTGAGTTTGGGTTCTAACTCAACTTATTTTATTTCTTTTTTAAATATATTTTTATTGATTTTTAGAGAGAGGGGAAGGGAGAGAGATAAAGCACCCAATGAGAGAGAAACATCATGGATTGTCTGCCTCCTACATGACCTCTACTAGGGAGGGAGTTGGGGCATGTGCCCTGACCGGAATCGAACCAGTGACCTCTTGGTTCCTGGGTCGATGCTCAACCACTGAACCATACCGACAGGGCCTAGCTCAACTTATTTTAGAAATTAAGTTGATCAAATGAGTAAAGAGGACAGAGAACATATATAAGGGAGTGTGTGGTTTATAAGTAATGGAACGTGGTTGCTTAAAGGCATTCACATGCAACTTTTACAAAAACACTGTTAGATCTTTAAAGCACATTGCTGTTCTAAGGTCATGATTTCTCAATTTAGATATTACAGACTCTTTTCGCTAGTACTTTAATCAAATAATTTTTAAGTTTGGTTTTTTTGGGTGTGGGTGGGTGGAGGGAATAACTCATCCATTTTATTTATTTATTTTCTTTTAATTTAAATTCTTTATTGTTTAATGTATTTCATAAGTCTCTTTTTTCCCCGTTGACCACTGCCCTGTTGGCCCCACCTCCGAGCCCATGCTGCCCCCACCCCGCCCCCAGTCTGTGTCCATTGGTTATGCTCATATGCATGCATACAAATCCTTTGGTTGATCACTTACCCCCTCTCCCCACCACCACCTTCCCTTACAGGTTGGGCAGTTTGTTCAATGCTTCTATGATTCTGGTTCTATTTTTATTCATCAGTTTATATTGTTCATTATGTTCCACAAATGAATGAGATCATGTGATATTTATCTTTCTCTGACCTTATTTCGCTTAGCATGATGCTCTTCAGTTACAGCCATGCTGTTGCAAATGGTAAGAATTCCTTCTTTTTTACAGCAGCATAGTATTGTGTAAATGTACCACAGTTTTCTAATCCACTCATTTGTTGATGGGCGTTAGGCTATTTCCAAATCATAGCTATTATAAATTGTGCTGCTATGAACATACATTTGCATATATTCTTTCTGATCAGTGTTTCTGTTTTCTTGGAACATATTCCTAAAAGTGATATTAGTGGGTCAAATGGGAAGTTCCATTTTTAATTTTTTTAGTAGACTCCATACTGTTTTCCATAGTGGCTGCACCAGTCTGCATTCCCACCAGCAGTGCAAGAGGGTTCCTTTTTCTCTGCATCCTCTCCAGCAGTTGTTGTTTGTTGATTTATCAATGATAGCCATTCTGACAGGTGTGAGATGGTACTGCATTGTTGTTTTCATTTGCATTTCTCAGGTGATTAGTGACTTTGAACATGTTTTCATGTCTCTTGGCCTTCTGTATGTCCTCTTTTGAAAAGTATCTATTTAGGTCCTTTGTCCATTTTTTGACTTAATTGTTTCTTTCTTTTGTTAAGATGTATGAGTACCCTGTAAATTGTGGAGATTAAACCCTTATCTGAGATAACATCGGCAAATATGTTCTCCCATGCAGTGGGCTTTCTGCTTGTTTTATTGATGGTTTCATTTGCTTTGCAGAGGCTTTTTATTTTGATGTAGTCCCATTTGTTTATTTTCTCCTTAGTTTCCATTGCCCTGGGAACTGTATCGGTAAAGATACTGCTTCGACATATGTCTGATATTTTGCTGCCTGTGACTTCTTCTAAAAATTTGATGATTTCCTATCTTACATTTAAGTCTTGTATCCATTTTGGGTTTATTTTTGTGTATGGTGTAAGTTGGTGGAAAAGTTTGACTATGTTTTAAGTGTACATTTGGATGAGTTACCTATCAGATTTTTCATAGTGAAGACCACCAAGGAGCGCATATAGCCAGATTAACTCGTATTTGTATAAACCTTGAAAGAATGCTTCTCCTGACATTTTTGAGCATATATGCTAATTCTAGTGTGTCATTGATTATGAAATTTATGGCTCTTGACACTGACCTCTATATGAATTGAAGTTTGTGCACATCTGAATTTGAATAAACATGTACACATATTCATGTACCTTGCTCATATAAATGTTGGGTGGGTCTTAGATGACTCTTCACCATGCATATCCTTTGTCCACCTTATAGTTGTGACACTTTTTATTATTTATTGTAAGCTTTAAGTACTTCTTACTTTATAAGAAATACATGTAGCTTGTGAATTGTGTTTGTGATTTAGTTTTGAAATAAAAATTGTCTACCTTAGCTCTTAGCTTTTTTTAATTGAAGAGAACTAGCAATAATAGTAAGGCAAGCTATTGAATCATTATTCATTGCAGTTAATTATCTATAAGAAATAATTTAGATAGTAGTGCTCATATAAGCTACAGTTATCACCCAAAACCTTTAGTAAGGAGTCTCTTAATTGCAAATAACAGTCTTGACTCAAAGTAGCTTGAGCAAAATGGGAATGTGTTGGCTCAGGTAAACAAATCACAAAAAAGACAAGGTAGTGCTTGTACAGAAACCACCCAATCTGAAGATGCTCCCTGTCCCTCTCCACTGACCCCATTCCCAGCTTCACTGCCAAATTGCTTATCACTGCGTTTTCTTATAAGTTTAAGTCTTTCCTACTTCACTGTTCATCACTGCATTTTCTTATAAGTTGGTTTAAGTCTTTCCTACTTCCCTACTTATTGGGAAGAATAGTCATTTGGTGGGAAGAATAGGCCATTTTGGACTCATCTTTCATCTACCATCTCAGGGATAGCCTAATTTAGGTCAAGTGCCCACCTTTGACCAGTAATAGTGTTCTATCTTACATACCAGCATGGCCTGCAAGTTCACCCCTGTGGTCAAGAGAGCAGGATCTTTTGGTAGAAAGAGAGAGAAAGTGTGCAGATATACATGTTTTATGTCTTGAGATTCCATATAAAAAGATGCCACTACTGAAAATATTCAAAACTACTGCATTGTACAAAGTTTGCGAGAATAGCTTCTTCTTTAGTGTCTATAAAACTTTACCAATGTTAATAACATCAATAGGCTTACTTTTTAGTCATGAGACTCAAGTGTGAGCTTGTTCACTTTTTTTAAAACAAAGTGAATTCTGATTGCTGTATTATTTGTTCAACAGAGCAAATATTTATTAAGTACTACCAGTATGTCATACCCTACACAGATGACACAACAGTAAACAGACAGACATGATCCCTCCCTTCATGAAATTTAACGAACCAAAGGAGAAAAAATTGGCATCACCAGTGCAAGATTAATGCTGTGATTAGGAGTTACGCAGCAGAAAGACTGAAGGGTGCCCGGAATAGCTAATGACTGAGTGAAGATCTTTAGGAGAAAAGTTACCTAAACCAAAAAGGAGAAGCTATAGAGTAGTAAAGAAAGAAAAGGTAGAGAGTAGTCAAAAAGAGGAAAAAAAACTATATGAAAACTCAGAGGCAAAGGTAATATTGGAGGAACTAAAGGATGTGCATTGTACAGAAAGTGTGATGGGAAGAAAAATGGGAACAACGAGTGAAGACACTGAAGAGGTAAGGCAAGTCTAGATCATGAAATCATGATTTTTTTTAAAAAGGCTTTATCTTAAATGTAATGGGTAATCAGTGAAAATTGTTGAGCAGTCAAGTAAAATATGCACTTTAGAAACATCTTCCTAGTCACAATATAGAATGATTGGCAACAGGAGCTGGCTGCAGTAATCCAGATGAGACAGGATGGCAGGAGAGTAGTCACTGTGGAGATAGAGGAGGGGTTGGATTTGATCAGTATTTAGGAAATAGAATCAAGATTTAGCTGGTTTTGCTCAGGGGATAGAGCATCAGCCTGAGGACTGTAGGGTCCCAGGATCGATTCCGGTCAAGGGCACGTGCCTGGATTTCAGGCTCAGTCCCCAGTGAGGGATGTGTGGAGGCAACTGATCAGTGATTCTCTCTCATCATTGATGTTTCTGCATCTGTCTCCCTTCTTCTCTGAAATCAGTAAAAATATGTATTTTTAAAAATATGTAGTAATTAACTGGATGTCAGGTGGGAAGGCAGAAGGGAAAGTAAATCTTTAGTTCCAAGTGTCTGGGTAGGCGGTGAGTAGATAGTGTCACACTGAGCTAGGAACACACACAAAAGAGAAGTTGGAGAAGAGAATGGCAGTTTAGTATCTAGGTGAGAAAGTCAGGAGGGAAATAGTGTCTGGTCAAAATCTAAGTCAGTCTGAATAATTACATATCTTTTTCCCAAAGTAAAGCTGACCCAATTAAGATAAAATGAATTTTCTCATTCCCTTCTATGCCTTCCCTCTTATAGAGTTATGGGCCTGCTTTTGTAGCTCCCACTTCTCTCAGTTCAGTAATCATTTATTATTTGTTGTAGGTTTCCCTGCTAAGGTTAGGGATAAAGGGAAGAGACAGGTGCTGCCTGCTCTCAAGGAGCTAATCATCTATTGGGGAAATCAGATGTATGTAAATGGTTCCAATATGCAATTTAGAAACATTCTCCTAGCTGCAATATAGATATGGGTCGGCAGAAGGTATAGTAGGAGATTGCTGTAGTAATCCAAATGAGACAGGCACTGATGAGACAGGGGTTTATAAAAGCATTTTCAAGCTCTCTTCTTTGATTCCCAGTGTTTCATTCCTTTTGGGGGGGGGGGGCTACTTCTTTTCTAATTGTTGGCTTTTTAGCCAAAGTCCATGTAAATATTGTGCAATCTGCCTTCTAATCACAAACCATGTTGAGATAGTACTACCCAGGACTGCTTTGAACTTCATCTCTAGGTACCACAACTGGTTCAAACAATTGCATTTAACTTGAGGCAGGAGGCTGGAGCCAGTCATAGGGTAATCATCCAGCTTACCCTATGCTTTGATCCAGCACTTTCCTAATCATTCCTCCTGCATTAACTTTGTGCACACTAGCAATAATCTATATCAGCCAGAAGGCCTCCAGCTAGCTTATTCTTACCCACCAGAAAAATTCACATTTTCAGGTTAATGAATACTGCAACCCTGCAAATGTGATCATTGAAATTTAGGGACTTCTAGGTGTTGAATAGGGTGAAAGGAGCATTTTAAAATTAATATATCTGTTGAAGAGCTTCCAGTCACTTAGCCCACCTAATGAAGCTGCATTAAGCCTTCCTTGGTTGCTGAAGGCAAGGGAAGCCTTTACTGGTACATGATGACCAATGATACATTTTCTCTACCTGAAATGTGTTAGGTGTAGCTTGCCTGTAAGGTAACTCATATTTATTGCTACATTAAGCTCTAGCATAAATCATTTATTCTGTTAATATTTTTAGTATCTGCTATCTGTCAGGCTCTGTGCCTGGGTAAGACTCAGTCCATAACTTGCACTAACTACGGATACATTATACAGAAGGTTGTGGAATCACTATGGAGGAACTGGTTGAGTCATTTTCGTAAAGCATTTCAAAGATGCTAAGCCATTAGTAAATGTGACTTGCCTGTCTTAGCCATCATTATTGCTATTTAAGTGGGAGAGCAGAGGAGGAAAGGCATTCCAGTCAAGAGTAACTTAACTAGAAATATGAATGTGAATGTCATTGTCCAAAATGGCTCGGTGTTATTAGGGTGTAGAGTACAATTCAGAGATGGTGCTAATGAGGTAGTTTGGGACTAGACTTTAAAGGGCCTTAGATATTGGATACCAAGTAAAGAATTTTGACTTTTCCAAATATACAATGGGAATTATTTTTAAATTTTTTTGTGGCCTCACTTTTTTCTTCCTACTCTGATATTCAGGTTTTCTTTTTCCTTTTTTGGAAAATTTCCAACATACACTGCAGTGAAAAGAGTTATTTAATGACCCCCATGTACTCATTGCCCAGCCTTAACAATTACCAATATGTGGCTAATCCAGTAAAGATTTTAAGCAAGGCAAGAAGAGAGACTAACATTGTGCCATTTCCATTATCTTACTTAATCTTACAATGTCCTGTGCTGAGGTGAGTGAGCGTTCTGGGATTCTAACTCACATCCAACTTTTTCTGAACTCCAGTTCTTTTCCATGCTGCATCATGGTGCCTCTGTAATTCTGAAGTAGAGCATGATTTCCCGCTGGAAACAGCAGTTGATCTGCCCCCTTGCTCAGGATAGTAGACTTCTCTGCCTCCAGCCACTTTGCTTCTACTGTCACCAGGATCTAGAGCTATACAGACACTCAATAAGCCAAAATGACTGACTAGCCCTGTGGTTCTCGATTATGCTCTCTAGACCAGCAGCAAGTTGTTAGAAAGTACAAATTATCAGGTGACACCTCCACTACTGAGTCAGAAATTCTGGGGGTGGGAGCTCATGGTGCCCTATGTTGCTTTTGCTATTCTAGGATTTAATAAAACACTCTAGTGGTTTCCTGCAAACACAAGGTTATGACCACCTACCGTGAGCATTTCTAAGGCAAAGTATCAGAAGAAGTTATATGTTTCTTTTTTAGCAAATTCATGAAAAGCATGTTCTAAGGCAAGAATTTTTATTCAGACTTAACACTGGGAGTCTCTCTGGGGATATTACATAACTACATGGAAAGGAATCTTAAGGAGTTTGCACTACCTGTATTTAAAGTGCTTGATGGTGCCACCTAGTGGTTTAAGAACTATAGAATGTACATGCAGCATTATTGCTCAGGGCTTCAGGGACAGAATTTGTTTATTTTTGTAAAAAATCAGTTTTATAGTAAAGGTTTAATGGAATAGCCAGACACAGTTATAGAAAGAATTTCTTTACTCCAAAACTTCCATTGAGGATTCTAGATATGCCACCAAGACACAAGTAACAAAATTAAAATAGCTAAATTAGACTTCATCCAAATAATAAACTTGTGCATATTAGACACTATTCAGAAAGTGAAAATGGAGACTATATTAGAAACTCATATCCTCCTATACAATAACAACCTAATATGCTAAGTGTCCAGTCATCCAGTTGGCCATTCAACCAATCAAAATGTAATATGCTAATGATATGCTAAGGTTGCTGAACTGCTCTCTATAACGTGCACTGGCCACCCCCGGGGCAGACAGTCAACTGATCAACCAGTCACTATGATGTGCACTGACCAGCAGGAGGCAGACGCTTTGACTGGTAAGTTAGCTTGCTGCTGGGGTCTGGCTGATCAGGACTGAGCAACACAGGCCAGACATGCCCTGGAGCCCTTCCACGATCCCTCCCCAGCTGGCCAACCTCCCATATCCCTCCCTGCCCTGATTGTGCACTGTTGGGGTCCCTTGGCCTGACCTGTGCCCTCTCACAATCTGGGACCTCTCAAGGGGGATGACAGAGAGCCGGTTTTGGCCCTACAGCAGAACAACTGGTCACTATGACACGCACTGACCACCAGGGGGCAGATGCTCAATGCAGGAGCTGTCCCCTGGTTGTCAGCGTGCTCCCACAGGGGGAGTGCCACTCAGCCAGAAGCCAGGCTCATGGTTGGTGAGCGCAGGGGCGGTGGCAGAGACAGGGAGTGAGCCTAAGCGATCAGTTGGACATTCCCCAAGGGCTCCTGGACTGTGAGAGGGCACAGGCTGGCTGAGGGACTTCTCTCCCCCCACCCTCCCCGTGCATGAATTTTGTGCACTGGGCTTCTAGTATCTAATAAGATTCATGTGTCCAAATATATTAATAATATTCAAATATTATAAAGAACTCTTACAACTAACTCATCAACAAAAGACCAAATAACCCAATTTAAAAATGAGTAAAGGACTTGAATAGACATTTTTCCAAAGTTGATATACCAATGGCCAGTAAACACATGAAACGATGTTCAACAGTATTATTTATTAGAGAAATGTAGGTTAAAACCACAATGGATGGCATGAATAATTTTTAAGTGTTGATGAGGATGTAGAGAAATTGGAATTTTTATACATTTCTGGTGGGGATGTAAGGTGTTATAGCCATGGTGGAAAACAGTTTGGCAATTCCTAAAATAGGCAGAATTACTATATAACCCAGCAATTTCACTAGTAGGTATATACTCAAGAAAATTGAAGCCCTAACCGGTTTGGCTCAGTGGATAGAGTGTTGGCCTGTGGACTGAAGGATCCCAGATTCAATTCTGGTCAAGGGCATGTACCTTGGTTACGGGCACATCCTCAGTAGGGGGTGTGCAGGAGCCAGCTAATTGATGTTTCTTTCATTGATGTTTTTATCTCCCTTCCTCTCTGTAAAGAAATCAATTTAAAAAAAAAAAAGAAAATTGGAAACAAGTATTCAAACAAAAACTTACTCACAAATGATCATAGCAGTATTATCCATAATAGTCAAAAAGTGGAAACTACCCAAATGTTTACCAACTAATGAATGAATAAATAAAATATGGGGCTCCATCTAATGGAATACTACTCAGCCATAAAAAGAAGTACATTGATGAACCTTTAGAATATTATGCTAAGTGACAGAGGCAGGCATAAAAGGCCACGTATTATATGAAGTGTTCAAAAGAGGCAAATGAGTAGAGAGGAGGAGTAGATTAGTGGTTGTCAGAGGCTAGCGGAAAGGACGAATAGGAGTGACCACTTAATGGGTGTGGGATTGGGATTTGTTTTTCTGAGGGGTGGGGTTGATGCAAATGTCTTGAAATTAAATAGTAGTAATGGTTAGGCAATATTGTGAATGTACTAAAAACCACTGAATTTAACTATTTAAAATAGTTTAAATTGTGACTTTTATGGTATGTGGTTTTTACCTCAATTTTTAAGAAAACTTCAATTGATTGGCAAGATTTGATTATTGAATATTTTTCCCATAGTTGTTGCTATATGTATGTAATCTACTCTTTTTCTTTAACCTAAAATTATTTGATACATACTTTTTCATCTATATAGTTTCTATAGTTTTTATTTTGGTGACTGTATATATTTTAGTCATTATATATATCATAGCTGAATCATTTATCACATATTTGGTGGGTTTTTTCTCCTTTTTTTAGTTTTAAAGAATTCTTTTCTATGCTTAGACAAATATAAACTCTTCATAGACATTACACTAATGTTTCTTTCCCAAAACAAGAATCACTTTCTTTTCTTTTTTTCTTTTTTTTTTTTACTATTTCAATTGTCTTCTCTCTGGCTGCTCTATAGTAAGAACATGCTAATTTATAAACCTGCCAATAATGGCTGAGGGGAAAAAAAGGAAATAAATGTTTTTGAGTGTCTACTCTGTTTCAGGCACTGTGCCTGGATCCTTTCACATCCACTATTACTTTTCTTTTTTTAATCTTTATTGTTCAGCTTATTAATTACATTGTTCCCCTTTTTTTCCCCCTATAGCTCCCCTCCTACCCTCACCTCCCCCCTACTGTCCTCTCCCATAGGTGCATGAATTTTGTCCAGTCTCTTTCTGTACCTCCCACACCCCTTTTCTCCCCAAGAATTGTCAGTCCATTCCCTCTCTATGTCCATGATTCTGTTATATTCACCAGTTTATTCTGTTCATTAGATTTTTAATTCACTTGATTTTTAGATTCACTTATTGATAGACATGTATTTGTTATTCATAATTTTTATCTTTACCTTTTTCTTCTTCTTCCTCTTCTTGAATACCTTTTGGAATTTCATATAATACTGGTTTGGTGGTGATGAACTCCTTTAGCTTTTTCTTATCTGTGAAGCACTTTATCTGACCTTCAAATCTGAATTATAGCTTTGCTGGGTAGAGTAATCTTGGTTGTAGGTTCATAGTTTTTACTATTCATCACTTTGAATATTTCTTGCCACTCCCATCTGGCCTACATAGCTTCTGTTGAGAAATCCACTGACAATCGTATGGGTGCTCCCTTATAGGTAACTAACTGTTTTTCTCTTGCTGCTTTTAATATTCTCTCTTTGTCTTTTGCTCTTGGCATTTGAATTATGATGTGTCTTGGTGTGGTCCTCCTTGGATTTCTATAGTTTGGGATTCTGTGCGCTTCCTGGACTTTTAAGTCAATTTTTTTCACCAGGTGGGGGAAGTTTTTGGTCACTATTTCTTCAAATAGGTTTTCAGTATCTTGCTCTCTTTCGTTTTCTGGCACCCCTATTATTTGGATGTTGGTATGCTTGAGGTTGTCCCAGAGGCCCCTTACACTGTCTTCAATTTTTTTGATTCTTTTGGCTTCTTGTTTTTCCAGCTGAGTGGATTTTGCCTCTTTGTATTTCAAATTTTTGACTTGGTTTTTGTGGTCCTCTAGACTGCTTTTAGGTCTTTGTGTAATATTTTTTATTTCAGTCAGGGTATGCTTAATTTCTAGTTGGTCCTTTTGCATATCCTTGAAGTCTCATTCATTTCCTTGAAGGTCTCATTAAGGTCATCGGCCTTTTCTAGGAGCCTCTTGAAAAACCTTATAACTGTGGTTTTGAACTCTATGTCCAGTCGTCTTTTTTTCTCCATTTCTTTCACATCTGATTTCTGTCTCTGCATTATGGCTGCTTTCCTGAATTTGTCAATTAGCTTTGTGTGGTAGATGTCCCCTAAGGGACAGTGGCTCAGCCTCCCCAGTTACGTGAGGTGGATACTCTTACTGCAAATCTTTATGGGTTGTACAGTTTTGTTGAACTTAAGCCTAGATAATTGTTGTTAGCACTAGGAGGTTTGACCTCCAGGCCAATTGGCTGTGAGGGTCAGCTGTGCTCAGGTTGGATGGGCAGAGTCTCTGGGCTGAGCAGGCAGCGTCACCTGGGTCTCTGTGCCTGGTGGTAATGGCTGCATGCACCTCTGAGAGAAAGCTGCCACTGAGCTCTACCCGCTGCCAGATAATTCAGCCTCTCCCCAAATGAGTCTGCACACCCAAAGTCTCATCCAGGGTTGTAAAACAATGCAGTCTGGTGGTTTCCCGAATGAGAGAGCAAGTCACGAGTACTCTCTGCATGCTTGTGCACTTCTGTTCCCAAGTTTGCATGCCCTCTCCACAAGCTCGCAGACCTCTGCCACACCCGGGTTTCAGCGTGCCTCCTTACTGTCCAGTTTCATCCCATATGAGTGTGGGTTCCCCGGACCTCGCCCGGAACTGGGGAATCAATGCAGTGGGACGCCTTTGTATCCCTGCCCATTCGAGAAATCCAGCCGGTATCCAGCCAGCCGCCCTATCTGCTAGCGTGCACACAGCTCCAAACCGTCGACTCCATGTGTATCTTCAACACTGCCCTCCACCACTCCTCTGAGTCACAGTGTCCTATCTTTACTTTTATTTTATTGGAATATTTTATTTTATTGGAATATTCACTCAGCCAGCTTTCCAGTGATCCTGGATGATGTTTGTTCTGTCATTAACTTGTAGTTTTGAATTGTTGTATGGGCAGCAAGATAGGTATTTATCTATGCCGCCATCTTGGTTCCTCCCCTACTATTACTTTTTTTAAACATATGTTTTTATTGATTCTAGAGGAAGGGAGAGAGAGGGGGTGGGAGAGAGAGAGAGAAACATCAATGATGAGAATCACTGATTGGCTGCCTCCTGCACACCCCTCACTGGGGCTCAAGCCTGCAACCCAAGCATGTGCCCTGACCAGGAATCGAACCGTGACCTCCTGGTTCATAGGTCAATGCTCAACCACTGACCCATTAGTCGGGCTCGTGTCCATAATGTCATTCAACTCCCACACCTCTTCCCACTGAAGTGGCAACAGAAATTGACACAGCTAATGGCAGATAAGCAAAGGTCAGAGCCCAAGCCTTTTGTCTTCAGGTTTTATCCTTTCCCACAGGTTTACCAATATTGGATTTTACCTTTTCAGTTTCTACTTGTTAGAGAGACTCAACATTTTCCCAAATGATTGTTCACTTACATTTACTCTTACATAATAACCTGTATCTTTTGTTCATTTACTATTAAGAGATTTTAAACTGAACTTACCTTATATACAATAAGCATTATGTGTCAAAGCTTTATCATAATTTTGTTCTTATTTATTCCTGTTTTACAGGCTCTTGATGGAAATGTGTATGATCACCTGAAGGATTATTTAATAGCCTTCAGCCGGACTGAGCTAGAAGCATGTCAAGCTGGGCAGAACACATTCCAGTTTTTATTAGAAACCTCTAGCAAGGTAAGGTGCCTTTAGTGCAATATGTGATGTTATCCATATTAGAATCTAAAATATTTTTACATACAAACTAAATGAAGGAACCAATGACATTTGAAGAATGCTTTAAAGATAAATTTCCTGGAAACAGTATTCCTTCTAATAAAGTTGGAAGGTATTTTGTTCTCCTTGGAGAGCTGACACAAAGGTCAGAAGGAGAAGTGATGATACGGTCTAGCCCAGTGGTCAGCAAACTCAGTCAACAGAGCAGCGAACCACGGCTTGCGAGCTGCATGTGGCTCACGAGCCACAGTTTGCTGACCACTGGTCTAGCTCAAGACATCAGTCCATTGCCATGTACATAGCTTTTGAGAAGAATGGTTGAAAAAGATTTATCTTCACTCAAATATTGAATGCACTCCATTCATTCATTATGAAGAAACAAGGTCATGAGTGCAAAGAATAATAAAGGGGCACTAAGCTTGAAAAGCACCTTATAGTCAATAAAGGATGGATACTATAATATCCTGTTTTGTTTTTTCAAAATTAATCTTACATCTAAATGCTGTCATTCTTTTTTATTTTATTTATTTTGAGAGAGAGAGAGGGAAGAGAGAGAGAGAAACATTGATGTGAGAGAGAAGCATCAAACCCTAGCCTCCTTGGCTCAGTTGGTTGGAGGCTTGTCCCGTATACCGAAAGTAGAGGATTCCATTCTGGGTCAGGGCATATATCCAGGTTGCAGGTTTTATCCCTTGGTTGGGGCAGGGCAGCCAATTGATGTTCTCTCTATCTCTCTGCCTCTCTCTCTCTCTCTCTCTCTCTCTCTCTCTCTCTCTCTCTCTGCCCCCCGCCAAAGCCCCCACACCTGCCGCAGGCCTCTCTCCTTCCCCTCTCTAAAATCAGTTAAAAAATAGGATTTGCAGGGAGAGAAACATCTGTCAGTCACCTTCCGCATGCAGTCCAGCTGATTGAACCAGCAACCAGGATACAGGCTCTGACCAGAAACTGAACCGAGGAATTCAGGACAGACAACACTTCAACCAGTTGAGCCCCAACTGAGCCACACCAGCCAGGGCACAGTCATTCTTTGATAATCTTTCCATTCAGAAGTATTGAGATCCCTCAACTCTGCTGGCATGTCACCTTGTGTACAGAGAAAATAAATGAAATTGCTTTTCTTTAGGATCTGACAGATTAAAATTTCTTGCAGGAGAGAAACTGTCCTTTGGAAGATAAATTGTTCCTGTGACTAGGAAACGTTTCATTCTGATAAATTAAGTGCATAGTAAATGTTTTCTAATTGAATGCATGCCTTTGTCAAAAGATACTCACTTTGTAACTGCTATTTTAAGAGACAGATCAGCCATAGTTGGGTTGCTCATTGGTTAGAGCATTACCTGATCCTCCAGGGTTGTGATTTCGGTCTCTGGTCAGGACATACACAGGAATCAACCAATGCGTGCATAAATAGGTGGAACAACAGACCAATATTTCCCTTTTACTTTCTACAATCAACAAATTTTTAAATTTTTTAAATAAAAATAAATAAAAGAGCCAGTTCAGTTCTCTTTTTTATAAAGGAGAGTGGGAATTGGCTAATACTATAAGAAATTGTTTCGGCCGAAACCGGTTTGGCTCAGTGGATAGAGCATCGGCCTGAAGACTGGAAGGCCCTAGGTTCGATTCCGGTTGGGGGCATGTACCTTGGCTGCGGGCACAATCCCGGTGGGGAGTATGCAAGAGGCAGCTGATCAATGTTTCTCTCTCATCGATGTTTCTGACTTTCTATCCCTCTCCCTTCCTCTCTGTAAAAAAAATAAATAAAAATATATTTTTTAAAAAAGAAATTGTTTGGAAAGCAATCAGTATTCATCTCACGAGCTAATGTCCAAAGATAGATAGAAAGAAGAGGGCCAGGTTCTTCTTCTTGAACACCTCCTTTTGTATTTATTCTTGTTTCCCATGTACTAATGCTTTAATTCTGTTTTAAGAAAAACATTTAAAATGTTAAGTTATATGGGACAACTGTAAAGATTACTAATCTATTGCTTTGAAATCCAATCATATTTCTATTTTCCCTCCCCAGGACCTAATAAAAGATATAAAAAGACTGATATATAGAAAGAAGAGTGGATGGATGGGTAGATAGTTATGTGAAAGGAAACGTAGAAAATGTTAATTGAAAAATCTAGGTAGTGGGTACATGGATGTTTTAGTACAATTCTTTTTATTTTAATGTGTGTATATTTGAAGTTTTCCATAAGAAAATATTAGTAAAAAAATCTATTAAGACATCTTGGCTTTGTTCCTTTTTATGGAGTGGTTGATTTTGACTAGTGATCAAATTGTTTATATTTATTGGTACATTCAGGATTTCTGTTTTTTTCTTTTGTACATTTTGGTAACTTTTCTAGATAATTGCCCATTTCGTTTACCAAATTTGATGTCATAAGTTTGTGTATAAATTTGTTTGCTTCTATAGTTGTCTCCCTCTTTGTGTTTATTTATATTTATATTTATATTTATATATATATATATATATATATATATATATATATATAATTGATTTTTGTTTACAGAGAGGAAGGGAGAGGGACAGAAAGTCAGAAACATCGATGAGAGAGAAACATCGATCAGCTGCCTCCTGCACACCCCCCACCGGGGATATGCCCGCAGCCAACGTACATGCCCGTGACCGGAATCGAACCCGGGACCCTTCAGTCTGCCGGCCGATGCTCTATCCACTGAGCCAAACCTGTTTCGGCTCCCTCTTTGTTTTTAATATTGTTTGCATTCTCTCTTATTTTGATCAGGTTTAACAGGGTTGTTTTTTTTTTTCCCAAGGGCCAGCTTTTGTTCTGCTTCTCAGTATTGTTTTCTGTGTCCTTAATTTCTGCCTCTATATTCATTAGCTCTTTCTACTTTATTAAAGTTTATGGTCTTATCCTTTTTAAAGCTTATTTTTATATTAAGGTCCTATATTTTCAGCCTTATTTTTTAAATATATCTTATTGATTTTTTACAAAGAGGAAGGGAGAGGGATAGAAAGTTAGAAACATCGATGAGAGAGAAACATCGATCAGCTGCCTCCTGCACACCCCCAACTGGGGATGTGCCTGCAACCAAGGTACATGCCCTTGACCGGAATCAAACCTGGAACCTTTCAGTCCGTAGACTGACGCTCTATCCACTGAGCCAAACTGGTTTAAGCTCAGCCTTGTTTTTAAATAAATCCACATGAGGCTAAAAATTTTCTCTTTCTACTTTAATTGCATTCTATAATATATAGGGCTCTTTGGTTTTTCTTTTTTTTATATTTTATTTTTCAATTAAAATTTACATTCAATTTTGTATTAGTTTGAGGAGTATAGCATAGTGATTAGACAATCATACACTTTACAAAGTGTATCCCCAATATTTTTAGTACCAGCTGGCATCATACTTAGTTATTATATTACTAGGGGCCTGGTACATGAATTCATGCATGGGAGGTGGGGGAAATCCCTCAGCCTAGCCTGCACCCTCTCCAATCTGGGACCCCTCGAGGGATGTCTGACTGACCATTTAGGCCCGATCCCTGTAGGATCAAGCCTAAACGGGCAGTTGGATATCCTTCTCACAATCCAGGATGCTGACTCCAAACTGTTCACCTACCTGCCTCCCTGATTGCCCCCAACTACTTCTGCCTGCCAGCCTGATCACCCCCTAACCATTACCCTGCCAGCCTAGTTGATGTCTAACTGCTCCCCTGCCAGCCTATTTGCCTCCAACTTCACTCCTCTGCCAGCCTGGTTACCCCTAACTGCCCTCATCTGCAGGCTTGATCGCCCCCAACTGCCCTCCCCTGCTGGCCATCTTGTGGTGACCATCTTGTGTCCACATGGGGGCAGGATCTTTGACCACATGGGGGCAGCCCTCTTGTGTGTTGGAGTGATGGTCAGTTTGCATATTACTCTTTTATTAGATAGGCTAGAGGCCTGGTGCATGGGTTGGGGCCAGCTGGTTTGCCCTGAAGGGTGTCCCAGATCAGGGTGGGGGTTCCCTTGGGGTGAGGGGCGGCCTGGGAGAGGGGCCTGTGGAGGTTTGCAGGCCGGCCACAACCCCCAGTGACTCAAGCGGAGGCTCTGGGATCTGGGATTAATTTTTGTTCTGCAATTGAAACTCTATAGCTTGGAGCGGAGCCAAGCCTTCTGCTCGCTCTGTGGCAACAGCCATTTCTGTTTAAATTCTATAATTAAAACATTGTAGCCTAGAGTGGAGGCCTAGGTGCTAGGGCTACAGAAGCTTGGCTTCCTCCATTCACAGGCAACCCTAGCCTCTGCTCTCTCCAGCTCCATTGCTGCTCCCATTTCTGTTGGGATATATCTTCTATAATTAAAACTTTGTAGCGTTGAGTGGAGGCCTAGGCCAGCAAGGGCAGGCGGAAAGCTCGGCTTCCTCCATTGCTGAGGAAACTCAAGCCTCCCTCCTGCTCTCAGTGGCCACAGCCATCTTAGTTGGGGCTTATTTGCATAATTTGTTCCTGGTTGGCTGATGGGCATGGTTGTGGGCATGGCTTGATCGGAGGTATGGTCAGTTTGTATATTACACTTTTATTAGATAGGATTGACTATATTCCTTATACTGTACTTTTATATCCCTGTGACTTTTGTAACTACCAATTTGCACTTTTTTAGACCCTTTACTTTTTTTTTTACCAGCCCCCCAACCCTGTTATGTGTTCTCTACCCCCACCCACATTTACCTAGGAGTTACTTAGAAGTGAATTTTTACAGTTTCCATTCAGTGAGTATGTAGTGGGATAACATTTTTTATTTCTAATTTTATTAGGTATTATATCTTATTTTTATTTTATTACATTTATACTAAATTTGTCTGAGTGTCCTCTGACCAAATTCATTATAATCTCTTTTTTCAAGAATGAGTTAAGTTAGAAACACTATCTTAGTTTATAAAACAGGTAAATGTATAGTCTTTAAAAACAACTAATAGTTTACATAGCACTTAACAGTGTTGTAGTTTTTAGCACATCCTCTGAAATTGGCATTATGGTGCTTGCTTATTTTATAAAGAGGAAAACAGACTCAGGAAGTTTATATGGCTTGCCTGAGGTCACACACTCACACACAATATTTTTCCATGCTCTACTACTTATCCTATTTGCTGTCTTTAGCTTATATTATTTTCATAGCAAATGAATTAAAAATGTATAACCTGATTTGGATATAAAGAGATCAACTTTTATTTTCCTCTGCATTTGTTCATATGAGTATCTTGATCCCCAGGGATAAGAAATAAATGAGATGCTCTTATATTTAAAATTGAAAATGGTGCCAAAACCGGTTTGGCTCAGTGGATAGAGCGTCGGCCTGTGGACTGAAAGGTCCTGGGTTCGATTCCAGTCAAGGGCATGTATCTTGGCTGTAAGCACATCCCCAGTAGGAGGTGTGCAAGAAGTAGCTAATTGATGTTTCTCTCTCATCGATGTTTCTGACTTTCTGTAACTCTCCCTTCCTCTCTGTAAAAAATCAATAAAATATATTTTTTAAATAAAAAAATAAAATTGAAGATGGTAGTAATAAAAACTTAATAAGAACGATGTAGCTAGGACAGTAATCGGCAAACTCATTAGTCAATAGAACGGCAAACCATGGCTCTATTAAATAAATAGAAGTAATAAATGTTTATGGCTTGGAAGATTTTATATCGCTCATATTGCAATATTCCACAAAGTGATCTACAGATTCAATAATACAATCCCTATCAGAATTCCAATGGCCTTTTTTGGGGACATTATTTCAAAACTCACTGTAAAGTTACGAATCAGGATAGTGTGGTACTGGCATAAGGATAAACATACAGACAATGAAATAGAATTGAGATTCCAAAAATAAGCCGCATATGGCTCTCAAGCCGCAGTTTGCTGACCACTGGGCTAGAAGATAGGCCCTCTTGTTCCAAGTACCAAAAAAGCTCACACCTATTCCATGTACTTTTCTGTTACAAACAGCTATTATGCTGCTCTTTACTTCTGAAAGCCTCCAGTTCAGTGATTTGATAATCCAAAAAGAATTTTGAAACCCTTTAGATTTTTATTCTACATCATTATTCCTTTGTCGTTTGAGGAGGAAATCCATTTTTCCCCACATATCTAAACTGTAACTGTATATGTTCTGAAAGATAATTTGGGGTTATTTGTAGTGACACACTATACATATAGTGACACTCTATATCTTTCATCTCCGAAAGGGAAACAGCTAGCCCTAGGAGTGTTTAATTTTAATTATTTATGAAGCTTGCTTTTCTCCTTAATATTTTATGTAATGCTTTGTATATGTAACTGAAGCAGATGTTGTCCTAGATATTTTCTCTAGTAACCTCTAAAGATAGTTCTGCTGGCCTTTCTCGTTTGTTTATGTGTGCTCAAGGAAACTCCTTCAGGAAACTAATTAATAATGTAGCTCTTTTAACAATTCAGAAAATAACCAAGTTATTCTATGTTTCTTTTAAAGTTAAGTTGTCTAATATTGCTATTCTTAATATCTTGAAGACTTGCCAGAAAAGTAAACCTAATTAAAGGAAGGGGGGAAACTACATGATCATTTCAAAAGACACAAGAATGCCCTAGCCAGTTTGCTAAGTGGTTAGAGCATCAGCCCTCTGACTGAAGGGCAGGGCTCAGGTTCAGTTTCGGTCAAGGGCACATACTTCGGTTGCAGGCTGGATCCCCAGCCTTGGTCGGGGCGTGTGTGGGAGGCAACCAGCCCATGTGTCTCTCTCACATCAACGTTTCTCTCTCTGTGTCTCTCCTCTCTCTTCCACTCTCTCTAAAAAATCAACAGAAAAAATATCATTAGGTGGTGATTAACAACAACAAAAAAAGACAGGAATTTTGACAAAATTCAACACTCTTATGATTAAGAAGAAAAACATTCAGCAAATTAGAAGTAAAAGGGAACTTTCTTAACATGATAAAGGGCATTTAGGAAGAACTTGCAGTCAATGTCATACTCATTGGTGAAAGATGGAAAGCTTTCCTGCTAATATCAGGAGTAAGACAAGGCATGCCCACTTTGACTATTGCTGTTCATCATTTTACTGGGGATATTAGGGGACTTAGACAAGAAAAATTAAGAGAAGGCATCCAAATTGAAAAGGAAGAAGTCTACTGCCATAAATCCTGAACATGCCCAATCTGATCTGAAAAGGAAGAAGTAAAATTATGTTTGTAGATGAAATGATTTATATAGAAAATCCCATAGAAAAAAGTATTAGAACTAACAAATGAATTCAACAAAAGTTGCAGGTACAAGATCAAAACACAAAAATCAGTTGTGTTTCTATACTCCATTAATGAATGAACCAGAAGAAAACAATTTCAGCTATAATCATATCTGGAAAATAAATACCTAGAAATAAGTTTAACCAAGAGCATGAAAGACTTGTACATTGCAAACTACCAGATATTGCTGAAATTAATTAAAGAAGATCTCAATAAATAGAAATAATAAATGTTTATGGATTAGAAGATGTTACATTGCTAGTATTGCAATATTTCACAAAGTGATCTACAGATTCAATAATACAATCCCTATCAAAATTCCAATGACCTTTTTGGGGGGCATTATTTCAAAACTCACTGCAAAGTTACGAATCAGGATAGTGTGGTACTGGCATAAGGATAGACATATAGACAATGAAATAGAATTGAGATTTCAGAAATAAACCACAACATTTATGGCAGTTGATTTTTGACAAGGTTCCAAGGCCATTTGATGAAGAAAGAATAGCCTCTTCAATAGAGGTGCTGGGACAAGAAAACAACCACATGCAAAAGAATTAAATCGAAAACCCACCTCCATATACACAAACAAACTCAAAGTGGATCTGTGACCTAAAACTATAAAACTACAGAATAAAACATAGAGGTAAATTTGTGAACCTTGGATTTGGCATTGTGTTCTTAGATTTGACATCAAACCACAAACAAAAGAAAAAAATAGGTAATTGGACTTCATCAAAGTAATAGCTTTTGTGCATCCAAGAAAGACAAACGAACCAATTTAAAAATGAGCAAATAACTTGAATAGACATTTCTCCAAAGAATATGTACAAATGGACAATAAGCAGATACTTGACATTATTAGTTTTTATTTTTTTTAAAATATATTTTATTGATTTTTTACAGAGAGGAAGGGAGAGGGATAGAAAGTCAGAAACATCGATGAGAGAGAGACATTGATCAGCTGCCTCTTGCACACCCCCCACTGGAGATGTGCCCGCAGCCAAGGTACATGCCCTTGCCGGAATCGAACCCGGGACCCTTCAGTCCGCAGTCCGACACTCTATCCACTGAGCCAAACCGGTCTCGGCGACATTATTAGTTTTTAAAAATATATAAATTAAAGCCACAATGAAATACCACTTCCCACCTATTAGGATGGCTTTAATAATTAAAACAGAAAACACTGGAGAACCAAGATGGCGGCATAGGTAAACACCTATTGCTCTGCCCCACGCAACGATTCAAAAACTACAACATAACAACAAAACAAACATCACCCAGAATCACCAGAAAGCTGGCTGAGTGAAAACTCCACAAATAAAAGTAAAGGTGGGACACTGAGACTCAGAAGAGTGGTGGGAGCACAGACTTGAAGACGGAAACAGGTTAGGAGCCGTCCTGGTCGCACGCGCAGGCTGTAGGGCTGGAGCAGCAACCCCACCTGTATTTCGCCAATGGGGAGGGCGGAGACATCCCACTGCACGGATTCCCCAGTGCCAGGCGAGGTCCGAGGTCCGGGGTACATGGAGACGTCCCACTGCACAGATTCCCCAGTGACAGGCGAGGTCCGAGGTCCGGGGGATGCACCCTGGAAGCGGGGCGGGCAGAGGTCTCCTAGTCTGCGGAGAAACCAGGTAGCCGGGAAAAGAAGTTTGCGCGCAAGTAAACTGTGCGACAGCACAGACTTGTGACTTGCTCCCTGGAAACTTGTCTCCTGGTCCCGTAAACCACCTGTTTTACAACCCTGTGCGAGACTTTGGGTGTGCAGACTCATTTGGGGAGAGGCAGAGTTGTCTGGCAAGGGGAAGAGACTAGCGGCTTTCTCTTGGAGGTGCCCACAGCCATCCTCATCCGACAGAGACCTGCGTGCGCGTGAGTGCCGCATAGGACGTAGCTGACACTGAGGCTGCCTGCACAGCTCAGAGACTCCGCCCATCCAACCTGAACACAGTCTCCCTTCACAGCCAGTTGGCCTGGAGGTCAAACCCTCCTAGGGCTAACAACAACAAGCTGGGTTTAAATTCAAAAATACTGTACAACCCATAAAGGATTGCAGTAAGAGTACCCACCTCAAATAATTGGGGAGGCTGTGCCACTGACCCTTAGCGGACATCTACCACATAAAGCAGCCACCATGCAGAGATATGGAAAGAAATCAGGTGTGAAAGAAATGGAGGAAAGCCAAAACCGGTTTGGCTCAGTGGTAGAGCGTCGGCCTTTGGACTGAAAGGTCCCGGGTTCGATTCCGGTCAGGAGCATGTACCTTGGCTGTGGACACATCTCCAGTAGGGGGTGTGCAAGAGGCAGCGGATCGATGTTTCTCTCTCATCGATGTTTCTGACTTTCTATCCCTCTCTCTTCCTCTCTGTAAAAAATCAATAAAATATATTTTTAAAAAAAGAAAGAAATGGAGGAGAAAAGACGACAAGACATAGAGTTCAAAACCACAGTTATAAGGCTTTTCAAGAGGCTCCTAGAAAAGGCTGATGAACTTAATGAGAACTACGAGGAAATAAACAAGACCAACCAGGAAATGAATGAGACTTACAAGGAAATGAATGAGACCCTCAAGGAAATGAAAAAGACCTCTGAGGATATGAACGAAACCCTCACGGATATGAAAAAGGACCAACTAGAAATCAAGCATACACAGACCAAAATAAAAAACATTACACAAAGTCCTAAAAGCAGTCTAGAGGGCCACAAAAACCAAGTCAAAGATTTGAAATACAAAGAAGCAAAATCCACTCGGCTGGAAAAGCAAGAAACAAAGAATTCAGATAATTGAAGATAGTGTAAGGGGCCTCTGGGACAACCTCAAGCATGCCAACATCCGAATTATTGGGGTACCAGAAAAAGAGAGCAAGGTAATGAAAACCTACTTGAAGAAATAGTGACTGAAAACTTCCCCCACCTGGTGAAAGAAACTGACTTAAAAGCCCAAGAAGTACACAGAACCCCAAAATATAGGAATCTAAAGAGGACCACACCAAGACATATCATAATAAAATGCCAAGAGCAAAAGATAAAGAGAGAATATTAAAAGCAGCAAAACAGTTGGTTACCTACAGGGGAGCACCCATACGATTGAGACCCTCAAGGAAATGAAAAAGACCTCTGAGGATATGAACGAAACCCTCACGGATATGAAAAAGGACCAACTAGAAATCAAGCATACACAGACCAAAATAAAAAATATTACACAAAGTCCTAAAAGCAGTCTAGAGGGCCACAAAAACCAAGTCAAAGAGAAAAACAGTTGGTTACCTACAGGGGAGCACCCATACGATTGTCAGCAGATTTCTCAACAGAAACGATGCAGAGGTCTCCTAGTCTGCGGAGAAACCGGGTAGCTGGGGAAAAAAGTTTGCACGCAGGGGACACACCCTGGAAGCCGGGCCAGACGGGAGTGGCAAGAAATATTTAAAATAATGAATAGCAAGAATCTACAACCAAGATTACTCTATCCAGCAAAGCTATCATTCGGAATTGAAGATCAGATAAAATGCTTCGCAGATAAGAAAAAGCTAAAGGAGTTCATCACCACCAAACCAATATTATCTGAAATGCTGAAAGATATTCTTTAAGAAGAGGAAGAAGAAAAAGGTAAAAATATAAATTATGAACAACAAATACACATCTATCAACAAATGAACATAAAAATCAAGTGAATTGATAGGCTGATGAACAGGATAAACTGGTGAACATAACAGAAACATGGACATAGAGAGGGAATGGACTGACAATTCTTGGGGAGAAAAGGGTTGTGGGAAGTACAGCAAGAGACTGGACAAAAATCTTGCAACAATGGGAGAAGACAGTGGGGAGGGGAAGGTGAGGGTGGAGGGTGGGATAGGTACAGGGTGGAGGGGAGATATAGGGGGATTAAAAAAGGGGAAACAATGTAATTAATAAACTGAACAATAAAGATAAAAAATGAAAAAAAAATAAAATAAAATAAAACAGAAAACACCAAATACGCTCAGAAAATAACAATTACTGCCAATGGTATGGAGAAATTAGAACCCTCTACTTTGTAGTGAATGTAAAATGGTGCAGTCACTGTGGAAAACGGTTCGGCAGTTCCTCAAAAGAGTGAAACAGAGTTACCATAGGACTTGGAACTTCCACTTCAAGAAAATTGAAAACAGCCGAACCAGTTTGGCTCAGTGGATAGAGCGTTGGCCTGCAGACTGGAGGGTCCCGGGTTCGATTCCGGTCAAGGGCATGTACCTTGGCTGCGGGCACATCCCCAGTTGGAGGTGTGCAAGAGGCAGCTGATCGATGTTTCTGACTTTCTATCCCTCTCCCTTCCTCTCTGTGAAAAATCAATAAAATATTTTTTTTTAAAAAAAAGAAAATTGAAAACAATTATTCAAACAAACTTCTACATTAGTGTTCACATCTGATTATTCATACTAGCCAATAAATGGAAACAACCCAAATGCCCATCAGTTGGTGATTAGATAAATAAAATGTGACACTCAACGCAGGAGCTGCCCCCTAGTGATCATTGTGCTCCCACGGGGGTTGGGGGGTGCCACTCAGCCAAAAGCCGGGCTCACGGCTAGCAAATGCAGCAGTGATGGTGGGAGCCTCTTCCGCCTCTGTGGCAGCACTAAGGATGTCTGACTGATGGACATCCCCCAAGGGCTCCTGGACTGCAAGAGGGCACAGGCCTGGCTGAGGGACACCCCAAGTGCACGAATTTTGGGCACCGGGCCTCTAGTCATATAATAAGATGCTGTTTATGGGCTGAATTGTGTCCCCTTAAAATTCATGTGTTGCAGTTCTAATGTCTTTTACCTCAGAATGTGACTGTATTTGGAGCTAGGGCCTTTAAGAGGTTGTTAAGGTAAAGTGAGTGGGCTCTAATCCAACATAACTGGAGATGATGTCCTTATAAGAGTAGATCAGGACATGAACAAGCAGAAAACGATGGCCATCTACAACAAGCAGAGAGGCCCCAGTAGGAACCAGCCCTGAAAGCACCTTGATCTTGGACTTGTAGCCTCCAAACTGTGAGGAAATAAATTTCTGTTGCTTAAACCACTAGTAATACTTCATTATGGCAGCCCTAGCAGACGCGTACCCTCATCATTAATCAAAGAAATGGAAATTAAAACCATGAGATTCTATTTTATACCAATGAGATTGACAAAAGCAAAGATAGGCAGGTATTATTGTCTAGTTTCAATATCTGGGCTAGTTTCTAAACTAGTACTTTCCAAATTTAGATTCTTGGGGAAATAGAAGAGTTGAGGAACAACTGTTCTCTAAAATGGAAAAAAAAAAGTGTAATTATTATTTCTTTTTTAACCATGTAGTGTTGGATTTCTTATTTTTTGAAAACTCAGCAGAATAAATCTTAAACTTTAAAATGTAGTTACTGGTCATTTTAACCTTCTTAAAGACTTAAATGAATTTTATTTTCTCTGTAGGTTGTACGGGACTATAATTTTCAGCTGTTTCTACAAGAGAATGCTGTTTTTCACAAACCCCAGCCCTTCCAGTTCCAGCCTTGTGACAGCGATACTGTAAGGAAATTCCAGGTTTTCATATCATTCGTTTTTAAGCCATGGAAAAGATAGACAGAAAAAGTTGAATATGTCTCATTAATTTTATAACAAACTGTGAGGATGCAGAGAAACTGACATTTCTTTGTCAAATGTGACTAACACACCTAGTACTATCTTAACAACTTTCTACTAAATTGGATTAAATTTTAAGACAAATTATTGCTGAAAATTGAACTTAGGGAAGAAGAAATAGTATTCAATAAAGGGTGGGGGGTGTTTTCAATTGCAATATAAATTATACTTTCTAGCCATGGAATTCTTCACATATATATCCTTTCATAGACTCCAGTGGTCAAATTTTAACCAGAATAGAATTAATAAATAGAATAATGAATATGTGCATGCAAATATTTTATTGGTTTTACACAAAATTATAGGCTCTTTATAATGTCTTCCAGAATTCTTAGAATATTAAGGTATTAACACAGATGCCAAATTGGCAATTTTTAAAAAACTGACAATCATCCTTTTTCATTCTTGAGTTTAATCTATGAAAAATTTAATTTTTGAATTTTTAAAAAAACATTGAAAAGCTAATCTGACAGCCAAAAATAAAAATTTAACTTCTACAAGGTGCGAAAGCACATATCCAGCAAATATTTATGTGCCAGCATCTCTAGCTCATGATCTCAATGTCGGCAGGCCACAATGCAAGTCAGATTACATCAGTTGGTAAAGCTAGAATCAAATCAGGGGAGTTAGATCAGAGGTGAGTATTATCCATTTAATAGAAACCTTTGCTAGAGTTATCTTCATTACTTTTCTTTCTTTTTTTTCTCCCCAAATATATTTTTATTGATTTCAGAGAGGAAGGGAAAGGGAGAGAGAGATAGAAACATCAATGATGAGAGAAAATCATTGATCTGTTGCCTCCTGCATGCCCCCTACTGGGGATTGATCCCACAACCCAGGCATGTGCCCTTGACCAGATCTGAACCCGGGATCCTTCAGTCTGCAGACCAAAGCTCTACCCACTTGGCTAGGGCTTCATTACTTTTCTTACTAAAATTTAAATAGTCCTGTTAGTGGCTATATAAAAGAAATGTAGGGGAAAAAGCATTGTTTTGAGGAGGGGGGTGTTGTTTTTATTGGTTGTATAGAGAGAGGAAAGAGAGGGAGAGAGAGATAGAAACATCAAGAAGAGAGAATGGTCAATTGGCTGCCTGCTGCATGTCCCCCACTGGGACCACGCCCAAAATGAAACCCAGAATCTAACCAGCGACCTCTTGGTGCATGGATGATGTTCAACCAACCGAGCCACACTGGATGGGCTGTTTGTTCTTTTAGTCAATCAGCTTTTGCTTAATGATTCAGTAACATTGTTCTATAATTTGAGTTCTTTGAAGCCTGGAAGGAATGAAGCAAAGCACTGGAAGATACAGAGTATGGACAAGTTTGCCAAGCTTGACTTAAACTTGTGACTAATTTGAGATTATTTTATCTTTGCTCATTTTCCTCAGAAAATCAGAATAACAATGACATTCATCTCACTTGTCCTAACTGCAACACTAAATTCTTTTTTGTTTCTAGACACTTAGCTGTGTCCCCATTTGCCCTACAATTCCAACTGCTGGTTTCTGAGCTTGTGCAATCTTTACTGAGCAGAGGTTAAAAGCCTTCCAACTGGTGGATATTGAGCTCTCCCCTGTCAGTGATCTGGGAATGACCATAGCAGAGGTATATGGGGGTGTAGGTCATGCATAGGAACAATGGGATGTGTGGGTTTGCATGTTAATGGAGGGTGGGACCTGCTTCTGAGATGGAAATTATATATATTAGGAGCCACTGAATGCATAAGATGAGCTTTCCATTTTCCCTTAGGGATTTCATTCCCTGTTTATAGTGAGAATACTGAGCTTCTCATTTTCATCTTATTTGAAGCATCTTATTCCTCAACAGGAGTGCTGAAAAGAACCTTAGAGCTAACCTTGCCTTGATTAAAAAAAAGAAACAAGAACCTAGAAAGGAAAAGAGACTTGTCCAGAGTCAGACAGTGAATTAGTGGCACATTACTGTCTTGACTGCAATTTTTATGTTCCTTCTGCATGCTACTGTTTTCTGAGAAGAAATGTTGAGCCCTTGGGGAGCAATAATTTTTTTCATAGCAGAAAAAGACAAATGCTCATACTTTTATAAAAGTCATTCCAGATTGTCAACCATTAAAAAAGTCTTTAGAATAATCATTTTTAAACATTTTTAACTGCAAAATATTATTATGTGTACTTTTTTGTAAATTAAGTACTCTTACTGCCCACAAATAATGCAGTCCCAAATACATCCTTTTACTCAGTTTGGACACGCACTGTTCCTTCACGTGAGCACAGAGCCGTTGTTTACTTGCTTTCTGCTTTCCTCCTGGAGTTAGTAGCAGTAAGCCTCCCTGGTGTGCAGAGCACTGTCTTCCCACTCTAAATGTTGCTTCTGTTTGTATAGAAAATTTTTTTGCGTAATTCATAATTAAGAAAAAAATTTTTCATAATTATTTTAAGAAATTTTTTTCGTCAGTTTTTAAGAGTTTAGAGAAAGTTAAAATAGTTTGTTAGTTCAGAATTCTGAGTCTGGAACCAGATTTGTATAATCAGAGTTGTAACATTTAATATCTGGTAGACACTGGAAATTTTACTTAATCTCTCTGAGCTTTGGCTTATGACCCGTCTCATTAGGTTGTTATAAAAGTACAGGGTGGCCCGGCCAGTGTGATTCAGCAGTTGAGCATCAACCTATGAACCAGAAAGTCATGGCTCAGTTCTCGGTCAGGGCACATGTCCAGACTGCGGGCTCGATCCCCAGTCGGCGGCATGCAGGAAGCAGCCAGTCAGTGATTCTCTCTCATCAGTAATGTTTCCATCTCTCTCTCCCTTCCTCTCTGAAATCAATAAAAATATATTTTTAAAAAATAAAAATAAGGAAAAGGTCAGGGTGGGACAAAGGTAGGTTTACAGAGTAAAATCTGTGTTTTGCATACTCACAATTGTAAACCTACTTTTGTCCCACCCTTATATGAAACGCTTTCCACAGTGCCTGGAATAGTATGAGTCAACTATTACTATTGTTTATTTAGATTTTGCAGTTTGTTCTTTGTGAAACATGATCACAGCATTTTAAGACTAGAAGAAACCCCTAGTGATCATTTGATTTAGCACCACTAACTTTCATATAACACTAAAGTCCAGAGGAAGCCAGTTTGAGGTTTGTTGGTAAGTTGGTAATGGACCTGAAACTAAATTAAACCCAGTATCTTCCGGGGACAGAGAGTTTGTGATGTTATTATTGTTTCTTTTCTCTTTTTCCAATGAACCTTTCTATTGAGCTGTTTCTATTTTCATCTGTGCAACTATTTAAGTGCCATAGAAGGTAGGCATGAATACTTCCCTTTTCTTTGCTTTACCAGCCTTCTTCACATCCCAAATGGATCAATCCGTAGTATTAGAGATGAAGCTTTAATGTTTAGCAATGTAAGGTAAAATATTGTGGTCACTTATGGTTTCATACTTTCCTCTTAGTCTTCTGTTAATGTTTATAGTAGTGGAACATGGCTTTGAGTGCTGCTGATGAAGTGAAGGCCCTAAGATCTACCTACAAAATGGTTGTGATTTCAATAAGAATAACAGTACTTTTCTTTCTGTTCTCTCGTGTTGTAGAGCCGAAAATTAGAATCAGAAACTGGCACCACAGAGGAGCACAGTCTAAACAAGGAGGCTCGGAAATGGGCCACACGTGTGGCCCGTGAGCACAAGAACATTGTTCACCAACAACGAGTAAGTGTAATAGAGTTCAGGCTACATTTAGCTTAAGACAAATGTCTAACCAGTTTAAAGAGTTGAGTTTTATTAAGGTGAGAAATATCCTGTATGTGTTTCATAATTTGGTGTGTGTGTTTTTAATCCTCACCCGAGGATATTTTTCCGTTGATTTTTAGAGAGAGTGGGAGAGAGAGGGAAAGACAGAGAAGAATATCAGTGTGAGAGAAACACATCTATTGGTTGCCTCCTGCATGCATCCCAACCAAGGCCCCGGGCCGGGGAGGAGCCTGCAACCAAGGGAGGTGGCCTGGACCAGAACCGAACCTGGGATCCTTTGGTCCACAGGCCGATGTTCTGTCCACTGAACCAAACCAACTAGGGCAAAATGTGTTAATTTTTTGAAAAATAAAACAAAATTCCTAGCCAGTGGATAAAAACTTTTCCACCCTGATGAGAATACCTTAAAACTTACAATAAACATTATACTTGATGCTTGTAATTGTTTTCTATAGCTGCCATAACAAATTACCATAGATTTAGTGACTTAAAACAATATAAATTTGTTATCTCACATTTCTGGAGGTCAGAAGTCTTAGTGGGTGTGGCTGGTTTTTTCAGCTCCAACTCTGCCAAGGCTAGAATCAAGGTGTGGGCCAGGCTGGCCTCAGGAGGAGAATTTGCTTGCAAGCTCATGCAATTTGTGTCAAAACCCAATTCCTTGTAATTGAAACCGAGGTCCCTGATTCCTCCCTGGCTATCAGCTGGGGCTGATTTAGCTTCTAACTCCTATACTTAAGCCAATCTCTCTGGTCCTGGTACATGGGCTTAGAACCTCCCTGACTTCCCTTTTGGTTCATCTCACTGCAGCCAAAGAAAGTTTTCTGCTTATAAGGAGTCATGTGATTAGATTGAACTCACTCAGATAATCCAGAATAACCTCCCTATTTTAAGTTCTATAACTCATATCTGTGAATTATCTTTCATGTACATAGTTCTAGGGACTAGGGTGTAGACATCTTTGGAAACCTTTCTGTCTGCTACAATGATAACTACAGTACCCATCATTACCACTACTTTTTAGTTTCATAAGAGAATTTAGGCAATGGTTAATAAACGAAAAATAAGGTCTTTAAATTTTAGGAAAATGTACATCTGTCATTATTTATAGATTATGTGATATGTACCTCCAAAAGTATGAGACCCAACTGTCAAACTATTAGAACTAATAGGAGTTCAGTGAGGTGCCCTAGCCGGTTTGACTGTTGATAGAGTGTTGGCCTGCAGACTGAAGGGTCCCAGGTTTGATTCTGGTCAAGGGCACATGCCTGGGTTGCAGGCTCGATCCCCAGTAGGGGGTGTGAGGGGGGCAGCCGATGAATGATTCTCTCTCATCATTGATGTTTCTACCTGTCTTTCTCACCTTCTCTCTTTCTCTCTGAAGTCAACAAAAATAGATATATTTTAAAAAGAAGACAGAGATTTGGCCACCAGATATTTGACCCCTTTCACTCTTTACTATCTTCCCCCCAATCCTTTTCCCTTTGGTAACCACCATACTATTGTCTGTGTCTCAGAATTTTTGTTTGTTTGTTTTCCCTATTTGTTTATTTTTTGCTTTCAGTTTTTTATACCACATATAACTAAAATCATATGGTCCTTAACTCTTTCTGTTTGACTTAATTCCCTTAGCATGACAATCTCAAGGTCCACCCATGATATAGCAAGTGATAGTATTTCATCTTTTCTTATGGCTGAGTAATATTCCATTGTATAAACGTACCACATCATCTAGGGAAGGACACTCCAGTTATTTCCATGTCTTGGTCACCATGAATAATGTGGCAATGAATAAATGTTTTCAATTTGGGGAGTATATACCCAGAAGAGTGGTTGCTACATCATATGTAACTCTAAATTTTTTGAGGAGCCTCCATGCTGTTTTCCATACCAGTTTACATTCCCACCGGTTAATAGGAGTTTCTTTTTCTCCACAACCTCTCCAACACTTGTTACTATGTGTCTTGTTGATAATAGCCATTTCAACAGGTGTGAAGCTTTGATTTCATTTCCCTAATAACTAGTGAAGTTAAGCATCTCTTCATATATCTGTTGGCCATTTGTATGTCTTCTTGGGAGAAGTGTCTATTCAAGTCTTCTGCTCATTTTTAATTGGGTTATTTTCTTGTTTGGTGTTGAGTTTTATGAGTTTTTTTATATATTTTGGATAGTAACCCCTTGTCAGATGAAAATTAAGAAACCTCATGCAAAAGAATGAAACTAGATTACTGCTTGTCCCCAAAATAAACTCAGAATGGATCAAAGACCTAAATCTAAGACCTGAAACAATAAATTACATAGAAGAAAACATGGGTACTAAACTTCTAGACCTTAGTTTTAGGGAAGATTTTATGAATTTGACCTCAAAGGCAAGGATATAAAGGCAAAAATATATGAATGGAACTATGTCAAACTAAAAAGCTTTTGCACAGTGAAAGAAACTGCATCAAAACAGAAAGGCAATCAACTGAGTGGGAGAAGATATTTGCAAATAAAAGCTATTTTTTAATAAATTTTTTATTGCTCAGATTATTACAGTTGTTCCTCTTTTTTCTCCCCATAGCTCCACTTCATCCGGTTCCCATCCCACCCTCCTTCCTTACTTCCTACCCCACTGTCCTCATCCATAGGTGTACGATTTTTGTCCAGTCTCTTCCTGCACCTCTCACACCCCTTTCCCCCCGAGAATTGTCAGGCCACTCCCTTTCTATGCCCCTGATTCTATTATATTCACCAGTTTATTCTGTTCATCAGATTTTCTATTCACTTGATTTTTAGATTCACTTGTTGATAGATATGTATTTGTTGTTCATAATTTTTATCCTTTTTTTTTTTTCTTCTTCCTCTTCTTAAAGAATACCTTTTAGCATTTCATATAATACTGGTTTGGTGGTGATGAACTCCTTTAGCTTTTTCTTATCTGAGAATTTTTTTATCTGACCTTCAATTCTGAATGATAGCTTTGCTGGAAAAAGTAATCTTGGTTGTAGGTTCTTGCTTTTCATCACTTTGAATATTTCTTGCCACTCTTGCATAGTTGCTATTGAGAAATCAGCTGACAGTCATATAGGTTCTCCCTTGTAGGTAACTAACTGTTTTTCTCTTGCTGTTTTTAATATTTTCTCTTTGTCTTTTGCTCTTGGCATTTTAATTATGATGTGTCTTTGTGTGGTCCTCTTTGGATTCCTTTTGTTTGGGGTTCGGTGTACTTCCTGGACTTACAAGTCTATTTCTTTCACCAGGTGGGGGAAGTTTTTGGTCATTATTTCTTCAAATAGGTTTTCAGTATCTTGCTGTCTCTCTTCTTCTGGTACCTCCATAATTCTGATGTTGGTACGCTTGAAGTTGTCCCAGAGGCTCCTTACACTATCTTCATATTTTTGGATTCTTTTTGCTTTTTGCTTTTCCGGTTGGGTGTTTTTTGCTTCTTTGTATTTCAAATCTTTGACTTGATTCTTGCTATCCTCTAGTCTGCTATTGGATCTCTGTATACTATTCTTTATTTCAGTCAGTGTATGCTTCATTTCTAGTTGATCCTTTTTCATATCCTCAAGGATCTTGCTAAATTTATCGATGGTTTCAAGAAAATTCTTGAAAAACCTTATAACCATTTTTTTTAACGCTATATCCAGTCATTTGCTTTCCTCCATTTCTGTCATTTGTGACCTGTTTTTTTGTCTCTGCATTTTGGCTGCTTCCCTGTGTTGATAGATTGGCTTTGTGTGGTTGGTGTCCTATAGTGGTTCAGCCTCCCCAATTACCTGAGGTGGAAACTCTTGGTGCACCCTTTTGTGGGCTGTGTGCACAGTCTTGTTGTAGTTAAGCCTTGATTGTTGTTAGTTCACTGGGAGGAATTGACCTCCATGCCAATTGGCTGTGAGGATCAGCTGTGTCTATGATGGGAGAACTTCTGTACTGGCGACACCCTTATGAGGTAAGACTTGCTACAGTGGGGCTTTAGTTCTCACTGAGTCTGCCCCCTGAGTGTGTTCCTTATGGATCTGAGGAGTTGTAATCAGGATGGTCCTACTCTGACCACTGAGTACACTGACTCTTGCATCTCCAAGGAGATGCTAATGCTAATTTAGCACCCAGCAGGCGCTATGGAGAGAGCTTCAGATTCCTCTTCTTTGTTTAGGGTTCGGGGTGCCCAGATGAGGCCCAGCTGTGAAGCAATGCAAGCTGCTGGGGGGCCTTGGGCCTTCGGCCTTCTTTTGGATGTTCTGGGTTTTTCTGACCTAGCTTCAGTTTGTTAGGTAATTTTAGATTTCAAAGGGCCAAGCCATTCATATGCAAAAGCCTCTGTGCACAGCTTGGGTGGGGTCTCAGGGAATTAACAGAGCAGAGCAAACAGCTATGGGTAATCCTCAGTCCTGCCTTAAGAGGCCCTCGGATCTCGGTGTCCCTCGGTAATTGCTGCAAGCACCTCTGAGAGAAAGCCACCCTCGAGGTTTGCCTGATGCCAGGCAGTCCAGTTTCTCCCTGTATGAGTATGGATCCCCAGAGTCTCACCAGGAACTGGAGTTCAGAGAAGTCGGGAGCTTTTATCTCTCCCACTTGAAAAAGACAATTGTGTCCTCAGTTGCCAGCCCTATCCACACGAACGCCTCTGTATCTCCACACTTTATTTCCACACCTCCTCTGAGTCTCCGTGTGCTTTTCTCTTTCCTTCTAGTTGTAGAATTTCCACTCAGCCAGCCTTCCTGTGGTTCTGGATGATGTCTGTTTTGTCTTGTAGTTGTAGTTTTGAAGTGGTTGTGCAAGGCAGTAATTTCAGGTTTACCTATGCCTCCATCTTGGTTTCTCCATAAAAGATATTTTTAAAGAAACTTGAAAAAAAAATGGTTCTGAAATGTATCTGGATTATTTTAATGTACAAAATAGCCAAGAATAACATTAATGAGACTTGTGTGCCTTACTTAGCACATACTAATATACTCCAGTAATGACCATAGTAATTAAAACTGTGGCATTATCCAAGAGTTAAAAAATATTCAAAGAAAATGATGTGTGTGTGTGTGGACCTTTAGATACTGATTCTAACCAACCAATCATAAATAGTCATATTGCAACAAGCAAGAAAATTAAATGAACAGCATATTGAGCCTACCAAGGAAATATTACTTTTGAAATAATATTGTGGCTATGTATTTTTTTGTCTTAAAGTTCATACTTTTAGAGACTTACCAAAAAGGCATGTAAGAGTGGAATGATGTGATATCTGCAATTTTATTTAAAATGCTTTAGTAAAGAAAAAAGAATAGATAAAACTAATGAGGAAATAAATCTTAACTATTGAATGATGGTCATCAGTATATGGGAGTTCATCATACTAGTCTCTCTACTTTTGAGTATATTTGAATTTTTTTTAAATAAACATGTTAATGATATTTCAAAGCTTTGGAGAAAGGGTTATTCAATAAATGGTGTTAGAGTAATTGTCTGTGTATTTGAGGAGGGGGTTAAGTTCATTCTTCTTTTTCACCAAATACAAAATAAATTTTGGAAAAATTAAAGACCTAAGTGCTAAACAAAAGATTATTGAAAACTGGAAAAATATAGAATTTTTTTGCAGAGTACAAATGGCTTCTTAAGCAAGACAGAAAACGCAGGAAAAGATTGATAACTCAACAACATAATAACTAAAAATTTTTGTAAAACAAAAGAACTTTGAAAAGTTAAAAGAAAGGGAACAGAAGGAAATATTTGTAACATAAATAACAGAAAGACTGATACCTAGAAAGAAATATATTTAAATAATGAAAAAAATCAGGAAAATGTGTAGAGGATATGAACTTTATAAAAGTAAGAAATAAGAAATGGCTAGCAATATCTGAGCTGATACTCTGTATTACAGAGAAATGAAAATTGAAACAATGAGATCTTACATAGCTTATTGACAAACATTTCAGAAATTGACTATATCCAGTGTTGATGAGATACATGATCTCACATACTACTTGTAGAAGAGTAGGCAATTTGGTAATGTCTGTTAATATTAAGGTGTACAATTTCCACTTCTGTTTTTATCTTAAACAAATATTCCTATATGTATTCAAGAAGTCATTGACCAGGTTGTTTGTACATTGACTAGATTGTTTGTACGGTACTATTTATAGTATTGAGAAATTTGCAAATTTAAATAGCAATAGAATAAGAGCATGGTTCAGTTAAACTATTGAATCTCTGGATTAGAAAAGAAAGTATGTCTACTTTAGCCGAACCAGTTTGGCTCAGTGGATAGAGCGTCGGCCTGCGGACTGAAAGGTCCCAGGTTCGATTCTGGTCAAGGGCATGTACCTTGGCTGCGGGCACATCCCCAGTTGGAGGTGTGCAAGAGGCAGCTGATCGATGTTTCTCTCTCATCGATGTTTCTGACTTTCTATCCCTCTCCCTTTCTCTCTGTGAAAAAATCAATAAAATATATTTTTTAAAAAAGAAAGTATGTCTACTTTAAAAAGCATAAATAGGTTTCTTAGACCCATTGAGAGGATAATAGAGCTCATTTAATTTTTTTAAACAAACTATTCAAATATATAGGCAATACACAGAAAATGGTTTGAAAAAATACATTTAAATTGATGGGACAGTGATTATCTTGGGGAATCAGATACATGGTAAGGTGTGCAGATATAACAGTTTTTACCATTTTTTATTAGTTTTTTAGCAACAATAGTTTATATTTGTGTAGTTTTTAAAAATTAAAGCTATGCATATCAAAATGTGTAGTTCAAATAAGGTTTATAGATTGTACCAACGTGAATTTCCTGGTTTTTATATTGCACTGTACTGGTCTTAGGCTCTACAGTTGTTGCCATTTTGGGAAGCTGGGAAGGTACTCTCTGTTCTACTTTTGCAGCTTCTTTTGGATCTATAATTCTTTCAATTTTTTTAATTAACAAATAAAAACTGAAAAAATTAAAGGTTAAAAAAGCTAGTCATTGTCACTCATCACTAAAGTCTTAAGTTATATAAATACTGCCCTAGCTGATTTGGCTCAATAGATAGAGCATCAGCCTGAGTGAAGGGTCCCGGGTTCGATTCTGGTCAAGGGCATGTATCTCAGTTGCAGACTTGATCCCCAGTAGGGGGTATACAGGAGGCAGCTGATCAGTGTTTCTCTCTCATCGTCAAAGTTTCTAACTCTTCTCCCTTTCTCTCTGTAAAATCAATAAAATGTATTTAAATAAGTAAATAATCTAAATAATCTTTTAAGAAAAATCAGTCATTATTTTGTTGTTGTTGCTTTAACAGGTTCTAGATGATCTGGAATGTCATGGAGCTCCAGCATCGGAACAAAGCCGAGTAGATCTGGAACAGAAAATAGATGAAGCTAGAGAAAATATTCGTAAAGCAGAGGTGAGGTGACAGCTCATTTTGCCCAGCTGTGATATGTACCTTTACAATTCAGTTTCTAGAAACTTATTATTCTGAAGATGACTCACCATCTTCATCTGTATCAAGAGTATTATTTTTTAGTAACTGCTTCATATGAGGTGGTGGTACACACAACAAAAGGACACTAAACCCGCTAAGAAAAGTTTACAGTCTTGAAATATTAAATAAATAAATAATTAAGTCACAATGAAGATACTAATTTTAAAGTTTCACAATGTATGTAATAAACCAATCAAATTCACAGTATAGAAAGTTAATATGTATAAGTTCAGATTCTAGAAAAGCCTCCCCTATATGGAAGTCCTCTGGGATCATGGACCAAGGGGCATAAGCTACATTTTTAAGAAGAGAAAAGCAGACAAGACAAAAAAGTTACAACAGCTTTGGCCGGTGTGGCTCCATTGGTTGGAACATCATGCAGAGGGTGTGGTGAAGAGGTAGCATAAGCAAACAGAGAAAATATGAGCATGTTTCTGGCACGAGCCCATGAGAGTGACCTGAACCAGGAACAGCTTGCCATCTGCCTGTCTAGAGAAAGCCGAGTAACCACAACTCGCCTTTTTTCCTGGCAAGCCATCTACAGCCTCCATAGTGAAGAGGGCAGGGCGTACAATAAACAGTCATTTTCCTCTCTGACTTCAGGGTCAGGACTAAACCACTACCCTAGTGGGTTGGCCAAGTACTACTGGCAGGTCCTTTCCTAGTTTGAGAAACATTGGCTTGTGTAGAAGAGCTTTTCTTGTTTGTTTCTTCAAACTCTGGGTGAAGCCAGTTTCTGAGCTTTGGTGGAACAAGTCTCAGAAATGTTCTGAAGGGTGAGTTCTCTTGTGTTTTCCATTTCCGGACCCCATCTCTAGTGTCACCATCTGCTATCCTAGCTCCACCAAACCTCCCAGTAGAGTGGTAGTAGGTATCCGTCACACAGTCTACATTTAGCCTAAATGACCTTTTATTTCCATGAATATGCTCAACTACCCCCTGTTTGTTAGCTTAAAGGTAAAAATATGAAGTGAGATTCCACAACAAAATGTCTTGTTGCTTCCAATACCAGTTTTTAAGTCTGCATTCTCAAAAATAATTACCTTACCAAAATATGAAATATCCAAAAAACCATGAGGCCACGTTCATTATCTCAGTTTTAAATGTCTGTGAAATGTAGTTAATCTTGCCATCTTAACTTGATCTCACTTGATTTCCACTTATCAGATACAGAGAATAACTCAGCTAAAATTAGATGGCAACTATGAGGGTAATGCTGGGGTAGTACTCAGAGGATTGTCCTAATGAAATTTTTGGATATATTCCCCATCTTCTTTCTTCTGCCTACATAATATTTGCATTGGATTTCCTCTTTTCATTCAGTAGTTATTTACTCTATTTATATAAATACCTGCACCAAAGGGAGAAAGCTATAAAATGCCATTATATCCTTCATGTTTTTTTAAATAAATTTTTATTGTTCAGATTATTAAAGTTGTTCCTCTTTTTCTCCCCATAGCTCCACTCCACCCAGTACCCACCCCACCCTACCCTCTGCCCTTACTCCCCCCCCACTGTCCTCATCCATAGGTGTTATGATTTTTGTCCAGTCTCTTCCCGCACCTCCCACACCCCTTTCCCCCGAGAATTGTCAGTCCACGCCCTTTCTATGCCCCTTATTGTATTATATTCACCACTTTATTCTATTCATCACATTTTTTTATTCACTTGATTTTTAGATTCACTTGTTGATAGGTATGTATTTGTTGGGTGTGAGCCTCAAACAGAGGCAGCAGGGCGATCACGCCTGCTGGGGGTCAGCCGCCCAGGGCCCCAGACTCAGAGCATCTGCCAGAGGCTTGCAGCCTTGGCCGGGGGTGGAGCAGGGTGATCAAGCACGCTGGGGATCCCTGCCCTAGACCTGAGCCTCGGATCCTTGGCCAGAGGTTTGGGGCCTTGGCCAGGGTGGAGCAGGGCAATTGCAGCTAACTGGGGGTCCCCCGCCCAGGGCCAGAGGCTTTAGGCCTTGGCAGGGGTGGAGCCGGAGATCAGAGGAGATAGATGTGAACTGTAGAGGAAACACCTTATCTGACCGCTCATTGGCTAAGCTCCCTGTACGCCACTGGTAATTTCTTAGTAACTTGGGTATAAGAATCCAAAAAAGTAATCTAGGGTTCTTCCACCACACTCCTGGAGAAAAAAACAAAGGTCTGCTGCTGGAGGGCTAAGAAATATATCCTTTCCCTAGGCAGTTTGCAGTGGATAATGCCTAGGTTTGCCAACCACAGGGTCCGGGTTATATTCTGATCAAAGGCATGTACCTAGGTTGCAGGCTCCTCCCTGGCTAGGGCCCAGGTCAGGGCTCATGCCGGAGGTAACCAATCAAAGTGTTCTCTCACTTTGATGTTTCTCTCTGTCTTTCCCTTTCTCTTCCACACTCTCTAAAAATCAATGGAAACATATCCTCAGGTGAGGATAAAAAAAGAAAAATAAAGAAATGTTATATCCTATGAAAGACACATCTTGAAAATGCCTAAAGAAAGTTATCATTTTTTCATTGTGAAGGGACAGGAGTCTGGGTTGATGAAAACACCTTGGTGGCTACAGCAGTGGGTGATGGGGCTGGTGCCTTTTCCTGATCAGCCCAGTCACCTCCCACAAAGGGAGGCCAGACTGAGGCTTAGGCCCGCTCCCCATGGGGAATGGGCCTAAGCCATAAATAAGTAGGCCATCCCCTGAGGGCTCCCAGTATGTGAGAAAGGGCAGGCTGGGTTGAGGGGACTCCTCCTCCCAGTGCACAAATTTCATGCACTGGGCCCCTAGTGTGTGTGTGTGTGTGTGTGTGTGTGTGTATATAATTAATTAATTACTGGCTGATCAATTGGGGAGCAGATTGACTAATTGATTAGTTTGGCAAAAACTTAATGAGTTCCTGCTCTGTGCCAGATACTGATGAGTATTTTATTTTATTTTATTTTATTTTGGCATATCTTTATTGATTTCAGAGAGGCAAGGAGAGGCAAGAGAGAGAAACATCAATGATGAGAGGGAATCGTTGATTGGCTGCCTCCTGCACACCCTTTACGAGGGATTGAGCCCACAACCCAGGCATATGCCCTGGACCGGAATCGAACCCAGTCTGCAGGCCAATACTCTATCCACTAAGCAAAACCAGCTAGAGCCTGATGAGCATTTTAGACATACAGTGATGAACAAAGTATTGTCTCTCTGGTGGTCACAGGAATATTTGTACTAAAAATGCTACTACTGTTGGTGGCCCCTGATTAATTCAAGAATTGAAATGAGGCAATAGCTGGTTAAATTACACTTTAATAAAAGTTTTCCTAACCTGGTATTTAGGTATTTGAATTTTTGAAATTCCTTTGTCACACAGATACACACACATTATTCATCTGACATATCATACCAATTTTAAAAGTAGCTTGCCAAGAAGCCAAGAGTTTTAAGCTACCTTTTCCGAAGCTGTAAATAACTTATGTTGTTTCAGAACACAATTATTTTTATGTTTAAATTGTACCTTTTATTTGGCTTGAGGGCAGTTCTCTCTCCTTATGATAGTGCAATGTTTCACACAAAGAGGAAAAGTTGATGTAAGAAGTTAAAGATACCCAGAAATTGTTAGTAACTCACATTTAGTGTGAGGTCTGCAGGAGGAACTACAGACTATACGATTCTTTCTCCAAGATGTTATCAATAGTCTATAATCTGAATTGAAGGTACATTTGAAAGCCAAAGTACATCTTAATCAAATGAATTAACAAAACAAAAATAAGTTATTGTCTATATAAACACATTTTTAAAGACAACCATTTTTTCTTAAATTACTTCATAAGGCTCTGGTGCACACTGTGAATTCAAAATTACTAAGTCATTGAGGCCTGCGCAGGTCCCGACCTGACCGTGGTTTGGGGTTGCTGTCTGCCTCATAAAACAAAGCAGAGGGTTTGTCTCCAGAGAAGACAGAGTCATCTTCTCCTCTGAGAAAGCCTCCTACATAGTTGGCTTTGGCATCTTCCACAAACTGAAGAGCAGGGAGTGAGGTCTCGTGAATCTGGGTTTTCAGCTGAGGTAAACAAGATAGGGGTTATAACCAGTAAGTCCAGAGTAGGGTGTAGTTACCTCTAGAACATGCCACTGTTTGCCCCACCAGAACTTCATGACAGTCATAGAAGTATATCCTATATAATAAAAGAGAAACATGCAAATGTGACCATACCTTAGCTCCTGATAGGCTATGCTACCAGCCAGTCAGGAGCGGGGGCGGGGCCAAGTGGCGTGAGCACCAGGCCCCGCAGGTGGAAATGAAACGGCAGTGGCAGGGAGCACCTGGCCCCCGGGCGCTGTGAGCGGAAGTGGCAGCAAGCGCCCAGCCCCTGGGGCCGGGTGGTCACAGGCAGCCGGGGCTGAGCTGAGCAGGAGGCTTTAGGCCTTGAGCAGGCTGGGGGTGAGCCATCAGTTAGACATCCCCTGAGGGCTCCCAGTATGTGAGAGGGGGCAGGTTGGGTTGAGGGACCACCCACCTCTAGTGCATGAATTTCGTGCACTGGGCCCCTAGTTCTTTAATAATGAAATAATAATAATACAGTTCCCCCCTCCAAAGAAAATTATTTTGTCATCTTTATGCCTCAGTAACTCAAAATGGTAAGGCTCTTGCCATAATGCTCTCAGAGAAGTCTAAAAAGTTTTGTTGTGTAAAATGTGAAGCTTCATTATGGCAAGGTTAATGAAATGCTAAGGTGAGCCTTCTGTTAAAACAAAATTTCCACTGACATTATACCCAAAGTCCCATTACCTCAGGGCCTATTTCTGTGGGATTTCTCTATACTCTTGTAATATGCAATGTTAGCAGACTCTTGGCTAATCACTTTTTTTCAATTTTTATTGTAAAATTTTTCAAAACATAGAAAAAGATAAAAAATCCTATCTAATAAAAGAGTAATATGCAAATTGACCATACCTCTGCTACACCCACAAGCCAATCAGGAGTGGGTATGCAAATTAACCCAAGTTGGCTGCAGCCACAGAGCAAGAAGGTGGGAGGCTTGGGTTTCCTCGGCAATGGAGGAAGCCAAGATTTCCACACACTCTAGCCAGCCGAGGCCTCCACTCAGGCTACAGAGTTTCAATTATAGAAAATGAATAAATCCCAACAAAAATGGCAGCAGCCACGGAGCTGGAGAGAGTAGAAGGCTAGGGTTGACCCCGGAAATGGAGGATGACAAGCTTTCTGCATACCCTGGCCTGGCTTGGCCTCCGCTTAAGGCTACAAAGTTTCAGTTATAGAAGATAAATGAATTCCAATAGAAATGGCTGCTGCCACTGAGCGAGCAGAAGGCTTGGCTCTGCTCCAGGCTACAAAGTTTCAATTGTAGAAAATAAATAAATCCCAGATACCAGGGCATCTGCTTGGGTCACTGGGGGGCATGGATGGCCTGCAAACCTCCACAGGCCCCTCACTCAGGCCACCTCCCACCCCAAGGGAACCCCACCCTGATCCGGGACACCCTTCAGGGCAAACTAGCTGGCCTCCACCCATGCACCAGGCCTCTATCCTATCTAATAAAAGAGTAATTTGCAGATTAACCATCACTCCAACCCACAAGAGGTCTGCCCCCATATGGTCAAAGATCCTGCCCCCATGTGGGTACAAGATGACCACCACAAGATGGCCCGCAGGGGAGTGCAGTTGGGAGGTACCAGGCCTGCAAGAGAGGACAGTTGTGGGCGATCATGCCAGCAGGGGAGGGCAGCTAGGAGGGAGCAGGCCTGCAAGGGAAGGCAGTTGGGGGTGATCAAGCCTGTAGGGGAGGACAGTTAGGAGTGACCAGGCGGGCAGAGGAGGGAAGTTGGCAGTGACCAGGCCCGCAGGGGAGGGAAGTTGGGGGCAAACAGGCTGGCAGGGGAGCAGTTAGACATCAATCAGGCTGGCAGGGGAGTGGTTAGGGGGTGATCAGGCTGGTAGGCAGAAGCAGTTAGGGGCAATCATGAAGGCAGGCAGGTGAGCAGTTGGGAGCCAGCAGTCCGGAATTGTGATAGGGATCCCAGGTTTGGAAAGGGTGCAGGCTGGGCTGAAGGACACCCTCCTCCCCCATACACAAGTTTTGTGCACCGGGCCTCTAGTAAATTTATATTTTCCAACATGATAAATTCAACTATTAACATTTTACAATATTGGCTTTATGTGTTTATTTCTGTTCTATAAAATGGAAGTTAATTCTGTAATCCTCTGTATTTGAAGTTAATTCTGTCTGTAATAGGATCTGGCCATTTAAACAAGAATGGTTTCTAGAAATGCCATGTTGTTTATCACCGTATGTTCTATCAAGTTATCTCACTATTAATGATACTAAGAGTGGTCACTTAATTAAGGTGGTGCTACCAGATCTTTCTACAATTAAGGTTCTTTTTTGTTTGTTTGTTTTTTACCATTGCAATTAGCAAGTACTAGTCACCTTCAGTGGTGGCAAGTGGATATTTTTCTCTTAAGTATCATCATTATGGTATCATGGAATTTTAAAAATTAACTCTGTTGAGGTATAATATACATATTAAAACCATGTAACCATTTCAAGTAAACAGTTTAATAAGCTTTGACAAATACATATCTCTAAATATCTACCACCACAATCAAGATATAAAATATTTCTATTACCCCCAAAAGTTATCTTGTGACCAGGCCACAACTGATCTACCTTTGGACACATAGATTAGTTCAGTAACATGAATATTAGATTACTTGATACAGTTCTAGACATCACACACAAAAATCCCACACACATTGTTTATCTAACCTTATTTTCATCTCAGTTTGATGAGTTACTATTACTATGTACTCAAGCTCACTGATCTTTTCTTCAGTAGTGAATAACCTACTGTTAGGGACATCCTGTATGCTTTGATTTCAGACATTATATTTTCAACTCTAAGTTCAACCACTTCACTCCGGTTGATCTTCATATTTTCCTTTAAATCTTTAAGTATACTTCTAAAAGCAACTTTAAATTCCTTGTGTACCCATTACATCATATCTGTGATCTGGCTTTCTTTCTGTTGGCTAATTTTTCCTTTGGTTTTGGCTTATATGTTTTCTGCTACTCAAATACTTAGTCATGTTTTACTGAATACTGGAAATTGTGAAAATTTAGCTATTGAGATCTGGATTCTCCTTTTTCTTTTTTTCTTTTTCTTTTTTCCCAACATGGTATCATCAGCTCATATTTTTTATTTGTTTATTTTTTAATTTAATATTTTTTTGCAGTATAACTTATATTTAATAGTAGTACATGTTTTCCTTTCCCCCTCCCCATTATCCTCTCCCCAGCCTCCCCTACCCCCCAGCACATGACCCCACCCCTCCCCCTCCCCGCCCCAGTGTCTTTCATTCATTGGTTATGCTCATATGCATGCATACAAGTCCTTCGGTTGATCTCCCTCAGCATCCACCTCCCATCCACCCAAGCCTTCCCCCTGTAGCTTGACAGCCTGTTCAATGCCTCCCTGCCTCTATATCAATCACTCTCCCCTGTTTCTTTTCTTCAAAAATGTCTTGCCTCTGCATACTAGAAATAAATATATAAGAACAAAAAATATTTCAGTCTCAGTTTCAATGTCCAACTGTTCTGAGTCCCAGTTTCAGTGTCAAATAATTCTTTATGTGTACATGTCAGCAATGGTATCCAGATGATGGACACATCGTGGCAATGCAAGATCCATCCTCTCTGGTTTGGTCCTGGGCTGCCTGCAGCCATGCACAGCTGCTGACTGCTAGCATGGCAAGGTGTCGTCAGCGTCCCCCATCTCTGGACCATCCTTGTGACTGGAACAGATCCGTCAGTTCCTCACAGTCGCAGGAATCCACATGGTCTTGGAGTTGTTCTCTGAAAACACACAAACACATTCTCGACCAAAAGTTAACAAAGGGATCCTCTCTGCAAAATAGACTTGGGATTCTTTTTATTTTTGCCTAAATGATTTTCCTTTGGCTTATTTTGACACCATGTGTGTTTTTTCATGGGTGTCCTGCTATTGTTTTTACAAATGGAATTTACTTTTCTGGAGTAAGAATTTTCTAGATGTATTTTACTTACAGGGTATTTTTCCTTACATAATATTACCCCACTGCCCCCCCCCTTTTTTTGATTAATGGGGGCTTCTGGAAATTTTATCTTGCAGTCTTGGTAATTTTAAATTTTAATTTTTGCACACAAATATGACTGCTTTAGGTTCTTTAGATGTTAGGCAATTTTACAGTGAGATGAACTACTAATAGATATTTTAGTTAATGTTTTAGGAAAAGCTTTTTGTCCAGTACACTTAAATTTTTTGAGTATTCACTTATTTCACTTGGCCAATTTAAATTAATCTGAAAACTTGATTACTATTTTACTGTCAATTTTAATACCCAAGCAGAAATCTTAGTTTACCCTGTAAATACTTGTGGAAAGTAGTATTTGCATTTTTGAGTAGGTCCTCAGCATTCCTGGTAATAGATTGAATCTAGATATAGGGCAGCTATTGCTGGCCGAGTCTCTGTCTGCCACCTGGGTCCTGGTCTGAGCTGTGTGTGGGAGGCGAAGCAGCCGTGGGGGTAGGAGACCTCCCTCAGAAGGGGTGAGAATCCAAGCCCCTGCAAGGTTTGTGGGTGAGGGTCTGTGCCCCACCTCTGTTGACCTTTTAGTTCTCTCCTGTTGGCCCCTCTGCAACTGTGCCTGTCTTAGGTTGTTCCTTCCCTGAGGAATCTTACCCGTCTCTGGCTAACCAGCCATCCTCCGGAGCCAAACAGGGTGATGTGAGGTTCAGTTCTGTCTCCTTTGTAGTCTATGCCCCCGTGGCCTACACGTCCAGCACCTGCCTTGGGGTCCCCTCGCCTGCTGGTGGGGTCCCGGTACTGATCACATATCTCAGGGGGACCCAGGTTTCTTCTCCAGAGAGGGCCCAGCTCACACCATTGGTCGAGAGACAGATCCATGGTGCCAGCTGCCCAGAGGCTTCAGCCACAGCTGGAACTGAAAACTCAGGCATCAGCTGTGTGTATTTGGATAGTAAGAAGAGTGGATTCTCCTTTTTTTTCTTTTGAAGACATGATTTTTGTTTTGGCAGACAGGTCAGTTCCTTATAGATCATTTTTATTTGTTTGAGGCTTGTTTTTAAGCTTTGTTTGGGTTGGGTTCCAGTAGCCTTTCCAGTAGGTTAATTTCCAGCATTTTTTTCCTGCAGTTTCTTTTTATGCCATGGGTATCCAACAAGCTCTCAACTCTGACTGGATGGAACGGCAACATCTGTCGGCCCTATACGAGCTCTGGGAATTTTTCAGTTTGCAGTTCCACAGTAGATGTTCTTTCTCTTGTAGTTATTCTTTGCTTCTCATGGGGTCTAAATTTATTATGTATTTATATTCATTTAGAATACTTTAAATTACATTGTCATTGGAGCTTTTTTAAGCCCCATATTATCTAAATTTGGCCAGTGGGAGTCCAGTTAAGCTGACTTCCATGTCCATTACTCCCATTAGCCTTTGAACATATTCTTGCTTGTTAGCACAAGCTGTCATAGGCTTACCTTGTATTTTTTCCTTCTTCAAGGAGTTCTGATTTCTTCTAATAGAGATTAGGAGTTAGACACCAATATCTAGGCTGTGCTTATTGTTATGGGTGGTATTTGTTTCTTGGCCCTTTGTAGTTTCAGCTAGGAATTTTTAAAGATAATGTATTCAGATTGTTATTTTCAATTAAAATTTAAGCCCTAGCCAGTTTGGCTCAGTGGATAGAGTGTCAGCCTGCAGAATGAAGGGTCCCAGATAAGGGTACAAACCTCGGTTGCAGGCTCCACATCTGGCTCTAGTTGGAGTACATGCAGACGACATCCAATCAGTGTCTCTCTCTCTATCTCCTTCTCTCCCTCCCACACTCTAAAAATCAATGGAAAATATTCTCAGGTGAGGATTAACCAAAAAAAAATCCTTAGTTCCTCATAATATTACCATAATACTTGATTTGCTTTATCCTGCAGTATATATTAAACAATTTCAAAATTATAATGTAAATATTTACTAATAGTAAACTACTGAGTGTAATTTAAGATTTCTTAGTAGATCTCTTTGAATGTAGAATCTATCTCTATAAGAATTTCTGCTTATGGTAATAATGGACTAGCTTATATCTTTTAGGTAATTATTAATCTGGGGTGAAAATATTTAAAGTACTTATTTGGTAGAACTAGAAAATTACCCAGAGCACATAAAAACTGGAGAGGATCCCTATCTGGTTTTGCTCAGTGAATAGAGTGTTGGCCTGAGGACTAAAGGGTCCTATGTTTGATTCCGGTCAAGGGCACTTGCCTGATTTGTGGGCTACATCCCCAGTAGGGGGCGTGCAGGAGGCAGCTGATCAGTGATTCTCTCTCATCATTGTTTCTATCTCTCCCTTCCTCTCTGAAATCAATAAAAAAAATATTTTTAAATAAAAACTAGAGAGGAGCCAGGCAGGTGTGGCTCAGTGGTTGAGCAATGACTTATGAACCAGAAAGTTATAGTTCAAATAGAGGCCCAGTGCCTGCCTGATTGCCCCTAACTGCTTCTGCCTGCCATCCTGATTACCCCTAACCACGCCCTGCCAGCCTGATCAACACCTAACTGCTCCCCTGCTGGCCCAATTGCCCCCAACTGCCCTCTTCTGCAGGCCTGTTTCTCCCCTGCAACTGTCTTCCCTTCCCCCTTCCCTGTAGGCCCAGTTGCCCCTAAGTGCCCTCCCCTGCTGGCCTGATCACCCACAACTGCCCTCCTCTGCCAGACATCTTGTGTCCACATAGGGGTGGCCATCTTGTGTGAGAGCATGATAGTCAATTTGCATATTACCTCTTTATTATATAGGATTCCCAGTCAGAGCATATGCCTGGGTTTGCAGACTCACTCCCCATGAGAGGGTGTGCATGAGGCAGCCAATCAATGACTTTCTCTCAACATTGGTGTTTCTATCCCTCTCTCTTCCTCTCTCTGAAATCAATTTAAAAAACAAACAAACTGGAGAGGACTTGATCTTTAACAGAATTTGACTATACTCAGACATTTACATTATACAGCTCTTTTTGAAGGCTGCACACTAGAATTCTAGTAGAGAGTCTTACTGGTTTGAGGATGAATGTCAGGGAGGCCTCAAATTTGCATATAAGTAACACCCAAATCCTTAGCCAAATGCACGTAGAGCAGAAACTGCCAGAAGCTTAGCAAGAAGCAAGAACTAGAAAACAAAAAACTGAGCAGAAATTTCAGCTGTTATTCTAATTAGAAAACTAGAGGCTCAATGCATGAACATTCATGCACTGGAAGAGTGGTCTCTCCACCCCGCCTGCCTCTCTCAAAGTCTGGGAGCCCTTAGGGATGGGAGTGACCCAATGATCAGGGAAAGGTGACGCCCTCATCACATCTCTGCTGCTGCCACTGCCGCTACCGGCAGCACAAGCCTCGGCCGGCCCTCATCAAAGCTCTGTTTGCATCAAATTTGCACTTGTTCCATTAGCCAAAGCATATCAGATGAACAAGCCCAGAATTAATGTGGAGGGGACTACATGGACACTAGGAGACATGATTCATTGAGGATAACAACTTACCACAATTAATATGACCTTGGTTAAATCATTTTTCTCATCTGTAAACTAGAGGTTATAATATTCATCCCCAGAATTGTTGTGTGGGTTAAAGAAATGATATCTACAGACTTTATAACTATCAAAGTTTCATAAACTCAACTATGGCTTGATACTTAGATATGCTTATATTACATTTTATATTAAAATCAGCTAATTGACAGTGTTCATACACCATAATATTGTATCCTAAAAGATCTGGCTTTACAAAACATCATTTAAAAAAGCTCTGTCTCGCTAAAACCGGTTTGGCTCAAGGGATAGAGTGTCAGCTTGCAGACTGAAGGGTCCTAGGTTCGATTCTGGTCAAGGGCATGTACCTTGGTTGTGGGCACATCCCCAGTAGGATGTGTGCAGGAGGCAGCTGATCGATGTTTCTAACGTTCTATCCCTCTCCCTTCCTCTCTGTAAAAAATCAATAAAATATTTTTTTTAAAAAAAAAAAAAGCTCTGACTCTTTACAAGTTCTAAAAATGAGTTGGTCAAGTTGTATCTAGAGTGCCCTCAAGTTACAGAAAGCTATACTCTGCAAAATTGTAATCCATTGGCAAATCATCAAAATTCATTTGAAAACACTGGAAAATTCTGCTTTTGAACAGTTGTTAAAATATAAACAGTTGAAACTCTAAAGGAAAGATAGTAATGTTTATTCTGGAACTGTAGTCAGTTATTTGGCAAAGTACTGGCAAAAATAAATCTTATAAAAACTAGATTTCTTGTTTTTGAGAAAATAGAATAAACTAATGTCTCTCTCATTTTCTCTCTCTCTTTTTTAGCAGCTAAATGGCTTATATTTATGATTTCCAAGAAATGGTTTGTTGGTTCACTTTTTAAAAAATATATGTCTTTATTGATTTTTAGGGAGAGGAAGAGAGAGAGAAACATTGATTCACTGCCTCCCACAAGCACCCCAACTAAGATGGAACCCACAACCTGGCCATGTGCTCTGACCAGGAATCAAACCAGCAACCTAACTGGCCATCTTTGGGTGCATAGGACAATGCCCAACCAACCGAGCTACACCAAGCAGGGTACTCTGTTTATTTGTTTTAAACATTTTAGTGCCTATATTGGTTTAAAATACATACAGGAATGGTGCTGAAACAACAGAATATAGACATGCAAAAGAATGAAGTTGGACCTGTACCTTATATCATATACCAAAGTTAACCCCAAATTATCAAATACCTAAGTATAACAGCTAAAACTAGAAAACTCTTACAAGAAACCATAGGGATAAATCTTTGTGACCTTAGATTAGTATATTAGATATGGCACCAAAAGCCAAAGCAGTATAACTTGTACTTAATAAAAATTGAAAACTTTTGTGCTTCAAAAGACACTAATAAGAAAGTAAAAAACAAACCCACAGGATGGGGCGGGGGGGGGGGGGGGAATATTTAGAAAGTATGTATCTGATAAGATACTTTTATTTAGAATACATGAAAACTCTTACAGTTAAAAGACAAAATAAAAGGACAGCCCAGCCCGGCCCGTGTGGCTCATGTTGAGCATCGACCCATGAACCAGGAGGCCATGGTTTAATTCCTGGTCAGGGCACAGGCCCAGTTTATGGGCTTGGTCCCCAGTAAGGGGTGTGCGGGAGGGAGCCAGTCATTGGTTCTCTCTCATCATTGATGTTTCTTTCCCTTTCTCTCTCTTTCTGAAATCAATAAAAATATATTAAAAGCCATCTATACAAATAAAAGGGTAATATGCTATTTAGACCGGATGTCTTCCAGGCATCATTCCTGACAAAACCAGGCCTGGGCAAAGCCGCCCACGGTCCCAGGCACCTGCAGCTACGGGCGGCCTATGAAGATGCCTGCGGCTGAGGCTGGCCCAGGTGAAGCCACCCCTGGTCCCAGGCACCTGAGGCCGGCCAGGCAAAGCACCCACGGTCCCGGGTGCAGAGTCCAAGGCAGAGGTGGTTAGAAGTGATTAAGTCAGCAAGGGAGCAGTTAGGAGCAATCAGGCCAGCAGGCAGAGGGGTTAGAAGAATCAGGCAGGCAGGCGAGCAGTTAGGAGCCAGCGCACCACGCCTCTAGTAAGTAAATAAATAAACAAACAAACAACCTAATTTTAAAATGGGCAAAGGACCTGATTAAATGGGGTGTTTTTTTAAGACGATATTGGAATGATCTCAATTCTTTCAAATACATGTGCCTAAAACCAGATTCAGCAATGAGAACTCAATGGAAAAAGTCAGAGCTCTGATCCTTTTTGACACCAACTCCCCCATCAAATTCTGAGCCAGCAGGGCTCAGTGAGCACACTTGTTTGTCCAAGAGTCCCACAGAAGGTCTTTAAGTAAGGGTCCTTAAAATTACCTTAGTAGAACATTCAGCGGTTGGAGGAAGAAACTACTACTCTAATTTGTGGAGCAATGAAGTTAAATGTACTACTTGCTTAAAGCAAAGGAGAATACTTACAAAATACAATCTCTCTGAACAAAGGAGAACTGACATATAGGATTCTGAGAAGCGTGGATTTCAGAGATTGGCATATTTTCAAAACGGAGTGTTTACAGATTGGCTCACTTTTAGCTGTGCTGAATAGAGAGATTCGCAGAGGTGATGGTGACTAGAATGAGGCTCTGGTGATTGGCTGCCTATCACTGATTGACTACTCTGAGGCATGGCTATTAGAGCAAAGAATTTGCCATTTTACAGGGACAGGTCTAAACTGATTCAATGATTACTTGCTTACCTCTTGGAACAAGAGCCAGAACAGGCAGTCTTTCCCTTTAACTGGGAGAATAGGAATGTTTTATTCTCAATTTCTGCCATTTTTGACAGCTGCATAATAAATTAGTTTAAAATCTTTACTCGCGAGGCAGTCAGGCATCTGAAAGTTTAGGCCCCGGGTGACCTGATGAGGCCATTTGCAGGCTTGTGAAAAATGGATTCGAGAGGAGAAAAGTCCAGGAGGTGGGTGCAAGGCTGTTGAAGATGCTAGATTTTAAGATGTCCTGAGGCATGGCCTTATTAAGAAGAAAAGGACACAGACTTTATAGCACATCAGTATCTTCCTATTCGTAAGTTATATTTGATGTTTCTTAATGCAGGTGTGCCCTTTGCTGCTGTCAGCAGCCGGATTCCTGTTCTTGTGTCCCTCCCCTGCACACCGCCTTTCTACCTTTTCCTCTCTCCGTCTCTCCGGTTGAAAAACTAACAACTGTGCCCAGGCAGAATTGCTGGTGAATGTCAGTAGTGTACTAGTTAATGTCAGAAATAACAAAATCAACTGAGAGAGAAAATGTCTTGATTTCTGACCATTCTCTTGGTTTTCTTAGATCATTAAGTTAAAAGCTGAAGCGCGGCTGGACCTGCTAAAGCAGATCGGAATTTCTGTGGACACGTGGCTGAAGAGTGCAATGAACCAAGTGATGGAGGAGCTGGAAAACGAGCGATGGGCCCGCCTGCCTGCAGTGACCAACAACGGCACTTTACACTCGGTATGGTTTCTCTTCTTGGACGTGATAGGCTCTCACTGAAGGAGGATATCCTTTGACTATGTAGCCAAACCTGATAATGGCCAAAATTTTAAAGAAAAAAAATAGTGGTTTTGCTAGTGGTTTGGTTTTTGTTTGTTGTTTTTCTTTAACTTATCACTGATGGAGTTAAACTTTAGTGGAAGGAAGAAAGGTGGTGGAGGGGAGTAGTGCTCTTACAAAATGTTCCGTGAAGAATGTATTCTCCGTAGTTGGTTTGTCAGTGTCGCTTTGCCATGGTCATTGTCCAATTCATGAAACAGCAGCAAAGTAAAAATTTGGATCTAGGGTTTCTGAAGTTCTCAGAAGTCTTTTCTAGTGTAAATGAAAGTAGTCATCCAGAGAGTTGGAAACGATCTTAAAGAAGGGGTGGGAGCACTCTGAATCTGTGGCTTTGACTGTTCAGTTCACAAGGGCTTTCACCCTCTGGTCACAGAGCCTTTCACATGGGGACGGTATCATACAAACAAGGCCAGAACTCAGGCTTAAACTTTCAAGTCCAGGGCTCGCTCCACTCCATGTCATCCAGTTAAAGTTAAACCTTAGTTTTTCACTTTGGAGATCTGAATCCCAGAAGAGTTCACTGATTTGCCTGATATTATATAGGTAGGCATAATGATACCTGGCTGGCCCAACTAAAGTAATCCCTATTGATATCTCCTCATCCATTATTCTCTCTCTGTTTATTTCCTTGTGGCATTATTACAATCTACTAAAGGCCCGGTGCATGAAATTCATGCACTTGGAGGTTGGGGGGGGGGGGGTCCCCTCAGCCCAGACTTTGCCTTCTTGCAGTCCAGGAGCCTTCAGAGGATATCCGACTGACCCCCACCTGGCCAGCTGTGAACCCAGCTTCTGGCTGAGTGACACTCCGCATATCAGAGCCCACTGATCACCAAAGAGCAGTTCCTGCATTGGGTGTCTGCTCCCTGGTGGTCAGTGCACATCATAGCAACTGGTCATTCTGCCATCGGGCCAAAACCTGCTCTCCAACATCCCCCACAGGGTCCCAGATTGCGAGAGGGCGTAGGCCAGACCATGGGATCCCACCAGTGCATAATATGGGCTGGGGAGGGACACAGGAGGTTGGCCAGCCAAAGAGAGACCACAGGAGGGCTCCCGGACATGTCTGGCCTGTCTAGCTCAGTCCCAATCGGCTGGACACCAGCAACAAGCTAACCTACCAGTCAGAGCATCTGCCTCCTGGTGGTTAGTGTACATCATAGCAACTGGTCAGTGGTCAACTCCCAGTGGTCAGTGCACATCATAGTAAGTAGTTGAGCAGTCTTAGTTTATCATAGCATATTATACTTTGACTAGAGGCCCAGTGCACGAAATTCGTGCACGGGATGGGCGGAGGATGTCCCTTAGCTCAGCCTGCACAACTCTAACCTGGGACTCCTCAAGGGACTACTGGCTCCAAACTGCTCACCTGCCTGCCTCCCTGATTGCCCCTAACCGCTTCTGCCTGCCAGCCTGATCACCCGCTAACCACTACCCTGCCAGCCTAATTGATATCTAACTGCTCCCCTGCCAGCCTGTTTGCCCCAAACTTCCTTCTCTGTTGGCCTGGTCACCCCTAACTGCCCTCCCCTGCAGGTTTGATTGCCCCCAACTACCCTCCCTTGCAGGGCCTGGAACCTCCCAACGGCCCTCCCCTGCTGGCCATCTTGTGGTGGCCACCTTGTGTCCACTTGGGGGCAGGATCTTTGGCTACAAGGGGGCAGCCCTCTTGTGTGTTAGAGTGATGGTCAATCTACAAATTACTCTTTTATTAGATAGGATAGAGGCCTGGTGCATGGGTGGGGGCCAGCTGGTTTGCCCTGAAGAGTGTCCCAGATCAGTGTGGGGCTTCCCTTGGGGTGAAGGGTGGCCTGGGCAAGGGGCCTGTGGAGGTTTGCAGGCCAGCCACAGACCCCAGCGACCCAAGTAGAGGCCCTGGGATCTGGGATTAACTTATGTCCTACAATTGAAACTTCGTAGCCTGGGGTGGAGCCAAGCCTTCTGCTTGCTCTGTAGCAGCAGCCATTTCTGTCTGGAACTTTGTAGCCTAGAGTGGAGGCCTAGGCCAGCAACGACAGGTGGAAAGCTTGGCTTCCTCTGTTGCCAGGGAAACCCAAGCCTCTGTTCTCTCCAGCTCAGTGGCTGCCGCCCTTTCTGTATCTTTTATAATTGAAACTTTGTAACATTGAGTGGAGGCCTAGGCTGGCAATGGCAGGCAGAAAGCTTGGCTTCCTCTGTTGCCGGGGAAACCCAAGCCTTCCTCCTGCTCTCAGTGGCAGCAGCTATCTTGGTTGGGAGTTATTTGCATAATCTGCTCCTGATTGGCTGGTGGGCATGACAGTGGGCATGGCTGTGTATGTGGCTTGTGCTTATAGCGAAGGTATGGTCAAATTTGCATATTACTCTTTTATTAGATAGGATTGGTTGAACAGCTGACTGGATTTTATTGTCTGTTTTTCTCTCTAGAATGTATTCTCCGTGCCTGCCTGATTCATGCTTTGCACAGCAAAGTGCCTGGCATATAGTAACTATTCAATAAACATCTTTTGAAGGAAGAAATGGATGGATGGAAGGAAGGAAGGAAGGAAGGAAGGAAGGAAGGAAGGAAGGAAGGAAGGAAGGAAGGAATAGTGGCAACCTAAAAAATAAAATTCTAATCTTCCAACTTCCCACTATAGCCATAGCGGCCCTTTAGTGCTTGTGCCCTTCAGATTTAAAAAGGCATCCTTGCTTGAGAAATTGGCCAAAATTTAAGAACACTCCTAGAAGTTTTCTCAATTTTTTTACATACCATTCTGCTTGCACATTTAAAAAGAATTGTGTGTACATGTGCATTTTAAGGAAAAATAATCTATTGAAGGTTTATTTTTATTTCACTGTTATTGGTAACCCAGCTGGGGAAAATAAGCACACATTGTCTACTTGACTTTGGGATTAGAAGAGCTTGCATCTTTCAAACTCCCATCTACTTCAGGTTATTCTCTTATACAGGAGCTGTGATGACAGCAAATTCCAGGCACAGATTTGCTTTTGGCTTCATCAACAGCACTGCTGGCAGCCAATCAAGCCCATGCTTTTCCTTGGACTAGCACCTTTTCTAAGTACATCAATTGGGCTGGCACTTACCACCTAACTGTGTGCTTGCTTCCTGAGCAAATCAGAAATGAACAAGACCTTGTCTCTCTCCTCAAAGAGCAGACGGGCTTTTATAGATCTAGTGTGTGACTGGGCTACCTTACGGCAAACTCAAAATTGCTTACTCCTCAGGGAAGGTGGAGGTGGGGGTGAGGGGAGGAGAACAGTCAAAGAACTTGTATGCATATATGCATAACCCATGGACACAGACAATAGGGTGGTGAAGGCCCAGAGGGGCGTTGGGGGTGGGCTAGAAGGGGTCAGTGGAGGTGAAAAGAGGGGTCTATGTAATGCTTTCAACAATAAAGATTTCTTTCTTTTTTTTAATATATCTTATTGATTTTTTTACAGAGCAGAAGGGAGAGGGATAGAAAGTCAGAAACATCGATGAGAGAGAGACATTGATCAGCTGCCTCTTGCACGCCCCCTACTGGGGATGTGCCCACAGCCAAGGTACATGCCCTTGCCGGAATCGAACCTTGGACTCTTCAGTCCGCAGGCTGACGCTCTATCCACTGAGCCAAACCGGTCTCGGCAAAGATTTCTTTTAATTGCTTACTCCTAACTCATCTGCACACCTTGGAAAAAGTCACTTCTCTCTGGGTTTCAGAAAGAAAGTTAAGTTAAATAATTCTAAGATCTCCTCTCTAACTCCAGAATCTCGTGATTTTTAGAGTCGTCAGTGAAGCTCAATACCAACTGGAAAAACAGGAAAGACGTTTGCTGAGAAGGAGATGTCGTTTGAGAGAGCCCTCGAAGAACTTTAAAATGAGATTTTAAAAAAGGCTTCTGAGTGTGAAGGAAGAAAACAAAGATGTGCCTAGTACAGTGTTTGGCAGTGAGTAGTACAGTCAGGCAGTTAGTGTTGATTAAATTGGGTCTTTTTGAGAATGTCCAAAGACATCACCTCATCTAGAGACATACCATATCTCCTGTGAAAGGAGCATATTGTAATCCCTTTTCACTCTTCCTTTCCTCTAGTCAGTCTGAAGGAGCTTGTGCCTTCACACTTTCAGCTGAAGGATATATTTTGTGGAGACTCTACTAACAATACAAATAAGGGAGAGATAGCCAAGACCGGTTTGGCTCAGTGGATAGAGCGTCGGACTGCGGACTGAAGGGTCCCGGGTTCGATTCTGGTCAAGGGCATGTACCTTGGCTGCGGGCACATCCCCAGTAGGGGGCATGCAGGAGGCAGCTGATCGATGTTTCTCTCTCATCGATGTTTCTGACTTTCTATCCCTCTCCCTTCTGCTCTGTAAAAAATCAATAAAATATATTTTAAAAAATAATAAGGGAGAGATATAGTCACAAAATAGCTTAATGAAACCTCAATATTTATTTAACCTGTTTTTAAATGACAGCACTGAAATTATTCACAGGGAGTTATCTCTTCACACTGACAGCTAGTTGGCTGGAAGCATAAATCTCAAATGCACAGTCTGGGGACTAAATTGTTTCTTCCATTATAGATGCCAACAGAAACATTAGTCATCAAGTTTAGAATTCCCTTCCATCTGGAAAACATGGTAAATACTGCTGTTAGATAGCAGCAGTGTAAAGTGCCTTATCGATGTTAAAGTGGTTACGTGCCTATTTACCTTATAAAATAAGGAAGGAACTATACTTAGTTGGGTATTAACTCTTTGCCTTCTGTGTTATCCTGTAGTACAGAATATAGGACTGGGGAGTGAGGGGGGAAAGACAAAGATTCACAGAATATAGATTCACCGTTTTTTTAAAAGGCGAGAAGTCTACTGTTATATTCATTGATGGTTAACCAGAGCCTACACACAGCTTCATATGATTGGATTGCTGCCAGTGACCCAGTCAGCCTTCACTCACCCCTCTCTTCTCTTATTTGTATGCCTTCTCTTACTCATAAACCCAGTTCACAGCCTAATCTTTAAATTATATTAATTTTAGAATAGAGTTAGATAACTAGATTATAATTAGAAAATATGATAGTGAAAAAATTACCTAAAGCTCATCTTTATAACACTACTGTTAGAAATTTGATGTAATCTCTACTATTCTTTTTTTTAATAATTTAATCTTTATTGTTCAGTTTATTAATTACATTGTTCCCCCTTTTTCCCCCCTATAGTTCCCCACCACCCAGTACCCATCCCACCCTCCGCCCTCACCCCCCCTCCACTGTCCTCTCCCATAGGTGCATGATTTTTGTCCAGTCTCTTGCTGCACCTCCCACACCCCTTTTCTCCCCAAGAATTGTCAGTCCATTCCCTCTCTATGCCCATGATTCTGTTATATTCACCAGTTTATCCTGTTCATCAGATTTTTAATTCACTTGATTTTTATATTCATTTGTTGATAGATGTGTATTTGTTGTTCATAATTTTCATCTTTACCTTTTTCTTCTTCCTCTTCTTAAAGAATATCTTTCAGCATTTCATATAATGTTGGCTTGGTGGTGATGAACTCCTTTAGCTTTTTCTTATCTGCGAAGCACTTCATCTGACCTTCAATTCTGAATGATATCTTTGCTGGATAGAGTAATCTTGGTTGTAGATTCTTGCTGTTCATCACTTTGAATATTTCTTGCCACTCCCGTCTGGCCTGCATCGTTTCTGTTGAGAAATCCGCTGACAGTCGTATGGGTGCTCCCTTATAGGTAACCAACTGTTTCTCTCTTGCTGCTTTTAATATTCTCTCTTTGTCTTTTGCTCTTGGCATTTTAATTGTGATGTGCATTTTAATTGGTGTGGTCCTCTTAAGGTTCCTATATTTTGGGGTTCGGTTTGCTTCTTGGACTTTTAAGTCAATTTCTTTCACCAGGTGTGGGAAGTTTTCGGTCACTATTTCTTCAAATAGGTTTTCATTGTACCCCTCTCTCTTTTCTGGTACCCCTATAATGTGGATGTTGATATGCTTGAGGTTGTCCCAGAGGCCCCTTACACTATCTTCAATTTTTTGGATTCTTTTGGTTTCTTGCTTTTCCAGCTGAGTGGATTTTACCTCTTTGTATTTCAAATCTTTAACTTGGTTCTTGCGGTCCTCTAGAGTTCTTTTAGGTCTTTGTATAATATTTTTTATTTCAGTCAGTGTATGCTTAATTTCTGGTTGGTCCTTTTTCAATATCCTTGAGGGTCTCGTTCATATCCTGGTAGGTCTTATTCATTTCCTCGTAGGTCTTGTTCATTTCCTTGTAGGTCTTATTCATTTCCTTGTAGGTCTCGGCCTTTTCTAGGAGCCTCTTGAAAAACCTTATAACCATGGTTTTGAACTCTATGTCCAGTTGTTTTTTTTCCTCCATTTCTTTCACATCTGATTTCTTTCCATGTCTCTGCATGGTGGCTGCTTTCCTGAGTTGGTCGATTAGCTTTGTGTGGTAGATGTCCTCTAAGGGACAGTGGCTCAGCCTCCCCAGTTACCTGAGGTGGATATGGGTTGCACAGTCTTGTTGAAGTTAAGCCTAGATTATTGTTGTTAGCACTAGGAGGGTTTGACCTCCAGGCCAATTTGCTATGAGGGTCAGCCGTGCTCAGGTTGGATGGGCGGAGTCTCCAGGCCAAGCAGACAGCGTCAGCTCCGCCCTATACGGCCCCTGGGACTCTGTGCCAGGTGGCAATGGCTGCCAGCACCTCTGAGAGAGAGCTGCTGCTGAGCTCCACCTGCTGCCGGACAATTCAGCCTCTCCCCAGATGAGTCTGCACACCCAACGTCTCACCCAGTGTCATAAAACAATGCAGTCTGGTGGTTTCCCAAACGAGAGAGTAAGTCACGAGTCCTCTCTGCGTGGTCACGCAGCTGTTCTGTTCCCAAGTTCACGTGCACTCTGCACAAGCTTGCCCTCTCCACAAGCTTGCAGACCCTTGCAGCGCCCGAGTTTCGGCGTGCCTCCCCACTGTCCAGTTTTTACCCCGTATGATTGTGGGTTCCCTGGACTTCGCCCGGAGCTGGGGAATCAGTGCAGTGGGACGTCTTTGTCTCCCCCGTTCGAGAAAACTGGCTGGGTTTTCAGCCGCCTGCCCTATCCGCTGGCGCGCATGGCTCCAAACCTCTCTGCGTGTATCTTCAATGCTGTCCTCTGCCACTCCTCTGAGTCACAGTGTCCTATCTTCACTATTATTTGTGGAATTTTCACTCAGCCAGCTTTCCGGTGATTCTGGATGATGTTTGTTCTTTCATTAAGTTGTAGTTTTGAAATTGCTGTGTATGGCAGCAAGATAGGTGTTTACCTATGCCGCCATCTTGGTTCCTCCTACCTCTACTATTCTTTTTTAAAGCATATTTATCATAATAAGGTTAATTTTGCTTATTTTTCCATCTAACATTCCAGATTGCTGAATGGTCTTCATAACCATCCTTTTTATATCTGTATAGTATTCCATCAGGAAAGCATGCTGTAATTCATTTAACTGTTCCATGTAGGTTCAATATTTAGATTGCCTCAAGGTAGTCTAAATAATTCCACAAAAAAAAAACCACGTGTATACATAATTTCTTTTTTTCATGCTGGGCTTATTTTTTCTGTAATATAAATTCTTAGAAGTAGATTTATTGGGTCAGATGTTTATAGTTCTTTGTTTCAGTTTGAGCTTGGGTGTTTTTTGTTGTTGTTTTTAAATATATTTTATTGATATTTTACAGAGCAGAAGGGAGAGGGATAGAAAGTCAGAAACATCGATGAGAGAGAGACATCGATCAGCTGCCTCTTGCACGCCCCCTACTGGGGTTGTGCCCACAGCCAAGGTACATGCCCTTGCCGGAATCGAACCCTGGACCCTTCAGTCTGCAGTCCGACGCTCTATCCACTGAGCCAAGCCGGTCTTGGCGAGCTTGGGTGTTTTGTTGTTGTTCTTTTTCTTTAGATTCTCAAACTATAGCTAACACTGCTTACATGAATGTCTTGTCTTCAGCCTCTTCTCCCAGCTGCTGTACAACGGCATCCTGACATCTATGTTGTTGTGCAGCCTCTAAGAATATAGGCATTTTGCACAGTTGCATAGACATAAATTCTGACTCTGCTCACTCTGTAGACTATGCTGAATAATGTTTCTGAAAGGCAAAGATATTAAATATGTTCACCCTTCAGGATGATAGTTTGGTTCTCATCTGCCTCAACAATGCCTGATAGTCCTTGCAGTCCAATGGGCTTTGTTTTTGAAATATGAAAATCTGTTGACTTGAGCTAATCCCAAAGAAAATAAATGATGGATTTTGTAACATGATAAGTGCAGACTATAGGAAATTGTAAAATATACCTGAAAAAATCTTCTTTCACTTTTGTTTACATTATTTCCAGATGGGCAGTGGTTTTTTTATTGGACTGAATTAAACTCCATACTTAAACATCTCACATTTCTTAGTGAAACTGACATTTCAAATTCCAAGTTCGATCAGTTTTGTTTAATTCAGTAAAAATGTATTGAGCCTGCAATGCTTATGAAACCCTTTGCTAGCTGCTGGGAATTCACAAGCTCAGTGTGTCTGTTAAGATGATATCCACATATTTAGAGAACCAGTCTCGTGACAGTTAAGACTGAGCGGTGAACATTGAAAAGATGTAGACTTTCTCTTCTAAGAGAAGTGTCTCCATCTGTATTGTGTCCTTTGGTTTTCTGCCTCCCTGTAAGTGCCTGGCACAGATCCTTATATGTAGTACCTGTTCAAAATATTCATCTGAACCTGAAGATAAGCAGTTTACTCCATCCAAGTGTACCAACGGAGCTTAAAATACTGCTAGAAGTAGGGAGCTTACTGTATATCATTAAAGTATCTGTTCCGTAACAGGTACTATATCAGGCCCATTCCTGCATTATTTCAATTAATGATCACAACAATTCCGAATGTGTTTGCCAACGAGGAGGTAGACTTAGAAGAGTTAAACATCTCACCCAGGGGCACACAGCTAGTAAGTAGAGAGAGCAGGAATTTGAACCCAGATGTGTCTGCCTCTAAAGCCCTGCTCTTTTTCATGCTTTCTGACACTGTGGCTAACCCTTTATCCCTCCACCTGTTGGCATGAGTCATTTTAATTGCATACATTCCTGTTTTTCTTTTTTTTAAAGCATTTGTTGAATCATCATTGAACATCCTATTTTCAATATAGCTAGTGGTCTTCTAGCGTTTTCAAATACTAAGTGGCCAGTTGTCATTAAAATTTCCAAGCTTTACTGATATTTTTAATAACTTTGCTGAGATATAATTGACAAAATAGACTGTACATATCTAAAGACATATGAATGCACCCAGTGAGAACTTTGTTTCCTCACATTCCTTCCAGTACCTCAGTCAGCCACTGATCTCTTTCCTGCCACTATAAATTAGTTTGAATTTCCTAGAATTTTATATGAACAGAATCATACAATATGTACATTTTTTGGGGCGGGGGGAGTGTCTGACTTCTTTACTCAGCATGATAATTTTGAGGATCATCCCATGATGATGCATGTACAGTAGTTCCATCTTTTCATTGCTGGGTAGTGTTCCATTGTATGAATATACCAGTTTGTTTATCCATTCACCTGATGATGATGGACATTATGGGTATTACAAGAAAAACTGCATTGAACATATGTTTTGAGTGGGTTATATTATCGGTGGAAGTGGAATTCTTGAAGAAAAGAATTTCCTGAAGCCCCTACGGGGTTTTGTGGAAAGCTTTATCAATTATGTAAAATTAAGGGGGTTCCCTCCAAGGTCCCATCTCTGTCTGTCTCCTCATGGAAGAAGTCCAATCTTGTTTTCAGCAGGGCCAGAATTAAGTGTACTGCCCACAGTTTCTGCTCTATATCAAAGTCCAGCATCTGGCTAGCTTAGTTTGTGTCCCCAGCTGTAGTCCATTGCATGTGGGGTCTGCATGCCATTGGCCGTGTGGCTGCTTAAGGTCACATGGCAATGGAGAGAGAAGAGGCAAGTGCATGGGCCAGTGCAGGTCACAGAGAAAGAGAGGGCAAGAATGATTGAGAGGTGAATAAGAGAGAGGGAACACTTTGAGGATTTTAACTTTCCAAAATGTCATGCATATCTGACCCATTGTTCCCCAGGCTAGACTGACAGGCAAGCATCTTCCCTGCATCACACCAATTTCACTGTGCATGTACCCGTCTCCCGCTTTGTTGAGCCCTTTCCTCAGGGATCTACAGGGTGTGGACAGTGGTTCCTGGGAGCATGAAGCTGTAGCTTCCTGGGAAAGCTGCCCAGGTGGCCATGCTTATGTCTGGCCTCCCCTTTACTCTTGTCCTATTATTAACTAGCTAATTATGACGATAACATTATAGTGGGTATATATTTAACATTTTAAGAAACTGCCAAACTATTTTCCAGAGTGGTTGTACCATTTTACTTTCCCATCAATAGGATACTGGTGTTTCCAGTGGTTCCACAACCTTGCCAGCACTTGGTATGGTCAGTTTTTTAATTTTAGACATTCTGATAGGTATTCAGTAGTATGTCATTGTAATTTTAAATTGCATTTCATTAATAATGTTGAATACCTTTTCATATGAAGAACTGTTATCTCCATTATAGAGATTAAGTTGAGATTTTAATAATTTTCCCAAAGTCACACAAGTAAATGGCGTAGTCAGCATTCAAACCCATGTGTGTTGAACCTAGAGGACCCACTGCTTTCTCGTTCATTATAGGACCTTCAAGTCCTTTCAGAGTTTGTTTATTTTGCCAGGTACAAGAAGATGGCTACGGAAACCAACTCACAAAAGCCCTATCTGCCCTTGTAATAAGAGCAAGCATTTTACAACTTCAAAAAAAGGGGAAATATTAGTACAGCTAGAAAGAATAGTGATTGAAGTTCTGTCAGGTGACAGGAAGGGGAAAGGCTAAGAGAGCAGTTGTTATGAAACAGAGCAATGCAAAAAGCAAGTGGCAGTGACCCCTACTGCTGTCGCTACAACCTTTCGTTCCCTTTCATGAGAATCTGAATATGAAGGGAAAGGACGGAATGTTTAGTATCAAACAGCATTGCCAAGATAAAATGTTTTGGATTGATTCCCAGTGCCAAAGCACAGTACATATTAACATTCCTTATATATTTTTGGAGAATTGTTCTACCCACATTGACTTTAATTTTAGTTTTTAAAGATGTATGGGTGTTTGTTTGTTTGTTTGTTTTGATTTGTAATGACAACAGTTTTTTAAATGTCTATAACCTTTACTAGAATATGAAAGCAATTTCTAGCATATGACCCTCCTCTTTTATGACACAATGCCTTGTTGGGAAATAGTGGAATCAAGCCTGAGGTGATTTGAAAGGTCAAGATTTGAGCCTACTTTGTCATCGACCTGACTGACCAGGTCAGATGTAAGATGAGGTAGACAATCACCTCACTCGATTGTGAAGATTTTCAATAGTAGTTATAAATGAGAATATACAGGAATTTTGAAAAGGAACCAATAAATGTGATGGAAAATATGCATGATTTAATCTTTGAAACCCACAATACAAAAAAAAAATTCTGTAGAATTTTGTTAGAGAAATGCAGTTAAGAGGAGAGTCCGTTAATGATAATTACTTAAGAGAAGTCATTTTAATTTATTAAAAAGTAGAGCTTAACAATAAAGGCAGCCTCTACTTTTTGACTCATTAAATCCAGGAAATCTCTGACCTTCTCCAGTGACCTCTTCCATATTCATACTTCCCTGTGCATTTCGCATTTAGTTGCAGTAGTTTTCCACTTAGATTGTGAGCTCCTGCAAAGCATGGATGGTGCCCCCTGTTTCATATTTAAGAGCCTAGCATAGTGTTCAACATATAGTCGGTATTTGATATTTTAATTAATTGTTCTACTGTGAGGCCCAGTTCTGACTGTTCATTCCTTATATCCTTAATGTGCAAACATTGGTGCCTTTGAATATTTAAACAGGGGAAAATGTAGCCAAATAAGTACTTATACGTAGCTGCAAACAAACCTTTAAGCCTGGTTTTGATTCATCTTTATTGGATTTTTAGTTTAAAAAGTAAAACATGCTGGTTCTAATAGTTCAAATAGTACAGGAGTATATAAAAAAAAACAGTCACTTTTGTTCTTCAGTCATTACTCTTTTTACTCTACCTTCCCCTCTCAGATAGTTATGATTATATAAATAGTATTTGTACTTTAATATCATGGACAACACTTCAGGTAAATACATTTTTTATATTTTGTACCATTTTAATTAATATGTGCCTTTTAGCTGTGGTGACTAATACACTTGTAAACTTTGTTAAAAATTGTTTTCCTCATGCTGTATTTCAAAAGGAAAATACCCCTTTGTGGTAAAATATACATAACATAAAATGGACCATTTTGAACATTGTTAAGTGCACAGTTTAGTTGCATTAAGTACAGTCATGTTGTTGTGCAGACATAACCATCATCTGTCTCCAGAACTCTTTTCATCTTTCAAAAGTAAAATTCCACCCCTCAAAAATAAACCCAATTTCTAGCAACCAAAATTCTACTTTGTCTCTGTGAATTTGACTATTCTAAGTACTTCATATAAGTAGAATTGTACTGTTTTTATCTTTTTTGTGGCTAGCTTATTTAACTTAATATTAATGTCCTCAAGGTTCACCCATATTGTAACATGTGTCATAATTCCCTTCCTTTTCAAAGCTGAAAAATATTACATTGTATGTCTGTCCATTCATCTTGGATTGCGTCCACCTTATGGCTACTGTAAATAATGCTGCTATTAACATTGCCATACAAATATCTTTTCAAGTCCCTGCTTTCAAATTTTTTGGGGGGGAGGGGTATTTACCTAAAAGTGAAATTGCTGGATTATATGGTAATTGTTACATTTTTTGTGGAACTGCCATACCATTTTTCACAGCAGCTGCACCATTTTACATTCCTAACAGCAGTACACAAATGCTTCAGTTTTCCACTTATTTCCTGTCTTTTGATAATGGCCATCCTAATGGGTGTGAATTGATTCCTTGTTATAACGTGTTATATTTGCATTTCCCCAGTGGTTAGTGAAGTTTAACATCTTTTCACGTGCTTATTGCCCATTCGGATATCTTCTTCGGAGAAATCTTTTTTAGATCTTTTTTATCCATTTTGAATTGGGTTGTTTTTTTTTCACTGTTGAGTTTTAGGTATTCTTTATACACTATTCTGGACATTAATCCCTTATCAGATATATGATTTGCAGATATTTTCTCCCATTTTATAGGTTGCCTTTTTACTCTGTCCTTTGATGTTTGAAGTTTTTTATTTGATCAAGTCCAATCTTACCTTTTTTTCTTTTATTACTTGTGCTTTTGGTGTCATATCCAAGCATTCATTGCCAAATCCTGTGTCATGAAGCTTTTCCTCTGTGTTTTCTTCTAGGAATTTATAGTTTAACTCTTACATTTAGGTTTTTGATCAATTTGAGTTAATTTTTATAAGATAAGGGTCTGCTTCACTCTTTTACATGTAGATGTCTCATTTTCCCAGTACCATTTGTTGAAAAGATTGTCCTTTCCCCATTGAATAGAGTTGGGACCCTTGTAGAAAATCATTAAATTATAGCCGAAACCGGTTTGGCTCAGTGGATAGAGCGTCAGACTACAGACTGAAAGGTCCCGGGTTCAATTCTGGTCAAGGGCATGTACCTTGGCTGTGGGCACATCCCCAGTAGGGGGTGTGCAAGAGGCAGCTGATCGATGTTTCTCTCTCATCGTTGTTTCTGACTTTCTATCCCTCTCCCTTCCGCTCTGTAAAAAAATCAATAAAATATATTTTTTTTAAAAATCATTAAGTTATATATGGGAAGGTTTATTTTGGGGCTTTCTATTCCCTAACTCATTTTTAATTGGTATTATCGATCTATAATATAGACACATCACAGTTTATCCAGACACTCCTCTATTGATGACCATATAGATTGTGTTCAGGCTTTTTCCACTACATGCAATGTTGCAGTAAACATCCTAGATTATATAGTTCCACATCCTGATGCTTTTATTTCTAATGGATTTACAGAAGTGAAATTGCTAGATCAAGTGGTATGTTTAATTTTTATTTCAGTAGGTAGGTTATTTTTCTTAAGAAATATGTCTAATTACATTTTTATAAGCCATAGATAAAAGCCTGTTTCTCTACATCCTTGGTAGCATTTAGAAATCTTTTTTATGTTCCCCAAAATGATCAGTTTAAAATGGTAAGAGGTCTTTATTAGTTGGGGTTTAACAGTGAAAAATAAAAGTATGCTGATAAAAATTTGAAAGACATTTACTCTTGGTTTTAAAAAACTTGTGTCCTTTCATAACATGAAAATGCGAGTGACAATAGATACTTTTATTTTTATTCTAGAGTGGGGTCCCTCGGCCTGGCCTGTGGGATCAGGCCAAAACCAGCTCTCCAACATCCCCTAAGGGATCCCAGATTGCAAGAGGGTGCAGGCCAAGCTGAGGGTCCCCACCAGTGCATGATCAGGGCCAAGGAGAGATGCGGGAGGCTGGCCAGCCCAGGAAGGACTGCAGGAAGGCTCTGGGGCATGTCCAGCCCAGCTCATTTAGGCCTGATCAACCAGGCCCCAGCAGCAAGCTAACCTACCAGTCAGAGCATCTGCCCCCTGGTGGTCAGTGCATGTCATAGTGACTGGTCAACTGTCTGCCCCCTGGTGGTCAGTGCACATCATAGCAAGTGGTTGAGCACCCTTAACATATCATTAGCATATTATATTTTGATTGGTTGAACGGACGACCAGACACCTTTTATTACATAGGATGCAGTTGAATAAGTGAATACTTTGAAATAATTAGGTTTTAAGTATTTCTCTTGCTTTCAACCACTTTCTTAAAGTTTTCAAGATAGCCAATGGCTTCTAATTTTTCCTAGCTTAATGCAGATACTGAAAGAGAAGAAGAAGAGTTTGAAGACAACATGGATGTTTTAGATGACAGCAGTTCCAGTCCTTCTGGCACCTTAAGAAATTATCCACTCACCTGCAAAGTTGTTTATTCATACAAGGTTTGTATTTCTCTAACACATTGTTCATATTAAATTGTAACAGCTCTGAAGATACATATAACTGTATCTACCCCGCCTCTCATACTATGTTTAACATAAAATTGGTGTTCAGTTAATATTAGAGGCAACATAACATAATGGTGAAGAGTCCAGGCTCTAATGTCATTGGCCTGGGTTAAAATCCTGTATCAGCCTCTTAAGGAGCCATATGACCACACTAGTCCCTTAGTGTCTGTGAGCCTCAGTTTTCTTATCTATAGATGGGAATAATATTATAAGGCTAGTTGAAATTAAATAACACTTTTATAGCAAAGCAGTTGTCATAGTGCCTGGCATCTGATAAACTTTCAGTACATAGAATTCTTACTGTTGTTTTCATTTGCCTGCTTAACACTAGGCTCTCTATTAAAGTGATCCTCAGATTATATTAAAATAAAAATTTTTTACAAAGCAGGTGGTTCATCTTTACCTTTTCTAATCTTGATATAACCAACTCTTGTTTCCGTATTAAGCAAGGACCTGGGTAAATAGATGCCAGAATATCCAAACTTCGTTTAGTATAATAGTTCTCAATCTCACCCAACCCTGCCCTGCTTGTACATTAAGTTTTTACTCAGTAAACTGGGCTTCAGTTCCCCTCGTTTTCTCTTTGCCTCACTCCACTCATCCAGTCCATCAGTCAGTCCTGTTGAGTCCACTTTCAAAATGTATCCTAAATCCATTCTCTTTTCACCATCTAGGCCTAGGCCATTGCTTTGATTACAGTAAATGGAAAAAAACCACACTCATAATTGGTATTCCTTGTTCATACTTGCCTCCCAATAGTCCATTTTCCATTCTGCAGCCAGAATTATCTCTAACACATAAAGGAGATGATTTTGTACCCCTGCCTGAAATCCTTTTAAGCTTCCCATCACATTTAGAAAAACAAGCTCTTCACTAGGGTCTGCATTGTCCAGATTAGTCTGGCCCCTGCCAGTCTCCCTAGCTTCACTTCAGACCCTTCCCCCTCCTAACCCTCACTCACTATACGTTGGCCACTCTGGCTGCCTTTCCATCTGCAAAGGCTCCAGGCTTCTTCCTGTCTTGATAACTTTGCACTTGCTGTTCCTCTCCCTGGAACTTGTTTAGCTGCCCTCTGCTAATTCATTGAGGCTCAGTTCAAATAGTGCCTGCTCAGTCACTCCTCTCTATCCCATTGCCCTTTGCCCTCTTTTATCTACTGTATAGCACTTGTCATCAACTACACTTAAGCTTATTTGTTTTTACACTTCTTTGACTTCCCACTAAAAGTTCATGGAGGCAGAAACCTGCCTGTGTCTGTATACCTTGTCTATGTGTCTTCAGCATGTAGGACTGTGCCTGACACATAGTAGGTACTCAGTAAATAATTGTGGAATAAATAAATGATGTAAGAGGCATGAACAAATGAACCCTCCTCTGGCTCTCATGCTGATGGAAACTCAGTGCTTAGGGGACAACAGCAGAGGAAGGGTCTGGAGAGAATCTTCAGCAATCATATCCGGGATAGTCTTACTCCCACCAGCCCCACCCCTGGATAAGCCAAAGGTTAGCAGTATTTATTCCTCGATATCAGTGATTTCCAGACTTTTTAGTTTAATATTCTTTCATTGTATGTTTCAATTAGAAATACCTTTTTTCTGAAAGAGTTGGGGTGTGTTTTTTTCTTATGTAAACTGTTTAGATTATCTTTCGAAAATTTGAAATCATCTTCTGAGATACTTGGAGAGTTGTTATAGAGATTATAAAACTAGCTTTGGGAATATTTCCCCATCTCACCGTGTCTCAATATTATATTTACTTTGAAGTTTCAAAATTAAAATTTGAGATCCTTAAGTGGAGAGGGGTCCTACGTGTCTGAGTGATTACAAACATCTCACATTCATACAACATCCCCTCTGTTAGCACATCCCAGGCATGTCCCTATTGTAAACAAATTATAAAATCTATTTTATCAGTTAAGCATATATTGAGTACCCATTTTGTGATAACTTTGGTAGATGCATGAATGAATGTGGCATAATCCATGTCCCCCAAAAATGGATAGTCTAGGAAGAATAAATATTAAATTGAAAAAATAGAATATATCTGAAAACCTAGTAGAGGTAAAACTGCTAATTCTTCTGTGACGGTTGGGAGAAATTTTACAGACAAGGTGGGATTTAAATTAGATCATGAATTCTTAGATCTTTCTAGATACAGTGAGAAGGAAAGGAAAGGAAGGAACCTTCTAAGCAGAGAGAACCATAGATACAGACACAGTGTGATGAGCCTATGGGTGTCTGGGAAATTCAGTGGTATATGAGCATGAAGTGTGGGCAACAGAGCAGCTGGAAGCAAAGATGTTTGCCATCAGACAGCAAAGGGCCTTGTAGACCAGACTGAAGTTTGCCTTTTATCCCTCCTGGGAGGAGCCATTGGATGTCCTGGGCTTTTAAGAAGGAACCCTGATCCTGATATAGATAACTATAGAGGACAGGCTAGAATGGAGATTAAATATAAGCCTAATAGTGATTCCTGTATTCCAGAGTAGCAAAAAGGCCTGATTAATCTTGTGAAAATAAAGAAAAGCTGTTTAAGAACCAGATTCAAAAACCTTAAAAATGCTCCTAGAGAACCAGAAACAGCATGTGGCCTTCGTAGGAGCACCAGCGGTCAAAATGAAGTTCAGTCTCTTTGACCCGAGCAAGAACCGTAAAAGGCATTTCAATGAACCTTCCCGCATTCGAAGGAAGATTATGTCTCCGCTTTCCGGTGAGCTGAGAGAGACGTACAATGTTCGGTCCATGCCCAACTGAAAGGATGATGAGTTCAGGTTGTTCAGGGACATTACAAAGGTTAGCAAATTGGCAAAGTAGTCCAGTTTTACAGGAACAGATATGTCATCTACACTGAATGAGTGCAGTGGGAGAAAGCTAATGGTACATCTGTTCATGTGGGCATTCTCCCCAGCAAGGTGGTTATCACTAGACTAAAGCTGGTCAAAGACCGCAAAAAGATCCTTAAATGTAAAGCTAAATTTCGCCAAGTAGGAAAGGAAAAGGAAAAATACAAGGAAGAAACAATTGAGAAGATGCAGGAATAAAGTAATATTATATACTACCTTCATTAAAAACTTAAAATGAAAAACAAAATGCTCATAGCTTTTGATTCTACTAGCATAAATCCTAAGGAAATGACCCACAATATAGAAATATGTTTTGGATATAAAATGTTCTTTCATCATTTTATAAAGCATCTACTTCATAATAGCTCAAAGTTGGCAATTCAATAAGGGAATAGTTAAATATATTAGCTACTGATATAATGTAACAATATTATAAAAATAATTGAAAATTACAATAGTGAGTTTTTTTGTGTAAGAAGAAATGCTATGTCAAAAGAAGATACCAAATTGTATGTACCTTAACATCTCAATTATGCCTATTTTCAGCTTTTTTACAATGACATACATTTCTTTTGTCTTCAGGGGGAAAAAGCATATTGTTTTAAAAGAAAACAGGAAATGTAGAGAGGGAGTGGGGATAATTGAGGGCATGGCTGCTTCTGGAGTTCTGGCTGTCACTGTATATTAGGACTTTAGGTGGCAGTGTGAGACCATGTCTTTACTAATAACCGTTTACCCACCAATTTGCTGTCTTTAGTTGGGTCCCTGCTTTCAGCAAGTCATTCTAGTAGGAACCCACAAGGGCGACCAGCTAACTGTGATGCCATGGTAGTCAGTGTCAGAGGGATGTGCAGAGCCTTATTAGAGCAGGAGGAAGAAGCAACCAGCTCCTTGTGTGTAGTCTGGGAAAACATGAGCTGGGCCTCAAGTCATGAGTAATAATAGTGGCTGCCATTTATGAAGTACTGTGTGCCTGGCACTGTATTTTTTTCTAATCCCTTCCCAAGCCATTAATTCAACAAATATGATTTGAGCACCTTCCATGTACCTAAAAAACTAGGTTCAAGGATCTAGCATTGATCAACACTGACAAAAATCTTTGCTCTCGTGGAGCTTACATTCTAACAAGAATAAAAAGAAAACTGAGGCTCAGAGAGGTCTTATAGGTCACTTGCCTAAATTATGAAGATAATTGAAAATTACAGACCACTCCTCTAACGAATTGAGCTACCCAGCCAGGGTGACAACAATATATTTAAAGATGTTCTTATTATTGGCTCTTGTACTTGCTGTTGTTATTGTTATTTTTAATTCTCACCCAAGGACATTTTTTAGAGAGCGTGGGGTGGTGGGCAGGGGGGAAGTGCAGAGAGAAGCATGGGTTGGTTGCCTCCCACATGTGCACCAACTTGGGTGGGGATAGAACCTGCAACCCAGGTACACATCTTTGACCAGAAATCCAACCTGTGACCCTTCGGTGCATGGGTTGACACTCTAACCACTTAGCAACACTAGCTGGAGCATGTTGGCACTTTTTAGGTCTTGCTATGGAATTAGGAAAAATATCCTTGTTATATAGGTGCCTTTTGCTGGTATATTCAAGGTATAATGTGGTTTCAGATTAGCAAAGAAATTCCTCTGGAAGAGCTGTCAGGAGCCAGTGAGGCCTGGCTGGAGTGGCTCAGTAGTCCTGTGCACCCAAAGGCCACCGTTCGATTCCAGGTCAGGGCATGTATGGAAGGCAACCGATCGATCTGTGCCCCTCTCTCCCTCTCTGTCTCCCTTCCTCTCTCTAAGCATGTCTTCAGGTGAGGATTAAAAACAAGATGACCCTGTGAGCTTTTTTCCTTATATTTTGAGATCAGAGGTAATTTACTTAACATTCTAGTCCTGGAGTAAATACTTATGTGATTGGTCAGCTATTTTCAATACTATTTTTCCATCTAAAGCAATGTCCAGAATTTGGGTTTGATGAAATGTTTTCATGTACATGAAATAGAAAATTAATCTTAAGGAAGTGACCCATTTTCTTGTCTTGTTTTTGCTTGTGTAATTTGGAGATTTTTCACACTTTGAGCCTATGGTCTCGGGTGATAGTTTTAACTAATCTTGGGACTTGAGGGAAGCTTTTACGATTGTCCACTGGAGAGTCAGAAAAGGCCAGCAGCCCCCTCCCAGTGAACAGGTGACAGACAAGTCTCTTTAGGGAACAAAGCCACACGGTCCCTCTCCGGCCCTTCTGCAGAGCCCCTGAGGTCTGTGCTCAGGCTCTACAGCCCCAAGGGCAGTGTCTGGGTGGCTGGTGCTAGTGAACTCCTGTTGTCAGGGCAGTAAAGCCAGCAGCGGCAGCAGCTCGTACAGATGCACCTGAGAGGGTCAGCCCAGTCCCCACCGTTAAGTTAGAGCATCATAAATCCAAAATTTGACAGATCTCAATCATTCCCTTTTCTACAACTTTCTTTTCTTGGCCACAGTTCGCCAGTGATTCCAGATGAATTCTAGGTGCTGCTCAAGCTGTCATCCAATCCATGTACATAGCTCCTGGCATTTCCCAGCATGCACCTCCATGTAGCCCTCGGTTTCTAATGCAGTGCTTTCTCCTTTGTCTGTGCGTCCCAAGCCATCGTGGCTCTGTGCTTATTCATCCCACATCGACTCCCCAGTCCTCCTGAGAATGGCAGGCTTGTCATTGGAGAAATGGAGGCATCAAGAAGTTGAATAACTCACCGTAGGTGCAGACGCCGGAGCTGGAACAGTGTTCACTGAGCCTCTTGCCTCTGCAGGACTCCCTTTCTCCAGTTTTGGTTATGGCTTTATTTTGTTTGTTTGTTTCTAAGTAAAACTTCACCTCATTATGATAGTTTTACAACACTTAAATTTTTGTGTTTGATACGTTTTCAAAATCATTTCAGTATTTTGATCCCAGTTTTTGTTATGACCAGCGCACATCTTCTCTTTATCTAACCTTTTTTATTTTGTCCATGACCATCCTACATTGCAGGCTTCTCAACCAGATGAGTTGACCATTGAGGAACATGAGGTGTTAGAAGTGATTGAAGATGGAGATATGGAAGACTGGGTAAAGGTATATTCCTTTGCTCATATCACCCCTTCTTGTGACATTTTTAGGAGTGTTTCGGGTCTTGTTATGCTCTGTCCAGATTGTGTGTGCAAACCTGTTTTGTCACATGTCTTTTACTCAGGCTCGAAACAAAGTTGGTCAGGTGGGGTATGTGCCAGAAAAGTACCTCCAGTTTCCCACCTCCAACAGTCTCCTGAGCATGCTGCAGTCCCTGGCTGCCTTGGACAGTCGGTCACACACATCCAGCAACTCCACGGAGGCCGAACTCGTCTCAGGCAGCCTCAACGGAGACGCCAGTGGTAAAGACTGAAATAAGGCATCTTTATCCGTCTCATTGGGCCCAAACTGTACTTGCCCGGAGCCCACTGTCAGCAGATTAAAACACAACTCCGTTCCTATTCTATAACATGTTTTTCTTTATTTGGCCACTGTTATTCTTTATTGTCGCACCCTAAAGTTGACCTTCAGTGGGTAAAAATTATAGCTTTACTCCTACTCTGCACAATGCTCTCTTAGTCCTCACGTGAGCGTAACCCGCTGTCATCATTCTCACCACCTTTTTCTCTCTCTTGCCACCTAGTCTGTTTCGTGAAAGCACTTTATGACTACGAGGGTCAGACAGCTGACGAATTATCTTTTCCTGAGGGAGCAATTATCCGAATCCTGAACAAAGAAAACCAAGATGACGATGGCTTCTGGGAAGGAGAATTCAATGGGCGGATTGGAGTGTTCCCATCGGTGCTAGTGGAAGAACTTTCAGCCTCAGAAAATGGAGACACTCCGGGGATGAGAGAGATTCAGGTACACGAGAAGAGAGAAAGCTGGGTTAATCTTTAAAGAAAATGACCCCCAAGGGGTCTGTGGACCCGCGCAGAAGTGGGCTATGGCCTCGGCCTCCTCCTCACCACTCCAGTCCTCACTGCCAGGTTTCTGCAGAGCCAGATCTGGGGGAGCAGGACTCGCCAGTCAGGCTCTGCTGTAAAGTAGAGGCTGTGTCACCTCCTCGGCCACACTCTGTTCTCTGACCCATTCTCAAAATGCTGAATTGGTTTTGAGGAGAAACGGAAACAAACCAGAGAGGAAATGTATTTTCTCCGCGGTTAGTTTATGTAGTAAAAATATTAGCTTGCTTTTTCTCTCCCTCACTGTCAGAGCCTCCTGCCAGCCCAGGTGGGTCAGTCCATTTCAGAGAATTGATGAGCCTGCCAAAGCCCCTTTATACGCATGTGGCCCTAAGCTTAGCTCATTAAAGCAAAACTTGGCTTTACAGGAAACCCCTAATTTGGATCTATCATGGCAGCCCGGCAAGTCCAGGACCATAAGGAACATGTCTTGCTTATATGATATCACTAAAGGCCCGGTGCATGAAAATTCATGCACTGGAGGGAGGGGTCCCTCATCCCAGCCCGCCCCCTCTCACAGTCCGGGAGCCCTCAGGGGCAGGAGGCAGCCCGGCGATCAGGGGAAGGTGACACCCCCATCACACCTCTGCTGCTGCCACTGCAGGGAGCGCAAGCCTCGGCCAGCCTGGGCGGCTGTGCAGCCACCATCCAAGGCTGGCCTGCACCTCGGGCCAGCTCTGGGCAGCTTGGGGGCTGAGGGCACTGGGGGACTTCGGAGACGGGCGTGCACGGGGTGGGCCCGGCCGTGCCATGCACCTGTCACCCTGAGGGAATGGCGCCACCATCTTGTGGCTGTGGGCACCACCATCTTTGAGGGTGTGGCAGTCAATTAGCATATTCCCTCCTTATCAGAGAGGATGACCACTTAGCCTGACATCTATGAAACCTGGGGCAGTCAGAAACTGCCAGTTATTTCATTTTTTACACATGTAAAAAATTTAACTTGTCCCCTTTTTTGTTCTTCATTGAATTTACTGACTTGACTAATTTGGTATGTTTTTAATGGAACTCTAGATAATTATTTGACTTGATAACTGTTTAAGATGAACTGATCAATGGTATAATGAGATCTATGAGAGAAGAGAGATCTAAGCAACACAAAATTGAGGGTTGGGAGGTTTAGCCCAGGTTCATGTGCTTCTAATGAATCTGACAAAAAAAAAAATCAACAGTCATAACTCAGCTCCAGAGAAGTAAGTTGTCTGAAGTAGTCAGAGTAAGCACTTGTAACCTCCCTTCCCTTCATGGCAGATCTCCCCATCCCCCAAGCCGCCTGGCTCCCTGCCGCCACTACCACTGTACGACCAGCCTCCCAGCAGCCCCTACCCCAGCCCGGACAAGAGGAGCTCCCAGTACTTCGCGCGCTCCCCTTCAGCCAACGGTAAGGGCTCTCCTGGACACGGGTTGAAATGGGTTTTCGTTCAGAAAGTCACTCGTTCACCTGGAGGATAAACAGGTCTGCATTAGCATTCTCGCTGCTCAGAACCACAAGCAGCGCTAGCCGGGTCGGCTCGGTGGACGGAGCACTGGCCTACAAACCAGAGGGCCCCTGGTCAATTCCAGGCAAGGGCACATGCCCAGGTTGGGGCCTGGATCCCCAGGAGGGGGCGTGCAGGAGGCGGGCAATCAATGATACTCTCTCATTATTGATGTTTCCATCTTACTTTCCCTCTCCCTTCCTCTCTGATATCAATAAGAAAAAATAAAATGAGCTTTTTGGTTCCTTCCCTTAGAAAATAGCGTCCATGCCGAATCGCCAGGCTTCTCTCAGGCACCAAGGCAAACTCCTCAGACCTCATATGGCAAGCTGCGACCTGTAAGTCTCTTATCGGGGAGGGCTATAGAGTGCATAGTTCTTCCACACTGAACATTAGAAATTAGTGTTTCCCGCATGGCCCCTGTTTTGTTACCAATTCCCCCATATGAAGGTAAGAAGGGTGTGGGAAGGTAAAAAGGTCTTGAAAGGGAATAGTATAAAAATCAGCACATTGCCCAGCTGGCGAGGCTCAGTGGTTTGATGTTGACCCGTGAACCAGGAGGCCACAGTTCGATTTCCAGTCGGGACACATGGCTGGTTGCGGACTTTATCCCCCGTGTGGGGGGTGCAGGAGGCAAACGATCAATGATTCTCTCTCATCACTGATGTTTCTATCTCTCAATAAAAATCTATTTTTTACATCAACACATCTTAGAAGGTCCAGTCTACAGTGGCACTTTTTTCTGAGCCGTGGTGAGATTCAGGATGATAGCTGTGAACGTGTATTTAAATTGTAACAAGGTCTGTGAGTATCAACACTGTCTAATTGTGAAACAGAAGCACTTTTTTTTTCAGCAAGCGTTTATTGAGAACCTATTTTCCAAGCTTATATTTGTAACTTTGAGGGGCGTTGAGATGAAATAAGATAGACTTCATGACCTTTGAGGTTTGAGAGCTTCTATGTTCAAAAGAATCTACTCTTAAATAACCACCTCTGTCTACTCCTCACTCTCTGCCTGCCATCACCACCCCGCACCTCACTGTGAAGCACCTCTTCCCCGGTCATGACTTTCACGTGCTAGTCCTTTGCACACTTAGCAGTGTTATTTCCTGGACCCCCTTGTCAGCATTTGGCAGTATTCCTTGAACCACTCGCTTTCTTTGGCTCTGTTGAGTGTCTTATAAAGGACCTGGTTCTTGATCCTAAATGTGCTAGGCAGCCAATTGTAAGATTGTAAGCAGGACAGTGATATGACTGGTTTTACATTTTTAAAACACTCCTGTGGCAGCTAAGGAGGGAATGAGGAAGGTGGCAGAATGGACATGGGGAGCCATTAGGAGGCTGGAGCGGTGCTTCAAGCAGGAGGGGCCGGCAGATATAGACTGGAGAGAAGTGAGCCGATGTGTTGCACCACCCTTTCCTGCTTTGTTTTCTGCCTCTCTGGCCCTTCCTTTTCATTGATCTCTGCTGATGCTTCTTAGGATTCTGTCCATGAATCCTCTTGAATTCACTCTCCTTGGGTAATGTCATCTGCTCAGCTTTGACAACTGTTTACTGACAACTCCCCGATTATAACTGCCTACCCGATCTCTTTCCTGAGCTTCAGACTTGTGGACATCTCAGCCTGTCTGTACCAAAAGTACTCTGGTCTCCCACAAATAGTCATCACCAAATGGTGCCAAGTTTCCCTCGGAGACAGCTGTCAGTCTTCCACTTCTCTACTCCCCACTGCTGGTGCAGTTCAGGCTAACAGCACTCTCGTTCAGATGACTACATTATACCTTTGCCCTCCTCCACTCTTTTCTCCAAACTGTTACCAAACTCATCTTTCCACACTGATAATGCTGCTTAAAATCCACCAAGGACTCCTCTTTGCCTACAGAGTAAAGCTCAGATTTCATGACTTCACCTCAGCTACTCCTTAATATTCTCTCTTGCCACTCTCCTGCCAAGACATGCTCCAAGGCTTTCAGTTCTCCAGGCACTGCTCTTACTTCCAGCTCCAGCCTGTGCTGTGGACGAGCCTTTTCGGGCCTCGGTCACTCTCGTGCCCGCCCATGAGGCTTTCAGCTAGGCAAGACCCTGATTCATGGGTTTCATATGTCGTCCAGAATAACTCCTCCTCAGCGGGGAAGAATGAAAATTAGGATGAAGGAGTATGTTCAGAACATTTCTGAGACCCCCTGGGGCCCATGTCCTTGCATAAGTGACTGGTGGGGGTTTGGATGCTTCATTCAGGCACTGAACCCAGAAGCTGATGGACAATTTGTGTAATTGTTTCCTGCTCAGGTCCGGGCAGCTCCCCCTCCACCTACACAGAACCACCGAAGGCCAGCAGAGAAGATGGAGGATGTGGAGATCACACTGGTGTGATGATGGTTTTGCCCGGCTGTTACTGCTACAATCAAGGCCAGGCTTGGAGTTTGGCCAGTCTTGTTTTTTAGGCACCTTTGCATGATGATGATGACTCTTGAACAGAGCGAAACCAGGAGGATTATATGTGACTGAGTGGCCTGGTGGACTCCTCCCACATGTTGAATATTTTGTGCCTTTTTTTTTTTTGTCATTTTCTATGTCATCTCTTACCATAGCACAAATCCTAGTGGGCCCTCCAAACAGTGAGGGACAGCCCTCGTGCCTAACAGTGTCCATTTTTATATGAGACTGAAGACCAGGCCTCGTTCAGGCACAGTCACACAGATGCTGATCGTGCGCACGCGTACAGTATATTACTGTGGCCACAGGATGTGGCAAAGATTCTCATCTTCAAGTGGCTTTTGCTCGTCTGGTTAAAGTTTAATCAGATCATGTTGCTACATAAGGAAGCAGGAGGGATTCCAGGGAGGCTGGCTCCTCCCCGCAGTCAGTCCCCAGACTGAGAAATAAGCGGACTGCCCTGAGTCTAGCGCCAATTGCATTAATGCACATCTCTACCACAACTAACGGATTTAAACAATAACAGTGTCTTTTGTATTAATATGTATGCCATTCATTTAGTGTTAGTGGAGCTAATATGGAGGGGCTGGGCTTGCAGCCAAATCTTGTCCATCACACAGGGTAGCAGAAAGGAGGCTGCGGCCACGGCAGAAATGGAGCTTCCAGATCTAAAATGAGCCGATTTAATGTTCTTTTCGCATTTGGGTATTTTTCATCTTAATTTTTGCAGCACATACTCTTCTGATCAGTATCCTTAGAATCTGAACGTCTAGGTAAATTGGGGACACACACTTGCCTTGTTGAGCTTCTCTGCTGGAGAGCTGCTGGCATCGTTTTATTCCCAGTCAGTGTCCTGGCCCGCCAGCCGTCAGGTCACCCCGACAGAAAATACCGCTTCCGAGGTCCCACTGACATTTCCTTGGGAGGAAGAACCTGTGGCTGACGGAGGAAGCCAGCTTTCTATGAAAAAGAACTAAAGGATCGCACACCCTGCACAAGTGCAAATTGACAAGGAAAAGAAAGACGAGTTCTCCGCGTCACGAGGAGAGCCCCCGGCGGTCCTCCGCGGGCCAGCAAGCCCACAGAGCGGGTGTCCCAGAGCCTCTGCCGGCCCTCCGCTTCCCATGGAAGGCAGGGTGTGCTACCCAGGGATGAAGGGATATTTGCCAGTTCCTTTTTAATTTTTTTTAAGAAATCAAATTTGCAAAATTTAATCTAAAAGTTGTATTATGCTTTGAAAACTAAGACTCTAGAAACTTGAAATGCTCGCCAAATGTCCCCATGGGAATTTTTAAGGTCATAGCTGAAGAAATTTTCAGTTTGCCACTTGATCATTTCAGTGACAATACCAACGGTTGAATTTTCTCCATGATTTGGGGTTTGTTTCTTTTTTTGTGTTTTTTTGTTATTGTTGTTTTTGCATTTCTTAATCTGTTGATCTATTTGAGGTCTTTTTGTGTTATCAAACTTATTCTTAAGTTTAAAAAATAAATTAAAAGGGTGGGTTTTTTAAAGATTTTTGCCTACATGTTAATATCTTCAAAGCACTTTAAAAATCTTCAAAGTGCTTAAATAAGGCAGTTCTTGCCACCCAGTCTTGTATTCTCTCTCTAGTTAGCCAAATTGTCCTTGAATCTGGGTTTTCCACGTTCTCAGAGGGTTATTTGAAATTTTGTTATATTTTAAATATTTCCTGGAAGAGCTGCTAATTTTATTTTAAAAAATCAAAGTTGTAAAAATAAGCCTCCTTTTTAAGAACTCCTCCCTCCAGGACATGTAACCCCGCATCACAGCGCACAGGCCCGGCTTAGAGGGAGTGCCTCTGTGCAGATGTGCTTTCTTTACGTAAAGTGGCTGTAAAAAGTTTGTATTTATTATGTATAAAATGTTGAATAATAAAAAAACGGAAGTAGGTTTTCTAAGTTTACTTAAAGACATACACACTCCCAGGCCCTTCTTTAGCCATGTGACAGATAGAGGTGTCTGTTGACCCATCTGTGGGACAAGCAGTTCCTGCCGCCACCCACCTGCGAGGTATAACCTGCTGGATACCAGAGACAGTAACAAATAAGTTGTGATCTTGCTTTCAAGGTCCTTTTCAGGGAGCGGGGGACAGGTCCACACATGACGGTACCGTGTGACGCATGCTGGGAGGGAGCGGAGGACAGTGTGCTAAGGGAGCTGCCCATGGAGCTGCTTCTGCAGCTGCAGGGACAGGAAAGCACTGAAGTCCCCTCAGAGGACGTAACTGCCGGCTTCCAGAAGGGGGAGTTCTGACCTCTGCCCTGTCCTCAACCTCGACCCTAAGAAGCAATGAATCAAGCAGAGACTGCACTGGCCCCGGGAGTGGATGGCTCCTGGTTAGAGGCCGAGTCCCTCTGGCTCCCAGCGGCCACATCAAGGATCAGGACTCGGCATCTTTGGGAAGAGGCCTATCGCTCTCCTCTTTCCAGAGCTGCGCACGTGTGATATGTATTCTCCCAGGTATTTTGTGGCCATAAAACTCATACTCTATACGCATTGCCTTTTTATATATGGAATTATATAATACATTTAGGTTTACCTCATTCTTTTTGAAGGCTACATTATAATCCATTACCTGAGCATAACTTTGAGAACTTTATTGATTTTTTGAGAGAGAAACATGAATGTGAGAATGCAACATGGGTCGGCTGCCTCCTGTGCGCCCCCTACAGGGAATTGAGCCCGCAACTCAGCATGTGCCCTTGACCAGGAATTGAACCAGCAACCTCCCGACACATGGGACGACGCCAAACCAACTAAGCCACACTGCCCAGTGCTGTCTGGTCATAACGTAAACATTCCTGTAGTGATGAGTGTTTAAGTTGTATCCATCCATCAGAAAGTTAAAATTAACACCTTTGTACATAATTCTTTAAAATTTGTCCCAGTAAAAATACTGGGTAAATTTCTAAATATGTAACTTGAGAGTCAAAAAGGTATTGTGTTTTCTAATTTTTTAAAGATGTTTTTGTTGTTACTTCTCACTGGAGGATATTTTCCCCATTGATTTTTAGAGAGAGCATTGATTTCAGAGAGAGTGGAGTGAGAGGAGGGAAACATCAATGTGAGAGAGCCCATCAATTGGTTGCCTCACGCACAAGCCCCAACCAGTTGACTGGAACCGAACCAATGACCCTTCAGTTCATGGGCTGACACTCTAACCACACTGGCCAGACCTAAGTTTTTTAGGCTTTGCCAAACTGGCCTCCAAAATGGTTGCGTCCGTTAACACATCCAACAGCAGCACTGGAGGCGACAACATGGACTTTGGAGTCAGAAGGTCCGAGTGAAATTCTGGCTCCTCTTTGAGCGCGGTGGGAACCGAGCCTCACCGTGCTCATCCGGCCTCTGAGAGGAATACTGTGGACCCAAGGAGGACGCATGAAGTGAGCGCAGGGCGGTCGTTAACCTCTTCCACACTCCTTCAGCGTCCTTGCTCTTCCTCCAGCCTCGTGATAACAAAAGGTTGCTGTAAGGCCCAAGGGGAGGTGGGGAAGAATGTGCTTTACCGTAAACATGAGAAGGGTTGTGCATAGTAAATGTCATTTCCATCTTCTGCCTTCACCTGCTAATGAAAAGCTCATCTTTGAGACCGCAGTTGGCATCAGAGGTTTAGTCTGTGACTCAGGAACAGAGTTAAGTTAATTGCCCCACCTAATGTCATAGCTACATTTTGGCCTCCTCCATCACGGGAACTCACTGCAGTGCAGTCAAGTTGGATTCACAGCACATGGCCTGGATCCCTCCTCTGACCCTCCACACGGCCCACGCCCACAAGCCAGACACAGACGCAGTGAGAGGACGTTACCTGCCGGATGACCTTTCCCGCAAAGCTGCCGCCTCCCCAGCTATAAAAGCCGTGAAAACAGGTGATTTCCAAGGACTTCATCCAATTCTTGATCCTCTAGATAAGTGTTCTTTGTAGACGCAGAGTGAGAATATCGCACAAAAAGGTTGCAGTATTTGAGAACAGACTCACACAGAGACACTTCTCTGGATGGCCAGAAATTGGGAAATCCAAGCCACTATAGTGTCCCCTGAGACAAAGCAAACCCTCAATTTCCAGGTTGGGATCGCATCCCAGGCTCCACTGGCTCCCAGCGGCCACAGCTGCAGCTCTCCCTGTGGGGCCAGTGACTGCCTAGCCCTCTCGGAGTGGCCTTATGACAGAATCTGGCTGCTTGGACTCGCTGCATTTATTTTGCTCATTATGAAGTTGTTTTTCATGACAAAAATACAATCACGTTGCAGAAATGTTAGTTAAGGGGGAGGATTATCATGTGTCCCAAAGTCCTGCAACTTGACACAACCAGTATGTTTCTTCCTAGACTTTCCCCGTGTTTGCTCTGTTGCTGCTTAACCGGCCAAGAACCCTGTGCGTGCCAAAGGGCGTCTTGTTCCTGGACCTTTTTACTTGTCCCCCTGGCCAAAGAACAAATGTACTCCTGCGGAATGTTTTCCTGGAATCTGACTGAGACAGAACAGAAGGGAACCTACATCCTCTCCACACTGTGCTAAACTCCCAAGCATCGTTTTTGTTCTTATCACCCACTTGCTCCTGTGAGGGGCGAGGAAGACCCTGAGCCCGGCTGAGCTGGGAACTTAGGCTCCTCCCGTCACCTCCCTGAGGCTGGCTTTCCTCACCTAGAGAGCGAGAATGGAAAGGTAATACAAACGCCCTGAGATCCAGGAGAATCAAATAAGATGATGTACAGAGAAGCTGATTAATAATTTTGACTAGTGGATGTGCTTCCAGAGAAAGAAAACGGCCTCCACTGAGTGGTCTGAGTCTCAGGTGGGTCCGTGCCGGGGGCCGCCAGGATTCCCCCAGAGAACACCCATCCAACTGCCATTTGTCCTGTCAGCAAACTAGCTGCTCCAGTTACTCAGGGGAGACTCAGGAATGGCAGACTGGAGCCAAGCGTCTCGGGGAGCAGGAGGAGCCCAGACTAGGGTTTCTCCCTCTCGGTTCTCGGGCCCATGAGGTCCGAGATTGGGCAGGGCAGGCAGAGGACAGCCCAGGGAGGAGCTGTTCGTGAGGGTCACCTGTGAGGCCCAGAGCCAGGGGGCAGGACTCAGGACACTCCATGCCCTGGAAGATACTGATTTGCCTTAAGTCTCCCAGGAGACCAGGCCAGCCCTCTGCAGAACCTGAGTGCAGTTTCCAGAAGAGAGACAGGCCTGAGTTCTTACCCTGCACAAGGCCCTGCCTCCTCCCTGGGAAGCAGCCTGAACATCTGAGTATCACCTGGACAGTACTCAGTACTGAAAACCTGAGTACCAACTACTGAAAGCCTGTATCAGTGTTCAGCACCAGGGCCCTACCCCCACCTCCACCGAGCAGGGGCTGCAGACCAGGTGCAGCCCTCCCAGCCGCCTCCCCTCGGAGCATTTGCCCCACTCCCTTCAGCCCGGAACATCTCTGGCTCCTCCAGGAAGCGTTCCTTCCAAGTAAGTGAAGGTGTGTGTGCTCCCTCAGGTGAGGCCACTGTACCCCAAGGGGGTGCTGTCAGTTCGGCCCATGGAGAGAGGCTTAAGGGCGCCGAGGGGCTGCTGTCCCAGGTGTCGCGTCAGATCATTCCCTGAGCGGCTTCTCTGTTACCTAAGCAGCCTTCGCTGCAATCCTGTGCGGGACCTGCCCTAAACGGTACAGCTGATAGCAACCTCCTGTTTTCCTCACTCCTGTGGCCTGCATGTCCCTCACTTCAACAGACACTAACCCTCCACGTTCAGGCCCAGGGCCCAGAATGGAAAAGAAGATGCAGGGAGGAATCACGCCCTGGCAGGGGGTACACCACTGAGACATGGGTGGGGGGATGCCATGCCTCTCTGCCTAAATGGAGCCCAAATTCTCTGTTTGGTTTTGTTGTTGTTGTTGTTGTTAAGTGTAATAGTCACAATCCAGCTGTGCGATCTTATATCACGTAACCTCTCTGAGCCTTGATTGTCTCACCTGTAAAAGAAATACCTACACACAAGGTGGTTGGGAAGAACAAATAAGATACCACAGGATTCCCTAGCTCGTTTGCTCCATGGATAGAGCATCGGCCTGTGGACTGAAGGGTTCCGGGTTCGATTCCAGTCAAGGGCATGTATCTGGGTTGCAGGCTCCTCCCTGGCCCAGGCTCTGGTCGGGGCGCATGCAGGAGGCAACCAATCAATGTTTTTCTCCCACATCGGTATTTTCTCTGTTTCCCTCTCTCTTCCACTCTCTCTAAAATCAATGGGAAAATATCAAGTGAGGATTAAAAAATAATAATTTTTAAAAATGACACCGCAGGAAAAGTGCAGAGCACAGGGCCTGACACTTAAGCGCTGGGTAATGGTGGCTCCTGGAAGCCTGGTCTTTCTGGCCATGAATCCAGGAGGCAGCGTGGCTCAGCAGACACCAGGCAGCTGGTGACTCCTGGCGGCCACCCGGAGCCAGGGCGTGAGGGCTGGGCCTCTGGGCATTTCAGATTGGAAGAATGCTGGACTCCAAGTGTCTTCAACTGTTGGATTTGAAGTCCGTGAGTAGAATTTAGCCACTTAAACGTTTCCTGAGGCTTTCTCTGCGCCAGGTCTGACCCCAGGGAATACCTCCCATCCCAGTCTCTTCCAAGAGTTCTCTGCTAAAGATAAAGGGAGGCAGACGCAGACTGGAGCACAAACCAGAGGCGGGCCCCTGGCCAGCCTGGCAACGAGGCAAATTTGAACTGGGGTCTGGAGGGAAGAGAAGTCTGAACAGGGAGGAAATCACATGTAAGACACAGTAAGAGTAGCAAGGAAATGAAGATGCAGCTGAGGCCAGCGGGGTAGATTCAAGGGCTTTGAAATTCAGGCCGAGAGTTTCTCTGCAGGCAGCAGGGGAACTCACTCCAAATGGTTGAACATGTGGCCATGACACCTTAGAACGTCACGATGGCAAGGAGGGGGCTGGTGGGATAACGGCAGGTCTAGCAGGTGGCCTGCAGTGGCAGCAGGGTTGGAGAGCAAGGAGACACGGTGGCCCCAGGCCTTGGTGCCAGAGGATAACGCACTGTGAGGGGAAGAGGAGCTTACATGGGAGGAGACGAGGCCCAGGAGGCAGCTGGGTATCTCACCTAGAGCTGAGGGGACAGCTGGCGGCCAAGAGCAGTGAGTGATCTGGGAGTCAGCAGATTTGGGTATTTGACTAACACACAGTCTTTGACATATGCCAGGAGTTCTACAAATACTAGTACTAGCACACTGGGGCCTTATAACAATCCTGAGGTGTATACTACCTTCATCCCATCTTTCAGAGACAGAAACTAGGCACAGAGACAACAACTTGCTCAAAATCATTCAGCTGCTAAATAGTGGAGCTGAGATCCCCCCAGACAGCCTGGCTAGAGTCCAGGCACGTAGCTTTCTGCTGTCCGTTCTGGACATGGTTTCTAAACCCTGTTTCTGCTGTCCGTTCTGGACATGGTTTCTAAACCCTGTTTCTGCTGTCCGTTCTGGACACGGTTTCTAAACCCTGTTTCTGCTGTCCGTTCTGGACATGGTTTCTAAACCCTGTTTCTGCTGTCCGTTCTGGACATGGTTTCTAAACCCTGGGGCTGGCAGAGATCCCCAAGGGGAACCGTAAGATGATAACGGAGGAGGCTTGGGTTCCTGAGTGAAGCCTTTGACTCTCAGCTGAGCAGATCCCCACAGGTCAGCCCTCGTCACTCTGGACAGTGGCCGTCCCGCTGGCCCCTCCGCTGTGCCCCAGGAGGAAAGGGGGTCCCCAGGCTCTGCCCTGTTGGGTCTGCCTTGCACCCCAGGGGCATGTTGTGAAGATTAAATCAGATGCCGATGTAAGCGACGACCCAGGCACAAGCCCAATCCGCTGCGACCCTCCCAGACACAGGCCGTCCCCCACCGACTCGGGCTCTGCCTCTGGAGCAGGAACCTGCCTGGTCTAAAGGCAGGCCTGCGTCCCAAGGACTTGGCATCACTCTCCAATTCGTTAGGACCCTTTCTACCAGGGCCCTTCCCGCTGCCTCCCCTGCTCCCTCCTCGGCCTCGGCCCCAGTCTACTCTGAGTGCCCCAAGGAAGGCCCGAGGTGTTGGCTCGGCCTCGGGACCAGCATGGACCAAGGGTGAAGTTCCCTTGGCTCCAAGAACCACTGCCCTTTGCTGTCGCCTCTCAGACTTGAGTAGCGCGGACCCCTGCCAGCTCTGCCCAGTCTGTGCCCAAGGAGGAAAGGGGGCCAAGCCTGGGTTTCCTTGAGTCACCAGCCCAAAGGCCTCCCTGTTCCCTGAATGCTGCAAAGAGGCAAGCTGACACCAGTTTAGATGTAATTTTTTCCACTTTGGGAAGAGAAAGTGAAGAGACGGAGATAAACAAAATGTACTATAATGGCCCCCAACCCCCAACCCACTTTGTTTTTAAACAAACAGGCCAGGTCCTGCCAGGCCTTCTTCCCTACTAAATGCCCCGAGACCACCCGCCCTGCCCACACCCGCCCACACCTCACGGGCCCGCTGGCCCGGCACTCAGTGGACGGGGAAGCTGTTCGTTCTCTGGTTTCAGGCTTGAGATGAGAGCTCCAGGCCGGGCAGGGGAAGTCATGGCACTAGTGCCAGAGCACAACCTTCCTGGCCTGGTCCACGCTCACCACGTGGTTCCCAGAGCAGCACCAGGCCACGGCGTTGACAGCAGTGCTGAGGAGAGGGAGGGCCAGGTTTCAGGGGGGTGCCAGGTGGGCCTGCAGCCTGGCGCTGCCCCTCGTTACTGAGCCCGTTTCCTTCCCTAGAAAAGGCTCCCGGAACTACGGGGAAGATGGACCCAAGGACATGTGCAAAGGCACCTCGTGAACAGGAAAGGGCTCTGGGAGGTGGGAGATCTGGACACAAGGGCTGGGGACTCCAGGGCCCAAGCATGTCAGAACCTGAACTGGGCTGGGTGGGACTGCAGCCGGGGCGGCAGGGGGGTGTGGTGGCCATGCTCACCAGTGGGGTCCCCGTAGGCTACTTTCCAGCTTCCCGGTGTCTACATCCCAGATGTACAGGGCTCCGTCCCAGGAACCGGCCAGTGCAAAGCGTCGGTCTGGGCTGCATGGCCACGGCACAGCCAGAGAGAGGAGGAGGTCAGAGGTGAGGACCCACACACACTGACAGACACACAGACACAGTCGGATGGGGCACACTTGGGCATAGACAGGCATGGGCTCTCGCATACGCACCTGAACACGGCTTTGGTCCAGTCAGAACCGCACTTGAAGCCGTCAGCTCTGAGGACAGACAGTTGGGTCAGAATGGAGGTGGCCATCAAGGGATCAGGTAGCTCAGCAGGCTCTGGTCCAGAAGGGGGTCAAGGGAGGGCCCCCGGTTGACAGGCCCTGGGGAGCCTTTCACAGGGGACCAGAGGCCCAACTGCCTCAGCCAAAGCCACAGGCGGAGGCCATGAGGCAGGTACCTGAACACCTGGCGGATGTTGCTGAATCGCAGGTCGATGACCTTGAGTGTGTTGTCACGGGAACAGCTGAGCAGGTGCAGCAGATCGTGGCTGAGGCTCAGGGAGGTGACCCGGCCCTGCACAGGGATGACCTGTGTGCAGCGGGGCCCCCTGAGGAGCAAGGACAGAGACGGGGATGAGCAGCAGCCCGCCTGACAGGGCCCCTCCTGGTCCAGAGGCAGCCCGGTCTCAGCACTGATCTCCCCCTCAGCCGGCCCCTCCAGCAGGAGCCGGAGAGCCCCTGAAGCCGTGGGTCACTGAAATAAGGTCAGAGGGGCCCGCTGGCATGGCTCAGTGATTGTCGGCCTATGAACTAAGAGGTCAGAGTTCAATTCCCGGTCAGGGCACACGCCCAGGTTGCGGGATCGACCCCCAGTGTGGGACGTGCAGGAGGCAGCCAATCAATGACTCACTCTCATCATTGATGTTTCTCTTTTCCTCTCCCTTACTCTCTGCAATCAATTTATTTTTGTAAAGGCCAGAGGAAAAGCGAGGTCTGTCTTTACACGCGTGAAAGACAGCAGGGATGTCCAACGGCAATCCCTGCAGACCAGTAAGGAGCAGCCTGAGGCAGGCCCGGCACTGGCTTTTATTACCATTCGAGCCCAGCGTTGGGCTCTTAGGTTTAAAATACAGCTAAAACGTTTGTTCCTTTTGATTAAAAAGTGGTGACTAGCCCTAACTAGTTTTGCTCAGTGGATAGAGCGTCGGCCTGCGGACTGAAGGGTCCTGGGTTTGGTTCCGGTCAAGGGCATGTATCTTGGTTGCGGGCCCATACTCAGTAGAGGGTGTGCAAGAGGCAGCTGATCGATGTTCCTCTCTCATCAATGTTTCTAACTCTCCCTCTCTCTTCCTCTCTGTGAAAAATCATTAAAATATATTTTTAAAAAAAATAAAAATAAATAAAAAATAAGATAAGTAAAAAGTGGTGACTATATGGGAAAAGGGGTTTCTAGGTCTTGGCTGCCAAGGCCCAGGAAGAGTCCTGAGGTGGAAGGAAACCCCTGAGAGGCAGAGGTCCAGCAGCTGAGCCCTCCCCGGCCATGCCCTGCACAGCCTCCCTTCCCTGAGGCGCCCCCCAGGGCTCCACGGCCAAAGAAAGGAAAGAACACGGGAGCCCTGCCCCTGCGCCTGCGCCTCCGCCAGGCACAGCCTGTCACCTGCTGTCCCAGAACCGGATCTTCTGGTCATTGTGGCCACTAATGATGACGTGGTCCCCACATACCACGTCATTGCAGTAGGAGAGGACATTGATGGTCCTCGAGCCTAGGGAACAAGGAGCAGAGCCCCGGCCTCAGCCAAGAGTTGTCAGGAGCCGGCCCACAGGCATATGAGATGCTGAAGCCCGGGAGTCTCCCCAGACTAGAACCCGGGTCCCCTGCTTCCCAGCCCAAAGCCCAGGGTCACCAGGAAACTGACAACGGCAACGGGGGTGGAGGAGGGGCCTCGGGAGGTGTCACAGCAAATGCCTCTGCATCTTGGAAACACTCCCAGGGCAGGGCAGGGTCCCTCACTGACCAGCCTGGGGGGTGAGGAGGGGGTATGCAGGGGGGTGGAGGGCTGGGCCTCACAGTAGGCACGGCCAAGGTCCCACTCCTTCACTGTCCGGTCTCGGCTCCCAGTCACTGCTTGGTGCCTCGTTAGCTTGAACTTAGCAGCTGTCACCTTGTCCGTGTGTCCAGTTAGTGTCTCCTACCCCTCCCCCATCCCAAATATGGATCAAGGGCATGGCCAAGACTCCATAACACCCCCTCTTGGCCCAAAGCATGACCCTGACCCCCAGGCTGCCTCCCCAGTCCGACTCACCTTGGATTGTGCTTCTCCCACCGTCCAGAGCTGAGCAGCCTGGCTGTAAGTGGCTGCCAATACCTGGGAGCCCTGGGGAGATGACAGTAGGGGAGGCCATAGACCTGGGGCTGGCCAGAGAGCTGGGACAGGGCCGCCTTGACAACCCAGGTCCCCCAGGCAGGCGGAGGAGCCTCTGGCCCAAGGAGAGGATTTGAGGGCTCAGTTCTAGGATACCCATGTACTTCTAAGTCCAACAGCCCCCAGGTGCCTAGGGCAGAGACCGGAAATATCCCCGGCTACTGGGGCAAAGGCCTCTCACCGAGGGGTCAAAGTCCACACTGGTGATGCTGCTACCAGCTCCTTCGAGAGTTTGGTTGGCCTTCAGGCGACCTGGGGGAAACGGGAAGATATAGTGCAATGAGGTCACTAACCTCACAAAAACAAGGAGCTGGGATGGAGAATGAGAATATCAGTCTTTCCCAATTTAGGGACAAAATTGTTGGGTCTGTTCTGGAGGCCTGGGCTGCACCCTCCAAATCTGCCAGAAGGGGGCCCCAGAGGACAGTTGGTCATTTCACAGCACTGAAGCCTAGAGAAAAGGGACTGTCCCTAGGTCACACAGCAAGCCAAGGGTCAGAACAGCTAGAGGTCTGACTCCTCTAGGAAGCCTCCAGGAGCTGGCTCTAACTTCCCAATACCCACCCACCCCACCTCTCTCCCCCATCCCCTCCCCCCCAACACACACACACACACAACCCAAGGTGGGTGGCAAACACTGGTTTCTTACTGAGTTCTGAGTATTCCAGTAACGGAGGTGGCCTAGCACCCAGTGGTGTGTCTCAGTGGTTGAGCATCAATATATGAACCAGGTCACAGTTCGATTCCTGGCCAGGGCACATGCCCAGGTTGCAGGCTCAGTGTGGGGTATACAGGAGGCAGCCGATTAATGATTCTTTCTATTTGTTCGTTTCTCTCTCTCTCTCTCTCTCTCTCTCTCTCTCTCTCTCTCTCTCTCCCCCTCTCCCTCTCTCCCTCTCTCCCTCCCTCCCTCCCTCCCTCTCTGACATCAAGAAAAAATAAAAGAAGTGGCCTAGAGAACCCCTCATCTCCTAACAGGGACCACGTGAGCTCAGCCCTCCTCATCCTGCAGGCCTGGACCCCAGAAGCTGGAAGACAACCTTTCCTCAGAAAAGCAAGCTCAATACTCTCGCCAAGGAATCATCTGGCCACTGCCCATAAGAATGCTCCACATGAGGAAACGTAACAACAAGCTGAGGGCGTGGTCTGGGGAGAAAGCATAGGGTTGGCCTGCAGGGGAGGGACACTCACCTCCCACAACATTCCAGAGGTGAATGAGGTGGTCAGCCCCTCCAGTGGCCAGGAGGCTGCCATTGGGACCAAAACGAACTGCATTGACCTCAGAAAGGTGGGCATCCTGTAGGGAAAAAGGAGAGGTTGGTGCCCCTGATCCTTGCCACACGGGCCTCGTTGTGCATGCTCACAGGCTCTCTCACCGGCACCGTGAGCACAATAGGTCTCATCATCTCTGCCTGGATCCCTGCCAACAGCCTCCCCTGGCTGATGCCCCTACTTCCTGCCCGGCCTCTCGGCCTCCCAGCCTCCTCTCTGCCTCTCTAGCTCATGCCCGTTATAAATGGCTGAGGGGCTCCCACTACAAGCTGTGGCAGGAAACTCCTGCTCCTGCTGAAGAGCCCAGCCCTGCTTCCCTGGCCTCCCTGGACCACTCCTGGGGCCCACACTCCCCGTAACAGCAGCTCCTCCTCACCAGCACATCCTGAGCCCAGGTAGGAAGTCGGGCAGCCACGCACACAGGGATGCTCTGATATTGCTGCTCATAGGCTCCCCCAATTGAGTGTCCTCTCCGCTTCTTGAAACTGGGGGGGAGAGGAGGGTCAGGAGGGCATTCAGTAAGTTCCTCTGAGGCAGTAACAACAGGAAGCAGACACAGAAGGCAACAGAACGTGGCCAGGAGGTGTAGGGAGCACGGTCCCCAACCTGGCCTCTGACCCCAGGGGTCAGTGTGGAGATGGCAGGGGCACAGAGAAATGCACAGCGACGGCAGAGTGCACGGATGCAGAGAAACCTTGGGGCTGTGGTTTCAGCCCTGGTCTTGTCACTCCTTGGTTCTGTGACCCTTAACGAGTCCCTGAGATTTCTGAACCTCGGTTTCCCAACTGAGTGGTAGCTCCTGGGCAGTCTCAGGCTGGCAGTCCTGGTCCGCTGTGAGGAATCCAATGAGGGGCAGAGCCTGGGGGGCAGCTGAGCAGGAGGCCATGCACCCAGCCCTGCCTGCGGGGCTCAGCAGAGACTCACACAGATTGCTGGGCAACACAGGTGGACAGACTGAGGTACACACGCAGACCACGTCTGAAAGCTGCATACAAGGCTCCAAGATGCCCTATCCCTTCACACACAAGTCGGTGCGCACACACACTTACTGCAGGAGCCCCTTTACCACATCCACACAGCGGGACAGCGTCAGGGAGGTGGCCGAGGCAGACCTGGGGCAGAACCGAGAGAGACGTGCTAAGGGACTGGCCGCTGGGTGTCCCTTCTTCGACCAGCAGTCATTCGGCCCTACTCTGCCAGGGGCCCTGGGGCTCATAGCTTCTGGAGCCCAAAAGGAGGACCTGGCTTCGCGAAGATCGGGAGAATGGCACGACCCAGAGCACTCCCATGAAGATGGAGGCAGACGGAGTTGGCAATGACGTGTCCCAAAGTTTTCACCATGATGGTAAGAACTGCCTCTGCACCCGGGTGCCCCCAACCAAAGTTGCCGGGAGGCTGAGCGGGGCCTTTGGAGGGGTTGGGGACAGTGGTGAAGATATCTCTGGGCTAGAACAGCATAAGGCTGAGGGCAGGGGGATGTGAGGACCTAGATTTGCTGAGACCTCAAAAACGCTAAAGGAGAGGGTGTATCCTGGGATGACTTGGCTCACCAGGCCTGCCAAAGGCTTTGGGGACCGGGATCGCACACCCCTCCCCAAGGTTCCTTCACTGCCCTGAGGCCTGGGCGCCAGTGACCTGCAAGGAAGAGCAGCAGGAAAGCTCCCAGCCTGGGGAATGGGGCAGGGAAGGGCAGCCTCAATGCCGGGCAAATCAAGACAAATGAGGAAACTGAGGGCAGGGGCCCGAAGACTGAAACCCCAATCAGGTCCCACTGTGTGAGCTCATAGCTATCTACACATGCTCAGAGTCTCACACGCATTCAAGTATGCTCACCCAGGCTTGCACACTCGTGTGCTCTCATATCCCTGTGTTTGCACACACATGCCTTCAACAGCCTTGCCCACAGGTTCTCTCCTGGGGACACCCTTCCACCAGCCTGACACCCCACCCCCAGAGGTCTAGTCCTGGGGAGGAAAGAAAGGAGTGAGGACAGGGTTGGGGTCTCAGCATTTAGGTGTTCCATGCCTTGTTCTGAGCATTCCACTGGAGGTCAGACGTGTCCTTGGAGGTCTGAGCTGTATGTACCCCAGTGTCTCTCCAAGGCCCCCTCCCAGCCCAAGAGTAGGCTCAAGGTCCTACTGGAAGAGCTGGGGTGGGGCTCAGCTCAGAGTTCTGGGTCAGTCCTCACCTGAAGGGCCTCTTCTCACCAGCCTCACTCTCTAGAAACTCGGGCTCAGCAGGCAGTGTGAGAGTCATCTCAGGCTTCTCCCTGATCCCATTGCCTAAGGTGTCGGTGTCTGGGTTCCTGGGAGAGCAAATGGAGCTCAGAACGGCCAAGAGACCAGGCCAGCCCTTCCCTGTCCCAGAGCCCCACACGGTGAAGATGTGCAGACCCTGTGATAAGGGGTCAGCGTGGGCGCACACATGACAAGGCCGCGCGCCTGCTGGCTTCTATGACCACATTTGTCTGCACGTGTCCTAAGGCCTCCTTCTAAGTGCTCCCTCCCCACCACGGCTGCACACACGTATATGGGGAGCCGCAGGCAGGTGTGGGGACAAGGCAGAAGTGGAGGCAGCGGCACAAGGGCAGGGCACTCCAGAACACACGGGGCAGAGCCAGCATCTGGGGCTCTTACTCGCTAATGCTCACTGTCCGCTTGGCAGCCTTCTTCAGCTCCTGGGACACCAGCGCCTGCTTGGCCCTGGGGGTATAAGAACTTGCTGGTACGCAGGCGCAGGACGCCTGGGGCTTTTCCTGGGGAACAGGCAGGGGGTTCCCGTGCAGGGGACGCCCCGGACCCGGACCCGGCCCCCTGACCTCTCGCGGCGCTCGTTGCGCAGGTTGCGCTCGGCGGCCGCGCGCGCCTTGCGCTGCACCAGCCGCTCCAGCAAGTCGCGCGCCTCCTCCTCGAGCCCGCGCAGGGCCGCCTCCCGCAGCCGGGCCTGCAGGCGCAGCGCCTCGTAGGCCGCCCGCTGCGCCACGTTCCGCGCTCGCCGCTCGTCCACCTGCCTCGCTTGCTGGGCCAGCTCCTCCTGCAGCTGCGCCACCTGAGCCTCCAGAGCCGCCAGCCTGGGGCGGGGGGCGAGCCAGCGTCACTGCCCGGTGGGAACGGGTCTCAGCTGGGGCAGACTTGCCCGCGGCCACGCACCAGCCAAGCAGCTAAGGCAAGTCTCCCGCCCAGCCTCACCCGCTCCGAGCCGGCGGTTCCGGGCGTTTGGGGACGAGGGGAAAGCTGTCGGGTGCTGCTGGAGACACACGGGGTCACCCGTCCCCATCCCCAGCTCGGAGCCCCCAGAGGCGGGTGCGGTTCCCCTGCGCTCGCCCGCCCGCCCGCGCTCACCTGCTCTGACTTCTCTCCAGCTCGGACTCCAGGGCGCCCAGGGCTGCGGTCTTTTCCACCACCTGGTAGGCCATCTGGGGGGGGATAAAGGCCTCTTTGAGGAGCGTCGGCCACTCACCCACCCGCTCCCTTACTGGAAAGCAAGCTGAGGCGCAGGTAGACAGGATCTGGCGTGGAATGCACTGCTGTTTCATGGAGCGATGGAAGGGATTTAGGCTCTGAGGTCTGATCCCTGCATGTCGGTCTTGGGATGGCCATTTATTTTCTCTGTGACCCTGAGGGAGTCATTTAACCCCAGCCTTCTTTTTATCTCACCTATAAAATGGGAATGATAGTGCTATAGGGTAATACGGAATTATGAGAAATCGTTTTTCAAATAATGGCAATTTTTTTTAAATACAGCATTTAGGTGTTCCATGCCTTGTTCTGAGCATTCTACACATATTAACTCTTAATCCCCATAACACCGCTATGAGGTAGGTGATGCCATTCCCCACATTTTACAGAGATGGACATTGACACAGAGAAGTTACGTGTCTTGCCCAGCGGCACACAGCTAAGTGGCAGAGCTGATATTGGAACCCAGACCACCTACCTAACATTATGCATGCTCCAAGTAAAGGGCTGGTCTACGGGATGGGTTTAAGGGTTGTGGGTTCCGTCGCCCTGGCCTACTGAACAGAGTGAGGAGGAGCCCTGAGCAAAGGCACACAGGCTAAGAACAAGAATGGACTATAAGAGCACCAGGCCCAGAATAAATACAGGAGCTGCCCCATAGCCCAAGTGTGGGGGTGAAGGTCATCTTATCTATACCCCTGCCTTCAACAGGGCCAGGAGCTGGGGAAGCCACAGAGATCAAGTTCAACGCCCCCCTTTTGAAGCTGAGGGATCAGTGGGAGAGACAGGCTCCAGACAAAGCAGTTGCCACCAGTGTGGCAAGAGGAACCTGAGGAAATAGCCTAGGCTGGGGCTCTGCTGGTAACCTGCTCCCGAGTTCTCACACGGGCGGGCCTGGTGAGGGATGGAATGAGGAGCAAGGTTGGTGCTGTCCACCTGCACTGACATTCCTCGCTCTCTGAGTGGGCCTGGGGCGGGGCCCAGCACACACAAGGCAGGGAGACCTGCTTTCATACCAGGCCCAGCTTATAACATTTATGATTCCTTTCACCACTAAGCAATCTGACCAACACTGCCACTTCCTCACCTGTCATTTACTTGCATTGATGTGTTGGTGCTCAGTTTTTGTTTTCTGTGGGGTTTTTTATGCTTTTCAAAATTCAGATAATAGAAATGGAAAACAGATTAGTTGCTAACAGGAGTTAGGACTGGTTGGGCAGACAGATAAGTTGTGACTAAAATAGGGTAGAGAGAGATCTCTGATGATGAAATAGAGCCGTGTCTTAATGTTCACACAAATCTACACGTGACAAAATCACAAAGAATTACATACAGTTCATACCAATATCAATTCCCTGATTGTGTGTGCTAGTTACAGAAGATAACCAATGGAGGAAACTGGGTGAAGGGTGCACAGGTCCTCTCTGTGCTGTCACTGCAGTTTCCTTTGAATCTATAATTCTTTCAAAATAAAAAGTTAAAATAATAGTAATAATACACGTTTGTTGTGATAATGTCAAACAGTACAAACAAAGAAAAAGCCCTTCCTCATCCCTTGGAATATCCAATGGGAGCTGACTGGTGTGTGACTAAGGAAATGAAAGAGAGGAAGTGCTGAGGGCAAGAGGTATGGGAGGTATCCCATACAAAGGCAACTATGAACCCAGAGGTGAGAGAGTGGCAGGATGTGTGTGTGTGTGTGTGTGTATCTCCTATCTAATAAAGAGGGAATATGCTAATTGACCATCACACCTTCACAAAGATGGTGGTGCCCACAACCAATAAGGAGGTAATACGCTAATTGACTGCCATGCCCTCAAAAGATGGCAGCACCGACAGCCACAAGATGATGGTGCCCAGTCCCCTCAGCCTGGCTGCTCCGCGCACCTGCCTCCAGAGTCCTCCAATCCCCTCAGCTCCCCAGCCACCCAGGGCCAGCCCGAGGTGCAGGCAAGCCTCGAATGTTGGCTGCCCAGCCACCCAGGGCCACCCGAGGCTCAGGTTACCAGGGCCAGCCAAGGCTTGCACTGCCAGCAGTGGCAGCAGCTGGACTGTGAGAGGGGGCAGGCCAGGCTGAGGGACTGCTCCCTCCAGTGCATGAATTTTCATGTACCAGGCCTCTATTTCACATACATATACATATACATATATATGTGTGTGTGTGTGTGTGTGTGTGTGTGTATCCTCCTATATAATAAAAGAGAAACATGCAAATTTGACTGTACCTTTTCTCCTGATTGGTTATGCTACCAGCCAATCAGGAGCAGGGGCAGGGCTCCGGGGGTGGAGATGAAACAGCGGTGGCAGCAAGCACCCAGTGCCTCAGCACTGTGAGGGGAAGCGGTGGCAGCAGCAGCAGCGGTGGTGGTGGTGGCGGTGGCAGCAGCAGGGAGCACCCAGCCCCCGGGGTGCTTTGAGCGGAAGTGGCAGCCAGTGCCCAGCCCCTGGGGCCGGGTGGTCGCAGGCAGCTGGGGCTGAGCTGAGCAGGGCAATGGCTGGGTGCCCAAGGCCTAAAGCCTCAGCCTCTGGCGAGGCTTTAGGCCTTGGGCAGGCTGGGGGTGAGCCATCAGTTGGACATCCCCTGAGGGGATCCCAGTATGTGAGAGGGGGCAGGTTGGGTCGAGGGACCACCCACCCTCAGTGCATGAATTTTCATGCACCAGGAATCTAGTATGTGTGTGTGTGTGTGTGTGTGTGTGTGTGTGTGTATTAAACTGATAATGGGGAGAGGTGGTGAAAGAGGCTCTTATTTTTTTGTATTCTATGGACTTCGGTTCTCTTGAAATGTTCACAACAAACATATATATTACTTTTTCACTAATGGAAGTCATGTTTATTATTAAAATATATCACTCTGAGAGCTGTATGAAGAATGGATGGGGTGCCAAGAGAGGAGTCATCCAGTGTGGAATGAGGTTAATTTGGACCAGGCCAGATATGGAATAAGAAACAAATTGATATATTCCGAGGCAGACTCATGATCTGGTGACTAGCTCAGAACAGAGGGCTGAGAAGGGAAAGGGGTGCCCCCCAGGTTTCCAGCCCTGTGACTACTAATGGAGGGGTGCAAGATCTACGTCATTAACCACATAGTCTCCAGATAGTCATTAGCATGGACTGTGGAGACAAGCCCCAGGGACACAATGGAGGCAGACGAAAAGCATTCCAGGCCTTGGGGTGCTCACAGCCCAGATGGGGGTTCAGATGTTTGAGAACCACTTCTCTCTCAAATGTCAAGTTGTAACTACAAGACTCTGAGGCAGAGGCTCTCCCTGGGTTCATAGCCCCATTCCCATACTAGTTAGGCAGGTGACTTGGCATGCTGACTGGGCATGAGTATACTGGTCTATCAGTCTCCTCCAGTGGCCTTGAACCTCCATAAGGCCAGGTCTTGTTTATGCTGCATTCCTGTGCCTTGCATGTAGCAACTGTCAATAAATATGTGTTGAAAGAATGGAGGGTGCCCGGCTAGTGTGGCTCAGTGGTTGAACGTCATGACGCCTATGAACCAAGAGGGCTGACCTCTCACCTCACTTCTTCCAGCTGCTGTTGGAGCCCACTTCACCCTGGGCTGCCAGCCAAGCGAGAGAGAGCATCGGACTGTCTGGCCTCAAGGTACTGGGCTTGGGGACTGTCCCTCTTGCTGGCTCCTTTGGACTGCATCTTCCTTCCCCCCAAACCCTAGATCCTGGCCCCACTACGTTGTTTCTCAGACCCTTGCCCAGCCTACCTCACCACAGACCAGCCGAAGTCCCTCCTTCTCCTCTTGCCATTTCACCCTCAGAATGTCTGGTGACGGGACTTGGTCTGAGTCCGACCGCGACTCCTCCTCCCTGCCAACCGATCAAGAGGGTGGTGCTCGTTGTCCCCGCGTTCACCCAGGCACTGTGCGTGAAAAGCCTGACACAGAATCATGAACTTTCTCCCCGGAAGGTGGAAGCCAGAAAGCCAGCAGAGGAAAGAGCACATCTCCAGCGACGGAAGCTGTCCGTGGCTCCTCGGCTCTGGGAGTCCCAGCCTGGTTTCCATGGTCTGGACCCTTCTTAAGAAGCACCTCCCAACTCTGAGCCCCAACCCATTCTTGATTCTCATCTTCACTCTCTCTTTCTGTAGGCACCGGGTAAAGAATAGGGATACAGTCCTGGCTGGGGAGGCTCAGTTGGTTAGGGGGTTCAATCCCCAGTAAGGGACGTGCAGGAGGCAGCCAATCAATGATTTTCTATCATCGTTGATGTTTCTCTCTGTCTCTCTGTCTTCCTTCCTCTCTCTCTGAAATCAATAAAAACATATTTTTTTTTAAAAAGACGAGAGATAAAGACGGAAAAGGGGAAAAGATGAGTGGGGGTGGGAAGGGAAGGAGATGGAACTAATGCAGGGATGGACTGAGATGGGTAGGAGAGAAGAACATTCAAAGCAGCTGGCCTGGGGGAAGGCCGAAGAGCTTACATACCCCTCCCCCGGGTAGCAGGCAGGGGCCAGTGAGGTGCCAGGGAGAGGATGAACCCAGCGTGGGCAGTGGGGGCAGGGCCCCGGCACAGGCAGCCCGTTGTGACCACAGCCACAGACACTCACACTCACCAAGGGCCCTGGTAGGGAACAGCAGTGACGTCGTTCGGGTCTGGCTGCAGCTTGTCCGAGAACCGGGCCAGCAGTTCAGCCTTCTCTAGGAGATGGTTATCTGGGGGTGCAAGAGGGTGAATCTGGGGCAAAGACACCAGCAGACTCCAGGCATAGAGCTTCCCTTTCTGGCTGGGAAGGCTGCAGGAGCCCAGGGGCGCCAATGGGAGAGCTTCGGGCAGACTGGGCTCTAAAACACCCAGGGTTGCTTAAGGGGTGTTTGTACAGCTCCACCAGGCCCCTCCGCCTTGGCCCAGCATCCTCACAGCACTAGCCTCCAGACCCTCCCGGGAGAAGGCCTGCTCTCCCAGGGACAAAGAAAGATGACCACCACTGGGGAAGGGTCCTGAGAAAGGGAGGGGCCAGGGTTGAACCCTCAGTCCCAGGGCAGGGCCAGTCCGCAGAGAGTGATGAAACACACAGCTCCACCTGCCTGCGACTTACTTCCCCTCCAGGGGCTCTGACTTTCTGGATGAAAAAACAATCCTGACTTCCCCTGGTGGGTGGAAGGTTCCTCTCCCCACCCCACCCCTCCAAAACGCCCCACACACACTCATCCCAGCCAAAACAGAAAGCCCTTGAGCAATTATCCAGCAGACCTCCTCAAGTTTGGTAGTTTCTGCTACAGACCCTGAAACACACCCCCTCCACCCCCACGGAGTTAACTTCCTCTTTTTTCACCAATTCCAGGATAAGGTGGAGGTGACAAGCCCAGGCCTAGCTCCACAGAACCTTCCCTCCCCAAGTCTCACCTCCAAACCCCAGCCCAGCCCTCAGGCCCCCAGCAAGTCTAAAGATGCCATTTTGCCCAGCTTATGAGTGAGAAATCTGAGGCTCAGGAATATGATCTGCCCAAAACCACAGAGAAGACTGGACCTCAAGTGTGTCTGATTTCAGCCCTCTGGAGTCTCCCCAGGCCCACACATTTGCAGCGTGGGGGAGAGGGTTGATGGGGGAGGGTTGGTTGAGCTTCAGCCAAGGTTAGGCCCAGTGATGGAGCTAGAGAAGTGACCAGAAAAGTAACCAAAAGCCCTCCCTACACACACATGCACACCTGTTCATCTCGCTTGATCTACCTGCCCCTTCCTGACCAGCGACCCAGAAACAACTCTGACAGTCTGATTCCAGGGCTCAGCTAGCTCCCTCCTGCAGCCCGGGGCCTCCGTTTCTCCGTTTCTCCCTCCGGCCAGGGTTGGCTGGGCACAGAGGCACTCCAAAAACCTGACCGCATCATCTACCAGCAGCAACGCCGGAGACTCTGAGCTTCCTCCCTAGAGATTCAGTTTTACTCTTTTCCTCAATTAGCTACAGAGTAGTTGCTCTGGACTGTCCCACCTTCTTTCACTGGACTGTGGGGACCAAATGGACTGACCAGGCTCTGCCTTAGGGACCTCCGGCAGGGGGAAGCACAAGAGACCCTACAAAATCAACACTGAATGACCGGTGCCCAGGAAGCACACCCAGCTCATGGCGCAGAGCCGGGCCCTGAGGGGCCAGGAGAGCAGCGAGCGGCACGAGAAGGAGCTGCGTCCAGGACTGCGCTCTAAGCCGCGCCTGAACTGGAAAGGGCAGGGACGTGGCCTTTGGGAGACAGGAGGTCAAGGATGGGGGTGCAGCAGGCCCCAGGCTTCCGAGACCAGAAGGCACTGGTGCACTTGCGTCACCGCCTGGAGAAACCAGACACACTTTCCCGCAGCTCCACCCCTCCACAGCCATCATCCAAGCCCCGCGGGGCGCACTCACAGGCCGGCACCAGCTCCTGGAAGAGTGCCTTTTGCGCGCGGTCCCGCTGCCGCAGCTGCCGCACGATGTGGCTTTTCCAGCGGGCGGCGGGCGCCCCGGGGCCGCAGGGCCCCGCCATGGCCGCGCTCTCCCGCCAGTCCCGCGCGGGCAACGGTTCCTGAGAAGGCTCGGGTGGGCGCGGGCGGGGCCTCCAGGGGACTCCGTGACGACAAGGGCAGGGCCGCGGCGGGGAATCCCCGGGCTGTACCAAGAGCGTATTTGGGTCGTGGGGGAAGCCGCCCCAGTGTCTTCTACACCAAGGAGACCCCTAAAAATTCCTCACCTAAATTGGAGCTCCTATTGCTGCCGGGGGTAATAAGCGGGACCCGAGGATGGAGCCTCCGGGGCGGCTTCCCCAGGCCCGTGGGCGCGTCCGCAGGCGGGGCCTCCAGGGCCAGAGTTCCTTAACCCCAAAGCAGCTGCGGGGCTCACAGCAGCAGCTGCCTGCCCACGCCCGTCCGGCCAGGCTGCGCTCTATGGCCAGGACCTGGAGGCCTCCTCCTGGATTGCAGGAAACTTTAATAAAATTATGTCCAGCAAGACTCCTGCCCAGAGCTCTGCAGACACAGGCTGGTGTGCAGAATAAAGGAGGAATCCACTGGGCCCGGGCTCATCCCAAGGTACATTGTGTAAAGGCCCCTCCGTGAGTGAATGCAGACCTCTCCATCCCCAGGGAATTAGAGCGACGTTGAGGATCCAGACAGGCCTTGGAGGTGACAGGTTTGTTGAGATGCAGACGATGGGTCACATTGCCGGACATAATTTTATTACAGTTCCCTGCAATCCGGGCACGTGCCCTCCTGGTTCTTAGGTCAAGGCTCAACCACTGAGCCATACCAGCTGGACAGGCGGTGTTATGCTCTCTGGGGGTATCACTGGCATTTACTGCTTTCCAAAATAGAATTTAAAATTCTATTTTAAATAAGGCATAATACATGAAGACAAATTTCTGTTTTTCACATTTAGCATAATGTTTATATTTAATTATGTTCGAAAAACATGACTCTGACCAATAAATATAAAAAGTGGTTATGTCACTTTTTACAGAGACCTAATGTTTCTAAGAACATAGTTTGAAACTGCACTTGGATTAGACATCTTCAGCAGCCAGAGTGATGGTTTGAAATCCTGAATCGGTTTGTGCTATCGATACTTAAAACCCGCCTAAGGCTTTCCGGCATATTCAAAGCAAACCACCTCTGTCTGGGGGCTTCAAGACCCTGCTTGATCTGGCTTCTGCCTTTTGTCCGGCCTCTCCTTTCACTGTCGGGAAGGCTGCACTCACAGTGCTGAGGTCACTGCCAAACTCTGAGCAGCACCACCCTGTTGGCCCTGTTCCTGGCGCTTCCCCCAGGACTTTTCGGAGCTGGCATTACCCCTGCTTTCAGAAGACCTTCCCTGTTCGCCCAATCTGAAATAGCCCCACCCCAACCAAGGTCTACCACATCATCTAGCTGCTCTTCCTCTCAAAGCAATGAACACTCCCCAAAAGGACCTTGTTTCTGTGTTTGTTTAGTTGTTTGTGATTTGTATCTCCTAACAGGCTGGAAGTTTCAGGAGAGCCAGCATCAAGCCAGCCTTGATCACAGCCCTTTCTTCCGCATCTGGCATGGACTGTGGCACAGGCTGAGTAGGTGCTCAGTAACTATTGCTGTTGCTGTGATTTCAAAAATATACCAAACCAGTTTTTATGGCTCAGTGCTTATAAGTTTTAAGTTCAAAACTGTAGCTATTTTTGACTGAAAATACATCACATAGACACAGCTAAAAATTCAAATAACATAAGAGTGAGGCGTTTTGCCATTCTTTCATACTAATTTCCCAGTCTCTTTCTAGAATAATCACCATTAATTCGGGAAAGGACAGGCTGTTCTGTGGTCTTTAGGTCATCTATTACTTAATGCGACCTTTCTTTTTTTCTACTCTCTCATGATTCTGAGTGTTAGCAGAGCTCAGCTGGGCGTCTCTTATGTGGCGGCAGTCACAACAGCAGAGGAGGCATCTGATGACAGCTGACTTGGTGCTAATGGCAGTTCTTTCATTTGTCTGGCAGGAGAGCTGGCAGTTTGCTACAAGGATAATTAGACTGTGTCTCCAGGTGGCTTAGATTTCTCAGGGCATGGTGGCTACATTCTGAGAGGGAGCATTCAAAGCAGACATTCCATTGATCAAAACAGTCACAGTCAGCCCAGAGTCAAGGGAAGGAGACAGAGACCCCAGCTTCTAATGAAAGGAGCGTCAAAAAATGTGTGGCCATCTTTTTTTTTTTTTAAATATATATTTTATTGATTTTTTACAGAGCAGAAGGGAGAGGGATAGAAAGTCAGAAACATCGATGAGAGAGAAACATCGATCGGCCGCCTCTTGCACGCCCCCTACCTGGGATGTGCCCGCAGCCAAGGTACATGCCCTTGCTGGAATCGAACCAGGAACCCTTCAGTCTGCAGTCCGACGCTCTATCCACTGAGCCAAACCGGTCTCGGCTGTGTGGCCATCTTTAACCCACCGCATATGTCACCAGATAAACCTCCATACTTCAGTGGCTTAACATAACAAAGGTTGGTTTCTCAGTACATCACAATGTGAGGCGGACAGTGCCGGTGTACCCTTCTCCTCCAGCAGTACTCAGATCCAAGGGGCTTCCGCCCAGTATCTCCATCAAAGTTCTTTGATCCCAACTGCTCAGATGAGAGAGAGGTTGGGAGCTAGGGGAGTGGGGGAAGGATTCACACTGACACTTAATTGCCTTGGAGCTGAAGTGATACATTCCTCTGTCCCCCTTCCCACTGGTGAGATCAAATCACCGAGGAAGGTTGGGGAATGTAGTCTTCCCCTGTTCCCTGGAAAAGGAAAATGGGTGTAAACACATCATTGCTGCTGACACACACTAACTTCCCAGTCTCCTTCTCTAGGGTAATCACCATTAATAATTTAGTGTGTATCCTTCCAGAAACATGTATGCATATACAAACATTTAAAAACATAAATGTAGCCCTCGCCGGTTTGGCTCAGTGGATAGAGCATCGGCCTGAGAACCAAAGGGTCCCGGGTATGAGTCCGGTCAAGGGCATGTAGCTTGGCTGCAGGCTCCTCCCCGCCTGGGCCTTGGTCAGGGCTCATGTAGGAGGCAACCAATCAGTGTGTTTCTGTCACATGGATGTTTCTCTCTCCCACTCTCCCTAAAAAATCAATGGAAAAATATCTTCAGGTGAGGATTAACAACAAAAAAATCATAAATGTAGCATTTACACACTGTGGCACATGTTGCCTCTTTATATAACAATATATTTTCAACATATCTTAGAGAACATTCCATATCAGAATAAATAGATCTACTTTATTCCTTTTATGCCTATAAAGCATTTCATTGTGTGGATGCACTATACCTAATCAGTCCTCTATTGATAGACATTTAGACTATTTCTAATTATTTGCTCTTACTATGTGATATCATACAGTCTTATACTTAGATCTCTGCTTAACTGTGTTAGTGAACGTGTAGGAAAATCTCAATAAATAATATTTAGAATAATATATATATTTAGTGTTAACATATAACTCAGGAATATCCAATTAGAAAAGGTAGTAAAAGTGAAGTCATTCACAACAGCAACTAAAACTAATCTATAACAATAAAAGCATAATATGCTAATTAGACCAGTCAGCCAAATGGCCTTCCGGATGTCATTCCAGACAACCTTCTGGACCAAGCTGCAGTGGTGGGGGCCAAGGCAGAGGCGGTCAGGAGTGATTAGGCAGGCAGACAAGCAGTTAGGGGCGATCAGGCAGACAGGCAGAGTGGTAAGGGCCACTCAGACAGGCAGGCAAGTAAGCAGTTAGGAGCCAGCACTCCCGGATTACGAGAGGGTTGTCCAACTGCCAGTTTAGGCCTGATTCGGCAGGGATCCCTGTGGGATCCGGCCTAAACTGGCAGTCTTACTATGTGATACATCCCCTGAGGGGTCCCAGATTGTGAGAGAGTGCAGGATGGGCTGAGGGACCACCCCCCTGCATGAATTTTGTGTACTGGGCCTCTAGTATACTTAGGAATATACCCAAGGGGGGAAAAAAGTACAAATGAACAACATAAATTAACTTGAATGTTTGTATCATAATGTGATCAACTAAAATAAATGAAGGTTGCCAAAACCAGTTTGGCTCAGTGGATAGAGCATCGGCCTGCAGACTGAAAGGTCCCAGGTTCGATTCCGGTCAAGGGCATGTTCCTTAGTTGCGGGCACATCCCCAGTAGGAGGTATGCAAGAGGCAGCTGATCAATGTTTCTCTCTCATCGATGTTTCTGACTTTCTATCCCTCTTCCTTCCTCTCTGTAAAAAAAATCAATAAAATATATTTTTTAAAAATAAAACAAATAAAATAACTGAAGGTTATAAAAGAATACCTAATGAAAGGGAATATTTAACATGTTTGGTGTTGGGAAGACTAAAAATAAAATTATAATTTACACAAATCATGAATTAAATATATACCAATTGATATCTTTTTTCATGGAACTTGACAAGTTGTTTCTAAAATTCATCTCAAAAAGAATACTCAAGAAAAATGTTTTTAAGAATGAGGGAAAAACTATTATAATGAAAATGGTGTGCTATTGAGTCAGAAATAAGCAAGACTCATAACAGAATAGAAACCAGAAATATCCTCCTGTGTAGGAATTTAATTTATGATGAAGGTGGTATCTCAAAAGGTTGAATATAGGACTACCATGTCACCCAGCATTTCCGATCCCACGTTTATATCCACAATAACTGGAAATGGGTTTGCCCTGAGTGGCTCAGTTGGTGGAGCACTGTCCTGTGGACCAAGAGGTTGCTGGTTCACTTCCCGGTCAGGGCACATACCTGGGCATGTATGGAAAGCAACAGATCATTTCTCTCACATCAGTGTTTCTCTCTCCCTCCCTTCCTCTCTCTAAGCATGTCCTGGGGTCAGGATTTAAAAAAAAAAAAAATTGAAAGCAAGGACTCAGAAAGACATGTGCATACCCATGTTCATCACAACATTATTTACAATAGTCAAAAGACAGAAACAACTCAAATGTCCATTAACAGCTGAGCAGATAAACAAAATGTGGCATATACGTACATATGATGGAATGTTATTCAGCCACAAAAAGGAATGACATTTAGATACAAGCTACAATATATATGAAACTTAAAAACAAATTCTATGTGAAATAGGTCAGACAATGAGACAAATATTATACGGTTTCACTTCCTCAAATATATACAATAGGTATATTCATGGGAACAGAAAGAAAATTGAGGTTGTCAGGCGCTGGGAGGAGGGAGAAATGAGAAGTTATTGCTTAATTTTTACATAATTTCTGTTTGGGCTGATGAAAGAATTTTGGAAATAGTAGTGATGGTTACATAACATTGTGAATGCAATTAATGCCACTGAATTGTACACTTAAAATGATTAAAATGGCCATTTTATGTTATATATATTTTACCACCACATAACAGAAACTCATTTAAAAAAAAAGAGAAAGGCATTATATATAAAGTAAAAAGAGAAGCAATAAATGAGGAGAAAATACTTGGAACATATACAGTAGTCCCCCCATCCACCATTTTGCTTTTCATGGCTTCAGTTACCCAAAAATATTAAATGAAAAGTTCCAGAAATAAACAATTGGTAAGTTTTAAATTACACACTCTCCAGTAGTATGATAAATCTTGCAACTTCCTGCTCTTTCCCACCAGGATGTAAACCATTCTTTGTCCAGGGTATCCATGCTGTATATGCCCCCTGCCCATTAATTATTTAGTAGCTATCTTGGTTATCAGACCAACTGTCAAGGTATCACAGTGCTTGTGTTCAAATAACCTTTATTTTCCTCAATACTTTCCCCGGTGTACAAGAGTAACAATGGCAGCAATTTGTTTATGCCAAAGAGAAGCCATAAACTTTATCATGGTTATGTATGTATAGGAAAAAAACAGTATGTTGTGAATTCAATACTATGCAGGCATTCACTGGGGGTCTTGGATTGTAACCCCAAAGATAAGGGAAGGACTACTGTATAGCCAGTTAGTAAAATCCAGAAGATATAAAGAACTTCCACCAGTCAACTAAAGAACAGAAAACCCCTGTAAAAATGGACTATCACTTTTATCAAAAGAAATAAAATAATGCCTACAAAAATAAAACTATGCATTATTAGTGAAATGCAAGTTAAAGTATGAATAAGATGTCATTTTTTCACTCATCAGACTGGCAAAAATTAAGAAATTGAAGGTGAGCTGTCCCTTTCAGGAGCACACCCACACCTTTCTTCCCTTTCAGGCGTGCATCTCCTAAACTCTAAGGTTCACCACAAGACTTGAAACGAGGGGAGCAATGGGCAGCAGCAGCTCATCCCGGGCTCACCCCCTGACCCTATCCCCAAGGCCCTCTTTTCTGCGACTTGCCAGTGAGCCAACACAGCCAGACCTCAGCTCTCCTGTTGCCTCTTCTACCCCAAGCCTTTCCGTTTCACTGTTCCCAGCTTTAATAAACATACTCTCAAAATTAAAAATTAAAAAAAGAAATGGAATAATATTCAGAGTTGGTGAGGATGTGAGGAAGTGGAATCTATCATTCCTGCTGGTGGGAGTATAAATAGGTCTAACTTTTTGGGAGAGCACTTTGACTCTCTCTCTCTCTCTCTCTCTCTCTCTCTCTCTCTCTCTCTCTCACACACACACACACACACACACACACACACCCTTGGAGCCAGCAGTTGCTCTGCAGTGTGTGACAGGACAAATGCTTGCATATGTCATGGTACATCCGCAGATGGAATTCAATGAAATACAATGAGCTGGATCTGTGTGTCCTAACATTGGAAATATATGTCTGAAATACTTTCTAATGTTTCTTTAAATCCAATACATTTAATTTTTGTTTCTTTTTAATATGTTTATATTTTGTTTCTAATTTATTGCCTAAAAGGTTCAGACTGCTATTTGCAAACAGTTTTCACAAATGACACTTTGTGGAAGTGGGTTACCTTTTATTCCCGGTACATGAACAGCCAAAAAGGATATGATTATCACTCTCTTTTTTCTTTTTCCTAGTCATGCTTTGCAGTCTTAGTGACATCTGGATATGCTTTGTATCCGTTTAAAAAAAATTTTTTTAAGTTTCATTTTATTAAGGCCTTACAGATGTTCGCTAGATACGTTAACAGCAGTTTTTAATTGTCCAGAGAAATTACAGCTGCTTAAATAAAACCTGAAGTATTTGGCTTCCTTGGGTATTTCTGCCATATTGTTCCCACAGAGCTGCTATTATTTTAATAAAAGAGTAGCAGTTAAAACAACATTTTTTATTTTTAAAAAAATATTTATTGTTTAAAGTATTACATATGTCCCCTTTAACCCTCCCTAAACCCTGCCCCTGCCCCTCCCCCAAGCCCTCACCATCACATTATTTGTGCCCATGGGCCATAATATACCCCAAACAAGGTCCTTGGTTGATTACCTCCCACCCATCCACCCTCCCCCACCTTTGTTTGGATAAATGCAAGACTCCGAGGCCACAGTCACATTGAGGCAAATTTACAGGCTTATTTTTTATACTTTCTTTAATTAGTTATTTGTGTCTATAACCAGAGGTCCACCAAAGATTATAAATTAAATTATATAGAACTAAAAATTAGCTTAAAAGTGTGAAACATTTAAAATACTTAGGGTTTGAGGGGAATGAGTCCATTTGTCATTGATGGGGTCTTGGGACCCCTGGTCTTCCCTACATGCCACAGGCACTTACTATTGACTATTTCTTTGAAGGGAAAATGGCGTTGGGATGCGGTGAACTGAAACTGCACCCACCACGGGGAGAAACCTGTGATTTGGTCATCCTTCCATATGGGCCAAGGTGAAAAATGCTTCAATATGGCTGAAAAGGGGAAGATGGACTCTTTTATTTCCTAATTTAGGTCGAAGTTGTAAGTGAATAAGAGAAATGCAGTCTTCTTTGGATGATGGATGTAGCAGAGTGAAGTGGGGTAAAGTAGCAAGAAGGTTCTTCACAAAGAAGTTAAAACCTCAGGATGTAACAGTGTGTTTGGTGTCAGCCTGGAGAAAACCAGGCACAGCCCAAAGGAAGCTTCTTCTCACAGCACCACCTCCCCCCAGCAGCAGACAGACCATACATCCCCAAACACCTCCCTCCCCACAGAGCTCTTAGGAGGGAAAGCTAGGCTCTGTGAAGGCAGGTGGAGGTGAAATTCCTAAGGCCCTAGAAGGGACTGGAGACTGATGGGGAGGGATACATACTGGAAGGGCTTCAAGGGAGGAGGACCATGAGAGAGAGAGAGAGAAAGAAAGAGGAGACAGCCGAAGCCAATTTGGCTCAGTGGATAGAGCGTCGGCCTGTGAACTGAAGGGTCCCGGGTTCGATTCCGGTCGGGGGCATGTACCTTGGTTGTGGGCACGTCCTCAGTGGGGGGTGTGCAGGAGGCAGCTGATCGATGTTTCTCTCTCATCGATGTTTCTGACTTTCTATCCCTCCCCCTTCCTTTCTGTGAAAAATCAATAAAATACATGAAAGAAAGAAGAAAGAAAGAAAGAAAGAAAGAAAGAAAGAAAGAAAGAAAGGAAGAAAGGAAGGGAGGGGAGACAGGTGGAATCTCCTCTGCAGCCTCATCCTTGAGGCTCTGCCCTTTGGGTGAAGGGCCAAGGAAGGGGCAGAAAAATTCAGGTCCAGTTTCTACCTGTCCTTGCCCACTCTTCCTGCCCCCACCCCAGACTCCTCCCAACTTTCTAAGGTTTTAGGACACTGACCTAGGTGAAGAAGTTGACTCAGGATGATGCAGTTTGAGGACAGTGGGTAAAATGGTACCTGGCCCAGGTGACAAGTGTCACACTCATCTCAAGGTCAGAGTGGTCAGTGCCTAGTTCTTACCTGGAACACAGTAGTGAAGAGGCTGCTCAACCCCCTACACCGCCCTCCCAGAAAAAGTTCAGTTTTGAACACACTGAGTTTAAGGAACCTGTGTGTCCACCAGAAGGTGTCCAGAGGCAGCAGAAAGGTCTGAGCTAGAGGTTGGGGAAGCATCAGCATACAGATGAAAGTGAGTTAGGTTATCTAAAAAGAGTATGTGGAGTGCCTGAGCCTGGAGGATCCCAGTAGTCCAGACTGCTCTAGCCCAATCAGCCGAAGGCTGCAGGGACAAACCACAGGCCAGGCTTACTGACCCATTGCCATGAGGAAGACAACACCCTGGAAGAACCATGTGCTGTCCCACTGAACACAGAGGAGAAGTAAGTCATAGGACCTAAGAGAGGTGAAGGGTAGGCGATATTTATTATTTATTTGTTTGTTTACTTTTATTCTCAAATTGTACTGTCACATAATACGAAGCTTAGCCCGGCGGGAGTGGCTCAGTGGTTGAGCATTGACTTACGAACCAGATTTCCCAGTCAGGGCACCTGTTCAGGTTTCGGGCTTGATCCCCTGGAGGGGGCATTCAGGAGGCAGCCAACTGATTCCTCTCATTGCTGTTTCTATCTCTTCTCTCTCTCCTTTCCTCTCTCTGAAATCAATAAAAATATTTATTTTATTTTTATTATAAAAATATTTTTTAGGAAAGGAAAAAAAAAAAAAAAAGCTTAGCCGAAACCAGGTTTGGCTCAGTGGATAGAGCGTCGGACTGCGGACTGAAAGGTCCCGGGTTCGATTCCAGTCAAGGGCGTGTACCTTGGCTGCGGGCACATCCCCAGTAGGGGGCGCGCAAGAGGCAGCTGATCGATGTTTCTCTCTCATTGATGTTTCTGACTTTCTATCCCTCTCCCTTCTGCTCTGTAAAAAATCAATAAAATATATATATTTTTTAAAAAAGCTTGGAACTGGATCACTTGGCTCTTTCTCTTTTTATCTCCCAGTTCAAAATGCTTGCATGTCTCAGTAGCCAGCATTCTCTTGGATCTGCAGTTGGGCTCACCACATTTAAGCCTCAGCACAATCTTTGTAGTTTTAGCCAATTTGCAGAAAATCGGCTTAGTCTGCCCACCATAGCCGCTCTGCTTCCTGTCATGATGCCGCTTTCCCTGGGCATAGAGAGTCCTTGCACAACTGTGTAACTTTTGGGGGCTGATGCTTGCTACACTTCTTACAGAAAGTCCGGCAGGTTTAGCAATGTTCGCCATGTTTGCAAGAGTGCTATCAGCATGGAAAAGCTAGGTGATATTTAAATAAAGCAATATTCTGATGGCTCATAGCAAATAGCTGTGAGTAAAGAGGCTACCATCAGATCTGGATTGCTAAGTGAACCTAGACTACTGTTTGCCTGGAAAGAATAAAGTTAAGGTAAATGTGGTATTTTATGTTCAGAAATCTTATCTGAATCTCTGTTCCTGGGCTGTAAGCCCTGTCTGCATAGTGATTTAGATCCCCCAGGTTGGAGTTTATCTTCTTATATAATTTCAAACAGCAAAGTTTCTGATAGTCTATGATTTTAGAAAACAAAGTTGCTCAGTGAGTAAGAAAGAAAGAGTCACTCAACAGATAGTGTGTTATGACATTGTATAACTGCAGTATGTCCTTGGGAAAAATGTTACAGATAAGGAATCTGCAAAGATTAAGAGTAGTGAGTAGGGCCTACTATATGGCCAGGGAAGATGGTTTGACTTGGGGTGGTGGGCACACAATGCCAAATACAGATCTTGTAAATAGAATTATGCACTTGAAACCTATATAGTCCTATTACCCAATGTCACCCCAATAAATTTAACAAAAAATTCAAAATAAAAGAGTAGTGAGTAGGCAGGAAGAAAACTGGAGTGTAAGTCTCACAAAGCAGGAAGATGATTGTTAGTGTTGAAAGCCCAGAGGTCTAGTTTACTGCGACACTGTCCAACAGGGTAGGCAGGAGCCACAGGTGGCTATTTAAATTTAATTAAAAGTGGCTAATTAAATTTAAATTATTTAAAGAATAAACTAAATAGCCGAGACCGATTTGGCTCAGTGGATAGAGCGTCGGACTGCGGACTGAAGGGTCCCGGGTTCGATTCTGGTAAGGGCATGTCCCTTGGCTGCGGGCACATCCCCAATAGGGGGCGTGCAAGAGGCAGCTGATCGATGTCTCTCTCTCATCGATGTTTCTGACTTTCTATCCCTCTCCCTTCTGCTCTGTAAAAAATCAATAAAATATTTTTTTAAAGAATAAAGAATAAACTAAATAAAAATATTTTTATTTTTCATGCACTTAGCCACATGTCAAGTGTTCGGTAGCCACAGACTAGTTCCTACTGTATTATTACAGATAGAGAACATTTAGATCACCCCCAAAATGTTCTATTCAACCTCAGTAAGAGAAATGTTGGCGATGTTGATGCCTGTTGAGAGGAGTCTCCAAGGAATTAGGGGGGGTGAAAGCCTTGAGTAGTATTCTACCTAAACTCAGCTCTAACAACACTGCTCTCCTCCTATGCCAGCTGCTATGTGTTACCTGCCTTGAACACGCAAGCGGAAGGCCAGAGCACGCAGTTCAACTGCTCTAACTCGTTTCTCTGTCTGCACAAACCCACTACTGTCCCCAAACTCCATCTCCCGCCATGCCCCGGGACTTTCTGCGTCTCTGTCTCTTGGACTTCTGGGAAATGTAGTTTTTACAGCGTTCCAACGCCAAAAGGTTTTAGCCCTGAACTAAGGCTCCCACGAGGCAGTCCTTGGGCCATTCTGGTCTGATTCGCCGCAGCCGCCTTGTCTGCCGTCAGGGGGCGCCAGAATCGGCACCCGAAGTTTAGTGAACCAGAGACCGAGATGCTGGAGTCCCAGGAGAGGAGGTTAGAGACCGAGCTGTTGCTTCTTCCTGCCATTTCTCAGCTCGCCGCTGCTGCTGGGCTTTGGAGACGCCTCGGAGCTGACAGGGACCCCAGGGAGCTCACTGCAGTACTCGGGGCCGCGTCCGACAGCTCGCAGCCTAAGGGCATTTGGCAGCCCCGGCTGGAAGCGCAGGCGCAGAGGCAGGACCTGGCGGCTTCTGTAAACACCAAAGAGCGCCTGCGCAAGCAGAGCGCCCCGGGATGGACACCTGGGGGCGCCTTAGCCAAGATAACAGAATTAGTAACTGTCAGTCTTTTTTTGTTGTCCTTTCCCTATGGTTTGCAAAGCACCGCTTCCTTCATTGCCCTGGTTTGGTCCTCACAGTAGCCCTGTTGTAGATTGGGCAGCGGGTCAGAGAAAGTCACAGAGCCAGAGTCCTAGTATAATAGAGTTCGAAGGACCAGAGGCGGATGGTTCAGGATTCACAGACTCGAGCCCAGGCTCTGCCTCTGACTTGCTGTGTGACCTTGGATAATTCTGGTCCCTTGGGAATCTAAGCCTTCTCATTTGTAAATGGAAGTAGGTTGTTGGGAGGATCAAATCGGATGCAGGAGTGAAACTAAATCCCCAAGCAGTCTATAAAAGCAAAAGATTATTAGTCAGGTGATTGCTGATTGAGGGGCCCATTTCCTCTTTCTACAAATTGCAAAACTGAGGGCCTCAGAGGTGCAGGAGCTTGCCCTACAGGTCTCAGCAGTCTGTGAGCAAAGGCTACAGCCCAGCCCTCCTGCCTTTGTCCTGAGCCTTTCCCTGAACCAAGGATGAGTGTTTTTGTCGGACACGGTCTTAGAGACACAGACTGCTCTGAGGGCCTGGAGGAGACTGTAGTTCCAGTCCTTCTACCCAACCTAAGCCTGACGGAAGAGGGCCCTGCTCTGTTGAGATGGCTACAAGAAGCCGGAAACTAAGAAAGAGCTGGAGAATCCTGGAGAATGAGAACAGTGTCGCTGGATCTGTACGGACTCTGCTTCTCAGGATAGTGGCCCAGGTAAGGGAAGGAGCCCAGGTAGGACAGATGTGGGGGGTAGTTCTAAGGGGTCAGACTCTGAGTGGATAGGAACAGGAGGGTACTGGGTTCTATTTCTGAACATGGGAGGAACTGGGCACTCAGGTGACTCCAGGAGGGGCCACCAGCGCCTGAAGTTGATACCCAGGCTGGCTTGAGTAATGAGGAGAGAAAGTGATGCACATTGAACTGAGGCTGTAGGAACCACTCTCCCAGTCAGGTGGAATAGCCATGTGGCACCATGGACACACCATACAACCCCCAGGGAGAGGCAGATGCCCAGCAGGTAAGTGAACTTTGCTCTGTCTCTGAAGTGGCAGAGCTGGCCTATACCTAGGTGTCTCTCTCTGGAGTCACTTAGAGATTCTGGAGATAGGTGGGGGGAGGGGCTAGGAGACCCTGAGGTCTGATTGCAGAAGAGGCCTCCTCCTCCAGCAAGTCATGAAAGGCAAGTGTTTGTTGAAATGGAAATCCAAGATCCTCCCCACATCCAAGTATCTAATTCTGTGGGTCTTCACTAATATCTGGGGGGGGGGGGGGGGGGAACTGAGGCTAAAGGAGGAAAAGACTCTCTTAAGTTCAGGTGTTGGGGTACAACTGAACTAGGATATGGTTCTTTCCGTTACATGGCAGCGATCAAACATCTTCATCAAACATTTATAGAGTCTCTAATCTATACTCGGGGCAGAGCCACCTTGGGGTAGCAAGCAGAAGCCAAGGCTGTAGTCATAACCTGGCTCATAACCAGCCTTCCCAGTGACTTAACGCTGTGGCTTTGTCAGTCACTACCCTTCTCTGAACATTGAAATGTCTGTAAAGTGTCGGGGGGGGGGGAGTGTTGGTGAGGGGTAGGAAACCTTATCCAGGGCTGTCTCGAGGTATAACTATGAATTAAAGAAGACTTGTTAAGTGCATAGAACAGCACCAGGCACATGTTACCAGCTCAGTAAACATTAGCCACTGTTGTTGCTGACGAGCACGGGGTTGAGGGCAGCTGCAGACAAGGTTCTTCAGGAGCCAAGCAGGTGCAGAGATGTTGCAGCCCAGGTATGCTCAGACACCGACACTCCGTGCCCTGAGAGCCTGTGTTTCTGGAGTCAAGGGGGAAACCCACATCCCCATTTCATCCGCTAGCACTGGTAACCTGGCAGGGAACAGGCACCTCAAGTGTTTACACTGTCTACACCTCCTCATGCAACATGATCCCCTTCCCCACAACCTGAGGTCTGGAGTGAAGCTGTACATTACAGCCCGCTCAGCCAGACCAGGACCAGACCCTATACTCTTCCCAGCCCCTTCAGGGTGTAGGTCATGCACAACCCTTCCTCCAGGCAGGGCAGAAGCGAAAAAAAAAAAAAAAAAAGGCTGCCAACATAAACTGATTACAAAAATAGATCCAGAGATAGAAGCATGGACCAGACCATCAAACCTCAGAGGGAAGCAGGGGGAAGAGGGGAGGGAAGGAGGGGTGAGAGATCAACCAAAGGACTTGTATGCAAACATATAAGCACAAGGAATGGACACAGACAATAGGGGGGTTAGGGCCTGTGCTGGGGGGTGGGAGTGGGCTGGAGAGTTCGATGGGGGGATAAGGAGACATATGTAATACTTTCAACAATGAAGAATTTTTAAAATATATATTTTTTTATTTTTTACAGAGAGGAAGGGAGAAGGACAGAGAGTTAGAAACATCGATGAGAGAGAAACACCAATCAGCTGCCTCCTGCACACCTACGCAGCCAAGGTACATGCCCTTGACTGGAATCGAACCTGGGACCTTTCAGTCTGCAAGCTGACGCTCTATCCACTGAGCCAAACGCGTTAGGACATGAAGAATTTTTTTTTTAAAGGCTACTGTCAGGGACTTGGCTTGTTTCCCCAGAGCAAAAGGGGAGGAGGGCTAGGGGGAGCCTAGACGGGATACAGGGCCTAATGTCAGATATCCTGCCCCTGGCCTGCCCTGTTTGAATGTGGAGATCTGGCTCAGTGCTCATTTCAGCTGTGGTCCAAACCTCCGTAATGGAGGTCTGGTTCAAACCCCTATGTATAGAAGAGGAAAGAGAAATCTAGAGAAGCCAAGAACTCACCAAGAGCCTCCAAGGTGGGAGCAAGACTCTACCTGGCAACTAATTTGGAGGGGGCAGGTCTTGGCTCCCTCTCTCCTTCCGCACTGCCACCACAGTGCGGCTTGAAGTCAGCCCCCAATATGGCCCCCTGCATAGGTTCTGGTTGGGGAGTGGCAGGGTGGAGGTGAGTGTTTGGAAAGGTAAGGGGAGGCAGAGAGACCTGGTCAGAGAGAAGCCCAGAGCTGACCTGAGGGATGGGGGGTGAAGGGGTGGACTGGGGTGTAGTGGCTGCTGCAGGATTTCTAGGGCCTTATTAATCAGTCTGAGGTAGCAGAGGATGAAAATACCGTGGGAGCACAATCCTGGAGGAGGGAGCAGAGCAGATTCAAGAATGAGTCACAGAGCCCGAGCCCTAAATTTAGAAGGTGCTGAAGGAGGCAGCCTCCCCTGGGGAACCCTGTGGAGGTGCTGCTGACCCAGAGCCTCCAGGCAGGGAGCAGTGGCTGGCAGGCGGGGCCTGCACATCAGTGCCTTGTGATGAGAAAACAGTCATTTTGTGTTGCCACGTAGACATTTGACAGTATGTCAACCCTGCTCACACCCAGAGTCTGGACATTTAAATAAGGGCCTGGAGCTTAGGATGCTGCCACAAGCTCCCGCCTTGCTTTTCCCAGGCACGTTGTTAAATGACCACTCAGAGCTGAGCCCGTGAAAAAATTAGTGCCTTTGCTCCAACCACCTCAGAGATAATGGGTGCTTCTTGCTATCTGGTTCTCCATCTCTTGCTCCTCCTGACCTGGGACAGAGAACTGCCCTTCCTCCCTCCCCCTCATTGTGCTCCCTCACTTTTCGGATCTGTAAGTAATAAATCTTGTGACTACTTCCTTAGTGTTAATGTATTGAAACTGGGCCTTCAATCAAAAGGGCCCCTGGGTTTTCACTTCTCCAAAGTGGGAGCTCTGATGCCAGTGTGGGTGGCTTGTGTTCCCTCATTCAACAGGCCGTAACCTGCACATTCTTAATACACCAGCTCTGAGGTTTCCAACACGTGCCCTATGGACGTGGAGCCTGGCTTAGGCCCATTGCAGGTGGTGGGTTTTGCCCCAGAATGAACCCTGACCTAGGGCAGAGCTTTTAGCCCCATCCTCAGAGCCCCTATCGAACCTTCCTCATACCAGCTGTGAACCAGCTTCTGGAGTATGGGCATTTCAGGCCTGTCTAGCCTACTGCCTGGGCACGGCCAAGCTCCCTGTGTCCTGCTGCTGTCCTAGCAACCAGTTGTCAGACATCGAGGAGGGTGCTCTGGGGATGCAAAGAGCCATTGAGTGTAGAATTTTTAAAGGGGACTCAGGCCTTTGACAACTGGACAGAGGACAACATGTCACAGTACCCTCCTCTGCTTTTTGTTCAATCCCCAGGCTCCAGGTGAACCCAGGCTGTTTTGTTTTTGTTTTTAAAAATTATATGTTTTTATTTATTTCAGAGAGAGGAAGGGAGAGAAACATCAATGATGAGAGACAATCATTTATAAGCTGCCTCCTGCACGCCTCCCTACTGGGGATTGAGTCTGAAACCCGGGCATGTGCCCTGACCAATCACTCTGGCAACCTTCCAGTGCCCAGGACTATGCCAGCCACCTGAGCCACCCTGGTCAGCGGGAACCCAGGCTGTTTGGTTTCCTCCAGTTCAGGAGAAGAGGGAGGTACTGCCTTCAGATCGAGCAGCAAAGACATAGGAGAGAGGCCATGCCTTGGACACAGATGTTGTCACCAATCCCTGTGGGTCAAGGACTTGGAATCATGGTCATTCTGTCCATTGTTGCTCACAACAATAGAACAAAACCGTGTTCAGTAAAGCAGATCAGAAACTTTATTCTTTGGCCCAGGAATGGAGTAGGATGATCTTGCGCTCTAAAGATGCCTTCTTCCTGATTCTGGGGACTTAACGAAAGTCTTAAAGGCTATGAGGGCGAGTTAGGAAGTCTCAGGGGCAGAGATTTCTGAGAAAACGGAGTTCCCAGATTTCCAAGGGAGCATGCGCTGTCCCCAAACATGCTTGGAGCATGCCTAGCCATACACCACATCTCATTTTAATGTTAAATCTCCACCCTGGGTGTGATTTTTTTTAGCGTGCTAGTGAAATTTCCTGTAAAGGCCCTTTGGAAAGGGGTTTCAGAATCCATCTTGGGTCTTTCTGGAGCAAACTGGTTTCTTATTTGTGATCCTTGGGTTTCTTATCTGGTTCCTGGTGGCAGACTTAGCTAGCCAGCTTGGAATTGCTGTCTTCTCTTGACAAGTTCAACCTGCTTATGTCAAAGGATATGTTGGGGAGAATACATGAAAATTAACGGAAGTTTAAAGATTACTAATATGGTGGCACAACCTAACAACAATGCCAGACAGGAATTAGGGGACTCAGGAGACAAGAGCTGATAGGTAACTTAGTTGGTTAGAGGGTAATTCTGATATGCAGAGGTTTGGGGTTTGACCACTGGTAAGGGTACATACAAGAATAAACTAATGAGCCCTAGCTGGTTTGGCTCAGTGGATATAGTGTCAGCCTGTGGACTGAAGGGTTACAGGTTCGATTCTGATCAAGGGCACAAGCCCGGGTTGTGGACTGATCGCTAGTGTGGGGCCTGCAGGAGGCACCCAGTCAATGATGAGATGTTTCTCTCTCTCTCTCCCTCTCCCTTCCTCTCTGGAATCAATAAAACATATATATTTTAAAAAGGAATCTACTAATGAATGCATAAATAAATGGAACAAGTCGATGTCTCTCTCAAATCAATAAATAATTTTTTTAAAAAAAGAAAACACATTTAAAAAAGAAAAGAGCTGATAACAGCTGTGGCATTCACTGAGCACTCGCTGTGTGCCAGCCACAGGACGGAACACTCCATGTGTATGAGCTCACTTCATCCCTGTTGCAATGATATAAATCCACACCACTCTACCCATTTTAGAAATGGGAAAACTGAAACACAGAGAGAGTCAGTAAATTGTTCTAGATCACACAGTAAGAGGTTCTACCCAGACAGTTTGTCTCTCTGGCCAATCTCTTAGCCATTATGCTGAGAAGGGATTTCACCACATCTGTCCCACCCTTCCCTCACCCCCTGCCCTCCAGTCCCTAATGCTAGAGCCCTGGGAGCTGCCTCTGGGCCTGCAGGGTCCTACTGCCCAGGCAACACAGGCATAGGGGGAAGGAGGAATCCTATATAATAAAGAGCTAATATGCAAATTGACCATCAAACCCTCACAAAAGATGACTGCCCTGCCCCCATGTGGTCACAAGGTGGTCACCACAAGATGGCCGGCAGGGGAGGGCAGTTGTGGGTGATCAGGCCAGCAAGGGAGGGCAGTTGGGGGAAGACCAAGCCTGCAGGGGAGGGCAATTGGGGACAACTTGTCCTACAGGGGAGAGTGGGCAGTTGGGGAGGACCAGGCCTGCAGGGGAGGGCAGTTAGGGGGGACCAAGCCTGAGGCGAGAGCAGTTGCAGGGGACCAGACCTGCAGGGGAGAGAGGGCAGTTGGGGGCAACCAGGCCTGCAGGGGGAGGGGGCAGTTGGGGGGGACCATGCCTGCAGGGGAGGGCAGTTGGGGGGGACTGGGCCTGCAGGAGAGGGCACTTGGGGGCGATTGGGCCAGCAGGGGAGCAGTTAGGCATTGATCAGGCTGGCAGGGGAGTGGTTAGGGGGTGATCAGGCTGGCAGGCAGAAGCAGTTAGGGGCAACCAGGGAGGCAGGCGGCAGGCAGTTGGGAGCCAGTAATCCCAGATTGTGAGAGGGTTGTCCCACAGGGATTGGGCTTAAACCAGCAGTTGGACATCCCTCAAAGGGTCCCGTTTTGGAGAGGGTGCAGGCTGGGCTGAGGGACCTGCCACCCTAGTGCACAAATTTCATGCATCGGGCCTCTAGTCTAATAATAACTCCACCACCACTAGTGCAGGACTTTACAATTAAAGAGACTTCCTACCTGCCTCAGCCCAGTGGGGCGGCATCTTGAGCATCATCAGTTGACAGAAAAACAGGCCTACTTTGGGGAAGGCCTAGAGCAGAACCATAGAGACTCCCCCTTTGGGAGGTCCTCATGCCCAGATGGACCCCCACGCCCTTTCCCTCAAGGCGGGGTCTCCCTGCTGCTGATGTTTACTGGGCAGTTCGATTGCTGGGCCAATACAGCCTTCTGAAAGCCATGGAGTTTCCTGTCACATGACCCTGATCCATCTTCCTGACTCCAGGCCTTCCCCTCAGAAGGATGAGGTTGCCCGGCCCTTCGACCAGGGCCAGGACTCCAGCCCTGGGACACACCAGGCCCCTTTCCTGGCAGCCCAACTTCCTTCTTATGGTTTTTTATTTTTTAATCTCAAGGCTGGGCCCTCAGCACCCTGACTCAGAACAGTTTCCACCCTAACAGAGTAGCAGGGTCTTGGGGAACATTTAGGGTCACCCTTTGGATAGTAGGAGGGCTGGGGGCCATTACTGTTCCTGAAGGAGCAGTTCCTCTGAGAGCCGTGCTGAAGGAGTGGGGACCTTCCCAAGTGTCAACATAAGAAATGTCCAAACCTATGGAGAATTTTTCTGAGTTCATTTGAGCTAAAAATGATGACAATTGCCTGGAAGCAAGAGCTGAGATCTAGAGAAGGACAGTTTTGCAGTTTCTTTTGTGCCTTTGAACTTAAGGAGGGAAGTAAGGAAGATTACATGAAGATGAGAGAGAGCAAGGTAATCCCCCTCAGAGCGGGATTACTTCTGGCATTTCAGCGGTGTGTTAACCTAGATGCACAAGAACAATGGACAGGGCTTGCTGAAAACCTTTCACTAAAGAAGCTATAGGCCTGGGCATGACTACCCACCATGACCTGCCCAGTTAGGAATTTATGATCAGATCACTGTGAGGTTACTTTCCATAGCACCCCCCGCCCTACCTTGTTTTTTTGTTTTGTTTTGTTTTTGTTTTTGTTTTTTCCGAGAGGAAGGGAGATGGGAGGGGGAGAGAGATAGAAACATCGATAATGAGAATTATTGATTGGCTGCCTCCTGCACGCCCACTACCGCCAATCAAGCCCACAACCTGGGCATGTGCACTTGACTGGAATCAAACCCGGGACCCTTCAGTCAACAGGCCAACACTATCCAATGAGCCAAACAGGCTAGGGCACCCCTCCTCCCCCCAGTCTATGAGGGGACTGGTGAGCAACTGTGCAGCACTTCAAGGCTTTGTGATGTGGGTCGTGGCAGTGCCTCAGACATCAGGTTGCATGATTTAGCAAATATTTGGGACATACGTATATTAAAAATGATTCTTTGCTTATCTGAAAATCAAATGTCACTAAGTGTCCGATGCTTTATCTAATGACTCTGCTTCAGTGCTCTGGGTAACCTAGCATGCCTAAGCAAGCCTGCCTTCGGCTGGCCGGACAAGAAAGAGCCTGAGATGGTATGTGGTTGTGTGGGACTGTGACAGGACATCAGTAATGATCTGTGGCTGTGACAGAGTCAGCAGGAGGCGTGAGGATGTGGTAACTGACTGTGTGTCTCTGTGACTCTCTCAGGCTCTAGCAGTGCTCCCTCAAGGCAGGGTTTGGGCTGTTTGCCGAGGGAGGCTCAGCATGGGTAGGAAGCCCGCCCTGGGCAAACACTTAGATCCGGCTCTGGAAGGGACCGGGATGCAGAGCCTGTGGCCACTAGACTGTAAAGGACATGTCGTCCTTAAGGACAAGCCAGCCCTGGGGGCCTTAGAGTGCTCTGCTCTGGGGCTTTCCGAGGGGCCTCTGAAACCACCTCTCTACTCTGCTACTTCCTGGTGACATCACACAGGTCATTGCACAATCTTCTAGAACAGTGCCCCCAGAATGCTACTTCGTTGCCCTAGGCAACCTGGAAAATTTCTCCACCCAAGTTGGCAGGCCCAGTTACCCCTGAGGAGGTGGTAGGGGTGGAGAGGAGTTGGGGGTGGGGGCCTTCTCCTCATGTCCCAGAGGGAGATCCAGGCAGCCATATCTGACTAGATGGTGAGTAGGAGGGGGTACCCAGGAGTAAGTCAAGACCTGGGACCTGGGCAGGGTGGGGGCTGAATCTTGAGGCAGAGGGGGGTGATGACTGTGCCAAGGTTACCCCCAGGGTAGTAAAAGGGGTGTCATATAATGGGGAACAGGAACAGAGTCTTGGGTTAAGAGCTGGTACACCCAGATTATTTTTAAAAAATATATCTTTCTATTATTGACTAGAGGCCCTGTGGGTCGGTCCCTCAACCTGGCCTGCACCCTCTCGCAGTCCGGGACCCCTCGGGAGTTGTCCGCCTGCAGCATGGAGTGGGCCTAAGCTGGCAGGTGGACATTCCCCGAGGGGTCCTTAGAGCTGCCACAGGAGAGGCTGCTGTCACCGCACCATGCTGCACTTGCGAGCCTCGCTGGCTTCCTCTGGCTTCCTCTGGCTTCGTGGCGCTCTTCTTGTGGGAGCACACTGACCACCAGGCAGTGCCTGTGTTGAGCATCTGCCCCCTGGTAGTCAGTGTGCCTCATAGCGACTGGTTGTTCTGCAGTTCAGTTGATTTACATATTAGGGTTTTATTTTATAGGATAGTAGAGATCAAGATTCTCTCTATATAACTGATTTTTACAGAGAGGAAGGGAGAGGAATAGAGAGTTAGAAACATCGATGAGAGAGAAACATTGATAGATTCAGCTGCCTCCTGCACACCCCCTACTGGGGATGTGCCCACAACCAAGGTACATGCCCTTAACCGGAATCGAACCTAGGACCCTTCAGTCTGCAGGCCGCTGCTCTATCCATTGAGCCAAACTGGTTAGGGCTAGAGATCAAGATTCTTATCTGTACTTTGTCCCCTCTATCTGTACAGTGAGGAGCTGGGGCCAAATGACAGTAGTCTAAGGTATTAATTAGTTCAGCCCAGTGGGGGAGTTGAAGGGAATGTTAGGGATCAGGTCTTGGGTGACTCCAGGCAAGGGCTCTGCCCCTGCTCCACTGCCTTTCAGGGAGCAGTAAGCAAAGTCTGGTGCGAATTTCTCCAAATGACCCCCCAGCCCCATTCACAGACCTGAGGTCCCCATATGACTTGCTGTGTGATTCAGGAACGTCCCTGTGCCTCTAGCGGCCTCGGTTTCTCTCTGTGTGAGGGGCAAAGTAAGACCCAGAGTGCTCTGGGTAATCATTCCTCACAGCCAGACTGTGGGAAGCAGGGGTGGCTGAGTCCTGGGACTTCTTTTCAGACTCCTCCCTCAGATGCCCCCTCCCAGCCTTTCTGGGCTCTTCTGCCCTTGAGCAGACAGGACCCTTTTCTCTGCTGCTTGGGGGCGCTTGAGACAGCAAATGAATATCCTCAGGTGAGGATTAAATAATAATAATAATAATAATAATAATAATACATTTTTAATATCTCAAAGTCCTAAGCATGTCAGGACTACATTTGTGAACCCACAGTGACAATTCCTCATCTTTCTCTAGCGACTTTATGAGTAGCTGTTCCATCCCAGAGCTCTAAGCTGGTGAGGCTAGGAGGTTGTAATTCTGATTCTCTCATTTTGCAGATAGGAAATTAAGGCCGAGAGAGATAGGGAAGCCAGAGCAGAGAAAGGAACCCTGGGATGGGGGGAGGTTGAGACCTGGGTTTTGGACAGGATGCCCATATACTCACTGTGCAACTCTGGGCAAGTAGTGGGCACTTGTGGACCTGTTAGCTGCCCACCAGGGGAACTCACCACGGGCCCTCCCCTCCTACTCTGTGGTCAAGGGCCAGTCCCCGGGGTCAGTGAATGTTCAGCCTTGGGCCCTCTGCCACACATACTGGCCTGACCTCAGGGACATTGAACTATTTGGCCTCCGTGCACACAGAGCAACTGGAGGCAGAGCTGACACCAGGACCCAGAGGCAAGGTGGCTGGAAGGGGTGGTTGGAGTGCCGGTGGACATATCTTCCAGCGGCTATCGGCATGGCCGGTTCTGCTTAGGAAGGGACAGGGAGCCCCAGTGCTCTGGAGCCAGATGCTTTTGAGAGCCCAGCCTAGTCCATGGGAGATGTGTGGACACACACAGGGGTGCTCAGAGCAGGTGGTGATGGACAAGAGCCAGAGTCTGGGGCTGGGAGTGGATTTTGCCCAAGCCTGGCCAGCCTGTGAACCCTGTGGCTCGTGGTTGGTCAGGGATGCAAGCTGCGGGCAACTCTGAGTTGCTCTTGATTGTGGTAGAGTGTGTGTGCCCATCTTTGGGACTCTGGGGTGTCGTTTGGAGGTGTCTGGGCTCTGGGGTCAGCGTGCCTGTGTGTAAGTAGGTTGTTGCAGAGGTGTGTACCTGTGAGTGTGGGAGGGGGAGAGAGAGAAGGGGTTCACAGTAAACTTCCAGAATTACTATTCTAGCAATCCCTCGCCCCTCCTATCAGAGCCCACTCTATCTTGGCCTCTCCCGCCAGGTCCCCAAGCGCTGCCTGGAGTCTGGTTCCCTCCCGGGCCAGGTCCCTTCCCGGCGGGCGGGGCGGGCGCTAGGACCCTGCGGGCGGGGCGGGGCGGGGCTGGGAGCCTGTCGGCGGTCCCTCCGCAGCCAGGAAAATACCGAGTCCGGGCGAGCTGTGCCCCCGAGCCCCCAGTCCAGCCCGGAGGGAGGGCGGCAGGCAGGGTGCGCGGGGCGGGGGCACGGGGCGGCCCAGCCGTGGGACCCACTGCCCTTCCCCTCCGAGCCCCCGCGCGGCCCGGTCGCCGGGGCAGCGGCAGCGGCGGCGCTCGCACCCCGGCCCGGCGGCCCCGGCGGAGCGGTGGGCACAGGTGAGCGGCGGCCGCCCCGCGCCCCGCGCTCTTCCCGCGCCGGCGCCGCCGCCCGAGTGAGTTGAGCGGGTCCGGGCAGCTCTGCGCGGACACCGCCCGACTCTCCGCACTTCGGGTCCGGCCTCCCGGGGACCCCTCGGGCTCTCGCGCGCCCCCCCACCCCGGACAGGCAGCCCCCACTCCCCGCCTCAGGGAGGTCTGAGTCGCCCCTTGGGCATGCCCCGTGACTGCCCCCAGCCGATGGACCCCACCGGGGGCCAGCCCCTGCCTCTCTCGAACTCTGCACCCGCCTAGGACCCCGCGCAGCCCCACCCGCGCCCCCAGCGCACTGACTCCGGGCCCCAAACCGGTCTTGCAGGTCCCAGGAAGGTGGCGTCAGCATCTGCAGCCGCGTCGACGTTGTCGGAGCCTCCGCGGAGGACCCAGGAGAGCCAGACGAGGACCAGGGCCCTGGGCCTCTCCATGGAGAAGTCTGCGGCCTCGGCAGAGCCCCAGGGGCCTCGGCCGGTCCTGGGCCGCGACTGCGTCCAGGTGCCCGACGACCAGGACTTCCGCAGCTTCCGGTCAGAGTGTGAGGCCGAGGCGGGCTGGAACCTGACCTACAGCAAGGCCGGTGTGTCTGTGTGGGTGCAGGCTGTGGAGATGGATCGGACCCTGCACAAGATCAAGGTAGGGTCGGGTACCGCACGTGCAGCCTCACTACCCCGACAGGGGTCTCCTGGCGCTCCCGCAGAGCTACAGGCACCTGGTTGTGCATTTCAGTCTCTTGCCAGGAACTAGGTAGCGGCACGGTTTGCTCTGCAAGCACCATTACACAGATGGGCCAACTGAGGCTTGGAGAAGGTGTGTGACTCTGGCTCACTCTGCCAGAACCCAGGCTTCTTCTGCATGCCCCTGCCTGCTCCAGGGAGGTGTTCTCCCTCAGGAACCCTTCTGCCCCCACAAGCCTTCCCCTCCTAACTGACTTAAGTCTTTCAAGGTGGGAGACTGAGTCCTTCTCTTCCTAATTCCTGGTTCTGTCAGCCTGAGCTGGGTCTCTTTCCCACTCTCTGCACACTTGGGTGCCAGGGATCTGACCCCTTCCTGCCTGGTGCCCCGCTCTTCCCCCTTCTGTCCCTGGCTGCTCCCTGAGTCTGCTGCAGGGACTCAGGATTGTGGCTGGCAGACCTCAAAGGCAGGGTGTGGATGGCCCTGCCTTACGCAGGGCCAGGCTGGTTGGTGGGTTGGGAGAGGAGGGGGCCAAGGGAGGCAAGAAGAGGCAGGGCACACCAACCCCTTGACAGGAATCTACCCCATTCATTATAGCCCAGTGATTTTTCTTTCTTGCCTTGTCCGGTAAGGCAAGGGTGTGGGACCCCGTGAGCTCATCTCCCTTGGGGGCCTAGATAGAGCAGAGGCTGGTGAAGACTCTGGTCTAGAGGTGTGAGTCGGTACCCCTACCACATCTAGCGTTGTGTGAGTGCCACATTTCCAGGGGGACAGGGCTCCCTTCAGTGGGCTCCTGGCAGCAGTCTGTGCCCTTTCCCCTCCCTTCCCTTTCTCTTGCCTCTCCTTCTGCTGTCCTTCTGGAACTGTGAAGACGTGGATTCCTGTTGCAGGGGTTGGAGGATCAGGGCACTGGACTCAGAGGGCCTCCTGCCCTCCCCCCGCTCTGCCCCCACCCCCTTGCCTAGGCCCTGCTCTCAGACTTAGCTCAGGCACACCACAGCCAGAGATGTCTGACATTCCGTCTCCGGCCCTGTACCTTTCTGCTTCCCTTTGTCTTAGTCATGTACAGCTTTGTCCATCTGTTCCCATGTGGCCTTCTGGCTCACCCTTTCTGCCCTCTATCTGACTTTCGTTTTCTCTCGGAGTTTCCATGTGTCTCCCCCTCTGGGACTCTGCCCAGACCTGAGGATGGTGGGCTAGGGGGCTTCCCTGGGGGCCTGGCCTGTGTCTGAGCCTGAGGTGCAGGGAAGGGGAGGGCAGCTGGCATGTCCAAGCTTGGTGTTCACTGAAGACAGGGGATAGGTCCCAACCCAGTTTGTGTCCCCTGCGCCCCAACACAGGCAGGGCAGGGATGTTAGCTGAAGGAAGGATGGAAGGAAGAAAGGGGGGAACAAACTGAATGAAAGGTGAACAAGGTTGTTTTGAGAACAAGTTTGTTCTCCTGATTGTGACCTGGGAAAGGCTGAAGGATGGCTGCACAGTGGGGTGGGGAAGTGTAGCTCCCCCACTGGGCTGGCTCTCCAGAGGGAAGGAAGGGAAAGATCTGAATGGAGGCTAGTACGCCCGTCCTCTGTCAACAGGGTGGAGCTGCCTCCTCCATCTGGCTTGGTTAATGGATAAACCAGTCCTGTGGGGTTGGTGGGTCTGGGGGCCAGACTGTTGCAACAGACCTCTGTGGCCACATCAGACTTGTCTGGTCTGGTAGTCTTCCTTGGGAGTAGGAGGGACTTGGAAAAACTTGGTTTGTGGGCCATGGCTAAGGCATACACTCTCCCTGGCAGCCAGGACCCTGTCTTTTCTTCCCTCTCAGACTAAGCACATATTGGTAGTGCCAAAGGGCTCCTGGCAACCCCTATTTCATATTCCCCACCCCCCACCCTCACTGAGGTGCCAGTGAGGACACTGAGGCCCAGAGAGGGACAGGGGCCAGCCCAGGCTCACCCAGCCAAAGGCCAACAGAGTGGAGCTTAGAACCTAGATTTCTAGCCTTCCAGCCTCGCCCTCTCTGTCTTATTTTTCTCCTTATTGCTGCCCTCTATGTCTGCTCCCTCCAGTGGAGTGAAGGTTGGGGATAGTAGGTGAGCAGAGCTGGGGCCTAGGGAACAGTCTGGGGTCTTCATTGTAGGCATCCTGTACCCCACTCCTGGTCCCCTCAGCACAGTCAGGTGGAGCTCTGGGAGATGGGTGGGGGCCTCTGAGCTGCCCACCCCCCAAATTTCAGGAATACCATTAATAAGAGCCCCTGCTTTGAACCAGGCATCTTTCTCCGTCAGGCTGGTCTTGGGCAGTAGTAGGCTGGTCTCCATGCTACAAACAAAGAAACTGAGGCTGAGAACAGTGCTATTACTTGCCTGAGGTCCGAGGGCAGCGGAGTGGAACCCAGGCCAGCCAGGGTATAGACTCATCTCTGTCCCTCTCCACTTGGGCTCACTTCTTAGTCAATGTAATGGCTTCTGACCCCATCAACAACTCCTTGATGCCCTGGTGGCTCAGTTGGTTGGAGCATTGTTCTGCACACCAAAAGGTTGCGGGTTCGATTCCTGGTCAGGGTACATACCTCGATTTCGGGTTCAATCCCCGGTAAGGATGTGAACAGGAGGCAACCAATGGATGTTTCTCACATTGATGTTTCTTTCTCTCTAAAAATCAATAAAAACATGTCCTCAGGTAAAGATTAAAAAAAAAAAAACAAAAAACTCTTTAGAGGACACAGTGTTCTCATCATCCCATTCTCCTTTGATGCAAGAAAAGCCGAGGCCAGAAAGGGGTGTGGCTTATTAAGGTCACACAGCAAGCCTGAAGCCAGAGTCCCAGAGATGATAGATAGGATCCCTCCTGGAGGCTGGAACTCACAGGTGTTTGTTGAACTCCCCCCTCCCCCACTTCTGCCCCAGCCTTCTGGGCCTGCCCCCTGAGGAAAGGGCTGCTGCCCCGGGGCATGCCCTGTGCTTGTGATCACAGGGTGGGAGTGTGGATCTGGACCCATCCATCTGTCTGATTGATTTTCTCCGCCTCCTCTCCCTTCCCCCTGACTTATCTTCTCCCACCTCTGTGTCCAGAGGTCCCTGATAGCTGCTGTGGCACTGGGCCCAGCGTTTGGTGCCAGGACAAAGGGAAGGGGCTGCTGGAGGCCACCTCCACCCTTTCCCTCCCTCCTGGCCTCCAGCCCAGCCTGGCCCCAGGCCTGCATTACGCTCTGGGTACTGGAGAGGAGGCAGACACCGCCTCCTGAGAGGACAAGCCTTGTCCCAGAGGCAGACACTGACCATGCATTCAGGTCCAAGACAGAGGGCAGCTTGGAGCCTGAAGCCAGGTCTCTCGGCGTCCAGGCCAGGCTTCCCTGTGACTCCTGTCGTGATGGGAGAAATGGGAACCCGGAAGGTCTATCAGTCGTGCAAGCAGTGCCAGCTGGGCAAGAGGCTGGGGTGTTCCTGGCTACGGTGCCCTCGTCTGTGTGTGTGATGTGAACACAGTCCTGCCCCTCTTTGAGCTGTTTCTTTATCTGTGTCATGGAGCTGTCTTGGCTTCAAGAGCCTCTGAACTCAGTGCTTGTGCTGAGCCCATGGGAACAGAATAAGGAACGGGGGACAGAAAGCAGGAGGTGGCATGGCCTGCGCAGCCCAGCCCTGGATGCTCGTGTGCTTAGGTTCTCCAGGGCTGCTGTGTGCCCAGCCTGGAGCTTGGCTAGCCCGTGTCCGCAGAGGTTTCCAGACCCGGGTGGAGAGAGGATTGACAATTCCAGGTGACCCCTGCCTACTCATGGGACAGATGTTCACAGGCAGACCACTGAGGCAGGAGTGGGCCGGATGGGAAGGGGCCTTGAGGGGCTTGGTGGCTGGAGTAAGGCAGGGCGATCTCTTGGGGGAGTGTTGCTGAGAACCTGAGGTTCTTGTTGCCACAGGAAGCTGGGCGGTGGCAGTGGGGACCTGTCTTCTCTGACTTCCTGCGCTATGGCTCCTCCCCTTTCCTTCTGGGGAAAGCTCCAAGAGCCCCTCACTGCCTTATCTCCCTGTCCACCTGCTTCCACACCGCAGCCCTCCACCTCCCCTCCCTGGGTTCCAAGCTCTCAAGCCAGTGCTCAGGCCTGTCCCCTCTCAGCACCTTATTTTCCCCCCCGCCCCCCGCTTTGAAACGAAGGCTCAGGGTGTCATCTCAGGGATCTCCAAAGGCCCTTTTCACTCTCAACAGTCTGAGGGACTCAGAAGGTGGGGCAGAGGAGGCCAGGTGTTTTGTCTTTCCACTGTGTCTTCACAACTGTCCCATGGCATGAGTCTTACTAAGCCCATCCGAACAGATGTAGAAACTGAGGCTCAGAGCAGGAACTTACTTGTGTAAGGCCAAACAGGAAGTGGTAGAAGCAGGATTAGAACACAGGTCCTTAGATTCAAGGCTGAGACCTCTAAGGCTGGGATCTTTCTGCTCCCTTGGGCCCGAGTGTCTCCAGGACTCCATGGCTACTCACAACTTACCTCTCTCTGCTGACCTGGGTCTCGCTGTGCTGTTTCATTGTGGGAGGGCACCCTGGAGGGGGTCCAGCTGGGCAAGAGGCCAGTCCTTGCTATGTGACCTTAGAGTCAGTTTTCTTTTTAAATATATTTTATTGATTTTTAACAGAGAGGAAGGGAGAGGGATAAGAGAGTCAGAAACATCATTGATTAGCTGCCTCCTACACACTCCCTATCAGGGATGTTCCCGCAACCAAGGTTCATGCCCTGGACCAGAATCGAACCTGGGACCTTTCAGTCCACAGGCCGACGTTCTGTTCACTGAGCCAAACTGGTTAGGGCTAGAGTCAGTTTTCTTATCGTGGGGGCTGGGGTGGGAGTTAATCTGGTTTAGGGCTTTGGATTGGGTGTGTTCAGGTGCAGTGTGGGCCTTTGCCCCCTCTGGGGCTCCGTGTCCCCATTTCTACAGGAAGTTGCTGGGAAGGTGGTTTGTAGAGGCTGTGCTGGTCTTAGGCTATTGGGGGGGGGGGGGGTCTGGACCTGGAGTAAGGGCAGATAACTAAGGCCTTGTCAACCTTCCGGTGGGGGAGCTCAGAGAAGGGAATGGTCAGAAGTGGCTGGGGGCTTTAGGAAAGGCTTTCTGGAGGAGGTGCCTGGGTTGGCCTGAGGCTGTAGGTGGGAGAATATAGGTCCAGAGTGGCCATAGGTAGATTGCTGACCCTACCTGGGCTTTAGCTTCCTCATCTGTCAAATGTGGATGGCAGTGCTGCCCTGCCTGTCTCAGGCACTGGATTCATTCACTCACACGTTTGTGGTCGTTCACTGACAGCCTCTCTGCCTGGCCCTGTGCTGGAGCTTGGGGACAGAGAGGGGAACTAAACTTGAACCCTGCACTCAAGGAGCTCCCAGTTAGGTGCTGAGACAGACACTTGTTACAGGAGCTGTGGAGACCTGGAGGGAGACTCTGAACCATCTTGGAGGCCAGGGAAGGCTTCACAGAGGAGGAATGCTTAGGCCAGTGGTCGGCAAACTCATTAGTCAACAGAGCCAAACATCAACAGTACAACGATGGAAATTTCTTTCGAGAGCCAAATTTTTTAAACTTCTTCTAACGTCAGTTCTTCAAAATAGACTCACCCAGGCCGTGCTGTTTTGTGGAAGAGCCACACTCAAGGGGTCAAAGAGCCGCATGTGGTTCGCGCGCTGCAGTTTGCCGACCACAGGTTAGGCAATCCCTTTTGAACTGGGTAGAGAATGAGGCATGTGAGTTTGATGGTGTCGGGAGCTGTTCTTGTGGAGGAACAGCTGTGCAGAGGCCTGGGGCAGGGCAGTGCATTAGACCTGTAGGTGTTCAGTGTGGGGCTTGGAGCTCTGGGGCCGGAGGTATTTAGGGAGCTAGACTAAAGGCCCTAGGACTTGGGTCCTGGAGGTCTTGAGGTGCCAGGGGAGGGTTTTAGATAGTGCGGGTGGTAGGAGGAGGCTTTTGCTATATTGTCTGGACTGAAGTACTGAGGCCTGCAGTAAAGGAGAGACTGAGGAACGGAGCAGGGGTTGTATGGATAATGAATGGCACATGGTGATTACGGAATAACCCTTTGCAATGTGCAAACTGTGGAGTGTTCTTCAGGTTGGGGTGTGGGTGTGCAACCCCCTTGGTGCCTGCCCTGAGGATAAGGAACCTTGTGAGTGGGGGTGGGGTGGAGTGGGTGCCTCCAGTTAGTGTGTCCCTGGGATTAAAAGAGTCCCCAGCTCCCAAGCTGGCTCTGTGCCCTCCACACCCAGCTCCCCAGGCTCTGGCTTTTAAACTTTAACGAGTCCGAGCCCCAGCTCAGTTTCCAGTCGCGAGTCTTTAAAGTTTCAGGAGATGAGAGAAAGGAGGGAGTCCTGGAGACAGATGGGTTTTATTTCTTCCCCTGCGTCCCCACGCCTGGCTAGGCCACCTGGAGCCAGGGTCCAGGCACCATGACCCCACACACCTGGCACTCTTCGGGGCTCTGGGACCTCCCTGGGTCCCACTAGCCAGTTCCTGAGGGACCAGTGGCCTCAGGTCTGTGCGCCAGGTGCCACCGAGATAGACAGGGATAGAAACCCTCCTGAGCCATGACCCCTGACCTGGGGAGGTTAGAGCTCCAGCAACAGGTGGGAGGAAAAACGCTCAGACCAGATGTCAGGCTTGAGGTGCCTCCCCTTACCTCCTCGGCGTGCGTGGGCTGGCCCTGCAGCTTCAGAAACACAGGCAGTGGAAGAAAGTAGTGGGCCCAGAATTCAGTGGTAGGTCCCACGCCAAATGCAGGCTCCTCTTACTTGTCATTAAAGGGAGCCTGGGGCCGGTGGCTCAGGGCAGCTGGAGCAGGTCTCTGTGGCGATAGCCTGGGCTTTCTGGAGGCAGGTATTTGCTACCTCTGATGTCTTTAGAGCCCTTATGTTCTGGGGCAGGTGAACAGTGCCTGCACATGTGCACCCCCAATCCTGTCCCCATACCGGGGACCTAGGGGGGAGTGAGTACTCAGGCAGTGTACTCACTTAATCCCATCCTGCATCTTCCCCTGGTTCCCCTCTACCACCTCCTGGAGTCCCCTCTCTGTCTTTGGACTGTTTCAAATAGCCTGGGACCTGGTACTAGACCAGGGAGGTGATGACTTTTTAAAAATATATATATATTGATTTTTCACAGAGGAAGGGAGAGGGATAGAAAGTCAGAAACATCGATAGGAGAGAAACATCGATCAGCTGCCTCTTGCACACCCCCTACTGGGGATGTGCCCACAGCCAAGGTACATGCCCCTGACCGGAATCGAACCTGGGACCCTTCAGTCCACAGTCCGACGCTCTATCCACTGAGCCAGACCGGTTCGGTGGTGACGACTCTTAAGACAGGGGCTAGCCAGCCAGAGGGGATGGTGTTCCCTTGTGTGTCTCCGATATTCAGCCATTCAACACATATTATTGAGCACATCCTATATGCCAAGTTTTGTGTTTTTTTCCAGGAATTCAGTGGTAACCCAGACAGATCAGGCCCTGCTGTCATGGGTTTATATCGTGAGGGGGAGATAAGCAAAATAGAAGCAAGCAAATAAGTAAATAGGATCCTGGATGGTGGTTGTGTGTTATGAGGACAGGATAATCTGTTGGGGATGGTCTGGCCTTCTATGTGTGGGCCTTCTGCCTGGAGCTGGATGGCGGGTGACTGCATGTCCTTAGTGACTGCACGTGGATGCGCCTTTAAGGCTGTGTGTGTGCCTCTGAGTGTGAAACTGTGTGCGTGTTTCTGTGTCTGGTGTTACTCTGTGTGTGTGAGTCACTCCTCCTCACTGGCGGCAGAGTTGTGTCTGATCCAATTATGTCTCCTAAGCTGTCTCCTGGTGCCTCCTGCCCCCTGCTCAGCTCCGACTCTGCCGAGGTTTTCCTTCCCTGCCTCCGTCCAGCCTCCTGGCCTGGCCTCTGGGCCGATCTCCCGGTCTTAGCCTCCCCCCTGAGGGTGTGTTTCCTATTCCTGTCTCAGATAGCTACCGAGCCTGCCTTACTGTCGAGCCTGCCTTACTGTCGCTGCTTGTCTCTTTTCCTCATTTTTCCCCCTGTCCCAATTAGTTATTCATTCAACAAACTTCTCATGCCTCCCACTTACTCTGTCCACCACTTTGCTGCTGCTGGGGGCCAGAGATGGATCAGTCCTAGTGGGAGACTGATGGAGGCAGTGACAGCTCTCTGTGAGAACCCAGGCTGAGGGAGGCCAGGGGCTGGCAGCATGGTGGGTGCTGGCAGCGTCTGGGGGAGGGGGCTGGGCGGCCAGCGGGAGTCAGGCTCCAAGCTGAGAAGGGCTTGGTGAGTCCCTCAGGGAAGCAGAGGGATGGGCTGAGAGTGAGAAAGGAGTGGAGGCAGAGCCAGAGTGAGGAGGATGTTGGAGCTAGGATTTGCCGAAGGCAGAGAGAGAGGCAGCAGAGCCTCTCAGGCTGGTCGGGGCTGCCATTAGCTCTGGGTTTCAGAAAGCTCCTTGGCTGCAGGGGGACATCTTGTGCTGGGAGCCATGAGATGAGGATGTGGCTGCAGGACTCGAAGCAAGGATGGTGCGGCCTGTCGGGTTTGGTGAAGAGGAGCTGTTGAGAAGGTCCTGACTGAGTGGAGTCCCAGGGATGGCAGTGAGGGAGGAGTCCAGACCTTGCCTGGGTTCCAGGCACAGGAGCGGAGCAGAGGGGAGTGGGCATTGAGGTAGACAGTACAACAGTGGCGGACATGGTCGTATGAAGGGGTGTGGGCTGTCCAGGGTGATGCCCAGGCGGCTGTTGGAGATGCAGCGTGGAGTTTATTGGAGGCCACTGTGGTCCCTGAAGCCCAGGGGGGCATTTATCCAATTTGCCTTTGTCTTGATGTCTGTGTGTCAGGCCTGGCCCTATTTGGTCTCACTGGTCTCCCATCACTCCCTCCCTTTTCTTTCAGGCCCACCCACACTCTGCTTCTTCTCCGCTCTCCCTCCTCTGTCTGGCTCCGCCATCTCCCCCAGGGCTGGAACAGAGTGGCGGGAGCTCCAGACCAGGAGGTCAGTTTCTGAGATGTCAGCAGGATGTTCCTACTGCTGCAGAGCTGGGGCTTGATGCTCATGAGCCTGGGTGTGGGGGTCCAGGGAGGCTGCTGGAGACGGGGAGGGGGGGGGGGAGGAGGAAGGAGGCGAGCAGCCATGAGTCATTTAGCCCTGGATGGAGAGCAGCAGAGGGCCCAGCGTGTCTGCCTGAGCAGACTCAGGGAGCTCTGTCTAGGGAAGGCGTAGCAGCACCTCCACTCTCCACCTGAATCTCAGAGGAGCCCCTCTTTTGGGGAGAAGATGGGTTGGGCATATCTTCAGAAGAGAAGAGAGGGAACAGGACTCGTCTGTCATTTTGCAGGTGGGAATACTGAGCCCGAAGGGGGGAGGGGAGGAGACCCTGTATTGGGTGCACCACCCCACACGTGCTCCCTGTGTCCTTCCAGCTCCCCTCGCTGCAGGCAGAGCCAACAGCCACAGCTTCTAGAGTGGCCCTCCAACGACAGTCCTCCCCTGACCAGGTGCTAGCACACCTGGCATCCTTGGGTCCTCCACAGAGCAGAGCCGTGTTCTTGGGGAACAGCCTTGGGGGTGGACTTTGGGTCACCGTGGGTTCCAGGTTAGTTCCTCCACTTCACCTTTCCGAGTCACCATTTACAAATGGACATAATCTTCCCTCCTAGGTAACCGAGAGGATAGGAATATATGATTTTGCTAAATCCCTAGCACAGAGCGTGGCACAGAGCTGGCATACCATTCACATTTGTTGAATGGATGAGTGAACAGTCTCAGGTACCCAAGGGACAGCTCCATTTCCTCCGCCTCCATCCTTCTCACTCAGGTTACCTCATGGAATTGCACGAGCCCTCTCCTTTCCCCAGCCCTTCCAGGCTGTTTCCAATCCCCGGGCCCATACCAGCACTTCTGCCTGAAGCCTCTTCCCCATCCTGACATCTGGGTGCCATCTATTTTCTGTTTATCCATTAGGACTCCACTTAGGTGCCCCTCCCTGTCTTTATCCCCAGCTTCCCTCTGTCCCTGCCTTGACGGCCCAGGGTTGTCATGCCTATGCCCCAGCCCGAGGGTGCAGGGGCCCTGAGTCCCCTCTGGCTCCACTCCCAGCACGGCCACACTGACTGGAGCGTTTCCAAGGTAACTCAGCACCAGCATGGGCAACCTCAGACACCATGTCAACTGAGTCCCGGCTTCCTCATCCAGGGAACAAGAGCCTTGGGGTTCTGGACAACACTCTTAACTTAGAAAAAATATATAGTTTCTATATCTTATAGCAACTGTAGCATATCCATAGTCACAAGAATCCAAAAATGAAAAATCAATCACCCAGTGCCTTAATTTCTGAGTAAAACTTTTTTTGTTCCTTCCAGCTCTCATTCAAAGGTATAGATAATTCACACTGCGTTTAGACCAGCAATTTTCAACTGGTGTGCTGCAAGGATGTTTAAAACATGCAGTACATGACTATTTAGTCAGGGCATCAACCTCCCTTCCCTGAGATTGTCAAATAAAAAATATGATAAGAGCCAGTACAACAACCGCCCTCTGGTGTGAATGACTTAAAAAATTATCCCTTTTGTTTTTGTCGGATCAGCAAAAAATACACATTTGTTGCAGAATTTTAGTAATTAGTTATGTGTGCTCTGAGATGAAGACGGTTGAAAATGGCTGGTTTAGACTATGGCACTGGGAGAAGTTAATATCCTCCTTTGTTCATTTAACATTGCGTCTGTGGAAGTATCTCATATTGCTACAGGATTATTAATTCACACACATTTCCGGCAGCTGCTCCCTGCCAGGCCTGTTGTGGGTTAGAAGCCTGTTCTGGGTTTGGAGGGTTCAGAGCCAGTTCAGCCCCTGCCCCTGCCCGGGGGAGCCCACAGGCCTCTGTAACTGGCAGTGATCATCAAGGGGAGATGTCATTCTGAACCCCACCAGGTCCTGCTGTTGGTGGTGGTCCAGGTTGTTCTCCAATATGTGTTGCTAATTACCAATGCAATAATATAGTCATGAATATTGTAACAGGACTTTTTTTTTTCACTTTGTATTTTTTTTTTCCCTGAGTATAAATTTCTGGTCCTGAGTAACAGGAACTAAGTTGAAAGGTACATTTTTATGATTTTGAAAGTATTTGCCAGCCGGGAGAAGGTCCCACGGCCCCTTGTTGGCTCACCTGTCCATCCTGCTATTCAGACAACAGGTCTTTACTAAGCTGTGCAGGCCCCAGGGATGCCAAGGTGAACGAGGGGCCACAGCATTGCAGACAGATTGATGCACTGCAGTGCGTGCCGATGGAGGGAGGCACTGGGGGCTGAAGGGTAGGCCCCAGCCCAACCTGAAGAATTTAGGAACAGGGGTTAGCCAGGCTGAAGCATGAAGACAAAATAGAAAAGGAGCCGGCCAAGGGAGGTCCTGGGAGGACCAATCAGATCTCTTTCCTCCTGCACTACCCCTTCTCAGCTTTCCTGGACCCCTGTGTCAGAATGTCCTGAAACTTGTGCTGCTGTTGAGATTTTGGGGAACATGGAGGAAGATCTTAGGGGTCTCCCTGCTGGAGGCCCCAGAAACCCAGAGGCAAGGGCAGAGGGGCTCTACCAGCTTGTCTCAACACTGGCCCTGAGGGCCTTGGGGGGGGGAGGGCAGAGTGGAGGGCCCTGAAGCCAGCAAGCAGGGGTGTGAGCAGGCCCCGGGAGGAGGGCCTGGTCTGACATGAGGGCAGCATCTGGCTGTGGCTGTGAGGGTGGTGTGTGTGGGGGGACATTCGTGCAGGATCCTGGTGTCAGAGGGCCACCTGCCCCTCCCGTCCATCTACCCTGTGGAGAGACATGGGGCCCTTTTGTTGTTCTAAATGTTGTTCCTTGTCCCTGTATATCTTACTTGACCTTTGGGGACTAGCAGGAAGGTGATCCCCTGGGTCGGGCCTGAGAAGTCAGGGAAAGCTGCTGGGCTTTATGTACGAGTCTCATATAATCCTCACAGTTGCACTCTGAGGAGAGGAATATCCTGTTTGACAGATGAAGATACTGGGACTCAGAGCTGAAGTCCTTTGCCCAAGCCACGACCACACAGGTAGGATGTGGCTAGGGCAGAGGCCTGCCTGACCCAGACAGCCCCTGGAACTGCTGAGTGACGTGCAAGCCCGTGGGGCCTGGCTGGGTCTGATGGGGCAACGCATGACCGAAAGGTTCTCCGAGGCGGTTTCTAGGCAGAGCAAGTGTGACCCTGCCTTTGAGTCCATTGAGATCTGAGGATGGAGACAGTGACCTCATTCAGAAGAAGAGTCAACCTCTGAGCTTTGCCTCTCTGTCTGAATCCAGTGATCGCTGCATACTAACCACCAGTTGACTCAGATGGTCTCCAGTTGCCAGCATGTTTGTTTTAGCTGGGCCAGTCTGCTTCCTTGGTCAAAGTAGCAGAATGTCCTGACACTTTGGGGTCAGGTACACCCAGGCTCTGGTTCTCTGCTTTACCACTGTTTAGCTATGTGACCTGGGTCAATCATTGTAACTCTCTAGGCCTTACTTTCTGCATCTGTTCATGGGGACGATGATACCCATCAGGGTGTTGGGAGGATAAGAGTCCATTTCTGCACAGGATGCAGTTTGGTGTCCTTGACTATTGGCAGAGTTGGTTTGACCTAAATTTTAGCCCAGGGGGTCCATGGTGCGGTGCTGCTATCTCCTTGGGATAATAAATTAGTGGTTTGAGCACATGATAATGGTTATTGAGGTGGTGGTTATTGTTTGGTACTATGACTGATTTGATACTTAGTGCCTAGGAGTAACTCCTGATTTGAATGTGTTTCTATTAAGAAAGGGCCATTTGCTTACCAGTTATTCCTTTTACGGAACTACTAAAATGCAACATGGTGAAAAGGCGGCACAGCCTGAGGGATTGAACGCAAGTGGGCCTCAGTTTCCCCAGAGGTAACCTGAAGAGTATTGGTGAGAGAGGTCATCTCTGGGACCCACAGATCCTGTGGGCAAGTTTGGCCCTCACCCCAAGACCTACTGTGTGAAGTCTTGGGGTGAGGGCCAAACTTGGGTTCACCTGTCTGTCTCAGTTTGCTTGTTACTGCCCTGGCCTTAGGCCATCCAGGCCATATCACAGCTCTGTGCAGGGTGGCCTGACTTCTTTCCCCTTGTCTCAGGGATAAAGGTGCTGGGAGGTACTGCTGCCCTGCCTCTTGTCTGCCCTCTCCCCAACACTTCCCTCCTCCCATGGAGATTCCTCCTCTAATTGCTGAGCAATGAGAAGGATTGAGAAGCACAGGCAAGGGGTAGGAGAGAGGAGAAGGGGAGAGTGAGACACAGTTTGGACACTGGGCCTTGCTCTGTGCATATTTAGTTAAGCCTCAGGCCTTTGAACCCCACCAGTCTTGCTGCCTAAAATGCCCCATCTCCCCTTGTGGCAGTTGAGCTTCCTCTCCTTTTAGGCTTCATCACCTTCTGTTCCCATAGTTCCCTTACTTTCACTCCCCCTCCCTCAGCCCTGCTCAGTCTCCACTGGGATTTTGTCCCTGTCTTTCCTACCACCCACTTGATGGGGCTCTTTGGGGAAGGGCCCAGGTCTGATTTACCTCTGGGTCCCTGCTGTAGGCTTGGAACACAGCAGACTCCAGAAAGTGACGAATGGATGGACAAAAGGGCAGGGCCAGGGTGAGGCAAGAGAGGTGCCTAGAGCACAAAATCTAAGGAAGCTCTTGCAAATTGACCTAGTTCTGGCCTGTGGAAGGGTAAATGGCAGCCTGTGGGAGTAATAACAGCTACTGTTTTTTGAGTATTTGCTATATGCCATGCATACTATATACATTACCTCATCTCCATGCCATAGGTACTATTAGTATCCACATTTTCCTTTTTAAAATTTATTGATTTGAGAGAGAGAGAGAAAAAACATCGGTTTCTTGTTCCAGTTATGAATGCATTTGTTGGTTGATTCTTACATGTGTCCTGACCAGGGATCAAACCTACATCCTTAGTATATCAAGATGTTGCTCTAACCTAGTGGTCGGCAAACTCATTAGTCAACAGAGCCAAATATCAACAGTACAACGATTGAAATTTCTTTTGAGAGCCAAATTTTTTAAACTTGAACTTCTTCTAACACCACTTCTTCAAAATAGACTCGCCCAGGCTGTGGTATTTTGTGGAAGAGCCACACTCAAGGGGCCAAAGAGCCACATGTGGCTCACAAGCTGCAGTTTGCCGACCACGGCTCTAACCAGCTGCCCAAGGAGATGATTGGAATCTGGCATTGCCAGACCCAAAGACTGCAGGAGTCTTCCCTGATGGCCTTCCTTGGTTGTCCAGTCCTTTCTGACCATGACTCTGTGGAACTCAGGGTGCTGGAGGGTGGTGTTGGGCCCAGGAGTTTTGGGCAATCCCAGTTCTCCCTGTCACAGGGTCTGGAGGGGTCATAGTCTGTATTTATCCTGGGCCTCAGTGTTCTCAGCTGTGAAATGGCTGCATGTCAGGCTCCCTGTTGTAACCAGGATTCAAGGGCATTGTAGCCCCGTTTAGCTCCTTCCCTTCAGTTCTGGGAGCTCCCAGGTATTCACTGAAGGGACTGACTTGCCCAGGGCCCAGTGAATATGGGTTCTAGTCATAGACCCGCCCACTAGGTATTCTCCAATGACTCACCCCTAACCCCCTTGTGCCTCCCAATGCCTCTTAGCATTACATCTTGCTGATGTGGCTCCTGGCCCCCCTGCAGGCAAGAACGTTGCTAGATGTAGCCACACTGCCTCCTGGGGGCGGTGGAAAGTGCTGGGCTAGGAGCTCAGACCCACCCAGACCTCAGTTTTCTCACCTGGAGGGTCACCACAGCCAGGGTTCTTACCTTCCCAGTGCCCTCCTTCCTGCTACTAGCCTTTCCCCCTGAGAGTCTGCCACAAGCTGGGAAGCCTTTGAAGTTTCCATCTGTATCTTGAAGATAAAATGGTATGCAGAGTTTGCACTGTGTTGAGGCTCGGTGTGCTCCGCCCACTGTCTGCTGTCTAGAGGGAGGCCTTTGGTTCTGAAGCCACAACAATCCTGATCCAAAGGCTGAGGGAGAATGAGCAATGTCTGGGCAATGTGAACCCCTTTCAGTGTGTACCCAGCAGGGGGTGCAGCCTTCCCGGAGGCTGGCCCGGGGGAAGCATTCCCAGGATGGACTCTGACTTTCAGACCATCATCCTGTTATCACGGCTCCTCCATACACTCACTGTCTGTACACACAGTTGAGGACTTGTGAAGCCAAACTAGCTTCCACCCTTGGATTTAGAGAGGTTCTGGTTTCTTCAGAAGCCACATTTGAGTGTTCCTTGATGGTTAGGACTATAGAGCCCTGCCAGGCTGCTTTCTGGCTGCCTGATTTGGGCAGGTTGCTCACTGTCCTGAGCTCAGTTTTCTGTTTTGCAGCACAGGCGTGACACCAGCTCTAAATCTGGTTTGAAGAGTCGGTGTGGGTTGAGAGTCTGATGCAGCACCTGGATCTCCCTCTGGCTGGTTAATAGAAGGTTGTTTGGATGCTCCTGGTGATGCCAGATCTGGTGTCTGCCATCTCCTCCCACCATCACATTCCTCCCATCATGTTGTTCACTCACTCACTCACTCACTCATGTTTCATTCATCTCCTTTTCAGTCTGATATAGTTCTTGGGTCTTTCCTTGACTTTCATGACCCTGACACTTAAAGACCAATTCTTTTGTGAAAGTTCCTCATTTTGGGTTTGTCTGATTTTCCTGCTGGTTAGGTTTAGGTTATACGTCTTTGGCAGAGATACCACATAGGCGGTACCTGTATTTTTTTGTTTTTAAATATGTTGTTATTGATTTTAGAAAGAAGTGGGGAGGGAGAGGGATAGACAGAAACATTGATCGGCTCCCTTTTGCTCTCCCCTCTACTGGGGATCAAGTCCACAATCCAGGCATGTATCCCTACCAGCAATCGAACCAGCAACCTTGTGGTGCACAGGAAGACATCCAACCAACTGAGCACACGGGCCAGGGCATGCCTGTATTTTTACATTTCTGTCCTATCAGGCAGCACCCACTTGTAACTTGTTTCATTACTAATGCGTTCACTTTGATTGCTTGATTAAAATGGGACCTGTCAGGTTTCTCTACCATGGAGTTACTCATTTTCTCTTTGTAATAAGTATTTGATGGGAGGGTACTTTGAAACTATGTAAATGCCCTTATTAAACATTCAATTTATTTATTTATTCATACCTATATATACCTATTTTACTCAGTGGAATAGAACTTGTTACTTTCATTATTCATGTTAATACACAGGCTGTCCCAGCTTTGGCCCATGGCAGGTGGCCGGCTGTCCTAATTTGCCGAGGTCAGAGGGGTTTTCTGGGATGTGGATTTCAGTGCTAAAACTGGGGTCAGCCTGGGCAAGTTCCCTAGCATTCTGTGGGTAGTCCTTTTTTTGCACAATAAGATGTTCCAGGCTCACCTATACTTATTCTGACCTACTCTCAGAATTACATATTTCTCCAGGGAGATCTGGAACCAGGACCTTTTAAGTGTTAGGCTATACCACACCCTGGGAACTGGAGCAAATGGAACTCATTCCGTTTCCTACAGGCCACACTCTCATCTCCTCTGTGCCTGTTCCCTGGCTGTTCTTTCTCCAAGGCCGCTTGGCAGACACCTACCTTCCAGACTGAGCTTCTGCATGGAGCCTGGCTCCTCACCCACATCACAGAGCTGACCTCCTCTGTGCGCCCCCTGGGCAGTTTAGGGACCTTCTCATTTTCAAGTAGGTCTCCTCTCTCAACTGGAAGCCTTTCAAGGACAGGTCCCAGGTTCATCTCTGACTCTTGTGAGCTCCTCATGGGGCTGGAATTGGGGGTTGTTAAATGATTGGATCTAGTAATACCCCCTCTTGAAGCAGGAAAGCAAACAAACAGGGAGAGTGACATGTTTAGGGTCACCTGAGTTTGTGGGCTGGAGTTTGTCCTTGAACTTCAGTTTTCTTAATTCTAAAATGGGGCTAATAACCTCAGACTGTGGCTGTAAGGATAAAATGCTGTAATATGTATAAAGCACTTAAGGATAGTACCTGGCATGTGGTAAGTGCACCTCTCAATATCTTTGGGGGAACTTTAAAATATATAATCCTATCTAATAAAGAGGGAATATGCTAATTGACCATCACTCTGTCACAAAGATGGCTACACCCACAGCTGAGGCCAAGTTCCCATAAGGAGCCTTGCAAACAATCAGTAGGGACCTGAGGTTATGCCCTCCCCTGCCCCCGTGGGGCTTGACAGGGGACCTCAGGCCCCATCCCCCACCCAGTAGGGTTTGACAAGGGACCTCAGGCCCCATCCCCCACCCTGCAGGGCTTGAAAGGGAACCTCATTCTGTGGCTCCCCACCCAGCAGGGCTTGACAGGGGACCTTAGGCCTCACTCCCTGCCCTGGCATCAGTCTGGGGGAACTCAGGTTGTACCCAGTGCCAGGCCAGGGGACCTGCGGCCATGCCCCCCACCCTGTGGGGCTTGACGGGGGACCTCAGGTCTCGCCCCTCCCAGGTGGGGCTTGACAGGGGACTTCAAGCCACGCCCCCCCCCCATCCTGGCTCCAGACCCAGGGACCTCAGACCACACCTCAGCCTGGCAGGGCTTGACAGGGGACCTCAGGCCATGCCGCCCCCCCCCCCCCCCGCATTGGGTCAGGGGACCTGAGGCTGCGCCCTCCTGCCTGGATGGGCTTGACAAGGGACCTCAAAGTGCACCCCCAGTGCTGGGTTGGGGGAACTGAGGCCACACGGAGGCCACACCCCTGCCCAGGAGGGCTTGATGGGGTACCTGAGGCTGAGGCCCCCCCGCTACCCCGTCCCCCCCGCCTGGTGGGGCTTGATGGAGGACCTCAGGCCATGCTCCCCACGCAGTGGGGCTTGGCAGGGGATCTCAGGCCTTGTCCCTCACCTGGCAGGGCTTGATGGAGGACCTCAAGGCATGCCCACACCCCGGTCTGGGCTGGGGGACTTAAGGCCACACCCCTCCCATCCTGGTGCCAGGCCAGGGGACTTGAGGATGTGCCCCCTGCCTGGCAGGGCTTGACAAGGGTGGGACTGGCTGGGTCTGGATCCAGCCCAATGGGGAAGGGGCAGCCGGGTCTGGGTCTCACTCAATTTTGAGGTGCACATGGGTGGGCAGGGACTTGACTCTGGGTCCCGTGGTATGCCCCAGACCCTGACAGGAGGAAGGTTTTCGTATACGTTTTACTGATTTTCTTTCATCTCTGATACTTCTATTATAGAGAAAGGGCAAATAGCAATATTAAATTATTTCCTCTAAATCCCTTTTAATGTGCACGAATTTTGTGCACCAGGTCACTAGTATAAATATAATTGGTTTCAGAGAGAGGAAGGGAGAGGGAGAGAGAAAAACATTAATGATGAGAGAGAATCTTCGATCCGCTGCCTCCTGCATGCGTGCCTCCCACACTGGGGACTGGCAGGTAAGCGGGGTGTATGACCTGACTTCTGGTTCATGGATCAGCGCTCAACCACTGAGCCACACTGGCCAGGCATGTGGGGGGCTTTTTATTTATTTTTTCATTATTATAGAAGCAGTACTATATATTTTAGAAAATTAGAAATACAAACAGGAAAAATAAACCAACCAACAACAACTAAAGCCCATCGTATTCTCATCACCCAGAGATCGTCACTGCTAACACCTTAATGCAGTGGCTCTCAACCTTCCTAACGCTGCGACCCTTCAATTCAGTTCCTCATGTTGTGGTGACCCCCAAACATAAAATTACTTTCGTTGCTACTTTATAGCTGTAATTTTGCTACTGTTATGAATCATAATGTAAATATCTGTGTTTTCCAATGGTCTTAGGCTCTATAGTCATGACCCACATGTTGAGAACCACTGCTGTAGAGCCTAAGACCATCGGAAAACACAGATATTTACATTATGATTCATAACAGTAGCAAAATTACAGCTATAAAGTAGCAACGAAAATGATTTTATGGTTGGGGGTCACCACAACATGAGGAACTGTATTGAAGGGTCGCAGCGTTAGAAAGGTTAACCACTGCCTTAGTGATTGTGCTTCCTGTGCATATAATTCCCCCATCCCAAATGAGAGCATACCATGCATTTTATTTTGTAATCTGCTTTTCTGTTTTCAGGCAGCAGTCTTCGCCATTTTGATTCAGCACATTTTTGGCACAGCTAACACTCAGATCGTGTTCATCTTCCTTCAGTTGTCCCAAACGTCCTTTATAGCCGTTGTGTCCAAACCAGAATGCAATCCAGGAGCGTACTTCCCGCCTGCTTGTTGTGCCCTGTCCGTCTCTCAGTCCAGCCCGGCTCCTTGTGACATTAATCTGTAGAAGAGCCTGGACCAGTAACTGCAGACTGTCTCACCCTCCGGCTTTGTCTGGTTGTATTCCCCTGGTAACACTTAGCTTCTCGTGGTAATACTTAGCTTGTTCCTCTGTCCTCTTTGTTTTCTGAAAAGTGAAGTATATCTAGGGCTTGATGACTTCACTGGTTCCTAAAATACCCAATAGGTAGTGATGTGTCCTTCCTGTGGCCTCTCATATGGTTAGGAGCCCCACGGCCTAACCCACGATCAGGGGGAAGGCAATGTGACACCGCCCTCATATGATTGCATGTGTCCCCTTTTTAGTAGAGAGCGATGTGTGTGCTTCCCTTGGCACTGTCTAAACATCAGTTCTGGGAGATCTTTTTAAACAGTGGAAAGAAATTTGTTTACTTGCTGAGAGGAACTTGATCCTGGGGTTTGGGCTCTTGGGTGAAAAAAAAAAAAAATCCCAGAACAAGGCTATGGACTGAGTTTCATCTTGCTGAGTGCAAATCTGGCAAAACCTCATTCTGTGTTTACTGGCTTTCCAGATGTGTGACCTGGGTGAAATCCCATACCTCTGCTGCTTTCCAACTGGGTGACCTTGGGCAAGTTACTGTACTTCATCTTCCTGAACCTCCATTTCCTCCTTGGATTTCTTGTGTGGCAGAGTTATTGTAAGGGTTAAATTTTTAAAAAGATGTCTTTGGCTCTTTTCTCCGCTGGACAGAAAGCTCTTTGAAGACAAGACTAATAAATAATAATAAATCCAAAGATACTTACTGGATTAAAAAAAGAGGACAAGTGGTATGGCCAGGTGATAAGGCGCCATGGAGGAAAGCACTCATCCACTTAGGCATTTGTTTGTTCATTCACGCTTTCATTTCAACCTGCGTCCATACCAGGTTCTGTGTTGAATCGATTGTGAGCCTGCGACCATGCAGTTCAAGGGTCTGAGAGGGCACAGATATAGGGACTCAATGTGTGGCTGGATGATTCAGGAAGGCTTCCTTGAGAAGGAAACAGGGACAAATGGGGAGGTTTGCTGGGAGTTAAGATGGGGGATAGTCTGTGGATATAGGGGTTGCTGTCTCCTGGCACAGGTGGCTTCTGGGAGGGCTGGACAGGACTCCTGGCAAATGGCGAGTCCATGTTGGCTTTAGAGGTCGCTGTTCCTTCCTGTCTTCCTCCTCCTTCTCCCCCCTTTGCCTGTCTGCCCTCTGGACCCCTGGTACCAAGGCTTTGAACCCGGTGTGACCCTGACAGCCCATGTATTTATCTACAGTGCCGGATGGAGTGCCGCGACGTGCCAGCCGAGACACTCTACGATGTCCTACATGACATTGAATACCGAAAGAAGTGGGACAGCAACGTCATTGAGACTTTCGACATCGCTCGCTTGACAGTCAATGCTGACGTGGGCTATTATTCTTGTGAGCAGGCCCAAGCACACCCCCCTAACCTCCTGCAGGGCCTCCACCAGGCTTCCCGCTGAGGCTCCTCCTCCCTGTGGTCGCTCCCACGGCCGAAGTGCTCAGAGACCTGAGCGCTGAGATGCTGGGCTGCCCTTCCCGACATCCCTGCCACTCCCAGACAGTTGTGAACATGCACACACGTACACTCAAACACATCCTGCACTCTCATGTTCATGTATACACATTCCACACAAACACGTGTACACATGTATATAACCCACAGCCATATGCCATGTATTCACAGTCACATGTTTTCATATACATACATCAAATAATGCCGTTATTTTCCTACACTCACATATACAAACAAGCCAGGCCAGCAAGGTAAGGGCTGTGTGAGGTTGTGAGGAGCATGGGTGGCTGGAGACAGGACGGGAGAGGGTTGTGCTCTGTCTCTTTCTAGTTCCAGTCCTTAGACTGTGGTTGGGGGGACCTGTTTGGTTCAGGGGGAGTTGGCAGTTAATTAGGCATCCCTGTGTCGCTAGCCTCTGCCATGTCCTCCTTTCAGTCAGTCAGGTAGGCCAGGGGTCTGGCTGAACTGTCCCTTGCCCTCCACAGGGAGGTGTCCAAAGCCTCTGAAGAACCGTGATGTCATCACCCTTCGCTCCTGGCTTCCCATGGGCACTGATTACATCATTATGAACTACTCAGTCAAACATCCCGTGAGTTGACTTGCCTTCCCTGCTGGGTGGGCAGGGAAGGTGCCAGGTAGGGCTGGGCTGGCAGGCCTAGCCTAGGGAGAGGATCCTGGTTGCTACCATGACTTCCCTGTGACTTCAAGCCAGACATGAAATCTATTGGTCCTCAGATGGGCTGAATTCTATTGGTTGGGCTCTGCATGGTCTGACTAGGAAAGGGAAGAGGGAGGTCAGGGTTCCCTCACTGGGCCACTTTGATCTCCATGACAGGTAGGGCAAGCAGGTATAGCTGGCCTGGGCAAGGACACGTGTGTGTGTGTGTGTGTGTGTGTGTGTGTGTGTGTGTGTGTGTTTAGGTATGTGTGTGCATGCCTGTGTTTGCTCCTGAACCCTTCCCTAAAAAGGGTAAGGATGGCCTAGTTTGACTCCTCCTTTTCTCCATATCCTAGCAGCAGGCTTGGCCTGGAGTGGAAAACAGGAGATCTGAACTAACTCTGTGTGTGTGTGTGTGTGTGTGTGTGTACTCTGTGTGTGTGTGTGTGTGTGTGTGTGTGTACTCACAGAGATACCTCCTTTGCCTCCACCCTAAGTTTTACCTCCCTGTGCCTTCTGTCCCCAGAAATACCCACCTCGGAAAGACTTGGTCCGAGCTGTATCCATCCAGACGGGCTACCTCATCCAGAGCACGGGGCCCAAGAGCTGCGTCATCACCTACCTGGCCCAGGTGGACCCCAAAGGTGAGGGCTTGGCCCTGGAGCCTACCATGGGATCTTCTCCTATTTCCTAGGGGATGGGACTTGATTTACTCAGAATCCAGAAGGGTTTTTGTTAGGAGTTGTTTTGTATTTGGGGGCATATTCATCCAAAACATACTCAGGATTTGACCCACAGTTTGAGACTTCACAGCAGTTTGAAAAGCAAGGGCCAAAGGGGTAGCCAGTGTTCCACGATGAAGCTTAGGGCTCCCTTCCTAGTGCTCACATTCCTATACTCTGACTTGTTTCCTGCTCACTGGCTGCTCGCTATCTTGCTGGTTCCCATCTCTGTCCATCCTAGAGGCCTGGATTTTCCAGGCCTCAGTTCTCTTTCCCTGGGGAAGGCTCAGCCACTCAAAGGCATCTGGGCCAGCTGACCACATGGCTCTCTGCGGAGATCCAGAGCCCCGTGGCCGCGACCTCCCAGACAGGTCCCCCAGGATGTTTTGTGGGACCTGACACTCACTGTGTCCAATGCTGAACTCACCAACTCCCCTCCTAACTCGCCCCTTCTCCTAAGTCTTCCCTCAGTTACCTGGGCCAAGAAAATGGGGTCATGTGAGGCTCCCCTTTCTCAGCTCCCAAACCTAGTAACCAGTTCTTACTGATTTTACTTCCTAAATAGCTCCTGAATCTGTCACTCTTCTCCATACTAATCCACCTTGTCTGTCCATATACCCACCAGAGGAATTTTTCCAAAACACTTATTTCCTCACGACTCTCTTCTGCTTCAGATTCTTCTGTGGCGTCTAAGCCCCCTGCCCAGATGTCCCGGCCCCTCCTCAGACTGTTTTTCACATTCCCACCTCCTAGAAACACCTCTTCTCCCTTCCAGCTGAGGCAGCCTAGAAACACCTCTTCTCCCTTACTCATCCCTCCAGGACTGCTTCACATGTCACCTCCTCTATCCCTAATACCCAGAGGAGTCGCTGGCTCCCTGCTCTGTGGGCCCATCCCCTTTAGCAGTGCATTTGGCACACTGTTGGGCTCCCCAGACAGTGAGTTCCTTCTGGGTCCCCAGGGCTGGCCCAGGGTGGGTATCGCTGAGCAAATGTGGAGTGAATGAATGAATGGATGGATGACTCAAGAGTGGGTAAGCCCTAAGCACCTTTACCTGGGAGTGCCTGAACCCCACTGAAGGCCCAGTGGCCAAGGCCCTGGGCTCTCCAGCATCTCATTGAATGAGTGTATTGAGTGTCAAAGGCAGAGCAGACACTTGGGAATGAATGAGACAGGGTAGAGAGCGGGGCTGTGGATTTCAAGTCAGGCCAGGCTGGGGTGCCCAGCCAAGAGGCCTGTGTAGCAGCTAGGCTTTCTGGAGTAGGAGGCTTTCTGGGGTACAGGCAGAGGAGGGGCTAAGCATCAGGACTATTCCCCATAGCGGGACTAGGTGTGAGAAAGGGTGTTAGTGTGAGTGGAGGGCAGGCAGCAGGCAGGAGCTTACTGGGTCAGGAATTCAGTCCATCTTTAGCCTGAAGTCACCTAGAACCCTGCAGTTTTCTTCCCTGCAGCCCTGGGCCTCAGCAAGAGGGGGCCAGGGACACAGAGTTGAGCCTAAGGACCTTGTTCTGAAATGGAAAGAGAGGGTGAGAATGATAAAGTCTATGGGACTTATATCACCCCCCCCCCTTTCCATGGAGAAGAGGGTGGCCTTCCTGGAAACCTCAGGTTGGAAGCAGGGGATTGGGTGCCTGAGGCTGCCACTTCCCTTCTCACTCCCCTTCCCTGCTCTCATAGGCTCCTTACCCAAGTGGGTGGTGAATAAATCTTCTCAGTTCCTGGCTCCCAAGGTGAGTGGCCTTGGGACTTTGGGGATACGGAGGCTGGTGGAGAGAGTACCTGGCTGAATGGGTGGAGTGGGGATAGAGACTAGGAGTCAGGGCTGAGGGGCAGAGTTATGAACTTGGGGCAAGAACTCAGGATGCTGGGAGCCGGGAGAAGAGGGGTGGGGGGGCTGAGTGGCTGGAGAGCATGAGCGGGGATGTGGAGAGGCGATCTGGTCCTGTGCCTCTTCACTCCTGACTGTGGTGCTGCGGGTCCACAGGCCATGAAGAAGATGTACAAGGCGTGCGTCAAGTACCCCGAGTGGAAGCAGAAGCATCAGCCCCACTTTAAACCGTGGCTACACCCGGAGCAGAGCCCGTTGCCAAGCCTGGCGCTGTCGGAGCTGTCTGTGCAGCATGCGGACTCGCTGGAGAACATCGACGAGAGCGCGGTGGCAGAGAGTCGGGAGGAGCGTATGGGCGGTGCTGGCGGCGAGGGCAGTGACGATGATACCTCGCTCACCTGAGCGTGGAACCGTTAACAGGGACTGAGACAAGACAGGGCAGTGCCTGGGGGTGGCTTTCCCCCCTCCCACACCCCCCGTGCCTCCTGAGGACGTTGGGCTCAGACCCAGGTTGGCACTGTGGCCTTGCTGGATATAGCCCTAATAAACGATCCCACAGCCTCAGCCGGCTCATCGACTCCTCGCTGTCCCTGCTCCCCACTTGTCTGGGGCACAACTGCCACTCTTGGTCCCCTTGCTCTACAGTTTATTTTGTTAATTTTATTGATTGCCTGACCTTTGCTTCTTTAGGCATCGTCTTTCCTCCCCATGTGTAGCTGGCGGGTTGGGTTGTTAGCTTTTTCTCCATGTATAGGTATGTCCCATTCCCTTTGTGTCTATTCATTAGTTCACTCTTCATCCACCCACCTGTCCTTGTTGGTGATCATTCTGCCTGCCATTCTCTGCAGACTACCTTTCACCGCTCTAGGAGAAGTAGTTCTGGCTAGAGGCCCTGGGTCAGAGGTCAGAGGGTGGGTTTCTTTTGTGTGACCTTCTGCTGCTTGGGGAAGTGGGTTTCTTTCAGCCTCATAGCATCCAATCTATGGCTTGGGGGACTGATACTCTCTAGTCATCAGGGAAAGGAGGTGGAGAGGTCCCTGGGTGTCAGGCCACAGGGCTGTGGGCCTCAGAACTGAGGTTGGGGCATCATGTTCTGGAGGAGGGAGGTTGGGGTTGAGGTGAGGGTCATCAGACCCCAGTGCATTGGAGGGAATAGGCCATGTGATTTGAGCCATCCCGAGGTCATTTTGAAGACCTCCAGCCTGTGTTAACAAAAAGGATGGGGTCCCTAGCCCCTTGTCAGGTGCCAGCCCATTATTCCTGTGTTCTACCTCAATGCTCTGAGGTCTAAAGGATGTCTGGGCCTTCCTTGTTCTCTGTGGCCCCAGCTGCCCTCTATTCCCTTAGGGACATCCCTTCTGTCAAGTTGAGAGAAGGGCGCTGTGTTCTTCCCTCCAGTGTTTTTGTACCCAATAAGAATTTGGGACCAAGAAGTTCTCCCCAAGGTCTGGCCCTGTTCTCCACTCCCAGGAAGTGACTTACCTTGGCGTTATCAGGAAAACACAGTAGACTTCCCTAGAGGGGCAGAGTAAAGGTCCCGTAGTGGGTAGGCAGGAGATTCTATAACTCACCACGACTTGGGTTCCAACCCCAGGTTTGCCCAATACTGGCTTTGTTAATTTTGGGCAAGTTGTGGAGCCTCAATTCCTAACCCATAACTGCAGTGATGAGCTTTGCCTTCAAGCAGAGGTATGAGGATAGAGATAAAAGGAGGCCCTGGCATGTAGTGGGCGCTCATATTAATGACTCCCAATCTCAGAGTAAACCCCATGCCCTACCCTGGTGAGAGCTGTTCTTCCAAATGACTCCACAGGGGTATTTGGAGAAATGGAAGCATAGAACAGCTAAGGTTTCTCGCTTGGCTGGCCACAAAAGTGGCCCAGACACAGGAACCAGAAATGCTTGCCAAACTCTGGGCCTTCATCTGTGTGTGCAGGATGGTAAAGAATCTCCCGTTCTTTAGGCCACCAGAGGTGCCCGGGTGCCAGAAGCTTAGGCTGCAGCCTTCAGCCAAGGGATCTTTAAGCTAAGCGCTCTAACTGGGCAGGACTCCTCCCTATCACCCAGCCTCTGGGGGAGGTGGCCCCCAGAGAGGAGGAAGTGGGATAAACTCAGAGAATGGGGTTGGGGAGGACTTCCTAGAAGAGGAGGTCTGAGACCTTGGTCGTCCTGTTTTTCACAACCTCTTAATGGCCCTGTGCGGTCTGGGCCCCTGGGGGTGTGAGGCTCACGTCTGTGGGCACAGTCACCAGAAGAGTAGCAAGAGGCAGGGAGACTCAGCGGATGGGGGTGGTAGGCTCAGAAGACAGACACGGACCTTCGAGCAGGGAGAGAAACGGGAGACACAAAACCGGAGGCACACAGACCCACCCGTCGACGAGGCGAAATCGGAAGACTGACGGGACGGGGGTCACTGAGGGGGCGTGGCCACGTCCTGTCCCGCCCCCGGGCGTGGTCACGCGCAGGCCCCGCCCTCCCCTCTCAGGGTGTCACGCGGGCGGGCGGAAGCGCCCGGCGGGGTGGGCGCGCCCGGCCTGAGGCCGCGAGTTAGCTGCTGCGGCTGGAGAGCGCTGCGGTGCCGGAACCGGGGTCTCCTCGTGGTCTCCGCTCAGAGCAGGTCAGTGAGGCTGCCGGGCATCCCCGTTCCCGCTCGTTCCCCAGGTGTGCCCGGAGTTTCCCCATTCCGCGGGAGGGAACGCCGAGGCCCCGCGGCGAAGCTGTGCCCGACACCTACTTCCGCAGGTGCTTCTCCAGGTTGTGTTGTGTGTCCTCCCGTCTCGCGGTGGGGATGGGGTTGGCTTTCCGACGGTGCGCCGTTGGGCCAGAGACCGGGTAGGGAGGAGGGCGAACCGGCGGGACGGGGGGCTTCCAGCCCTCAGCCCTTTGGCATGAAGGCTCTCGGGATCCGGAGCTAGCCCTTCTCGGACGCCTTGCTTTTCTCATCTGTGAACTGAAGGCGCGCACCTCGTTGACCGCGGAGACCCCCACAGCTCTGCACATTGCTACGACCCTATGCCTAGGTCCTGGGCAGTGACCTTGGGAAGACTACTTCCGGTCTCTGCCCCAATTCCCCAACAGTAAATGGTGGCATGGCCTCCCAAGAGCCCCTACCTGGCCCAATTGTTGGAGAAAAAAAAAAGGAGGTTTTTGTTCACATTGAATGGGGTCAAGCCTGGAGTGGGTAATTGGGACTGGAGAGAGCAGACTTGGAGTGCAGCCTGGGGGGCATGCGGTGGGTGTTTGGTCTCAGATCGCCAGGGGTGTTTTTGTTGCTGGGGAACTTAGGTCAAAAGCCATCACAACATGACTTCTGGCATATGCACCCCCTACCCCAAAACTCCTGTCCTAAGATTCTTCCCAGATCCCCAGGCTTGGGGGGTGTAGAGGTACTCAGGGATGAATTTGACGGAGCACCAAGGTCCAGACAGGCACCCAGAATGCCTGTCTCAGAGAGCAGAGTGTGCTGGGCTTGGGGAGACCTCCCAGTAAGCTCATTACAGGCTAGAAGGATACAGCAGTCTCACACAGACAGGTCTAGGCAGGCACTGAGATGGAATGAGGGACTGGAACTTTTGGAGGTTCAGGGGGAGATGACTGGAATGAGCTTCGGCAGTTAAGTGTCAGTTCACAAGGATAAGGACCCTCCAGAGGAGGGCACAGCTTGTGCAAGGGCAGGAACTTGCATGTCATATTTTTAAAAATATATTTTATTGATTTTTTACAAAGAGGAAGGGAGAGGGATAGAGAGTGAGAAACACCGATGAGAGAGAGACATCGATTCAGCTGCCTCCTGAACACTCCCTACTGGAGATGTGCCCGCAACCAAGGTACATGCCCTTGACCAGAATCCAACCTGGGACCCCTCAGTCCACAGGCCGACGCTCTATCCGCTGAGCCAAACCGGTTAGGATGCATGTCATATTTGAGGAATGGTGAGGAGATGGGTATGGCACCAAGGGGTAGCAAGCCAGGGTGTAGAGAGAACTCATCCCTCTGTCCCATGGGTTTGGGATTGTCCAGACTCTGGCCTGGGAACTCTGCCTGCCTCCCCATTTGCCATTTGCTCATTGCAGTAGGGCAAGAGGGGGGTGATTTAGGCAGAGTCCTGACAACTAGGGAGGTGCAAATTAGCAGAGGCCACCAGAGGCCTAGATTGTACCTAAGCTTCATTGGGGCATTCCCCACTTGACCCCAGCCTCACCTCCACGACCTATTGGGTTCCATTCATGCTTTTCTATATATCAAGCCTCACTCCTCCAAATCTCCTAGATCCTTTGGGACTTCAGATGTGGGTTGCTTATTGCTGCCCAGCCTTTTAGGCCCGTGTAGTGGCTCAGCTTAGCAAGGGCCTCCTTGAAGCTCTGTGGGGAAGGGGTTTGCAGAGGCATGGGGATGTCAGGGATGTGGGGTAGTCCCTGTGCTGCCACTAAACCCTGTGTTAATAAAGTAACAAATCCCCAGACTTCTCAGAGCCTTCATTTCCCCGTCTGTAGGATGGGGTGTTAGCTCTGGTCTGATACTCCAAAAAGAGCCTGGGCCTGAGTTTAAATCCTGCCCCCAGCAGTGAGTGTTTGAATGAAGAAAAGGCAGAACCTGGGGGAAGGGGTCAGTTCATAGGGGTAAGGGACCTCTGGGAGTCCTAGGGGCTAGTGATGGACTTGCCCATTGGCTGGAAGGAGGGAGTCCCCTCTGTTCTCCAGGGCCCTCTCCCCTCCCCACCCCATTCTCCCTTTGGCCAAGCTCAAAGCCAGCCGGCTGAGGCCCAAACAAGTAGCTTCTGTTCCCAGGGGAGGGGGAGGGGAGGCAGGCCCTGGACTCCAGGCCTCACCCTGTCTCTTCCCCACACACCCCCTTCACACTAGATCTTAACCCTTGGAGGCCTTGGATGGGCCCTGGGCTGCTTGAGTCCCTTTAGGGTTCCAAGGGTTCTCTGCAGTAGGAGGGGATGTAGTGGATGTGAGTTGGAAATGGAGAAGGAAGGAGAGAATGGAGGAGAGAAGGAGGCTAGAGCACATATGGCCATGGACAGTCAGATACCACTTAGCCCAGAAGCCTTTTTTTTTTTTTTTACAGATGGGGAGACTGAGGCCAAGGGCCAGAGATTGGACACAGAGAGCGTGTGTGTGTGGGGGGCGGTCAGTCTTGCCTCGGACTCATTGTCTGGCTCCTCTCTGGGAAAGGAGAGAGAAAGGAAGGGTGCTCTCCTTAATTGAAGTACTACAGTTGTTACAGAAGACTGGAAAAAAACAAAAACAAAAAAACTAAACCAAGCTTAGAGAAAGGGAGTTACATTTTATTAAGGGCAGGGCTTGAGAAAAATGTGCCTTTCAAATTTTGGGTCCCCCCCCCCCCCCCCCCCCCCCCCCACACACACACACACACACGGAGGAAACCTTTTCTATTTATACTTTTCTTAGCTCTTTTGTCTCCCAAATTTGGAATGAGACTTCCGAGCCTTCTGGGAAAGAAGGCCTACCTGCTGGGAAGGGGCCATGAGACCGTGTCTCAAGGCCTGGCCTGGTATCAGCTCTACAACTCTGTCAGGGGCATAGTCCACGGCCTCTCTGGAATGGGAGTATTCTATTGTCCTTATTATTTAAGCAAGCAAGTGTTTACAGAAGCCAAAATAGCATGGTTAATATTTCAAACAACAGTTTTTATATAAGATGGATGCATCACAGTGTGCCTGACACTACGCATTTGTTACTTTACTGACTTTACATCATTCCATGAGACAAAGCTCAAAAGCAAGAGGGGAAGAAACTCAGAGAGAACTGAATAATGACAGCAGGGAGAATGACAAGGCACCATTGCAGGCAATTTTATGTGTTAACCAGCCAACCAAGCTTAGGAGTTAGGTTCCAGTCTGCAAATGAGGCACAGAGAGGCAAAGTCACTTGCCTAAGGTCACAGCGAATCAGTGGTAGAAGCAGGATCAGGATCCAGGCTCCCCCCCCCCCCCCTCTTTGGCCTGATTTCTCTTCCTATAGCCTGACCTCACCCCTTGAGCTCAGTCCAGGGTCCCACTCAGGAAGGGGCTTTCCCCTGGTTGGTGGCCAAGGCATCAGGGTGTGACCTCAGCCAAGCAGACCCGGTCCCCTCCCTCAGGAGCAGAGTCTAGTCCTTTGGGTGGCCACTCTCACCCCCTCCTCTGGTCTCAGGCAGGCTGGACTCATCCCTTCCACAGCCCTGTACAGAAGAGTGTTTGATGTTTCTGGAAGGGGCTCTGCATTAAGGGTGGCTCCAAGCGTCTGAATAGGAGGATATGGGGGCCCTCAGAGATCCCCTGCACTTGCCATAAAACATAGGGCATGCTGCTAACTCCTGAGTGCCCCCAGCCCCTATCAGAGAGGTCACCAGACCTGTACATCCCAGTCAAGACTCTGGGGAGAACAGTCCTAAGCCAGAGAGACAGATGACCCCAGGTGTCAGGGGCGGCCTGGGAGTAGGGGGCAGTACATGGTTGGTCTTCTGCATAACCTTTCTGTGGAATTTCTCTCTGGCTCATCCTTTGGAATATGGTTCAGAAGGGAGAAGTGTGTTCTATAATCAGGACATCTGTTCTAAACCATTGGGACAATCAGAGTAGCTGGGAGAGGATGTGGAGTTAAGTGATCAATTTAATAACCAAATTGTTATTTAATAGCACTAGTGATAGAAGTGGTAGCTACTATTTCTAAGGTAGCTGCTGTTTCTAATGCACTGTGCTAAACATTTTATATAATTATTTCATTAAATCCTCAACAATAGTCTTATGGGGTAGACTATTTTACAGATGAAGAAATTGAGGCCCAGAGGGGTTAACTGATTTGCCCCAGATTATCCATATAGTAGAGCTTCCGTCTGAATTTCTATTGTTTCACAGTAAGAATCCTGAACACCGGGTGACACAGCCGTCAGAGGAGATCCAAACCCTGTCCTACCCTGGGAATTCCCAGTTGGAGTGACAGGCAGGAACTGGAGGGCCACTGGTCAGGTGACATTGCTGGGGCCAGCTGTGGGGATGGGATGCCTGCAAGGGCATCCTGCTTGCAGATTGGACTGGTTGCTGTCAAGTGCTGAGCTCCCAAGGGCTCAGCCCTGGGATGAGCACCTCCTGAGGTCTACCGCCTGTTCTCATCCTGTCTGCTCAGCTTTGCTGAATATAGTAGTTCTCCCAGACCCCCTTTTGCTGATGAGGAAACCAATATGAGTAGATGTAAAGTGACTTGCCTGTGTGGGCTTTCAGCCAAGGAAAGGGAGAGCTAGGACTAGCACCCGGGCAGGGGCTCTGAGGTGTGTGTTCCACCTCCCTGCCTGAGGTCTGGCCAGGGCCTCCTGGGACTTTGATACCCTAAGTTTCCTTCACACACTACCCACCTGCCTTATCATAGGGCCCAAGTCTTTCTCCCTGATTCTTCTCAAGGTGACTGAAATCAGGTACAGCGGGGTGTCAGTGATTAATTGAACAAACTTGGAAATGATGGTTCCAGAAATAAGAGGGCAAGAAGCATAGACCAGCTGTGATCACGAGTGTGGTGCTCAAGGTGAGAGGGGTCCAGGGGAGGATTCAGGGTCAAAGAGCCCACCCCAGGAGGTGGCCAAATCTTCCAGCTTCTCATTGTCTTCACTGTTGCCGGGTAAAGATTGTGAGCTGAAGGTGGGGAGGGAGAGAAGGATTGGGACCTCTCACAGCTACTTCTTGTTCCCATTCTCAGTGCAGGGAGCCAGAAGACACCTGGAATCTCACCTGCCAAAGTCTCTGGGGAGCCTGGCCTACCTCCTCTGGCCATGAGTGCGGGGGTGGGTCAGCCCCCAGGACAGGGAGCTATAGCATATTTTCCCTACAGGTGCCAGGGTCTCCTCTAGCACCTTCCCTACTACTCCAGAGGACATTGCCCTACACCTGGGTGTCTCCCCTCCCCCTTCCTGCCTACCATAATTTGGAGCCAGCGCTCAGTTAGGCCTGGGTCAGGAGCCCCTGGTATGTCAGTGAGAGGCCTTGGGCTGTCACTTATTTTCAATGGACTCAGCTTCCCCAGAGCTTCAGGGAGGAAGCAGGAAGCTGCAGCTCCTGGAACCTCCCAGGTTTACCAGCCTCAGGTGTGAACAGCAATCAACCAACGGGGCAGGTGAGAGGTGAGGTAGGTTGAGGTGGGGGGCTTCTCCATCCCTCTCCACTTCTGCCCTCCCTCTCCCCATGTTGAGCGGCTGCAATTTTAGGATTCTGAATCTGAGGTGTCCTAGGCATTATGGATTCAAGCAATTCCCAGCTTCCAAATTCCCAAAAGTGGATCCTGAGTTTAGAGAAACAGAGACTCTGTGCCACCCTTTGGCTGCTGGTTCCAGACAGGTGAGGATGGGAGAGTTTCTCAGAGCTGCTTAGGGGTGAGCGGCCCACATGGCTGCCAGGCTCTGTGTGCTCTCTGCACCCACCACCCCAGCATACACACCCAACTGCCCCCTTTCAAGAAGTCTGAGAACCAGGCCCTACAAGGGACTAGGAAGTATTAGAAGAGACAGCCCTCTGGGGGAGTGGGGAGAGGACAGACAGGGGTCAGGCCCCCTTTTCATTTGATGGTGGCGGGGCTGTCCTGGATACCAGGACAGGATTGATGGAAGGCCCTAGGAGGGTTGATGGTTGGCTGGGTCATGGAGCAAGGTCTGGGCTACACTGCTGGGTAAAACAGGTACTCCTGGACAGGATGTGGTTCAGCAGGCCCAGGGCCAGCCGTGGAGGGTTAGTGTAGCTAACAGACCCAAGCCTAGGAGTCTGAAGGGGAGACATTGCCCCTCCTCAAGGGGCAGGGAAGCTGGGCCTTGGCTGGAGGCTTGGAGTGTTTCACAATGCCTCCCCCACCTCCTTCTCCCAGGTACCCACCTGGGCCTGTGGGCACAACAGCTGCCCTGAAAGGGCCCTGGGCATAGAGCAGGACCTGCCTCATGGGAATTTTCTTCCCATGAAGGAAATTCGCTCCCTCCTGGAAGACTTCCTGGCTGGGTGAGCCCATTCCAGCTGCACATTCCTCTGGGGTGCTATGAGTGTGCTTGTGTGTGTGACTCAGATGCATCCTTGAAGGTCCTGTGCTTTTGCCTATGTGTGGTGTGACCAGCATTCAATGTCTCACTGGGTTGGGGTAGGAGGTGCTTGGCTCTGCACCCCTTGAAATGTGAGCTTGGTGAGGCTTTCCCCCACTTGAGTGGGGTCCTTCTTCCAGACGGGCCGCTTTGTGGGTCTGCAGCTAAAATTCGACAATTTGTTTCCAAAAGCCTCCCTAGCCTGGTGGGTAGAAAGGGGCCTCCATGAGAGCAAGGCTGGGGACTGAGCTTTACCAGATGACAACAGAACAGCCCTGGAGTGGGGTCTCTCTTGCTTGGAGAAGGGGTGCTAGAGTCCCAGCTAAAGGCCTACCTCTCCCCTCAGATGAAGCCTGTTCCTGCTCCTTCTGTCTTCCTAGAATAGTGGTCGGCAAACTCATAAGTCAACAGAGCCAAATGTCAACAGTACAACGACTGAAAAATTTTTTGAGAGCCCAATTTTTAAAACTTTTTCTAATGCCACTTCTTCAAAATAGACTCGCCCAGGCCATGGTATTTTGTGGAAGAGCCACACTCAAGGGGCCAAAGAGCCGCATGTGGCTCAGAAGGCGCACTTTGCTGACCACGGTCCTAGAAGATGGACCTGCTAAGCCTAGGGAGGCTGAAGATGCAGGGAGTGTCTAGTGGTTCTGTTCCAGGACATGAACCAGGACACTCATCTGTCTCTACTGTTGTGGCCTGAAAACCCACTTTCTCAGTGCAGGGCTACCCTGGCCAGCTCACCTGGAGGAGGGGAGTTGCTCCAGTATCTCCGAGGTCACCTGAGAGGAGCTCCTCCCAGGGCAGGGGCTCAGGCTGGGGGTGCCTGGGCCCTGGTCTTGACTTGTTGTGTGACCCTGCTTAGGTTCTTGAATCTCCCTGGGGCTCACTTTCCCTTTCTGGAAGTAGGAATGGTTGAATGAGGTGATTCCTATATGCCTAAGGAGCAAGAGGTTGGGGGGTTCCAGGCAGAGGGCACAGAATAATAAGCAAAGTCCTGGAGGTAAAATATCAGACAGTGGGGTTAGAGGGAATGAAACTGGAGAAGAGGAATAAGCTTCAGGAACCAGAGGGTGGAGCCTTTGAACCCCATTGGATAATGGAGAGCCATGGAAGGGGTAGACAAGCAGGGGAGAGGCACCTGCCTCAAATCGGGGTGGGGTGTTGGTCTCAGAGACTCCTGGAAGTCTGGGTGGTTCTGACCTCTGGGGAACAGTTGAGGGGTGGGCAGCTCGAGGAGGTCTGAGAGTCAGCACTTTCCTGTGTGGGTGAGCTCCCACCACCCAGCAGTGTTGATCGGACAGCATAGCAGGAAGTGGCTGGGGCGGCCACAGAGGTGGAAAGAACTGTCAGGCCCAGCCTTGGAGGGTGCCAAGGAGTCTCCGAGTTGAATCTTTGACTCCTGTTGCCTCAGCCAATAATTTCTCTTCCTACCCATGTCACAGGCCCCTGTCCCAAGCTTCTGACCCGGGTGAGCCAGACCTTTGTAGATGTCCATCCATCCATTCCACCAATGGCTGGAAACGTCTAGCCACTGGGGATAGAGTTGTAAATGAGACAATATCCCGGTCCTCCAGTTGGACTAACAGTGAACAGTGTCCAATGGTGAGAAATGGGATGCTGGGAAATGATAGAGGCTCAGGAGTCTGATGGAGGTACTTTTTAGGTAGAATGGCAATGGAAGGAAGGCCTTGGATTTGAGCAGGTGCTGGGAAAGTATGGCAGTGAGTCCTGTAGATGTCTAGGAGAGCTTCCAGGCAGAGGGAGCTTCAGTGCGCAGCCCTGCGGTAGAACACAAGGAGAGGGTGGAGGAACAGCAGGGAGGTGGGAGGTGGGAGGTGGCAGGGAGAAACCTAGTGGGCCATGTGTGCACTGTCTTTGGCTTTCTGTCTGAGGGAGGTGGGAAGTCACCGGGGAGTGAGAACTGGTCAGACTTGGCATCTATATTGAAGGCATACATTTATTCCTCCCAAGCTTGCAAGGTGGAGCTGCTGTAATCCCCATTATACAAATAATGAAACTGAGACTCAGAAAAGTTATGTGAATTTTCTATCTCATAGCAGTAGGAACCCCTGCCTGCCTGCCTGCCTGCCTGTCTGTCTGTTGCCCTATGCTTGGTCCCCAGAGGACCTTGCTGCCCTTCATGACTTCCTGTTGTCTGAACAGTAAGGGCAAGTGTCTTAGCATGGCATCCAAGGCCCTTCTCAGTCTGCACTCATCCTCTCTCTCCTGCCTGACTTCCCTGCTCCCTGCCTGTTTCTACACTGTTTCCTCTGAGGAGATAGAGTGGAAGGAGGGGCCCAGGTAGCTCTTGGTTCAGGTTCTGGCTCCTGTGTCATTTTGGGGCAAGTTACTTAACCTCTCTGAGGCTCTGTTTCTTCCTCATCTGTAAAGTGGGCTAAAGCTATCCACTTTCTAGATTGTCTAGAGCAGTGGTTGGCAAACTGAGGCTTGTGAGCCATGGTTTGCCGCTCTGTTGACTGAGTTTGCCGACCACTGGGATAGGGGCTTAATCATAAGGAACAACAACAGCCTGTAATTATTGGAATCGAGATTCTAGGTCAGTGGTTGGCAAACTCATTAGTCAACAGAGCAGCAAACCATGGCTCAAGAACTGCATGTGCCTTCCGAGCCACAGTGTGCTGACCACTGGACTAGAGAATTATATGAAACTAGGGATCCAATGCATGAAGATTCATGCAAGAATGGGTCTTCCTTCCCCTGGCTGCTGGCACTGCCCTCGCTCTGGCCCAGAACCACTTTTCTGCCTTCCTACGCTGTCCAGAGGCTCAGAGCAGCTGGGGCGGTGCAGAGGGCCTGCATCATCGCCATGACGAAGACACAAGCGTCCTGCCCCCAGCCACTTGGTGCCTGTGTATGCAAATTAACCCACCATCTTTGTTTGGTTAATTTGCATGCTCACTCCTGATTGGCTGGTGGGCATCACAAAGGTATGGTCAATTTGCATCTTTCTCTTTAGTGTACGTAGTTCATGTAACATGTTTAGCACAATGGCTGGTAGATGGTAAGTCCTCCATAATCATGACCTTTAAGCAGGGATGACTGGATCAAATAAGCAGGTTAGAATGTTCCCTGTGAGCTGGAGAGCTCTCCTAGTAAGGAAACTCTCCTGTCTGTTATCTGATAATATAGTGGAGGGTACAGAGGTCACACATCAATTGCAGGCCTGAGCCTGTGGGGCTGGTCCCTCATCTCCTCCCTTCTGGCTCCTGCCCTGCCCATCTGGTCACCTTCACCCTAACAACAAAGGCAGCTTCCCCTTTCAGATGCCAGCAGCATGGGCCGCTTATCTTCTGGTTTCTCCATTTCAGGGGGCACTAGTGAGGGGGCAGGTTTGGGTCCCTGTTCTCTTAGGCTGCTAGTTCTGGGGTGCAGAGGAACCCTCCAAATTTATCCTCCTGGATGAGCACATGTTAGGTTCCTGGTTAACTCAGAAAAGATGGAGTCCAGCAACCTTCTCTTCCCCTCTTCTGTCAGGGCTCAGAGCCAGAAGTGGCCTTCAGCTCCTCTGGTGTGATGAGGGTCCCAGCATGTGACTCGTTCTGTCCACTCCTGCTGCCTGGGAGTCTGTTGTCAGCCCTGTGTACTCCTACCCCCCTTGTGGTTAGCCTGTTTCTTCCTGTTTTTGCCTCATTTACAGTGTTAAGAGCCCCCCACTCATCTTCCCAAGGCAGTCAGTGGTCACAGAATATCTTCCTGCAATTACCTATAGCATCTCAGGCCCCCCCATGGCCAACACTTTACAATCTTTATTTTATTTATTTATTTATTATTCTATTCTATTCTATTCTATTCTATTCTATTTTATTTTATTTTATTTTACTGATTTTCAGAGAAAGAGGAAGGGAGGGGGTTAGAGAGAGAGAAACATCATCTATTGACTGCTTCCTGCATGCCCCCTACTGGGGATCGAGCCCAAAACCCAGGCATATGCCCTGACCAGGAATCAAACTGTGACTTCCTGGTTCCTGAGTCAATGTTCAACCACTGAGACATGCCAGCTGGGCTTGGCCAGCACATTTGATGAGGGAGACACTCGCTGCTCTGCCTGGGAAGTCCCCAGCCCAGTAGGATGTGTCTGTGACTGAGGGGCAGGGGACCAGTCCAGAGACCTGGTGCGAGTGCTCCAGGCCTCCACAGTATTGTGGGGCTGATGGGGTTACACATTAAAATGGGAGGGGCTGTGTGAGGCCTGAAGAGTGAATGGGGGAGTAGGGAAGGTGGATGTGGGTCAAGGCTGTGGGTTTAGGGTTCTGGTTAGGAGCTCTGCCTTGTGGCAGGCTAGAGAGTGCCTTGGCCACAGGTGAGGGAGGGTCAGGAGGCAGGGAGGAAAGCCCAGGGGTTCAGGCAGGCTGGGGAGGCCTGGGTTGGATGGGGGTAATGGGGTTGGAGAGGAGGATGACGTGTCAAAAACATGATAATGAGGAGACAGTGGTCCAGTGTGATCCATTTGGAGGTGGGGATACATAGTAGAGGCGAGGGGAATTCTTATGCCATAGACTTTTTGACAGGGCTATAAACCAAACCATTTGACTTTCAGCTTCATTTATTTGCAGGTGACATACTTCTTCCATCCACACTGCATCCTCACTCACACCTTACTCCCTATCAGACCTTCTCCAAGGTGAGGCACGGGCTTCAGGCCCTCTGGGTGAGGTTTAGGGGAATGTGGAATGAAGGTCAGGGCAATGGTGGGGACAGGTGCTATTAGAGGACAACCCATAGGCCTGGAGTCTCATGTTTACTAATGGATCTCAGTGTGTTTCCCTTTTGAAAGCGCGTGGACTGCACTCTGCAGCTGCCCTCTCGGTGCCTGGTAAGGGGCCCTCGTTTGATAAGCTGTGTCTTAGATCTCTGGGAGGATAAGCCAGTGCGGGGAGGGAGCAAGCTTTAGTCAGTTTCTCATTCTCTATTCCAGATGGCCCAGGAAACGAGCAGTTTTGTGCAGTAGTTCTCTTAGTAGTCTATTCGTGTTATATTTAAAATCGTAAGGCTACTTTATAATTGACAGTTTGAGGAACAAGCTGGAACAAACTCAATTCTAATAGACTTAAATACTTTTATATATTTTTCCTTGTAATTATGCAAGTGATATACAACTGTAAAAGCTTTAAAAAGCGTAGACATGAAGGTTGTAGAAAGTGATAGTCTTTCAAGATTGGGGTGGGAGTTAAGGCTAGGCCTGAAATTGAGGTCAGGGATGTGCTGGGTCACTTAGTCTTTAATGTCCCTTGGCCATTAATAAAGTGGGATGTACTGCTCCAAGGAGGCTGTTCAAATAGCCTGCCTGTCACCAAAATATCCACTGTGTGTGGGTGTGCACATTGCCTGCTGCCTAAGGGCACCTGGTAGGTGGGGACAAGTGGAGAGCTGGGAGAGGAGGACTGAAACCCAGCTGTCCCCTTTGTTTAGCTGATGTGGGGCTTCTGAGGGAAGAGGCATTTAGATGTCCCTTCCCAGGGTGGGAAGAGGCATTTTTTTATTTGCTCAAAGGCCCCGTGTAGGTTGGAGGCAAGCCTTGCTTTACCCAAGAGAGGAGCTGGTGAATTCATTGTGGGATGGGGAATGTGTGGTGCCCAGGGCTACCCCAGAGAGGTCCAGGGGGTAGTGGGGTGTCTAGTCTAGAGCCCTGCAGAGGGACATGGCTGAAGGCTGGGTGTAGTAGTCATTGGTCTCAGAACTCCAAGGTGCAGGTTAGAGCCTGCCTACAAGACCATCACCAAGAGCTCCTTTTATCAGGAGTGGCCAGGCCTTGGTGCTAAGGACTGGAAGTGTCTCTTTCAACAGCCCAGGAGTGAGCAGATGACCTATGTGGCCTCTAGCTCGCACATGGTGACGTGACACTATCATCTGGATGACAGCTGTGCTTCGAGGAGGGAGAAATTGAGGCTCAGAATGTGACATGACTTGTCCAGGGCTTTAGGCAAGAAGTGGTGGAGCCAGGATTTGAACCTGCACTTGCCTTGTGTCCTGCAGGGAGGGGCTCTGGCCTGTGGCCCCAGCTCCCCACCAGGTGGCTGAAGTGGCTCTTTAGGCATCTGGGCCCTGGCCCCCCACCCCCTCAGTGCTCACTGGCGTGAGGGCTGCTCTTGGCTGCTCCCACCGTTCCTGGGACACCAGAGCACAGACCACGCCACAGATGGGATGGGGCAGAAAATCGGTGCCAGGGTGAGTGACAGGGCAGAGATTCAGGGCTGGGGTTAGGCAGGAGACTCCAGGTTGCCTCCTTGGTACCAGTATGCAGTGGCCACCAGTCCCCGAGAGACAGAAAATAGGCCCCTGGGCCCAGGGTGAGTGAGCTGTGCACCTGCTGCCTTGTCTGAGCTGGAGGGAGCTAGCTTCTGCAAGGGGGCGGGGGCCACTTCTGCACCCTCTGGGCTGCAAACCCAACCACCGCCCAGTTCCTCATATCTAAGGGAAGTGTTTCCAAGGCCTCTTACCTCCATTAATGGAGTCCTGAGAACGCCCTGCAGACCGAGGGTGGCCCTGCCCATAGGTATCCCCCCGTGACTGGGCTGGGGGGTGAGGTGGACTTGAGGGTAGGGTGAGGGGTATTGGGCACTGGGGGGCTCTGAGGCACTTGTACATAGCCAAGTTGTTGGTGGGGAGTGTGGAGACTGAAGGCTGAGTGTGTGGTGGGGCAGATCTGTGTGTGGCTGTTAGGTCCGGTGGGAGGTATGTATCCCTGGTGGTGGTGTGAGGTGTGCCTTTGTAGTGTGGGTGGGGTGGTTTGTAGACTGGACCTATCCAAAGCTGGATGGGTGGGGTTCTTGGTTCCTGTGTCGGGAGCTCTGAGGGGTTTCCTGAGATCTGGACACTGGAGTTCCTGCCCACCCTGTCTGGTGTGGGGGGCTGTGCAGGGGAGGAAGAAGTGAGGTGGGTAAGCTCAGGCCTGAAGTCTGGACACTGGGGTCCCTGCCCAACCTGCATGGTGTGTGTGTTTGTGGGGGTGACTGTGTAGGAGAGGAGGAGGGGTAGGTAAGTTCAGGCCTCAGCTCTGAACCCTGGGCCTGCCTTTTCCCTCTTCCGCTCCCCCACACTGTTGGGCCTCCCTCTACAGCTCTGTGCAGAGGGGGATCTGAAGATGCAATCGAGGAAGGGTCTTGGCTGAGGGAACTCGAGCACTAAGTGCAGCAGGGGTAGGATCTTTAAGGCTGCCCTGCCCTAGACTTGACTGATTCATGCAAATAGTGTGGATGCTTACATCTGCATGGTCAGCAGACTCTGTGGCCACCCAAGCGGGGGCGGGGGGTCCCCCAACCCTCTCTGGGTGTCACTACTGTTTTTACATTTCCCGTTCCTGCCCCACTGAAATATCCCATTTCTGCATCTTTCAGGTCCAGTCCCATCCCTTGGCCTTGCACATACAGTTTCCTTTGCTTGGTAGGGCAACCTCCTGTGTATCCTGCAAAGCCCAGTTCAGGAGTGCCCTCTGGAAGCCTTGCCAACTCCACCGGATAGAAGTGGTCACGTCTCCTGAAGGCCCTGTTGGCCCTAGCAAGTGACCTGGGCAAGTTTCCACCTCACACAGCCTTCATGAAATGGGGTAAAAATACCAGGCCTTGGAATGTTTTGAGGAAACTGAGATGAAGGTGGAATACTGGCAGGGGCTGGGCATGAAGTGGGCACTTAGAAATGAAGGAGATGGGAGTGTACCTGTCCTTGAGCTCTGGGCCACCTTCCTGCTAGATTGTCGGAATTGGTGCTCCTAGTCAGTAGTGGGCAGGGGTGGCGCGGGGGAGATGCTGGGCTGGGTCAGAGAAGGAGCAATGAGATTTTAACTCTGCCCTCGGGGGTTGAAATGGTAAAGGACAGAAGGGTCACAGCTTTTGCTCCAGTAAGAGGGACTCAGGCCAGACCTGAAAAAGGACTGGGTGCCAAGGATTAGAGATTCCAGATGACCCTTACTTACCTTTGGACTGAGTGCCCTGTGGGCCCAGCCAGGTCCTGAGCTCTATGGTGGAGGGCAAGGGGCACAAGAAGGGGTATAGACTCATAAGGGTACCCCAGGCCGGGTTGGAGATTGGGTAGAGATGGATCCCCACCAATGGAACAACCAAAGATAGAGCAGAAGCAGTTGTGAGCTGCATGGCCCAGTTTCCAAGGGCTAAGAGCCTGAGGGTAGTCTAGGAGAACTTTCTGGAGGAGGCAGTCTGGAATCAGTGCCTGAAGCGGGGGGATTTTGGGGGGCTCCCAAGTGCCAAGCTGGTGCCTAATGCAAAAAAGTGAAGTGGGCCAGCCCAGCTGGCTGGGGCTCTCAGCATGTCACGGGCAACTTGGGCAAGTCACTTCCTCCCTGTGGGTGTTTGTTTCTTCATCTGTAAACGTCAGGGTAGGTCGAATGACAGGCCGAGCCGCTGAACTTGGGGGCACTGGGAACACAGAAGAGCTCTGAGCAGGGGTGGGACAGGGGTTGGCACAGCAGAGAGGTCATTGAGGGAGACAGGGGAGAAGCAGGGGCAAGGTAGAGTGTTGGGGAGTTGAAACCTGAGATGGGTGTTTGGGTGGGAAAGGTGGGGAACTCCCCAGCTTTTGGCTATGTTGTCACAACAGGATGATGCTCCCCTCTGCCCTGGTCCCTGCTTCCCTGGGGGTGGAAACTCAGTGATGTGTCATATGTCATAGTAGCTGGAGGGCTTAAACCTGGGGTAAGGGATGTTTTAGGAGTAGAGTGGAGCAAGTGAGGCATTTGCCTCCAGTGCAAAATGAGGGGGGTGTGTGTGTGCAAAAATCTTAGTAATCAAGATAAATAATGTATTTTTTAAAAAAAGCAATATTAATGAAAAAGCCCAAGATAAACGAAATATCCAAATTGTATTTTATTATTTTTAAAAATATATTTTTTTATTGATTTCAGAGAGGAAGGGAGGGGGAGAGAGAGACAGAAACATTAATGATGAGAGAAAACCCTTGATTGGCTGCTTCCTGCACTCCCCAATCTGGGGATTGAGCCCGAAACCCGGACCTGTGCCCTGACCTGCCCTGACTCGGAATCGAATTGTCAACGCTCAACCAACCACTGAGCCATGTTGGCCGGGCAAAACATCCAAATTTTAAGTAAAGAGGTTCAGTATTGGCAGTTCTTTCTTTGCCTCACACTCTAGCATGGCTCAGTGGGTTAGCCATTAGGGTACTGCTCTAAACTTTTTTTTTAAGGAGCTACCTCCTCGGAAAGCCTTCCCTGGGCCCTGGCCTGGTGAGGGACATGTAAGCTGTTTCCCCTCCAGCCTGAGGTTCCTATGGGGCAGGCCTGAGGTCTGGCTCATGCTTCCAGGGCCTTGAATGGAGCAGTTGTAGAAGGCTGTGAGTGTGAAGCCTGACCTTGATCTGAAGCCTTTAGTGTAGGAATAGGAACTTGAGAGAGGCCCAAGATGGGTTGGGCCCTTTGCAGGGACAGAAGTGGTTTCCTGTTTTCTAGCTCTGGTCATTCCCTTGGGGTGGTTGGGGTCACCATCAATCAATCCCTGTTGAACCCTTAGAATAGGGCCCAACCTATAGAGCAGGGGCTCAGTTAGTGTTTATCAACACTTTGTGAGGGGCAGTGAGCAGCGAGGTTGAGAGTCTAGAGCTGCCCTATCCAACAGAAATATAATTCGAGCTGTAAGTGCAGTTTAACTTTTTCTGGTGCACATTAAAAAGAAACATAAAGTTAACAATGTACTTTATCAAATAGCCAAAATAGAATAGTAATTCTATTATGTAATAGGAATTTATTGAGATGTTTATATTCTTTTAGAAAAACTTCATTGTTGAAAATATTACATGGGTTCCCCTTTCTCCCCCATGATATGTTTATATTCTTGTTTTTTGTACTAAGTCTTCAGAACCCAGTGTATTGAATGCAGCACACTTCATTAGGCAGCTCATCTTGAGTTTTCAGTAGCCGTATGTGGCTGCCCCTGGCTACTGTCTTGTCTACACTGTATTCACACTGCCCCTTTCCTAGCCGTGTGACTTTGGGCAAGCTATTTAATTTCTCTGTGCCTCAGCTTCTTCATCTTAAAGTATGAAGTGTGCACTTCATATGGTTGCCGTGAGGATTCAATAAATTAATAAAAAGTGATTAGGACTCTGGCTGGTGTTGCAAAGTGGTTGGAGCATTGGCCTGGGGACCGAAGGATTGCAGGTGCAGTTCCAGTCAAGGGCACATACCTGGGCTACAGGTTCGGTCCCCGGCCAGGCGTGTGCGGGAGGCAACCAACTGCTGTGTCCCTCTCACATCAACGTTCCTCATCTCTCTCTCCTTTACTCCCTCCCTTCCACTCTCTAAAAGAAGTCAATGGGAAAACATCCTCAGGTGAAGATTAAAAAAAGGGGTTGGGGGATTAGGTACCTAGCATACAGTAAGGACTATTAATGTTGTCTGTTATTCTTTTTTAAAATCATAATTTGGTAGCATTGCCATTATTTTGCCAACTCAGTATTTGAAGCACTAATTACTTAAAATTTATTTTTAAAATATGTGCCTATTTTAGCTTCATCCTAAGAAACAATTGTGGAGTCTCCATGAGCTAAATACCTGCCTAGTTCAGTTTGCCATTGACCCTGCCCTCGTGGCAGGAAAGGTGGTCTGCCCAGGACCTGCCCATTCCACCCCCTTCCGGAACCGAACCGAGGCCGGCCTGAGCTTGCTGGTGCCTGCCCTCAGGGTTAGCTTGTTCTCTCTTTTGGCTGGAAACACTTCTTTTGGCCCCACCATGGTTAGGAACAGGGCCCTGGGCTCCCTTGCCCCTGGCTCAGTTGCAGGCCCTTTGTTCCCACCCCACTGATGGCTCCCAGGCTTAGTGGAGAGGGCCCTGCCTCCCTGGGTCTCCCCAGGCTCCCCCCCCCCCCCCCCCCCCCCGACAGGCTCTGCGTTGTGGGAAGGAACTGGGTCAGTCATGGAGCTGCATTACACCTTCCCACAGCCCGTCCCCTACACATCCCAGCCAAGGGTCTTTGTGGAGGGCCAGAGAATGAGGAGTCTGACTCCCCTGTACCCCTGGGCAAGCCTGTGTCTGCCTCCTCACCCCCGCTGGCTTCCATTAGGCTCCCTAACCCTTCCCTCCTCTCCTTTCTCTTCCTCTACCCACTTCTATGTCTTTCCATTTCTCCAGGTCTCCTTTCGCTTCTCAGGAACACTTCAGGTTTTCCCTCCTGCAGTTCTTGCACATTTCTCATGAAGTTTATTGGCGTTTTATATTTTGTGGTACCATTGTAAATGGAGTCTTTCATTCTGGTTTTTACCTAGGTTATTGCTTATAAGTATCAACTTTTGTTATATTACTTTTGAATCCAACTCACTTCCCTCTCTTTGCTTTCCCCCATCTCTCTCAGCCTTCTTCCCTCCATCCTCTTTTCCCTTATCTCTCGTCTCCCCCTCCCCCTCCTGGCATCCCTCTGTCCCAAGTGGCCTTGCGTCATGGACTTTCTCTTCTGTTCGGATCCTTGCAGCTCCCACCTCAGGCCAAGATGAGCAGCTGTTCAGAGTAACTGGGAGGACCCGTGTCCTGGGCAGCCCAGCAGGTGAGTCGGAAAATGGGAGGGGGAAGGGGCCTGGGCGTGGCAGGCCGAGCCCCAACATTGAGTTCGGGCAGTAGGCTTCATGGAGGCTAGACCTGAGGTCCCATTGTCCATTTTGAAAACAGGGTGAGAGGCAGAGAGGGGATGAGGCCCAGAGACCTTGAGAAGAGCCTCCCAGGAGGGCTGTGAAAGGTGGGAGGGACAGGGACCATTGGCGGGGGGTGGGGGGTGGGGGTGGGGGGCTGGAGGGGGAGTGTGAGTGTGTGGGTATGTATATCTGTATATCTGCTTATTTGATTCCCTTCTGTGCCTGGCTAGTTACCATCTTTCTCATCTCCACATTTTCATGTTATCTTTTAAACTGTATTAATATTTTTTAAAAAATAGCACAGAATTAAAAAGATACAGAGGAGCCAAGACCGGTTTGGCTCAGTGGATAGAGCGTCGGACTGTGGACTGAAGGGTCCCGGGTTCGATTCCGGCAAGGGCATGTACCTTGGCTGCGGGCACATCCCCAGTAGGGGGCGTGCAAGAGGCGGCTGATCGGTGTCTCTCTCTCATCGATGTTTCTGACTTTCTATCCCTCTCCCTTCCGCTCTGTAAAAAATCAATAAAATATATTAAAAAAAAAAAGATACAGAGGATTTAATGAGAGGTAACTTTCCCTCTTGTCCTCCACGCTGCCAGTACTCCTCCGCAAAGGCAGTTTCTTGCAAGCCCATCCAGAGGTGTTTTTGTATATATGTGTGCTATATATATGCGTTTCCTTTTCTTAAATGTATTGAGGTAACATGGGTTAACTGTGTAATTAATTTATAATTACATAAATTTCAGGTGTACAGCATTATATTTCGATATCTATATACTCTATTGTATGCTCACCACCCAAAGTCTGATTTCTTTCCGTTACCATATATTTGACCCCCTTTTACCCAATTCACCTTCCCCACAGCTCCTCCTCTGGTCACCACCATTCTGTTGTCTGTATCAGTGACTTTGCTTTGTTAGTTCATGTGTTACGTTTCTTATATTTCACGTGAGTGAAATCGAACCATTTCTGTCCTTTTTCTTCTGACTTTTTGCACTTGGCCTAATATTCTCAAGATTCATCCATGTTGTCACAAATAGCATACTTCCTGTTTTTTGTGATTGAGTGCTGTTCCATTATGATACCTACGGCATCTTTATCCTTTCCTTCATGATGGACATGTGGGCTGTTTCCATGTCTTGGCTATTGTAAACAATGCTGCAGTGGACACAGGGGTGCATATGCCTTCACGAATAAGCGTTTCCATATTTTTGGGTAAATACCCAGAAGAGGGATTGCTGGGTCATGTGGTAGTCTTATTTTTAATTTTTTGAGGAACCTCCATACTTTTTTTCCATAGTAGCCGCACCAATTTACATTTCTACCAGTAGTGTACGAGGGTTCCCTTTTCCTCTAACACTTGTTATTTCTTGCCTTTTTAATAATAGCCATTCTAACAAGTGTGAGGTGATTACCTCATTGTGGTTTTGACTTGCATTTCCTTCATAACTGGTGATGTTGAGCATTTTTTCATATACATTTTCCTATAAAACAGTTTTACATTATAAAATATTGCTTTTTCACTTAACAATAAGTCATTGGTATCATTTTATATTAACTTTAGACTGGGTAATTTTAGTTGGGATTGTGCTAGTCATAGCTTAATTAATTCCGGAAGAACCGATGTCTTTATAATGTTGAAAGCTGGCTTATCTAAGACATCAAATGTGTTTCTGTTTATGTCTTTCTTTGGTCCCTCAGTAACCTTTAAAAAATATTTGCATAGTTAAGAATTTAGGTGAGAGAAAAGTTGTGGAGGGGAAAGGTTCCCCATCAGCCAGAGGTGAGTCTCAGGGAGCTGATGGAACTTGATCTTCAGGCCCTTCCAAGACCCAGGGAGGGGCCTGGGCAGTGTGTGCCCGTGGTCATGTGTTCTTGTCCATTTTTACAAAAGTGAGATATTATTATTTTCTTAATTAAAAGAAATTTAAATGGGGTATAATTGACATACCACATTATATTAGGTTCAGGGATATAGCAGTGTTTCAATATTTATATATATTGTGAAATGATAAGTAAGATATTTTGTGTTCTTAAGGAAAACATCTAAGTTGGATAAGCTTTAGATACCGAGAAGTCTGGCTTGGGATCCGCTCCCTCCTTGGCCGTTCAGCCTTCATTTTTCTTTCTCAGAGGCGGCCAGGCGTAGTGGAGAGGGTCCGCGCCACCTCGTCTCCTATGTATCTCTTCAGAGATGTTTTCTGCATTTACTAGTAGATGCATACTGATCTATTCTCTCGTTTTTCTTTCACATAAAAGGCAGAATGTTATATATACTGTTTTATGTTGTTCTTTAGTCACTTAACAACATATATTGGAGGTCTCATGTCAATAAGAAGGGGTCTCCTCACTTTGTACAGTTGCTCAGTATTCTACTGTATGACTACAGCATAATCTAGTTAACCATTCTCTGGTTTAGATATTTTGGTTATTTCTAACCGTTTGTTTTTTTACACAGTGTATAGTCATAATTGTCTATGTATGTCTTTGAATATGCACAGTAAGGCTGCAGGATAAGTGGCTAAGGACAGAAGCACCTGGGGTTTCCACACCTAACTGTGGCCTTGCCCTTCCAGAGACATGCTAGCCTGCCAGGAGAGAATGCCTCACCCATCACCATGCAGTATGGGAAGGTGTTCTTTTCACCTGTGTAAGGACCATTTATATTTCCCTTTCTGTGAATTTCTTGGTTCATATCCTTTCCCCATTTTTTAAGGTTATTGATCTGCTCCTTTATTTTTAAAAATATTTTTATTGATTTCAGAGAGGAAGGGAGAGAGAGATAGTAACAGCAGTGATGAGAGAGAATCATTGGTTGGCTGCTTCCTACACACTCCCTACTGGGGACAGAGGCCGCAGCCCAGGCATGTGCCCGTCAGGAATCGACCATGATCCCAAGGTTCATAGGTTTACCTCGACCGCTGAGCCACGGTACCTGGGCCTGTTTCTTATTTTTAGGCGCTTTTCAGTTTTTAGGAAAGTTAGTTCTGTTTGGGATGTGAATGGCAGACATCTCCTATTTTGTCATTTCTCTTTTGGCTTTGCGTATGGTGTGTTGTTTGTGTGTGTGTGTGTGTGTGTGTGTGTGTGTGTTTCATCAAGAAGGAATTTTTGGTTTTTATATAGTAGAATATTTCACTTTTAAAAAAATTCTTCTAGGTCTGTATCATTTCCAAAGCCCTTTGCTCTCTGAGATGATTTTAAAAATCTATTATGGTTCTATTTTTTTTATAATAAACTTTGATCCTTCTGTAATTGATCCTATTGTAAGTAGTAAGGCAGGAGTCCAGCTTTGTTTCTAGATTGCTCCCAACAACTTAATAATCCATCTAGTTTGAATTCCTTTTATTGTATACTACATTCTTATATGTAGTTGAGTCTATTTTTAAATGTTCTGTTCTGATTAATTGATCTGTCAAGATGCTGATGACATGTACAGTCATCCCTCGGTATCCATGAGGAATGGGTCCCCTGGATACCAAAATCCATGGATGCGCTAGTATCTTATGTGAAGTGGCAGAGATTAATGCATGCAGTCAGCTCTCTGCAGCAGTGGATTGAAAATATGGAGAGCTGACTGTACTGTTTTAATTACCACGACTTTATGTGTTTTAATATGTGGTGAGGCTGATTCTTACTCTTTACCCTTTCTTTCCCTCACTCTCTGCTTCCAGAATTTTCTGGATCTTCCTGTTTGCTTATTTTTCCACATTGACTTTCAAGGCAGCTTGTCCAGCTAAATAGAAGATCCTGTGTGTACTTAGTAGAGTTGTGCATATTATAAATAAGAGAGAGTTACTACTGTCTTTGTGCTGTCTTCTGTCTGGGAGCATACTGTGTTTTTCCATTTGTCCAGGTCTTCTTTTTGCTTCTCAGTAACACTCCACATTTTCCCTCCTACAGATCATGCCTGTTTCTCATGAAGTTTATTGGTGTTTTATATTTTGTGATGCTATTGTAAATGGAGTCTTTCATCCTGGTTTTAACCTGGCTATTGCTTATCAATATTGATTCTGTTTTATCACTTTTGAACCCAGTCATTTTACTAAATTCTTTTATTTTTTGTAATAGTTTCTCAGTTGAGCTTCTTGGATTTTCCAACTCAGAGTTCATATTATTGTTAACTAATATATTGTTTATATCTCCCCAATCTTTATTTATTTATTTAAAAATTATTTGTTGATCTTAGAGAGGAAGGGAGAGAGAGAAACATCGATTTGTTGTTCCACTTATGCATTCATTGGTTGCTTCTTGTGTGTGCCCTGACCAGGGATTGAGCCTGCAACCTTGGCGTATTGGGACAACACTCTAGCTAACCAAGCTACCTGGCCAGGCCTTCTTCCCAATTTTTATTTTTGGTCTCTAGAACTTGCAGAGCAATCTGAATAACAATAATAATAGTAGTGAAATGGATATCATTGTTTCATTTTTTACTTTAATGGAAGTTTTACTATTGTTTTGTCATTAAGCAAGATGCTGGTGTTTGGTTTAGTTAAATATCAATCTACTTTTATTTTGGTATGATTTTTATTTGTTTAAGTACCCTGAGTATTAAGTTTTATCATATGCCTCTTTTGTGTCTGTGGAGATGATCAGATGACTTTTTCTGTTAATCATCTCTTCGTGTCATCTATTTCTTGCTCTTGCGAGGCCAGGAGCTCTTGAGTTCAGGGATGGGACCTGAGTCCCCATTGCCCAGTGCAAGGCTATTTTGAATGAACAAGTGAATGAATGGCCTTTTCTATACATTACCCCTTTCCCCTTTGGTAGTGGGAAGCTGTGTGATGATTTGTTGACTCACCTCCTGGGCATTCTATTTCCTCCAGGGGCATGCAAGTAGGGTGAGGCTCAGCCCCTAGACTAGGCCTCCTGGGGATCAGCCCTTCGTATCCTTCTATCCCACCCATACTTGCTAAGCCCCTGGACCTAGCTCTCAGCTGGGAACTTGTGCCTCAGAAAGAATTGGGCCTTTACCTAAGTCTTGCAGAGGGAGGAAGTGTGTGTGTGTGTGTGTGTGTGTGTGTGTGTGTGTGTGTGTGTTGTGGCCGCACACACCCCACTGGCCAGCCTCACAGCTGTGGCTGAGGCTGTGGATAGGGGTGAAGGGTGGTACCATTTCTGGAGGTCCCGGAAGGCCCCTTAGAGGAGCCATGAACTTGAGGTTAGGCAGCCACAGGGGTGGGGTGCCTGGTTTCAGGTAGAGGGAAAAGCCTATGTGTTCAGAGGCCTGGCAGTACTTGGCCTTGACTGGCACATGCGGCATAGGGGAGAAAGCTCAAAGACAGAGCTTGACCCCATGCCATGGGAGAGCCACAGAAGGCGGCTGACTGGGGAGCCACACCTGGGCAGCCATGCTGCTGCCTCTGACCCGTGCCTGTCTGTCTATTCCAGGTCGACAGAGCCCTGCTGGCAGGAACCATGACAGAGGCTGGGGACGCAGCACTGTCAGTGGCTGAGTGGCTGCAGGCACTGCACCTGGAGCAGTACACCATGCTCTTTGAGCATTATGGACTGGTGCGGGCCACCGATTGCCAAGGCCTCAGCGACGCCCGCCTGGTGGACATGGGTGTACAACTCCCTGGCCACCGCCGCCGCATCCTGGCTGGCCTGCTCCGTGCCCACGCACCTCCAGCCCCAGCACCCCGCCCTACCCCACGTCCTGTGCCCAGGAAGCGAAATGTCTTCCGCTCACTGCCTGCACCCACCACTCCACCTGAGCCACAGCCCACGACCAGAGAGGATGAGGGACTACCCACTGCGCCACCCATCCCACCCCGGAGGAGCCGCCTTCCTCCTGCCTGCTTCTCTGCCCCTTCCACAGCTGTCCCAGACCCTGCGCTGCCCCCGCTGCCTGCCAAGCGGCATTTGGCAGAGCCGAGTGTTCCACCCGTGCCCCCTCGCACTGGGCCCCCCCGTCCACCCGTGAGGTGAGTGGATGTTGTCCACGGGAGGAGGTACATGGACAGAGGATCCTAGAGGATGGAGGGGGAGTTGGTGGCTTTTGGCACTGCAGTAAGAAAGGCACTTTAGTAGAAGAACAGCATGTGAAAAGCTCAGAAGGTGGGAAGCACCTTCTCGGTTACACTGGGCAGACACTGTACTAACTGTCAGGTGAGTGGGGGCGAGGCTTATGGGTGGTGCTGGTGGATGTGCTGTGAAGTCCAGGCGGACAGCCAGGAAGGTTTTATGCAGAATGATCTGATGAAAGCTGAATGCTGAAAGGGTCTGGGTGCTGATGAGGTTGATGGTGGAAGAGGCACAGGGCAAGGTGAGGTCTCCCTCCTGCCCCCCCCCCCCCCACACACACTCAGGCAGTGTGAGAGAAATAGGCAGATTGGAGCAAGATGTTGTTTCTGGAATGGACAGGACTTAAGACAGCCAGGGTGTGAGTGGAGAGGACATGGGGAGCCACAACAGCGTCCAGGTTTCCATCTTGGGTGGACAATGGTGCCATGACTGACCTGGGGACCCAGGGATACAGGGATAGCAGTTAGTGTGGGGGGAAGTCTAGAGTTCAGGTTGGAGCCTAGTCAGTAAGAGATACTGGGGGGAAGGGGGAGGGCTATGTTCTGGAGTCAGGAAGTAGCGTGTGTAGGAAATGGGGAGCCTCGGGTGACGAGCTTGTGGGGGAGCAGGGACTGCCCAGGGTCTGGTGCTTGTGCTCTGTCTCCCCTTTACACTGAAGAACACTTCTTAGCCTCATCCTACTTGCCCTTCCTCTTCCGCAGAACTGTTTTCTCCCCTGGCTCCTAGTACTCCTTGTTTTCTTGAATTTCCTATTTTTGTGGACGTTCCATTTAAATAATCTTCACATGTGCCCTCCTTTCCTGTCTTTGCTGGGCGCCCAGTCGGAGGGAACATTCCCAGCTGGGCTGGATGTTTGTTCAGGGGCATAATGGAGATTTATTGTAGCACTCAGACCTAGCAGCCTACTCTGGGAAGGCTTGTTGGAGGAGGAAGAGATGTACAGAGAAAGATCTCCTGGTCCCTATTACTGTTGGGCTCTGTGCTGGGTGTTTTGCTTCATTATCTCATTTGATCTCTGAAGCAAGCTTTCTGGGGGGTTTGTGTCCCGTTCTCAAGCAGAGAAACAGCCCCAGAGAAGGGAGGGGAACACTGGTTAGATACATGCCAAGTACATCCTCAGGGAGCCCCTGTAAGATCTGGGAGGTTTTCCCTATCCAGAGAGAGGCACTGAATGCGGGGCTTTGAGGGCAAGCTAGGACTGCTGTTTTGAAGTCTGATTGTAGAAGCATAAAAAGGATTTGTGCCTTTCCTGGGTTCATACAGCTGGAGACAGACAGTACTAGGATTCCTCAGGAGCCTGGCTTGCCGGTTAGCTTGGCATTTCCTGATGCCATTGCTCCCTCTAGTGGCCATTGTCCTCCACGCAGGAGTAATTTCTGTTTCCTTTATTTAATGCCATCGTCAGGGGGTGTTTGTGGGTGTCTGTCTGTGTCTGCCTGTCTCGGGGGTGGGAGGTGTGGAGGATAGGGTTGGGTAAACAAGAACAGAAGATAAGTCCCTGTTTACAAGGAGCTCACACAGGCTGAGGAGGCAAAACCCACCATGGGAGAATGGAGGTCAGGATTTTTGCTTGGGAGGCAGGCCTAGCTAGCTTTGTGACTCCCATTAGGAGCTGCTCTCTGTGTTTGTTTCCCCCTCCAGTACCCTCCTTGGCCTCTCACAGTCCTGGTGCTGACAGCTGAGTTCGGGAGACTTGCTGGGTAGAGCTAAAGTCTGTGCACTCTCCAGGGTGCCAGCCCCTGCTCTCAGAGCCTGTCTGAACTTAACCTCTTAGCCAACCTCTGGAGGAGGCCAAGCTTCCTTAGGAATCTGGCCCCTTGTAGTGAGCAGATCCGAATTGTGGGCATTGTAGTCCTAGGGCTCCCAGGACATACAAAGTCATTAAAGCCCATTAGTAGAAAAATTCACGGCAGCTGAACCTCAAGTATGTGTGCCAAGTAAAGATCGGGCAGGGTAGGAGCCAGGATGGGCCCTGATTGGCTACCCCATCCCCTCACAGCTTCTGTGAGAGGCATGGTGGGAGATTCTCAACCTGGCCTGGCCTGTCTCCCTTGCAGGAGTTCCCGCTTCCTGTTCTGATCTGGCCTTCCTGTTCTTGCTTGCACCCTCCAGTATCTCACTCTCTCAATCTTAGGGTCTCTTATACCAGATCCTGTGAACATTACTGGCCTGATTCCAGCCCGTTACTAGGCTCCCTAGCGGGACTTGGGATTTTCTGCTGTGTCTGCATGTGTGTATGCTTGAGATAGTGACTCCTTTGTGCAAGGTGTCAGGGTAGTAGTGTGTCTATATGTATTTACACATCCACACAGGTTCTAAGGGGGATGATGTGTGATCTTAATATGCCATTTCAGTGGTGACTTGCAAGTTCACCAGAGCCCTGTGCACATACTGTGCCTGTGTGTGCTGGTGTGGTGGGGACTCCCAACGGCTCGAGTCCATTTTTTTTTTTTTAGAAGGTTAGCTTTTATTTATTTATTTATTTTTATTTTTATTTACAATATAACTTATATTTAATAGTAGTACATATGTTTTCCTTCCCCCCCCCAATATCCTCCCCCCAGCCTCCCTTACCCCTCAGCACATGTCCCCACCTGCCCCCCTCCCCGCCTCAGTGTCTTTCATTCATTGGTTATGCTGATATGAATGCATACAAGTCCTTCGGTTGATCTCCCCCAGCATCCGCCTCCCATCCACCCCAGCCTTCCCCTGTCGAGTCCATTTTTGAGTGCTCATGCGGTGGGTGGGGACTTGGCAAGTATAGTATTAATGTCCTGTTAGGTATGAGCCAGTGTGTGTACATGCGTGTGCGGGTGATGTCAAGAGGAGTCCACTAGAATGTCCGCTGTAGGGCTGAGGGCCATGTGGTTTTGTTTATCGCTGAATCCCTATCATCTGGAATAGTGCCAGGCTCCTAATTGGCCCTGAGAAAGTGTTTGTGGTGTGAGTGAATAGAAGCCGACATGAGCTTCTATACTGTTGCCCTCAGTGCCCATTGGACACTGAACTGTAATAGGGTTAAAGGCCCTGAGCTCACCACCCTAGATCCCTTCCCATCGCCCAACCCATGCCACCCCAGATGTCTTGGAAAGGGAGAGGCCTTCAGAGGAGATAGGCAAAAAACCAGCAGGGATGGGGTCCCTTCTGCCTCGCCCCAGCTGGGTCAGGACTCTTAGAACCAGGCTCAGTATTCTGTTTGGCCTGGGAGGACTCCACTTTACCCCAAAGGGTCTGCACTCCTAACCTTATTTAAAACTGTAATAGGGAACTTGCTGACGAGTCCAGAGATGCTGAGAGGTTTGCTCAGAGTTACCTAGCCCAGCAGACGGAAGCTGATGTTCAGACTCTGCTCCTGGTCTAGGGCCCAGTCTGCCCAGCTCCAAGTCTCATAGATCTGGACCCTCTGAGCTTGCTGCCCTGAGAATGTCAGAGGGATCATTTCTGATCCAGGGTTCCAGGGTCACTACACAGAGTCTCTCCTGGACTGATCTGGGCCTCAGTTTCCTCCTCTGATACTTACATGCCTAGAGATACCTTGGGAAATGGAATATGTGCCAAGAGAGGCAGCTGCCGGCTGGAGTTACACTGTAAAGCCTCCCTGTGCTCTTGACTACCCTGCAGCTCAGCCAATCCCCCTCCTTCTGAAGGCTGATCACTTGTTGCCGTGGCAGAATTTGCTCCCTTTAAAGAGCCTCTTTCCCAGTCTCTATGGGCTTCTTTGTGGTGGGGGGAGGGGCCCTGGGCTTCCTGGGTGTCCAGGCAGAAAGTCCCTGCTAGATGGCACTGCGGTGGTTTGTCTCATTCCAGCTTGGGATCGGGGGAGTGGTGGCGGGGGGCGGCGGGGGGGCCCGACTGTGGCGGGGAGGAAGTGTCTGCCCCTGGGGATTCTGGGTGACTTTTCTTTCTTTCTCAGTGTTTTCAGGAAGTGTGTGTTTTGGCCAGGGCTGCAAGGGTGGGGGAGGCAGAGAGTAGAAAGCCAGGGCTGGATGTGCGCGCGCGCGCGCACACACACACACACACACACACACACACACACACACACACGCATGCACACACGCACGCACACAGAGGCACTCCACAGTTATACACAGAAACACAACACACAGACAAGTGATCAGAGATACGAATCACAGGCGCCACACTGGACCCAGATTAGATTCAGACATACCTAGGAGTCGGGTGCCAAGAACTCTGCGAGACCAGCCCAGGTTGGACACGACTGGCTGGGCAGGCACACAGCACACTCGAGCACACGCTGGTCCCACCTGGTCAGACTGTGGGAGTCCTCAGGCTTGGGGACCGGCAGACATCTGAGGGTGAGCAAGGGGCAGCCTTGGGCTGGGCTTTGGGGGAAGAGGGAGGTGGTTAGGCTTCTCCTGAGGGCCTGGGAAGGCAGGAATCCCTGTTAGTCTGCCTGTCTCTTCTGGGCTGTTTTCTGTTGTGTTCTCTTCCCAATCCCACCCCCCCCCTTTTTTTTTTTGCTCAAATTATTCTTTTACTTTTCCCACATTTCCTGTTTATCATTTTTTCTTTTGCACTTTCCTTTTCTCCTTTTTTCTCTTCCCTCCCTCTGCCTTGAGATTTCCAGTTTTCCATCTCCCCATGATCCTCTCTCCTGGGTCCACTGGGAGCATGATACTTGTTTGCTGGGCCACACAGACTGCTTCTCTATGGGGTCTCTGCCCCTTAGGTACGTGGTGCTGATCTCCTTAGTTCTAGCTCCCTGCACCCCTCTGAAGATTCTCTCAGCAGGCTTAGATGGGCTTCTCTGAAGTTCTAGGTCAACGGTGCAGTGACTCTTGACAGCTCCATACCTGAATACCCTTTCCTCCCCCCCACATCCTCCCCCCTGAGTCCAGGGTGATAGGGTGACCTGCCAAGGACTGACATTTATTTGGCCTGGTTCTTATCCCTCTCTCTAGTACTGGTAGTGTGGTTGGTGGCCCATGTTGTTGGGGCAGGACTGGCCTCCCCTCCCGCCAATTGTTGTGCTTTTCTTATGAACTTAACAACTCTGTGCTTGGGTCACTGGGAATGTAGAGATGCTTCTAACCAGGTCTTGTCTGTATATCCAGTCCTTTCCTGTGTCCTCAGCTCATCTTCCATAGGGCTTAGCAGACATCTGCATCTTTTCCTGCCAGGCCAGCCCTGGGTTGGACAGTTGGGGTAGGGGGAAAGGCTCAGTACAGTGTGAGCTTCCTGAGGACTAAATATCCTCCCCCTGCTCCCCTCTAGAGCCAGCACAGGGCCAGCCTGGGAAGCATGTATAGCTGCCATGGGCCCCAGGCCTATGTCTCCTCCTGCCCATACAGCAGGACTGGCCTATAAGGAAGCTCACTGTTGACCTGGTGGTAGATGAGCCATGAAGGCAAAAGAGGCTGTGTGAGCTGAGAGAGGTGGGCAGGTGGGTGGACTTCCTGGAGGAGGAGGTGTGTCCTGAGCACAATGGAGTTGATGATAAATGAAAAAGCCCCCAGCAGAATGCCTGGCACATAGTCGGTACTTAGCAAGGGTAGCTCTTGTTCCAGAGAGAAGTGTTGCCTTAGTTTTGAGAGTGGATGCCAGGTTAATTGGGCACTGCTCTGTGGACGAGTGGGGGAGCTGCCGACCTTCTCCCGTGACCTGGAAGTGAGAGGTGGTGGTTATTTGGTCATCCAGCACACTCACTGAAGTCCCCCTCTGTGTTGGGTGATGCCGTGGCATGGAGAGGGATTGGCCTGAGGGGACTCACAGCATGTGCAAAAGCTACAGATATTACATCTAAGCAAGTGAAACGCCAGGAAGGGCTTTCTGTGCTATGGCCCGAGCAGAAGTAAACAGAACAATACATGCTGGAGGGGGTGACCTTTGGGTCTCATAATGGAGAAGGAAGGACAGGAGCAGCTGTGGAGGAAGCAAGAAGCATAGGTCTGAGGCCTTGGCCGTATGTAGGCAACGAATGAGGAAGCAGGCAGCTGGGAAGGCCTTCTTGTGGGAAGGGGGGGTAGGATAGGAGACAGATGTGTTCAGATTGCTGGGCCTGACGCCGCTCCTTGGCCCTGCTGGTGAGAGTCCAGGAGCCGAGATTGGCCTGGATCCCTCCATGGCCTGTGTGACACTCTAGGGGGAAGGTCCTGACTGTAGGACTGGGGGTAGGTCTGGGTCCTTGGTTCTTTGTCAGTTCAGTGAAGCAAACATTGACAGACACAACTGCACTGAATGATTAGAAGTGTGGAGGCTGGAGGAGCCCCAAGGGGCCTCATCCCAGCAGGGACATAAGAGGAGGCACAAAGTGGGGGAGGAGGGTGTATGATTTGGGTTTCTTGGAGGAGGAGGAGGAGGAGGAGGAGGAGGAGGAGGAGGAGGAGGAGGAGGCTGGACTGGAAAGGTATTCCAGGTGGGAGGAACAGCATATGTAGAGACCTGGAGTACGCATTTGTGGAATGCAGCTCACTCAGGGTGGCTGGAATGTGAGTGAGGGATGCATTCAAGGCCAGCCTGAGATATTCAGACTGCCCCACTCTGCGGCCCACCTGTCCCTATGGTAAGACTTAGTTCCTTTGGCCAGAGATTGATGTAGAGAGAAAGATAGGAAGGGAGAGTCAAGGGCCACCCTGGAGGAGAAGGAGACTATGAAGCAGGTAGGTTTCTGGCCCAACCTGTAGGGCCTGAGCCTCCTTCGGCCATAACCAGGGTGAGAAAGTTGTGCTGACACATGTGTGGGTGGCTCTCCTTATTGAATGATCAGTAACCCCGGAAGCAGATCAGAGAGGAAACTGAAGCTCAGAGATGAAGTGACCTGCTTTGCAAGGTCACAAGTTCGTGAGTGGTCAAGCTGGGATTCCAGCGCAGGTCTGCCGGCTCCAAAGCTCTGTTAGCTAGAGTGACCACAGACACATTTTCTGGCATAGCCCCTATTTTCACCTGTTGGCATGACATAGTTATTAATAGTGTCTCTTAGAAATATTCTGGTGTATGCAATTATATGGTCCCCTACTATTACCCATTCTGGCTTGGGACCCTCACATGTGTCCCAGCCCCTTCATATAAAGTAGACTGTGTGTATTGGCCCTAATCTAGTAAGACAAACCTTAAACATAGACTCAGGGCCCAGGCTGAGATGGATCAGCCCCTGCCCATGAGTGCTCCGTCTTGCTATGGGCATAGTGGGGAGAGCACATGGGTCCACATGTCACCTGGATAGAGGAGAAAGGGGCTGACAGAGCAGGGGAGCCGCGGTGGAGGCCAGGGGAAAGCAGCTCTGTATCGGTATCTCAGAGGCTGCCTAGAGGCCAGGCCTGTTGCACTGTGTGTGTTTTGTGTGCAGATGGGCTTTCCATGGACAGATGGTAGGGAGAGGGCAGTGAGGAAGAAGGAGTCATTTGAGCAAAGATGTGGCAGTAGGACATTGAGCAAGCACACACTTAGGGTTGGGGCTGATCTTCTGGTCCATGGGTCAGAGGTCAGTGGGCAACATCCCAGCTGAGCCTCAACTGCAGTTTGGAGCTGGGGCTGTTCTTGGGCATTCAGACACTGAGTGGCCAGGATTCCAGCTGGGCTGGAGCACTCTACAGATCTGTCCCTTTCCTGGGGGTTTTCCCACATGCTGTGCTTTCCTAACACCACTTCTCCTTTTCGGGGCTTAGCCCTGACTCAGCACAGCCTGGTTCCTGTGGTGAGCAGGCAGGGATGAGCCAGAAGCTTCCTGGAGGAGGTGGCTAGAATAAAGTCTGGAGGTTCATGAGGGGCCCCCTTGCTCCTGCCTTCTTGGCTCACAGTCCTTTTCCTGTGAAGGCTCTGCTGGAAGAAGAGCCCTCTGTACCTGTTACCTCTCCCTTCTTGCCATGGCCACACAGGTATCAGAGCTGTGATCACATTCCCTCGTGGACCAAACATCGGCTCCAGAGCTGCCTAGATTCTAAGTTGGGGTGGGACGTGAGGAGGTCAGCCTCAGAGAAGCCCTCAGATCCTGGCTGTGGCCTTATTTGCCTCACACTGGTGATTGAACTTGCCAGTGCTGATGCTAGACGACCTGATCCCAGCTGTGGGATCGAGAGTGAATTACTTTGTGTCTCTTGCCTCAGTTTCCTCAGCTGTAAAGTGGAGAGAACAATAAGCCATACCTTATAGAGCCCTTGGGATGAGTAGCTGAATTAATTCATATGAAGTACTTTGAAGACGGTTGGGAATGCACATACACACACAATAAGAATTAATTAATCCAGGTATTCACTTATTTCCTTAATGCCTGCTGAGTGCTGGGCTCACCATTGTGCATAAGGTAGTGTGGCATTGGCCTCAGGGAGCCCACATGCTGGGGAGGCCTCAGGCTGGGCAGATGGTCAGGATAGTGATGCTCAGGATAGGACTGGGGGCCAGAGGTGGTAGGACTGAGGCTGTTTGGGCTCTGAGGATGGTATGTTGCCACCACCTTCCCTTCAGTGCTGGCTTCAGTCCTGGGGGAGGCTGAGAAACCAGGCCCACTCAGCCTTGCTTGATTGGAAGGGGTGGAACCTATCCCCACCTCCTCTGGGCCAGTCTGACTGGTCCTGGCCCGACATCTTGGAGTTTTGCTCCCAGCTGATCAGGCCAGACCCTCAAGGGCCTCTTCTTAGAATCCTGGAGGCTGTGTGTGATAGATTGCTTTGCCTGTCAAGAGGTCAAGGGCATTGCACCTGACTAGCTGTGCCAACACCCTTGGGCCTTTAAGGAGTCACTCAGTCTCTTGGTCATCATTTGCCCTTTCATTTGCTTTCCTCCCAGCTTCACCCATCTGTCCTACCTATTCACCCATCCATCCATTCACCCATTTATTCTATCTTTCATTCATCCGTCTGTCTGCCCACCCACCCACCCATTCAACATGTTCTTTTTGCTGACTCAGCCTCGCCCTGTACTGGGCTGGAAGTCCAATGCTGCCCCTGCCCTAAAGAGACTCAGGGTCCAGTTGGGGAGACAGCCTGGTGCATACACACAGGGCATCTTTTCAGGTCCAACTGAACATTCATGCCCAGAAGACTAACATAAGCTGCTGTGGCATCAGATTCCCTGAGAAGTATATAGGGAGGGAACCGCTGGCCACCAGGGCAGTGGCAGGTTTTCCTCTGCTGTGGGGTCCTCATGGCAGTCAGTGCCACTGTTTACACAGCTGTCTAGGAGCCATTCTCTGTGACCTTCTAGGGGACACCTCGGGGTGGGGGGGTGGGCACTGAGACTCACAGTGAGCAGGTGTAGGAGCCACTCTGGCTTAGAAAGTCTTGTCCCAAGGAGCCAGTATGTCTTCTACAAACCCCACTGGTGCATGGGGTATATCCTTAGGTCTCTGCATGGGATGTGCCCAGTACAAGCCACCACATTGGGAAGAGCCCAAAGCTCCTGCTTCTTCACTGTGGTGAACACCTACAGTTTCTCCCCATCCAGTGCGGTTCACTCATGCCACCTTTGCCAACAGCAGTGTCACCTCAAAACATGGCTGGCATGCCACCTTTGGCAGGTTTCTAGGGGAACAGAGTAAGGAAGGAAGCTAGCTGAAGGCCAGGTTCTCACACAGAAAGGAAGAGTTTTATTCATTCTTTGCCCACACATGGAGAAGAGACAGAGTACATGGTGACACGGCAGTAGCCGTGTGTCCGAAGAAGCACGTAGACTGTAGATTCAGGGGTCAGGTCCTGGCTGAGAAGCCAGCACAGTTGTCTAAAGCTCATACGGAAGGAAACATGGGCAGGAATGGGGGCGAGGAGAGGACATGAAGGAGGCGTCAGGAAAACTTTCAGAGTTTGGAGTTAGAGGATAAGTAGATGTTCCCCAGGCAGAGACCAGGGAGAAGGATATGCTTGGAGGAGGTAACACAGGAGCAAAGGCTGACATCATGGTCACACCCCAGCCCTTCCTTGCTTTTGTAAGTCAGTCACACACTGTCAGGCACTGCCAGTAATGTTGGGCAATAGACCAGGCTGAAAATAACCCGTGGGGAACGTTGCCCACACACTCTGGTGCTCCTCCTCAGCCCCTGCTGGACACTAGCAGAGACAGTGGGTGGGGCCAGGGCTGTAAGGCTCAGGCACCTTGTTCCAGCTGGTGGTCCCTGTACATCCTGTATGTTGGCATCTGACACTCCTTGTCTTGGTTAATCCTCCAGCCACCCTGCCAGGCTGGAAATAGAGTCCCCACTCTATAGAAGAGGAAACTGAGGTTCACAGAGGCTAGTTGCTTACCTTGGGACACAGGACCTAAGACTGAGGCAAGGTTCTAACCCACATCTCTGGTGCCAGAGCCCTTTGAGGGACTTTCAGCCTGCAGGGAGCAGTCTGGTCTGTGCGGAGACAGACAGGAGCACTGGCTGTGGGAGCCCAGGGGTTTGCGAAGGAGAGTCAGGGAAGGCTTCCTGGGGGAGTGATAGCAGAGGCGGGGAACTGGTGTGCTCTAAAAGGGGTGTGATGGTATCAGGTGAGTTTGCGAGGTCTGGGGCATCTAGGGTTGGTGAAAATCTGTCTGGGACAAGAGAGAAGGTGGTCTTCAGCCAGAGACCCATGACTTGGGGCCTCTGGACCTGGTTTCTGAAGCTCTGATCTGCTCCCTTGTCCTCAACGCCCATTTCATTTCTCCCTCAACCATTTGCCAATATATGACTTCCTTATCCTTAGAAGCTCAGCTCAAGCCTCACCTCATCCAGCCTTCCCTGACTCCCAGGCTAGGATGTACTAGTAAACCACCCACATGCCATTCTGTTTTTGTTGTTTTTAATCCTCACCCAAGGATATTATTCCATTGACTTCTAGAGAGCGTGAGAGAGAGAGAAAGACAGAAATATTGATATGAGAGAAACACATCGATTGGTTGCCTCCTGCATGAGGCCTGACCAAGGCCCAGGCGAGGTAGGAGCCTGCAGCAGAACTATGTGCTCTTGACCGGGATCGAACCCAGTACTCTTCGGTCCACAGGCCTACTCTCTATCCACTGACCCAAATCGGCGAAGTGGTCGGCAAACTCATTAGTCAACAGAGCCAAACAGCAACAGTACAATGATTGAAATGTCTTTTGAGAGCCAAACTTTTTAAACTTAAACTTCTTCTAACACCACTTCTTCAAAATAGACTTGCCCAGGCCATGGTATTTTAGTGAAAGAGCCACACTCAAGGGGCCAAAGAGCCGTATGTGGCTCGCGAGCCTCAGTTTGCCAACCACGGGGCTAGGGCACGCCGTTCTCGTCTTCACTCCTCTCTCAGAGTGGTGCATGTGGCTGGAAGCTAGAGCTCTGGGACTGGTGACCATGTCACAGCATTGCAGCCAAGGGAGGTGCCTGCTTCCTTTAGGCTTTGGGGAGCTCGTGGGGTGTGGGGCAGGGGAGTGGGGCAAGGAGGTCTGTGTGGAGGAGGGCTCCTGTCCGAGTTTTTGGAATGAATGAAGTGTTTTTAAGTATAAATATATATACATTATTGACTTTTACAGAGAGGAAAGGAGAGGGATAGAGAGTTAGAAACATCGATAAGAGAGAAACATCAATCAGCTGCCTCCTGCACACGCCCTACTGGGGTATGCACACAACCAAGGTACATGCCTTTGACTGGAATTGAACCTGGGACCGTTCAGTCCACAGGCTGATGCTCTATCCACTGAGCCAAACCGGTTAGGGCAGAATGAATGAATTTTGCTGAGCTCAGGTGAGCTGGGGCCCAGTGGGTTGAGTCCTGGCCCAGTGACTCAGTGGCACTGAGCTGACCCCTTACTGCTCAACTTTTGGTCTGTTTCTAGCCTTCCCTACAAAGAAGAGGAGTTACTGTCATCACCACTGTCATCCTCTCCTCAGCCAGAACCTGAGGAGTCCCCGACCACCTTTCCCCGGGAGCCTCCCCAGACCCCATCTCCCAGCCTCCCAGAGATTCCCCGAAAGCCGCTTCACCTGTGTCCAGAGTTCGGTGAGTGCCATAGCCAGGCCTGAGGCTCTGAGTGGGTGGCCTGGGCTCTGGCCCTCAAGGAGTCTGAAAGGATGCAAGGTTTGCATCCCCTGTTCTGTTGGGCCCTGCCACTGACCCCCAGTGTGGCCCTGGATGAGTAAGCATCATTCCCTTCATTCTCAAAATAGGGGCAGCACCCACTTATCTGACCACCTTCTCTGACCAGGTGTAGGCACATGGCAAACTTTCTGAGTTGCCCATGGTTCGAGGGGGCTTATTTTCCATGGTCATGGTTAGTTTGCCCCTGAAGATTGTCCATGTCTCCTGATTCCCAATTCATGTTGCTTTTTGTAATAGTTCCCATCCCTGATCTCCAAGCTTGCCACCTCTTCAGACCTCCCTGTGGTGGCTAGGCACCCCCTAGTGACGTACTGTGAGGCCCCAAGAGTATAAATAGCATTTCCTGTCTCCTGTGCCTTCTTTTGAAAGCCAGGCCAGGTTGGGAGTGGGGGTCTCCGGCTGAGGATGGCCTTTGTGAAGCCAAGCCCAGGGGCCCAGGAGGGGAGGCCAGCCTCCTTGCTTCTAAGTCTTCACCTCCCCCACCCCACACATTTCTCTCCCCAGATGACCCTGACTACGATGAGACCCCAGAGGAGGGGCCAGGAGCCCCAGCTGGCGTGATGACCAAGAAGGTAGGGCAAGCGGTGGTTAGGGTTTGGGCTGTCTGCTGTTAGTGTGAGGCCAGCCTGCTCAGCTGCCTGCAGGCCCTGGGGACCACCAGACAGAGAATGGGCAACCGTTCCAGGAGAGTTCCCTTCCCCCTTCATTGTCTTGCCATGCAAGGTCAGGGATCAGGAACAGGGTCCCAAATCCCATTGCTGGGCCAGAAATCTGGGGGGTTTGGTTTGTGGCTCCAGCTCCCATCTTCAGGTGCATGTGGATGGCTGTGTGTGGACTCTTCTCTCCTTGGTGTTTTGAGCATAGCTGTTGTAGAGATCGGTCCCTCTGTCTTTGTTTCACTTTCTGTATTCCAGTGTCACCCTCTCTGAGTGTCTTAACTCTCCACCCCTGAGTCTTCCTAGTTTTGTTTTGTTTTGTCTTTGATCTGCCTGGCGTGGCCCTTGTCTCCCTCGACCCCTGTGCAGTCTGCCAGTGGGAAGAGGGGAGTGTGAGGAGATGAGGAAGAGTGCTAAGTGTGTGGGTCTAGAATGGAGTGGACAGACGGGAGCGTGGCAGCCCCTGAGTAGGTGTTATCTGGGGCTTGAAGGAAACATGACATTGAATGGATCTGGGGGGGGGGGGCAGGAGGAGCCTCCAGTGAGCCAAGTTCCACATGCCCTACATGTGGCCAGTCTGCTGAGCGAGGGAGAGGAACTTTCGGACGACCAGGAGGATGAAGAAGAGGATGACCAGGCCTATGAGGGCATCCCCAAGTGAGTGTCCACCTCTTTTGGGTGGCTCTCCCATCTCTCAGCCCCTATCCCACTGGAGCCCCACCTCGGCCCCCCTCATTCCCTTTCTCTTCCTCCAGTGGTGGATGGCACACCGGCCACCTGAGCTCATCCTTGCCCAGCAGCCTCCCGATCCCCCAGCTCCCACCCCACCCCATGGATCAGCTGCCCGGGGGTCCCACCCCCATCACACAGGTCATCAAGTCTGGCTGGTTGGACAAGAACCCACCACAGGGGTGAGTGAGGCCTTATTGGGTCCTACTGGTGCTTTACATGGGGTGCATGCTATTTCACACTGGTGTCATGGATCTGAAAATCAGGGAGACCAAGGTTATTCAAGCAGGACTCCCTCCATGCAGACTAACCACTGATAATCCCCACGAGACCTATGTTTTATTACCCTTAATATTGGGAAGTCCTACTTTGAGTCCAACTTCAGTCACTCTAGCTGTAGGCAAAGTCCATGTTCTCAGTGACCATTTGGGATTCTTCTTCTCTTGGACCTGGCTGTTCCTAACTTTGTACACGGCTGGCTGAGGGGGCTAGGGTAATCCTAGAGCCCTTCCCTTAATCTCCAATCCTTTGCTCTGTTGTCCCTCTGCCTCTCTAGATCTTATATATATCAGAGGCGATGGGTGAGACTGGATGCCGATTACCTGCGATACTTTGATAGTAACAAGGTAAGGCCTGTTGGTCCTGATGCGACCCCCTGTTCCAGCCTGGCCCGACATGGGACCCAGGCAGAGTCCCTTCCCAGATGAGTCCTCACCAGAGCTCCCGGCTGACTCCTTAAATCATGTTCTTCTTGCCCACCAGTCAGCTATGGGCTGTGGTCAGGGTCAAGGTAGGGGTTGTCGCTGACCACCTATGGGAAACGGGGCTGTAGCCTTCATTTCAGCTGAGGTTGAGGGAGTCAGAGGGTATTGGGCCTCTGGGGACCCTCCACAGTACAGCTCCTCTCTCTTCCCAGGATGCCTACTCTAAGCGCTTTATCTCTGTGGCCTGCATCTCCCGGGTGGCTGCCATTGGGGACCAGAAGTTTGAAGTGATCACAAACAACCGGACCTTTACCTTCCGGGCAGAAAGTGATGGTGGGGAGTGGACCGGCAGAAGACTAGCAGTTTGGCTTGATATAAGGGCGGGAGGACCAGGGCAAATCTGCTTCTCCCACATAAAACCCAGAGAGGAGTCAATCCTCTGTGAGGTGGGGGATGAAAGGGGGTACCCTCTGAGGTCTGTGCTTGAGATACCCACCGAGTCCTCAGAATCAAATTCCACTTACAGGGGGAAATGGGCTCAAATAGGCAAAGCAGGCTTGCCCAGTTTAAGCCGTCAGCAGGGATTGGAACCTGAGGTTGGCTCCATGGGATTGGTCCAAGTCAGAACTCAGTATAGTCAGAGATAGGTGAGCCAGTCTGGGCAGGCTTTCTTGTTTTTAAAGGGCCCCCTGCCAAGCTGAGCTCTGGCTTACTTATTCCCCTTTGCCCACAGCGGAGAGGAAGGAGTGGATGCAGGCCCTGCAGCAGGCAGTGGCCGAGCAGCGTGCCCGGGCCCGGCTGTCTACTGCTTCTCTGTTGAGTGTTCAAGGCTCAGAGCTGCTTGACCGTGCTGGCAGCCTGGAGCTGCGTGGCATCAAGAATAAACTGTATGTGACTGTGGTTGGGGACAAAGTGCAGCTTTACAAGAATCTGGAGGTATGAAGGGGTGGGCCGGGCTGCGAAATCTCTCCCCTGCTCCATGCTCACTCTGTCCTTTAACCCCACCCCATGCCCACCTGGTTCCTCAGCCTCTCCCTTGTCTACTTAGTCCGTTTGCCTTGTCCCATGTCCCCCTGGTCCTTCAGCCTCTTTCATGCCTATCTGGCCATTTAGTCCCCCCCTTTTTTTTCTCTTCCCTTGTCCAAGCCAGCCCTGTCTTCCTTTTTACCTTTAGTTCTGATTCCATCCCCTGCCTGGTCCCTGAGTATTACCCTCCCATCCTACTGCTACAGGCCTCCGAGCCGGAGTACCTTTACCCAGGCCCAGATCCCTGATCTCCCCCTTATCTCCTTTCTAGCCACTTTGTAATTCCTAAGGTATTACCTCCCCCTCCTCTCTACCCCTTCCTGGCCTTGCGCTCCAACCTCCAGGCCTTGCCCTCACTCCTTCCCTCCTGCTTGCCAGGAGTACTACCTGGGCATCGGCATCACCTTCATCGACATGAGTGTGGGCAATGTGAAGGAAGCGGACCGGCGTAGCTTCGATCTCACTACCCCCTACCGCATCTTCAGGTGAGCCGCCATTGCTCACTTGCGTCCTCACTCCCTCTCACTGTTTTCATCTTGTGGGAAGCTGCCCCTTCTTGTGGGGTGGATTTCTCCTCCCTTCCCCGCCCTGCCCTGCCCATCCTGGTGATCCTTTACCTTCACTTGCTGACCTGCTCTGACCCCTTCCTTTTAAGAAATCTCACTTTTGCCTTACCTGCCTCTGATTATCACTGTCCTCCTTCCCTGCCAGCTGCTCCCAGAGTTGCCCATACTGGATTTCTGCACCAACCACTCACCCTACTGTTCCTCTAGTCTGCCCTGACCCTCGAAATTGTTTGTCTGACATTGGTACTTGCTTGAGATAAAAAGCTGCTCTTCCCTCCTGTCTTCTGGAACCTGTCCTGGGGACTACTTCTTGAACCTCTAAGACTCTACCATCTTGGTTTCCCGGACCTCAGCTGTGACTCTGTGGTCTTTGTCTGTCCTCTGTCCCCTCCCTGAGCAGGCTTGCCCACGCCCAGGCCTTTAGTTGCCACCTCTGAGGCATTGTGTAATTTCTGGTTCAAATCGTGTATTAGCTCTGCTGCCATGACAGAATACCACAGACTGGGGGCTTCACAGCAGAAGTTTATGTTCTCACAGCTCTGGAGGCTGGAAGTCCAAGGTCAGGGTGCTGTCAGTGTTGGTCTCTCCTCTTTGTTTGCAGGTGGCTGCCTCCTCACTGCATCCTCACACAGTTGTTCCTCTGTGCACATGAGGAGACAGAAAGCTGGTTTTCCTTTCAGTCCTTTCAGATTAGAGCCACACTCTTTTTGTTTTAATCTTTTTAAAAAATTCTTTATCTTGCTTAAAGTATTACATAAGTCTTCTTTTTCCCCCATTGACCTCACCCCAGCTGCCCCCACCCTCTAGCACATGCTCTCACTCCCCTACTGTCTGTGTCCATTGGTTATGCTCTATGCATGCACACAAGTCCTGTGGTTGCTCTCTTACCCACTCACCCCCTGCCTTCTCTCACAGGTTGGACAGTCTGTGTGATGTCTACTCTTACAACATTATTTAACCTTGATTATCTCCCTAAAGGTCCCCTCTCCAGATGCAGTCACATTGGGGTTAGGGCTTCAACCTATGGGTTTTAAAACACAGTTCAGTCTGTAACATCTAAGGTAATATATACCACAGTACCACTGTATGACAGGGCAGATCACTTGGTTTCTCTCTGCCTCAGTTGCCTCCTCTGTGTGTAGGATCCTGGTGATCTTTATAAATTGTTATCTGACATGATGTGCAGTAACTGCTCAGTCAACAGTAGCCTCACCAACACACCCCCACCTCTAATCCCCTTCACCTTCCCTGTCATCATTGGCTTTGTTCTGAGCTCAAATCTCTTTCTCTAGCAGGGTTTTTCTCATGAGGTCTCGGTCTGCATGTGTAATAGTTTTATAGACATCTTACCTCTTTAACTTTCTTCTAAACTCATGGTCCTTCCTGGGCCTCCTCTCTTATCCACAAGGATCCTTGTCTCTCCTACTCACCCCTGTATATACCCATCATCACCCCTGTCTTGCTTCCATTGCTCTCACCTTCATCTGGTTCCTTCCTTCTGTCCCTCCCCATCTTGCTCTGGGCCTCTAAGCCCTCTGGCCCCACACATCCTCACCTTTAGGCTACTTGTCTCTGATTACCAGGAGTCTTTTTCCTTTTTCTTAAGGTTTTAGTTATCCATTTCTTGCATTTGAGGTAATTTTTGATGATATCTTTGGCCTGAGATTCTTTACCATCACCCTTACTTACCACACAACTGCAACCAACCACTTTCCGGAGTTTTCCTTCTCTGTTGGTGTCACAGGGCCTGTCGATTCACCGAGTTTCTTGTCATCAGCCTTAATTCGGTTGATTTGGTGTTGAGCACCAAGGGTGTCCACCAGCTTGACAAACGTAGGCTCACACAGTTGGGTACAAGCACACGAAGTCGGGCTTAGCATCCGGCGAAGGCCTTGACAGCTTTGCAGATTCCACTGTTAGGCCTTCATGGAGAGGGCGACTCTTCAGCGCCTCCCAAAAGCAGCATTAGCAATCCATCACATCTGCAGCAGCAGCAACACCTTGGGCCATGGCCGTGGATTACGGGTGGAGCCAAATCTTGAATGTACACACTGAATTTTGGGACAAAAGGGAAAGAAAGAGCCTGACGAGAAAGCATCTCTTTCCCACACTCCTTCCCACTGAAACCCTCCAGTGCTTTTCCACTGTTCCCTGGGTGCATTTTGACTTCTGCCTGGCACAGGCCTGTCCCTATCTGTCTCCCTGCCTCCTCTCTGCCAGTCTACCCATCCTGCCCACAGGTCCTAGAATCTCCCATGTGCCATCCAACACCACCTTTGCGCATGGTGTTGCCTCTGTCTAGAGTGCCTTTCCACCGCTTTACCTGGCTAAGCCCTTGTCATCTGTCAAGTCTTAGCCTAGGTATCATTTCTTCCCAGCAGCCTGCTCTATTTATTCCCTGGGTGGCACAGAGCCCCTCGGAACTTCCCCAGGCCTCACACATCTCTTAGGTTCAATGTGTCTTTGTCTTTGTCACACCCATCTTCCTCACTGACCCAGGATGACTCCCTCTTCTGACAATGAACTCCCAACACCTTGCTTCTTCAGCTTCATGCCGTGCCTCTTTATGCTGCCCCCAAATCCTTCTGATCCCTTTTTCACCAGCATCCCTTCTCCCATTCCTGTGTCTCCAGCTTCTCAGCCGAAACAGAACTAGAAAAGGAGCAGTGGCTGGAGGCCATGCAGGGAGCCATTGCCGAGGCCCTGTCTACCTCAGAGGTGGCCGAGCGCATCTGGGCCGTGGCCCCCAACAGATTCTGTGCTGACTGTGGGGCTGCACAGCCTGACTGGGCCTCCATCAACCTCTGTGTCGTCATCTGCAAGCGCTGTGCAGGTGTGTCTGGGGGTGGAGCACTGGGCCAAGGCGTGACAGAGCTGGTGTGTCTGGTGGCAGGTGTCTGTCTGGCTGGAGGGACTGGAGAGAAAATAGCAATCAGAGGTTGTTTAAGATGCACCTGTGTGCCAAGCCTCTCCCACTGGGATTGCAAAGCAGGCATTTAACTTCTCACATCATAGGTGGGGCACTGAGGCATAGATAGGGAAAATAGCTCATTTGGGGTCATCTGGCAAGTGAGTCTACATTTTCGCCTAGGCCTCTTGGGAGCCAGCACCCTGCCCCACCAGAAGAGCGGAAGGAGACCATGTAGGAGCAGCTGGTAGGGGCCAGGTGGAGGGAGGAGCTGATGTTGCATCCAGAGGAGGATGGCAGGCAGCGGTGGGGAGGACTTGGTCAGATTTGTGCAACAGACTCTGGCAGGTTAGAAGCTGAGTTAGAGGGAGTGACACTGGAGACTAGTAAGGAGGCAGCTGCTGGAGCTGAGAGAGAGGAGGAGGAGGCCTGGTCTGGAGAAGCAATGGAAAGCATTCCAGAGATGTTTAGGATCTGGGTGTAAAATTTCCAGTGACAGGTTGGATGAGGAGGATGAGAAAAAAAGGGGTTGGAACTCGAGATCCATTCATCTACTCAATCAGCATTTATTGAGGGTCTATGATGTGCCAGGCACTGTGTCAGATGCTGAGGAAATAGCCTCCTTAGGAGCTGACAATGCTCAGGTGAGGATCTGGGGGAGGAACAGTTTGGGGAAGTTCCCGAGCTCAGTGAAAAGCTCTGAAGCCTATGGAACATCTAGGGTAGACATCCAGGAGGCCTTGAGCTATGAGATCTGCAGAAAAGGAATGACTGGGTTGGAGACCAGCTTAGGAAGGCATCCGCTCATGGAGGCTGAGGGTGCCCGGGATGCAGAAGCAGTGAGGCCAAACCCTGAGCCAGGCAGTTTCAGGCACTCCTAGTGCCGCCAGCCCCATCTCTTCCACAGGGGTCCTCTGTGGGTCCTGTAGGGAGCAAGGTTGTATTCCGTTCAACCCCGACTCCCCCTCCCCTTTCACTGCACAGAGATTTATGAAGTGCTCACTGTGTGCCACTTTGTCCTGAGCTCTGAGGTTAGACCCTAAAGCAGACAATCAAGGTTCCTGCTCTCAGGCAGCTTACTTTCTAGAGGGGCGAGACCGAAAACACAGTCACAGAACCAACAGGAGTGCCAGGCAGAGAATGGCAGTGAGCCCTCTCTCTTGTCAGCTGAGGTTTAACTGTCAGGAACAGGCCCTGGGGAATTGGGGCAAGAGAGTCCAGAGCAGTGAATGCAAGGCCCCTGAGGCAGGGATGAGCTGGAAGACTGGAAGAGGGAAGAAAATGTGGCTGAGTGGGGAAGGGGGAGCATGAGATGAAGTTGGAGGAGAAGCAGGTAAGGAATTTAGATCTAATTCTGGGAGATATTGGAGGGATTTGAAGGGATTTGAAGTGAGGGAATTTGCATTTTAAAGAGACAGAGATTGCTCAGAGTGGCCTGCAGGGAGCCAAGACTGACCATAGGAAGCCAGCTGGGGGGCTGCTGTAGGAGCCTAGGTGATGACTGCTAGACTCAGTCCTGTGGTGCAGGGAGCAGTGTTCTGTAACTGGAATCTGGAGCTGTGTGGGGTGGAGCTGCAGGCCTAGCCCCTGGGTCCTGTGGCCTCTCCCAGTCTGCCCCTGGATGAGCACTGGGGATTGGAGTGGGGAAGGAGGTGAGTGCTCTATGCAGCAAACGGCCCAGAGAACCCAAGTCTGGCCCTCTGTCTACAGGGGAGCACCGAGGCATGGGTGCTGGCGTCTCCAAGGTGCGGAGCCTGAAGATGGACAGGAAGGTGTGGACAGAAACACTCATCGAGGTGGGGAGTCCCCTGCTTTTCACCTGTATTGGGGTTCTAGCTGCTGCCTGGGTCTCCCAACCCCATTTCCTCCATCTCCCAGACCCCAGCACTCTAGAGCTAGAAGAGACCTTTGGGACCATCTAGTGGGTGTGGATTTTGGAAAAGCTGATTCTTGGCAGTCAGCAAACTGGCCACTGAGCTAAGAATGTTTTTACAGTTTTAAAGGGTTGTTAAAAAAAAAAAAAAGACTATTCAACCGACACTTGGTGTCCTGCAAAACCTAAAATACTTCATTTCATCTCTACTCATATGTGCCAGTGGATATGAGATATATGTTTAGGGGCACACACTCACCTGTACATTTGTACCTGTGTACTTGGGGTTCCCAGGTACTGATTGTGATAGTTACAGGGGAGAACCTGCAACAGAAGGCTGGACCAACAGCCCAGCTCAGCTGCAGACTCCAGAGCAATTTGGGTGTCACATCCCTTGTGAGTTAGGGTTAGAGTCCGCAGTTTATAGATGCAGAGATAGAAGCCCAGGGAGAGAAAATGACTTGCCTAAGGTCACAGAGTGAGTCAGCAGCAGCAGGGACTGTTCCTGCGTTCTAGCACCCCACACAAAACCTGACAGAGAGGCAAGGGGAGGTGGGCAGGAAATGGCAGTGGAACAGATAACCAGCAGAGTGAAAGAATGAAAAACTAATATCCTGAATGCTAGACCCCTGCAATCCTCCAGAATCTGCCCCTGTTCCTCTTCCCCTGTAGGAGCCCAGGTGGTGATTGTAGGACTCTGTCCCAGAAACAGGGGTGTGTCTGGATTCTGGAGCTATGTGGGTGGAGCTGCAGACCCAGCCCTTGGGGAATGTCTTAGAAGAATATTGGACAGGATATGGTTCCAGAATCCCTGTTCACCCCATTGGCTGTCAGCTTAGCCAGCCCTCCCCCAGCTGTGATAGCCTCTGGAATGCAGAGTTCCAGATGTGGGACTGGGTGTGGAAGTAGCAAGGCCCCCAACCAGAAGCCAGGCCTGGGATGTTTACCTTCAGATTATCTGCCTCTTGTCCTGTCACTGAGCTGAGGATCTGGGCTCAGGCCCAGGGTTGCTGAGGGAGCACCCTAGGCCACCACCAACAGCCTACCCTTCAGCTTCCCTGATGGGAAAGTGGGTGGGTGGTCTGGCTCTCCCAGCTATAAGCCTGACAACCTCAAAATCAAGATTTTGCAGGTCACAGGGTCCCTGGTCATATGCTATCTCTAACCTCTTGTCCACACCCGTAGCTCTTCTTACAGCTGGGCAATGGTGCTGGAAACTCCTTCTGGGCAGCCAGCGTACCTCCCAGTGAGGCCCTGCAGCCCCACAGCAGCCCCAGTGCCCGGCGGCAGCACCTGGAGGCCAAATACCTCGAGGGCAAGTACCGCCGTTACCATCCACTCTTTGGCAACCAGGAGGAGCTGGACAAGGTCAGGTCACTGGGCTTCTGGAGTCCCTTAAGAGAAACCCCTTTTCCCTATACTGTCAGGGCCCTTTAAGACCACCCCCTTTCTTCTTGTCCCAACATTTCTCACCATCGTAGCCATCTTGTCCACCAGCTCTGAGTGATGAGCTGGCCTGTGGAGAAACTAAGGCCCAGAGGGCAGATGGGCTGTACCTAAGCTACAGGGAGAGCTGAGGCAAAGAAAGGAGGAGCCAGACCTGACCCTGGGACCAAGACCACATCTCCAGCATCTGTCTGCCTCCCTCCCCTGCTGATTCCTCTGTCTCCCGCACCCTGTCCTGCTCCTTCTGTATCCTGCCAAAAGGAGTGAACTTGATGGGGATGCTATTTCCTGTCAGGCTCATGAGAAACAGCTGGTTACTCTGACCACCCCTCCACTCCCCACTTAGATGAGGCCCCGTATGGGCCCCAGGCCCTGACAGGCTGGGAGCCAATCTCTGGGTCCTGCTGGCTCTGCCTGAGTGGGAGGTAGCCTGCTTCAAGGCAGGGGTATGCCACTTGTGACCTCTTGTCGGTCTTCAGCCCCTCCCCCAAGAAGCCCCACCCCGGAGGCTCAGTCCAGCTAGAAGCCCAGTGGGAGCCAGTCCTCCCCCTCCCAGGAACCCAGGCGTCCAGCCCCCAGTCCAGCCCAGTCTGACTTGCCAGCTAGGAGGGGCGGCAACTCCCATTGGTTCGGAGGGCTGGGCAGGCAGTGAGGAATTCAAATGTGGGAGGAATTAGCTACAAAGCAACCCCTTCTGCCCTTCCACAAGGCAGAGGGAGCTTGAGATCCTCCTGAGAGCAGGCTTGGCAGCTAACAGGGTCCTGGGGCTGCCAGCAGGGGTGAGCCCTGGGTGCTGGGATACTGGTCTCTGCTGGGCAGCCCTTGTCCACCCTCTCTCCCTGGGCTTTCCTCGTCCTCCTCCTCTCTTCTCTGTTTTTCTTCCTCTGTCTTTTCTTTTCCAACTTGAGGATGGGTCCCCCTAGACCTGGGTGCCTCCTTCTTCATCCATCCTATCTCTCCCTGCCCCCCTCCCCCATTCTCTATTTCCTACAGGCCATACTCCTGCCTAGACTGACCCTTCCCTCCTGTCCCTCCCAGGCCCTGTGTGCCGCAGTCACTACCACAGACCTGGCCGAGACCCAGGCACTCCTGGGCTGTGGAGCTGGGGCCAATTGCTTCTCAGGGGACCCGGAGGCTCCCACACCCCTGGCTCTTGCCGAGCAGGCGGGGCAGACACTGCAGATGGAATTCCTTCGGAACAACCGGACCACGGGTGAGCAACTGGTGGGGTAGTCCTTGAGGGATGGGGCCTCTCTGCTGCTGGGGCCTGGGCCTTTGGAAGGGTGCCAGTGGGGGTCGGGGCTGTGTATCTCCTTGTGAGGTTTGATTACATACCACTCCAGCTGTAATTGCAGCTCCTTGAGGGTCCTGGTACAACAGTGTGTGTGATTTGGGGTGTGTTTGGGTTTGCATGTAATGTCTATTTGTGCATCTGGCTGCTTCTTTATACATGTGTCCCTTTGTGTCTCTGTCTCTGTCTCTGCATCTGCATCTTTTTGTCTGTCCCTGACCTATAGCGTGGGCTCTCAGTGCTGCATTTGTGTGCCCACATCTGTGCGTCTGAGTTGTTGTGGATCTGTTTCCATGCACCTGGGAGTGTTGAGGGCTTTGGGGTTTGTGCAGACTATGACTGTTTTGCTATGTCAGTTTTGCCGTGTGTGTGTGTGTGTGTGTGTGTGTGTGTTGTGGAAGGGGGTGGGGGTGGTATTGCATTTCTCCTTGTGCAGGTGACCTATAATAGCAGCCCTGTCCACTGCTCTGTCTGGGTCTTTGTCACAGATGTGTTGGGTCCCATTTGGCCCTCACTCTTGGGGTGGATGAGGAGGAGACAGTGGGGTTGAGGGCTGCTGGTCATGGCCCAGGACCGGCTGGCCTCTGGGGCCACATCCTAGGACTGAGGGTGGAGCTCCTCGGCCAAGGCTCTGGGCTCAGGGCCACGGGTGGGTGGGGAGTGCTGGGCTGGAGAGAGCCCAGGTGTCCAGGGAGACACAGGAGACCACCCAGCTGGCTTGGGCTTTGGGACTGAAGTAGTCAGGCTGCTTTCTTAGGCTTTGCATCACCAGGGATAAACCTCCCTTTGGGGATTGTTATCGAGTTTGCCTAAGGCCCCCCTCATTCTAGTGTGCTGGCCCTTTGCCTTAACAGGCAACAGGGAGGGTGGGGTGGGCCGGGCTGGGGAGTCAGGGAGACTTCCTGGTACTGGAGCTGGGCCTTGGGAGCAGGGTAGAATTTGCACATGAGGGGGAGAATTGGAGAAAGGCTGGGGTGTGGCAGTGAGATCCTGAATTGGAGAATGGGGATCTGGATCTGGTGACTTAAAGGCAAGCTTGGATGCCCAACCCAGGCATGGGTGATGGGCTATCCCTTGGATGGCAAGTATGACCAGCCTTTCTACAAACACCCCCTTCCTCTTTCCTGAAGAGGTACCTCGGCTGGATTTGATGAAGCCCCTGGAAAAGCACTACTCAGTTGTCCTGCCAACTGTGAGCCATAGTGGCTTCCTCTACAAGACCGCTTCCGCTGCCAAGCCGCTGCAGGACCGGCGTGCCCGGGAAGGTGGGTGCCTGGGAAGGTGCCATTCTGGCCTGGTGGCAAGGCCAGAAAAGCTATGCTGGCCAGGTTGGTGGGCCCATGAGGGTGCCATGCCTTGCAGAGTCAACCTGGAGGGCTTCCCGGATGTGGTCTCGGGTACACAGTAGGTGCTTAATAAATGGCATGATAAGGATGTAAGTAGGGCACAACACTGTAGAGCACAGCACTGCCTGTTTCCTTTGGACTAAAGAAGCCTTTATTGAACACCTACTGGTATGAGCCCTGTGCTGGGCATCTGGCATTTGGAATTGGTGGATATCAGGAAATTTGAGGACTAAGCTTAAAGCACCGTCCCTCTCTTACTTCAGTCTTTCATTTGTTCACCAAGTCTGGGTGTATACACGGTCCTTACACACTGTACAAGGACCTCCATGTCATGCTGCATTACCTCCCTGACCTCGCTCCTCTCACTCACTCTACTCCAGCCTTGCTAGCCTTGCTGGTTCTCAGGCATGCATATTCACTTCCACTGGGGCCTTTGGACTCACTATGCCCTATACCCAAAATGCTCTTCTCCAAGTATCTGAATGGTCAGTCCCTCACTTCATTTGGGTCTCTGTTTAAATGTCACTCCTTAGAGACTTCATCCTGAACTATGTTATCCAAAATAGCACTCCCTATTTACCTTGCTTTCATCCTACTTTCCTACCATTTATCTGACAGTAATCTGTTTATAGGTCTGTTTATGGATTCTCTGTGTCCCACTGAAACATAAGCTTCTCTTGGTCACCACTGTAGCCCCGAGCCTAGAACAGTGCCTGTACACAGTGGGTACTTGGCAAATGTCTGCAGGCTGAAGGGTGACTGAGACAAGGCTGGTCCTCTTAGAGGGAGCTCAGCCTTGGGGGACAGGTTCTGGGATATGTCACCGTCAGAGGCAATGCCACGTTCTTGTAGATAGGACGAGAGACAGTCCACTGTGGGAACACTGTCAAGACCACTGCTCACCGCATCCCTCAACATCCCCGGCTGAGGCCCTCCAGCTCCCAGAGAGATTTCTTGGGAGCTCTGTGCTATCCATCACCTCACTCCCCCTGAGGCACTGTCCATTCTACCTCTGTCTGCCTGATGGTGTCATTTATGAGCTGCCTGAGTCATCCCTTTCATCCTGGGCTCAGGAAGCCCTGAGCCAGTGTGGAGCTCAATGCTTCATGAGTCTGAATGGCCTTGACATTCTGTTCTTTCTCCTACCTCTCCTGGCCCAGATTCCTATTTCTGTTCCTTTATGGAATCTTGTCAGACTCCTTGGAGCAATTATAAGAGGAGGTAGATTATAGAGTAATTGGTGCTGCTGGCAAAGGAAGGTGAGGTACAGGGGAGGGAGGGGCACATGGAAGGCCTTTTATGGCATTTGGACTGGCTTTGAAGGATGATGGGTGTAGAGAGGGAACAGGATAAAAAAAGAAGGGAGGAGGGGTATGTGCTCAGAAAGGGGGCTGGAGAGGTGGGAACAGGCAGACCCAGCAGGGCCTTGAGTACCAGGCCAAGGGCCACAGACTTTGTTCTGAGGACAAGGGAGGTGGGCGTGGGGGGGGTGTAATGGAAGATTTTTGAGCTGAGGAAGGATAGAATCTGGTTTTGCTAGAGCACTTTTTTATTATTATTAATCCTCACCCAAGGATATTTTTTTCCCATTAGTTTTTAGAGAGTGGAAGAAGGAGGTGGGGGAGAGAGAAAGAGGGAGAGAGGGAGTCATTGATGTGAGAGACACATGATTGGTTGCCTCCTGCATGTGCCTCGACTAGGGCTGGGGATTGAACCTGCAACCCAGGTACATGCCCTTGACCAGGAACTGAACCTGAGACCCTTTGGTGTGCAGGGCGGCACTCTAACAACTGAAAGCACTGGCCAGTGCTAGACCACTTTTGACTCTTGGAAGAAGCAAGGCTGGAAGAGCAGTGAAGATGCCACTGCAGTGGTCCAGGGGAGAGGCTGGGCTGGGCTGGGTCACAGGGCTGCAGAAAGGAAGGTGAAATTGGGGGAAGCTTGTGAGTTAGAATGAAGAGGACATGAACCAGGTAGGTGTGGGAGCCCAGGGAGGACGCAGAAGTGGTTTTCTGGTGAGGGTGGGTGGCTCTCTCATGGTTCTCCTGACCAATTTCTCCCCAGAGTTCAGCCGACGCTGGTGTGTCCTTAGTGACGGGATCCTGAGCTACTATGAGAATGAGCGGGCAGTGACCCCCAACGGGGAGATTCGGACCAGTGAGATTGTGTGCCTGGCGGTGTCTCCTCCTGACACCCATGGGTGAGCACCCCTGGGCAGAATCACAGACTGTTATTCTTATAAGGTCTTAAACCCCCCGCCACACACACACACACACACACACACACACACACCACCCCATTGGGAAGAAACCCAGAGAGGAGCAGGACCTCCTCAGTCACATAGTCCTCTGAGGCCCCACCTACAGCTTTCTCACCAACTCTTAGGGTGCCAGGTGAAGCGCACTCACAAGGGCAGTCATGGGTTGGGACAGAGAATAGCAGTGATGTGGGGATAGGGCTGTGGGTGGGGCTGAATCTTGGCCTGTGTATCTACAGCTTTGAGCACACCTTTGAGGTGTACACGGAGGGAGAGCGACTATATCTGTTTGGACTGGAGAGTGCGGACCTGGCTCGTGAGTGGGTCAAGTGCATTGCTAAGGTGGGCCTGGTTAGCAGGAGGGTCGGGGTGGGTTTTACAGAGGGTATGGTGGGGCCTCCTGGCAGATCCCATATATGCCAGCTCCCCCAGGATGGAGGGCAGCCGACACAGGGCAGGCTCTCAGGCCCAGGACCTACCATAATCTGCAGCACTCGGAGTAGTCAGGAAACCTTTCTCAACTATGTGGGCCTTGTACTCCATAGGTGCTCATTAGATATTTAATAACTAATGGAAGGCAGAGCCGTCTTAGGATGGACAGGGCTGCCTCCAGCAGTCTCCTTGCCCTGGAGAAAGGAGGCAGGGAGCCTGCAGAGGAGAGCTCTGCCCTGGGGACTCCAGCCAGGCTCCCTCGGGGTCTCCGTGCTAGGAGGGCCTGTGACTTTCATCATTCCCTTAGTCATTGCTCAGTTATCTGTGGTACTCCTGGTGGTCATTTCTCAGAGCCCTGGGGACCCAGATGAATGTCTTGGTCCTGGCTCTTCAGGTGCTCCATGCTGATAGGGAAGACAGATGGGGTTCAGGTAGCAATGACAGTATAATCAGTGCCCCAGCAGAGGACTGGGAAGCTTTGGCGCCTCGGGGGCTCAGAGAAGGACGTCCTTCTCTGGTGTCAGAAGGTTTTCCAGGGCACATCTGAGTGGATATGATATGGGGTGTAATACACCTGAATTCATTCACTCTGCTGGGTACTGCCCTGGGGAAGAGAGAGGAGGCAGCTGGGTGGGCAGTGGGCATGCACTCACAAGCCAAGGTGTCTGGACAGGTAGTGCTAGTGGCCGAAGCAGTCTCTGGTCTTCCCCAACAGGCATTCGTGCCTCCCCTGGCTGAGGACCTGCTGGCCCGGGATTTTGAGCGTCTTGGGCGCCTACCCTACAAAGCTGGCCTGAGCCTACAGCGGGCCCAGGAAGGCTGGTTCTCTCTCACCGGCTCCGAGCTCCGTGCCATCTTCCCAGAGGGGCCTTGCGAGGAGCCATTGCAACTGCGGAAACTGCAGGAGCTTTGTGCGTGGATCCAGCCCTGGGGCCCCCGACCTGCAGGGCCCCGGATCCTGGGCTCCCAGGCTCCCAGCCCCTCCCTGGAAGTCTGAATGCTGCCCTGTGACCCCATATGCTGGCGGGTGGGTCCCAGGGGTGTGTGTGTGTGTTCAGAGAGCCTCAGGGGGGAGCAAGTTGGGGACCATGAACAAGGCCCAGGCCTCATTTCTACTGGCTCCTCCACAGCCGTTCAAGGGGACAGTGAGAACCAGGTGTTGGTGCTGGTGGAGAGAAGGAGGTGAGCCCTGGTCTCCCTAGGGGCTCTGAGAAGCCTGGGAGGGGTGTGGCAGGGTTAGACTCCAAGTGACTGACTGTCCTGGGCCCAGGACACTGTATATCCAGGGAGAACGGCGACTGGACTTTGTGGGCTGGCTGGGGTCCATCCAGAAAGCAGCAGCCAGCTCGGGGGACACACTGTCGGAGCAGCAGCTGGGAGACTCAGACATCCCAGTGATAGTGTACCGCTGCATAGACTACATCACACAGTGTGGTGAGCCCTGTCCCAGAGGCCAAGCCTCACCTTCCCAGAGTCCCTGTGAAAGTAGCTGAGAGGCCCCACCCCATGACCAATGCCTTAGACCCTCAGTTTTGTCCATCCCCAGCTCAGCTTCACCCCTCTCCAGGCCTGACCTCCGAGGGAATCTACCGCAAGAGTGGACAGACTTCGAAGACCCAGCAGCTGCTGGAGAGCCTGCGGCAGGATGCTCGCTCTGTGCACCTCAAGGAAGGAGAGCAACACGTGGACAACGTCTCCTCGGCGCTCAAACGCTTCCTGCGAGACCTGCCTGATGGGCTCTTCACTCGAGCCCAGCGCCTATTCTGGTTGGAGGCTTCAGGTGGGCCCTACATCCGTGCCTGGTGAGATCCAGGCCAGAGCTGCTGACTTGTCCATTCCTGTCTCAGGATTCCAGCCCTTCCCCCGTATGCACTTGGGCTAAACATGCCCCAGCAGGCAGCCTCCAGTCCCCCTGCCTCCTGTTTCTCATTCCTATTGTCATTCTATACGTTGCTGGCAACTCCTGAGTGCCTGGTAGGATTTCCCCTAGAGGGGGCAGGGTGTACTGTTCCCTGGGGTGAGAGGCAGGCAGAGCAGCCAGAGGGTTGGGATGGGGGCCGGAGGCGTTACGGGTGGAGGGGGCAGGGCGGGTCCTGACCTGATCTGTCTCCCCCAACCCAGAGATTGAGGATGAGGAGGAGAAGATCTCCAGGTACCGGAGGCTCCTGACACATCTGCCGCCAGTCAACCGGGCCACGGTGAAAGCCCTTATAAGCCACCTATACTGGTGAGGAACGCTACTATTGGGAGGCTCTGGGGGGATAAGGTAGAGAAGATTCTTCTATCCCAGCCCTGCTGATTGCCCTTCTCTGGGAACCAGGTAGGCCTGGGAACTGAGTGTTGACTTATGAGGTGCCCTAATCTTGGAGACTTTGTCTCCAACTTCCTGCAGTTGGGAGAATAGAGACCTTGGCCAGGTCTCCAGCTGCCCAGCCCTGCTCTTCCCAAGGACCTAAGACATGGCCAAAAAGTGTCCCCACTTCCCCTTAATGGACGCTGCTCTGACCAGGATCCTTCCTGGGCTCTCTCCAGTCATAGACCTGTCAGGAATTGGGAAGGTGAGGTGGGCTGGACTCCTCACTCAGAGCCTCCGTCCTTCCCTGTCCAGCGTCCAGTGCTTCTCCGACACGAACCAGATGAACACACACAACCTGGCTATCGTGTTTGGGCCCACGCTCTTCCAGACAGATGGGCAGGACTACAAGGCTGGCCATGTGGTGGAAGACCTCATCAGCCACTATGTGGTGGTGTTTAATGTGCGTCCCTAGCCTTTGGGGGTGGAGGGCAGGGCTGAGCCTCCTGCAAGGCAGCGACCATCTGTCTCTGCCCTACCCACTTCCCAGGTGGACGAGGAGGAGCTGAGGAAGCAGCGGGAAGAGGTCACTGCCATTGTAAAGATGCGTGTGGCTGGCACTGCTAGTGGGACACAGGTGAAGGACAGGACCTGGGGTGGGGGGGCCCAGGCCATCCACCTGCACCCACACCTCACACACCCAGCCCTGTATCCTTATAGCATGCTGGTGACTTCATCTGCACTGTGTACCTGGAGGAGAAAAAGGCAGAAGCCGAGCAGCATATCAAGGTGAGGGCCCGGGACCTAGAAGCCAAGTGGCCAGAAGAGTCAGGCTGGGCCAGACACAGGCTCAGATGGCTGTGGGAGCTGGGCTTCTGTCCCAAAGGGACCCCTGGTTTGGGTGGTGCTTGGCCTATCTCTTCCTTGCCTCCCCACCCAGCTCACCAGGATGACTCAGAGACACCCTCCTACATTTCAGGCCTCCAGAGGGCCCTGAGTGGGGAGGGCTGGACCGCACAGCAAGGTTGTGGTGGGGCAGGGGATAGGTTATGTTGATCTCCTCTTGGTCATCACAGATCCCAGCATCCATGTCAGCTGAGGAGCTCACCCTGGAGATCCTGGATCGCAGGAATGTGAGCATCAGGGAGAAGGACTATTGGACCTGCTTTGAGGTCAATGAAAGGGAGGAGACAGGTGGGTGACCACCAGGATATGGTGCCAGTATGACCTTGTCTGGGCTGCAGCCCCAGTATGTCTTCCCTTACCCTGAAGTGTGGGGGCAGTGGTGTTGAAAGGGGTTTGGAATGACAGATTGTTGTCACACTGTGATCTCAGTAATGGTGGTAATGGTGCTGGTGGAGCTTGAGGACATGGTTATAGTGCTGCTGGGAGGGACAGTAAAGGGGTATATGGTGTCAGCTAAGACAATGTTTTCTCAGGTGTCAATGAGAATAGTGTTGCTTGCAATGGTAATGAATTTGATCATGGGATTGATCATGTGACCTTGTTGGTGGTGAAGGGGACAGTGGGTGGTGATGACCATGAGGTGAGTGGGGTGGTAGTGTAGGTAAGGATGGTTGTGTTGGTGTTGTGAAGAGGCTATGATAGTGAAGGGGGGGTGTGATAAAGGCATTTTAGAGTGAAAGGTGACCTTGATGGCAGTGGATGGTGAGGTGTATCTGTGCATTTTTACTGTTATTTGTGGAGTTCTAGGCCAACATGTAGTCCCTACCTCCTAGGGGCTAGTCTGGTATGGAACAGAGATATAAATCCTGTGAGCATGTCAGTAAATGTACAATTAAAGCTGTGTCGGCTGCTATTCAGGAAAGGGCCGCCACACCACCAGAACTTACAACAGGGCCTCTGGCTTTGGGGTCCCTGAACTAGGATGTGAAGAAAAGGGGTAATTTGGAGAAGAGGGGGAACAGCATGGGCAAAGGCTCTGCAATGGCCAGAGACAGCGCCCTTTCAGTGAGCTTGAGATAAGGGCCGTGAGGGGTTGTGACACTGGTGGGCTGTGCTGCGGAGGGAGAGGTGGCCACTCGGGGCCTGACGACAGTGGGAGGCCAGCGAGGGGTTAGTGACTGGGGTTTGAAAAGCTGTCTCCTTGCTGCTGGGTGGAGAAAGCTGGGGGAGATGGGAGTGAGAGCTCATGCAGGGACCACTTTGAAGGCCACAGTATGAGTCTGAGGAGAAGATGCTAACATGGCCAAGGAGAAGCAATGGAGCTGGACAAAAGCAGGGAGACTTGACCTGTAGAGGGAGGAGGGGTGGTTTTGGCTGGACGGCCTGGCGGGTGGGGCTGTGTTTCCTCATGAGGACAATAGGAAAGCACACTGCTTGGGTTTAGACACGTTGGGTCGAGCAGCTGTGGCGCCAGCAGGATGTGTCATGCCTGGAGCTCGGGTGTGGGAGGGGGTCATGGTGTTGTGGTGCTTGGTGGCGCTGAGAGTGCATGTAGATAGATGATATGTGTCCATGTGCCAGCCCTCAGTGCTGTCACGCCACGTGACCCTGCTGAGGGTGGGTGTACCCTCTCCCCAGAGCGCCCCCTTCACTTTTCGGAGAAAGTGCTGCCCATCCTGCACGGGCTGGGCATAGACAGCTACCTGGTGGTGAAGAAGTACCAGTCCATGGAGGCCATGCTGCTGTACGTGGGTAGGTGGTGTACCTGGATGGGTGGTGTACCTGGGTGGGTGGTGTCTGCAGGGCCGGGCAGGACTTGGTGGTGTGATGTGTGGCGGTGGTCAGGCAGTGGGCACCAGATGAGGCTGGGGTAGGATGGGGCACTTTCCTTAATCTTGGGACCCTACCCTGGGTGTCTGGACCCACGAGTAGAAGGTTTGTGCAGTCTATGCCCACTCCGATCCTTTCCCAGCCAGCCATGTGGGTGACACCAAGCATGGCATGATGAAGTTCCGCGAGGACCGCAGCCTCCTGGGCCTGGGCCTGCCCTCAGGTGGCTTCCACGATCGCTACTTCATCCTCAACAGCAGCTGCCTGCGGCTCTACAAGGAGATCCGGGTAAGCGGCCTTGCTGGGTCCTGCCTAGCGAAGGGCCCTGCACCTGAGTGTGCACAGACACCCACGCACTGGTGTTCCCTTGGGTTTGCCAGTGGGAGCGTCTCTACTGAGGGGTCTTGGACCAACACAGCAGTGGCCCTGGGTGGCTACTCTGCTCTGTTCTATAGCCCCACTAGGCCCTGGTGTCTGGATGCCATCACATCAGGCCTATGCTTTCCCACCTGAGCCTTTGCCTTGTTATGCCCACATAAGAACATGCTATGTGGGGACAGCCCAATTTGTGGCCCTGGCATGTCTTGTTGCTGCATGGGTCACATCCTCTGTGGGTCCACTCTGTCCACATGCTGGGTGTCTTCCTAGACCAGACCCTCTCCTAACAACCTTTTCCCCAACATCTTTTGCACATACGTGCCACATCCCACCACACACCGCAATGCACACTGTCCTGGCTCTGGAGCTGGGCCTCCTTCTTCTGTAACCCTGATCCTCTATCAAACAGAGCCAGAGGCCGTGGAGCGGGGCCCCTGAGACCGTGAGTAGCTGTGGGCCAGCTGCCAGCTGCCTTACACCACCTGGGGGCCAAGTGAGCCTGCGGGGGGGAGCATGAGCACAAGCCAGAGCTCCTGGCCATTTCCAGGCATGGTTCCCTGCCCCCTCGCCTATCAGCATTGGCCCTACACTGCGCTTGTGGCCTAGGTTCCTGCCCTTCATCCCCAAACCTCTCCCAGAGTCCTTTTCCTAAAGTAGGAGTCCCCCATCAATGTGATGCTCTAGAATTTTCCAGAGGACTCAGTGTGGAGGTGGAGGAGCCAATAACAGAGGTCCCTCGATTGGAATTAGAGTGCTGGTCCTCATCTCCTATCACCGCTGGAGCTACGCTCTTTCTAACCCTAGAGAGGGTTGCGGGGCAAACAACTGGGAGGGGAGGGGCTACAGAGGCTTGTGACCTGGTAGAGGCTGACCCAGTTGCCAGCTCTCGTTTGCACACCCCTGGGAGAAGAGAACTCATCTAGTCCTCCCACAGGGCTGCCCTAAACCTAAAGGGGTACTTGTCCCTGGCAGAAGGCTCTTGCCCAGGTTCAGCAAGATTATGTCTTGTGACATCTCTGTGGGTCCCAGCAGTGTCTCAGGGGCCACAGAACATAGATGCCCTGCAGAGACGGGCAGCAGAAATGTGTTCCCAGCTGAGGGGCTAACCTGAGCTCCTACACCACCCCCACCAGTTCTTCAGCCCTTCCTGCCTCTTCATCTCCTGAGAACATTGGACAAGCCTGGCTGCCATGAGGAAGCAGAGTAGATGGAGCAGGACCCTCACCTCCCTTTCTTTGCACATTATCTTTCTATTAATGCAGCCTGGGCTCCTGCCAAGCCTTGTGGGGAATGCCTCCTCTTCTGTCCTTTACCTCCTTCTATGATCGCATCCTTAACTTCTGGGCCTGTCCACCCCTTCAGTTAGTCCCCCTCCGTCCTGAAATTCTCTCTCCCCTGGCGATCCCCTAGTTCCCTCTTTTTGTTTTTGCAGGGGGCCATGCCTGGGGGTGCCTAGGAGCAATGGTGGGAAACGTGGTGGGGTTGGCTCAATCTTTGACCCCCAGTTTTGGTTGTAAGTGAGTCCATCTCCCCTGCCATTCACCCTGGTGCCACTGCCGGCTCCAGGGGTGCCTGGTGGGGACAGGGCTTCGAGCAGGTGGCTCCTAGAGCAGGAGGAAGACTCATTAACTTGATCTCCAACCAAACTCTTCCTTGGGGGGTTATTGCTCCCATCTCCCTGCCTCTGAGCCAGCCTGCTCCTTCCACGTCCAGACCCATATGCAGAGGTGGGGGCCAGAGGTGAGCCTGTCGATGTCCTGGTGTCCCTCCCCAGTACATCGGTCTCTCGCTTCCTGACCTAGATCATCGGGAAGTTTTTCCTTTGATCTACCGAACAGCTCTTCTGCTTCAGCTTGAGTCATCAGCCTTCCCTTCGTGGAGCCAGTGAGCGATAGCTGCTGGCCCCACGGCCTTCTGTTCACACCGTCAACCCTGGAGCCTCCATGGGGCAGGGAGGGGTGAGGGATAAATGACCTGAGACAAACATGAGCAACCAACCAGATCACCCACACTTGTTCAGTTTGGTGCCAGAGGGTGATGTGCAGACGTCTCTCTTTGGGACTGGGACTCCCTGCTCTGGATCCCACTGGAACAGCTGCCTAGGGGACTGAGGGTTGACTGTCTGATGCCGCTGCAGGGAGAGAGGCCTGGGGGGCTTCATTGGGCTGATTGTGAACAGGGTGGGCTTTTGTCAGGAAGGCTTCCTGGTTCTGGGATGCAGAGGGGGCTGGGTGAAGAGGAGGGAGGTGCCCAGTGAGGAGAAGTGCCCCAGTGTCCACCCGACTGACTGAAGTACCCTCTCCCTCTCCCTCTCCCTCTGCCCTCCCCCTTCCCCAGAGTCACAGACCTGAGAAGGAGTGGCCCGTGAAGAGCCTCAAAGTCTACTTGGGAGTGAAGAAGAAACTCCGGCCACCCACCTGGTGAGCTGGACCTGGAGAGAGATGTCTATAGCTGGGGCCTGTGGGGGCTCAGGACAGAAGGGGGAAGGTACATCTGGGGGCTTTGAACTTGATGGGTGGCTTCAGTGGTTCTGATGGTGTGGTCTCCCAGACCAGCAGCATCAGCGTCACCTGGAAACACATTGGTAACTCCCACTTCTGGGACCCCACCCAGACCTGCTGGCGGGTGGATCCTGGGGGTGGGGCCAGCAGTCTGTGCTGTAACAAGTGTTCAGGGAACTCTCATCCTTGCTCATATTTGAGAACTGCTGGCCTGGATTGAAACCCCTTTACTAACTATCTCTGGGACCTTTCTGTGCCTCACTTTGTACATCTGTAGAATGGGGAAAATAATACGACAGTTGTTTCAAAGGGTGGCTGTATGTTTTTAAAAATTGAAAAGTGATGCATAGCCATTAGTATTGTTAGTTTAAGAAGCCACTGGGTTCAGTGTTCTGACTTTCTTGACTCTTCTGCTGGCAGTGCCTGGTTTTATCTGAGGCCCTAGGGCAGGACTAGGATGGGGTAGGGCTGAGGATGGGGGAGCCAAGGGTCTGGGAGGCTGTGAGGGAATTAGGGGCTGTGAGAGGAGAGGCAATAGACAGGACATGCTACCCTTGCAAAAAGGCCCTGAACTCTGCTCCCAGTTCTGACCCATGCTCCTGGGCTCTATCCTGGGAACCTGGGCTGCGAGACCCTTGGGGGCTGTCAACTGATCCCACTCATCCCTCTGCAGCTGGGGCTTCACTGTGGTGCACGAGACAGAGAAACACGAGAAGCAGCAGTGGTGAGCGAGGGCCCTGTCTTGAGACCCCAGGCCGAGGAGAGATGGTAGCCTGTCCCCCTTGAATTGGTCCCCCTCACTGTCCAGATCTGTGCCCTACCCTGAGACCCTGGGCTGGGGAGATGGGCAGGGTGTTCCCTGCTTAGCCCAGCCCTTGGCAGCATCCAGACCTGTGCCCCACCCTGCAGGTACCTCTGCTGTGAGACGCAGATGGAGCTCCGGGAGTGGTTCGCCACCTTTCTCTTTGTGCAGGTACCAGGTGCAGAGGGTAGGACTGGGTGTTGGGGGGAAGGGGTCCTGAGGAGGCATTCATGTGGTGAATGGGATATTTGCTTCTTCACTATTCAGGCTACCAATTGTTCAAGGAAATTTCAAGTTGTTTTTAATTCATTTTGTTTGTTCCTTTGCTCATTAAACCCTTCCCAGTGCCTGCTCTGGTCCATCCTGGAGCCGGGCATGCTAGAGACAAAGGGTGCAGACACCTGTCTTTGGGTGGGTGTGTGGGAAAGGCAGCAGGGAGAGGGGGTCACAAAGCTGAGTCTTCGTGGATGAGGGAACATTCAAGCAAAGGTAGGGGGTGGGAGGGTGGGTTCTAGGCAAAGGGAACAGTTTACACAAAGGCACGGCAGGAGAGCTACAGACTGTCCAGCGGAGTGTAGAGGGAGAAGCTAGGAGTGCCAGACACGCACTGGAAAGGGAGTCGGGAGCAAAGCCTCCAAGACCCTAGAAGGCCACGGAAGCTGAAGTTGACCTAGTCGGCAGTTTTAAGGGAGAGTCTTAAGCAAGAAAGAGTTGTGTGGGTTTGAGTTTGAGAGGGTTCATTCTGGACCTGGCATACAGGGGAGCATGGACTACAGGGCCGGCCTGGATGTGAGGAGGCCAGGGAGGTGGCTGCTGCAGTGGAGTGGGGGCAGGCTGGGGGACTTCGAGCAGGGCCGAGGGGTTGGGCTTAAACAGGTTTTAGCTGAGAGCTCAGAATTGTTTAGGAAGAAGAGAGACAGAACTGTACCAGGACCTGGGCTGAGTTCTTTTAGTAGTCAAGGTCTAAAGGGAAACGGTAGATGCTGTAGTTTTCTTGGATCCTGGTGAGAGGAGGCAAACGGTTTTAATGGTGCTGCGTTCCTGGAGCAGCTTGTTTGTGGACCGGGAGATGAGAGTTGTTGGGTAACATAATTGGCTGGGCTTTGCCAGGAATACACTCATGTTCTCCCAACAGCTGCTTCTCATATCGGCTGGGATCAAAGCTGAGGGTGTCACCTCAGATCATAGCTGGAGTCATTTCTGGGAAGGGTGGGTGGGCCTGGAGCTGAGTGTCTGGGCCAAAGCTGAGCCTGGGTCTCAGCGTCTCTCTTCTCCCCTGCTCCCCAGCACGATGGCCTGCTGTGGCCCTCAGAGCCCTCACGTGTGTCCCGGGTGGTCCCTGAGGTCCGGCTGGGCAGCGTATCACTGATCCCCCTGCGTGGCAATGAGAACGAAATGCGCCGGAGCGTGGCTGCCTTTGCTGCGGACCCCCTTTCTGTGAGTGGCTCTCCATCCTTGGGGAAGGGCTGGGGTCTTGGCTGGATGTTCCTTCCACCTGACTTACCTCTTTGCTTCTCCTTTCTGAGTGCCCTGGGGCTCTGTTCCTCTGTCTTCAGAAGGAGTCCTAACAGGCCCCTTTGGTTCACTTGGTTCATGGGAGCCCCCTCTCTACCTCGGCCCCTGGTGAGCCTTCACAAGGTGCTTATGAAAAATCTGGACTTCTGTGTCTTCCCGCAGCTCCTGAGAAACATGTGAGCAGGAGCCAGTCCCTGGCTCTTGGATTATTGCTGCCTGGAAGCCTTCCTGTTCAGACACCCTCATGCCCTGCGTGCCTGCCGTGAGCCAGCAGAGGGCGCATGAGGAAGCTGCACCCCCACATTCTACATCCAGACTGCAGCATGGGGATCCCTGGCTGGGGTGGGGGCAGCAAGGCCTGTCTGAGGAGGAACCCTGCACCTGCTCTGTCAGGTGCACAACCCTCCTGGCCTGGTCTGCTCTCCCCCAGGGTCACCCACCCTGAGTTTGAGAGGATGGAGAGATGAGCATCAATCAGGAACTCTGGAGGGACACCATCCTTCCAGAGGCTCGAGGCTCTGGGGCCCCGCTGGAAGGGAGCCTGCCGCCTTGCACAAACAACAGAAAGCTGATACTCTAAAGGAACACTTATCTGGGGGCGGGGGCAGAGGAGGGGGGGAGGGCTCTTGGGTAAGTTTCTACAGGGCCAAGAGGTGGACTTGGGGGTCTTCAGCCCCTCTTCTGGTCTGGGCTGCCTGGGAGGACCCAGGTTGCCTGGTGCCTCTTCCCCACTTTGGGGACCTTTTGATACTATAAATATATCTGTGTATTTTATTCTATGGTGCTGAGGCCTGTGATTGGTTGCGGGTTTCTGGTGTTCCGGTGGAGGAGGAGGTAGGAGCCCAGAGGTGGGTGCTGGAGTCCTGAAGCCGGGACCTGGGCTCTGCTCTCTCTAGGCCCTGCAGCCACTCTCCCCTCCTCCAGGCAGAGCCACAGCCTGGCTCCATGCCATCCAACTACACCTCTGTGCAGCCAGGGTAGGCAGTGCTGGTTCTGATCCTAGCCAGGACATACCCCATCCAGGCTCGCCCCTATTCCTGAGCAGCAACCTGTGTGTGGCATGTGTGACTCAGGGAAGTCTCCCACCAACTCCTCTGAGACACAAGGTCACAGGGTCACAGGAGTCTTATTAAGTTAGGAAGAAGGGCCTCGGTACTCTTGGCTCCTGTGCATACCCCTCCAGAGGTAGGCCCTGCCTTGCACAGGGAAGTTGCCCTCACTAGGCACTGCTGGATCACTTCCTCCAAGAAGACAAGGCCCTGGCAAGTGGAGGAGATAATGAGCTGCTCAGAGATGGATTTGGGACTCCCTGGGAAGATGCCAGACACCACATTCCCGCCTCTGCTTGGTCTCATTACTGGCTTCTCTCCAGGGGCCCAGCGGGCAGACAGGCTGACCTCTCAGCCTCAGTCTCAACCATTCGGTCTAGGCAGAGAGATGGAAGATAGGTCACATGACCTCTGACTCATGTGATTCAGCTCCATGGGGAGGCCTGGGTTTGGGTAGGAACCTTGGGAACCTGGACTCCAGGTCCCTTGTTCCTTGTGAATGGGAGGTGGACGCCAGGAGATGGGAATGGGTCCAAGGCTGGGGCTAAACCCTTTGAGTCTGGACTTTATCCTGCCTCATGTGGGCGTCTCCAGGCCAGGCTGACCATTCCATCATCAGCCAGGATAGACCCTTGTCCAGGTGCTCAGGGGCTGGAATCTTCCCTGAACCCGACCTTTGCCTGAGACTCAGGATGGATGAGACTGGAGTCTGCCCTCTTCTAAGTTGCCAGTGTCACTGTCCTGGCCGAGGGCCTGGCTGCAGTGACTGCATGGGGCCACCAGGGAGCAGCCACAGCACAACATTGGGAACGGGTTTAGTAGGTCTCTAATGTGGACATCCTGGACCAGGCCTTGCTCTTTTGGAGGGGGGGGGGGGGGGGGGCGGGGGACCTCTCTAACTTTGATTCCCAGACTGGTGATATTCTGGGAGGCAGCACAATGCAGGGATGTGCTTTGGACTCCTGGGATCTAGAAGCCCGGAGGAGGGGGAGGAGGGAACAGCCCTTGACCAGCCACCTATCGTTTCAGCGCCTGTGCTCTATGCACTATCTCCTGGCAGAAGAAGAAAGTAAGGCTCAGAGAGGGGAGGCAACTGGCCCAAGGTCACACAGCTCCCCTGGGTCTGGGCTGAAGTCCGTTTCCACTGCTCTGCTTTGGAGCGGTTTCCCTCCTGCACTCCTCTCCTTATTCCAGCTCTGCTCTCTCTCATAAGTGGCTCCACTTGTTCTCTGGGGAGGAGGATCTGAGCTGTCAGGAGTTTAATGTACTTTTGCTTGGAATCGTGAACCATTAGGGCCTCAATCTTAATGAATTACGGCAATGGACAGCAGTGCTGGGTGGATTAGGAAACTGTTGGTCTTTGTCTTAGGATTCTTAGAAATGGGATGTCTTGAGAGATTTGTCCACATATTATTTGAGGTTGGGTTGGGGTGGTGGCTAAGGAGTTCAAAGCTAGACCTGCTGAGGGGAGGGGAACAGCTCTTGGAGAGGGAGGGCCTCCTGTAAAAGAAGGTGCCCCTGAACTGGCCTTGAAGACTGGTGCACATGGGGTAGGTGGGACTTGGAGTGGGGATGGGTTGAATTGTTGGGGGAGGAGGAGGACAGGCCTTCAAGAGTCAACCCAAGTCTGGGCCTAATTTCAAGGGACCACAGGGAGTCCTGGGAGAGAAAGCTGTGGCAAATCCGAGAGCGTTGTGGACGGAAAGGTGGCTGAGAAGAGAGATGGGGAAGGGCTGGGAGTGGGTGGTGGGGTGGGATGTCTGTCTCTTCTATCTCCTTGCTTAACCTACCCACTCTACCAAGCATTCAGCAGCTATCAAGAGCCTCTGGTCCTCAGGAGACCCTTGGGCTCTGCAGGAAATCAATGGGTAAGGGAGGGGAAGATGGGCCCTAAACCCTCCCCTTTTCCCCCTCAGCTGGGTTGGAAAGAGGGCCTGGAGCTGAGGTCTTCTGTCTTGGACCCATGCTCTGGTGGCGCCCAGGCCCCCTGACCACAGCTGGTTTTTTTGGAAAAGTGTGGGTGTGGATACCAGCAGGGTGGAGCCGACACTCCCATCCACAAGCTGTGGAGCTTTGACTGAATTCCCAAGGTTTCTGATCCTTGACATTCTCATCTGTACTTTGGAGATATTAATAGTACTGACATGCCTCACTTTATTGTGCTTCACAGATACTATGTTTTTAACAAAGTAAAGACAGACCCTGCACTAGCAAAAGATTACAATTTACTTTATTATATTTTATTGTATTATATTGGTTTGGAACCAAATTCACAGTATTTCTGAGGTATGCCTGTACCTACTAATGGGAGGATAAATGAGGCAATAAGTGAAAGTACTTAGCACTCTCCCTCAATAATCCCCTTTCCAAATATGTCTGGGGGACATCATGGCATCTAGAATCCTCTCCAGGCCCATATATTGTCATTCAATGAGCATTTCTTGAACATCTGTGTGTAGAGCTTTACTGAACGCTGAGGGGGAGCAGATGAGTAAGTGGTGTGGGGGAAGGAGGGAGCCCTTCTGTTGGGGAGTATTGATCAGGAAAGACTCCACAGATGAGGTGAGGCTGGAAAACAGTGTATTACCAGGAGAGGGAATGGCATGAGCCAAAGGCAAAGTGATGTCACTGCAGTGAGCAGCCTGTTGCAGTTGGCACTTAGTTGGCCCCGGAGCCCTCCAGCCCGATCCCCCCATGCCTCTGGTGTTGGGATTTTTACTGTAGTATCTGTCTCTTACATATGACCAGCACCCAGTCAGATGGGCTCCTTGGAGTCTTTCCCCTCACCAGAAAAACAAAGTCTCTGTTCCTTTAGCCAGCTCTGTGACCTGTGACCCCAACCCTGATCTTGAGAATGTCTCTCATACATGTAAGTACAGCTTGCATGAACCTCCCAGTCTCTCTTCCGAATTGCCCTTCTGAATTGCTCTTTGTTCCTCTGTACGGAGTGCACTTAGGGTGTGTGTGTCTGCCCACGTCACTTGTACCCAGCTAGGAGCTGGCCCTGGAAAGGTCTGCCAGGGACTGTTTCCTGGTCCAGCCCCAGTGTGTCCCCTCCCCATGCCACTTTCAGCCTGTGGGGATTTATGTACTGTCTCTACCCTGCTTACAGCTCCTGTTCCTGCATTTGTCGCCCTGGAGACACAGTGGCACAGGCACACAAATGCCACACACACACTTTCCCTGCACACACGTGCCTGCACACCTCAGCTGCATGCACATGCACACGCACACAGACTCCGCACGTGTATGAACTCCCCCCCCCCCGCACAAAGCTCTCTAGGAAAATGGTCCCCATCCTTCCTGCTGCTCCTCCACTCTGTCCTCCCCCTACCACCCCCTCCAACACTGAGACCAAAGACATGGGCTGGACGGCGCCTCCCACCACCTGTCAGCCTGTGAGGCACTTCCCCCTCCTTGACTATAGTATGTTCTCTTTCCTCACCGCCTGCTTTTTCCCTCCTGTCTCCCCAGCGTTCTGCCCTTACCCACTCTGTGCCACTTTCTGTATATCTCTTCTTCCGCCTTAGTCATTGAGTCCTCTCTGCCACTCTGTTGACCCTCTGAGGTGGAATGTGTCCTTCCTCTTTGTTCTTCCTCCTCGGGGGCTCAGGGACCTCACAGGGGCTGATGGGGACAGAGGGAGAGGCAGAGGGGTCCTGTCACTCCTCCTGAGCCAAGGGAAGACTGTGTGCCTGGCACCATGGAGACCAGTGTCATGGTAACACAGCCTGGGTGAGCACAGCCTTCCTTCTCCTGCAAGGAACCCCATAGTCCCCTAGGAGGAGCTGCCACGAGGTCCTGAGGAGGTCCTTGTGCTGCTGCCCAGCACTGGCTGCCATGCCTGCCTCCAGCTCATATCACCCCTCGGGTGGGACACCTCACCCTGATCAATTCTACTTGCACTGCAGCTCCTAATGCCTTAAATCACTAATGGGGAAGGGGGTGAATCCTCTCCAAACACCCGAGGGCTCATTGATAGACTTAAGGGCCAGAGAGAGCAGAGGCATGTCTAGGGCACACAGCAAGTCTGGCCTAGCACCTGGGTCAGCAGTCACTGGCTCAGAGAGGTCAGTGCAACCTGGGACCCTGCTCCCTGGGAGGTCTCTAGCCAGTCCTTAGTGTCGTAATAATAATGATGCAAATGATAATGCTGATCAGCCATGTGGAAGCACCACCACCTATTACTGGGCTAAGGCTTTGCATGTGTCATCATTTCATCCTTATAACCAGCTCTGTGAGGGAGATACTCCTTTGTTTCCATTTTGTAGGTGAAGAAAACCGAGGCACGGACTTACCAGGGTCAGCTGACTAATAAGTGGTGCAGCTGGGACAGGAACACAGGTCCTTCCCAGATGCTACAGGTGTGTCAAGACTTCACACCTAGTGCCCGCCCCACGGGCAGTCTTTTTCTGTGTTAGCAGCAAATGGTCTTTCAGCTCTGTCATTCCTTCTGGAGGGAGTTCACAGGGGATGTCTGGGGCTCAGCCTAGGTCTGGCCTCAGGGTTTCTGGAAGCCAGAAGGTTATTTTTCTAAGAAGATGAAGGCAAAACAAGCCTTCCTACTGTGATTAGTCCTAAGGAAGACCTCCCTTGCAGTCTGGCAAGGCAGACACTAGCTCATAACCTCCAGGACCTTTTGGAATTGTGTCTAAGCCCAGGCTGGAGCCTGGGGATGGAGCAAGGAGACCCTGCCTCCCGGGCCCAGGCTCTCCTTGCCACTTGACCTTGATGGAGTCACACGTCAGCTGCCTTGCTCCTGGCTTATGTAATTATTCAAATATAGTAGCTGCCTTTATTTCACTGAGTCACCTACCTCCCCCACCCCCCAGGTGCAGAGAATTAAGGGGGGAGGAGGTAATCATGGGTGAGTGGGTGGCTCAGGGTCTCCTGGCTAGGAGGGTGCTGCTGTTCTGGATTGGAGAGTGGTGGGAATGGGGCTGGAGTGGGTACTGAGGGAGAGTAGATCCGTCCCCAGAGTATGCAGCCACAGGGGCCACTTTCGCCCTGACCTATCCCTTCTGAAATTCTGTGTTCCTGGGGCTTTCTTCCCAGGACCAGAAGCTGTGTTCACAGCCTTTTCTCCTGGGCCTTTGCCCAGCTGGAGGAGAGGGTAGGGGGAGGGAGAGGTGGGTTAGGAAGAGGAGAGGGTAGTCTGGTGGGAGCAATGGCTCAAAGTCCCTGGTCCTAAGCTCAGCCCTGCCCTTTACTCTGCCCTCTCTCACCTCAGTTTCCCCATCTGGAGCATGAGGGATTGAAGTCTGCTGCTGCTTCTGCTGCCTGATTCCTATCCCTGGAGAAGACCATGTCCTTACGCTGAAGGCATTTCCAAGAATCTGGTTGACTTACCTCATCTCTTCCTTTTCTCTGCCTACCCCAAGTCTGCCCATCCTCGCTGGGCCCTTTCAGCCTCCCCCATCCACCCACAGAGCAGTGCAGGCAGAAAGGGTCACTGGATTCTGGGCTGCAGAGCTGAGCTGCTGCTGCCTCTTCCCTCCCTAAATTTGCCATCTGTTCTACCTCTTCATCTGTCTGCCCAGCAGGAACAGGAGCTCACTACCCCCACCTGGGGGCACCCCTTCTCTCAGGGCGGCTCTGACTGATCCGGAACCTAAAGCACACAGTGCCTGGGCCCTGGGTTCCGGGGCCCCAAAGCCACCTTCCTGCGGTGTTGAAGAAGCTGCTGCACCTTAGAGCTGTTCTGGAGGCGTGGTAGCCTTTTGTTTCTTTGTTAACAGAGGCTTTGTCACTCATGATGTAATGGGGGTGCTTAATGTGGGAATGCAGGGAACTATGCCAGTCCCTTGCCAAGGACATGGTTCTCCTCCAGTCCTTGTCCTTGGAGCTACAGGTGGCAGCTTCCTAGCCAAGGAGGAGATGGAGAAGCGCTATGAAATGGCTCGTCGAGCCCTCCCGCCCCTCCACACACATACCCCGTTGCCAAGACCCAGATGTGGGCCCATCCTGGCCCCCAGCCAGAGGGAGTCACCCAAGGGTTTTGAGTCCAACCCTCTGTGAAATCCATGTTCTGCCAATTACCAGCCTCCCCTGGAGAGCTGAGGGCAGCTTCACACCTTATGACCTCAGTCTGTCCCGGGTGTGTGTGTGGATCCCCACAGAGGAGGTTCATGAGGCCCCCTCCACATCACCTGTCCCCTCACATCCACCTGCAGCCTCTTAGGGTTTGCTCCCTTCTGATCCTGCATTGAGCTCTGAAGTACGCCTTGTCATTTCCACACTCAGCTGTGTCTCCTTCCTACGCTCCTTCATCAGCATTTCTCACTTGTACCTGGTGAGGCTGCTCAAGGGCTGGGCCCCGGGGCTGAGGTGAAGAGGACTTTGGCCTGTCCTTGAGAACAATGTGATCAGTAGCAGAGATGGGCCTAAGCATGGGTGGGGGGAGTGGTGGCAAGCTAGGGAAGGGAGAGGCAGCCAGGGCTGCCCAGTCCAGAATCCAGTGACTCCTGCTGCCTACCCTGTCCCTTGTGGGTGGGGGCAGGATGTGTACTGAACTGGCCAGGAAGAGTGGGCCAGCATTTGGGATGGGCAAAGAAGAAAGAGGAGAAGGAAGTCAGCTTGGGAGGGGAAACAGACTGTGCAAGTGAATGAGGAAAGCGCTGGTGGGTGCTTAGGGACCAGAGGCTGCTCTATGTGGAGCCAAGGATGAGAGGGTCAGCAGCTGAGGTGCTGGGGTTTTATCCTGAGGGACCCAGGGAGCCATGCAAGGTTTTGAGGAGTTACATGACCAGCTAGATGTCAGAAAAATGGCAATAGGTGCAGGATGGAGGTGGAAAAGCGGTTGAACTGGGGTGGGGGCTGGAGAATGACCAGTTGAGGAGAAGGAGGCTGGGGCTCTGGGAATGAAGGGAGTGGGTAGCTGTGAGAATTGCAGAGGGAGAATTGACAGGCCTTCGTGACAGATTTGATACAAGAAGTGAAAAAGGAAGAGGTAGAGGGGCTTTAAAGTTTCCAGATTGGGGACTAGAAGTTTGCTGATGTCTTTAGAGACATAGCAGTGTTGGATGTTGAATATTTCAGCACAAGGGGCCTGTGGGATGTCCCCAGAAGAGATGTCCAGACATCTGGTGCTCCAGAGAGAGGGCTGGGCCAGAGGGCACCCACGGTTGCTGGTATGTTGGTGGAAAGCTCCATGCCCCCTGGGGTAGGGTGGAGAATGAGAACAGGCCTGGTGCTCTTGTGGGGAGCACCCATCCATATTGAGGGGGTGAAGACGGGATGAGGCAGTGAGCAAGACAGAGTAAGTGCCGTCTGGTTGGTGGGAGAGGGACAGCCTCGTAGGAGGAGTGGGGGAGGCGCTGAGAAGCCGCCTTCGGTCAAGAGGAGGTAGGGGGTGCAGGCTGGATCCTCCTGTCGCTTTGGGCAGCCACCCGCCTCCCAGAAGCATCCTGCTTCCTCCCACCTCCCTCCACGTCCCCAACTCGCAGGAAAAAAAGGGGGAAAAAACAAACAAAAAAAACCCAGTGCGGAATCTTGAAGGGAAGGCGGGGGAGGGTGAGTGGGTGAGAAGTAATCAAAGACCTTGTATGCATATAAGCATAACCCATGGACACAGACAATAGGGTGGTGAAGGCCTGGGGTGGTGGGGGTGGGGGCTGAAGGGACTCAATTGGGAAAAGAAAGGTGACGTAATATTTTCAACAATAAAAATTTTAAGCATAAACACACACTCCATCCTCACCACCTCACTCCACATCACCCCACCCCACTCCACTCCAACCACTCCAACCCCACACCACCTCACGCCCAAAAACCGGTATCTGCTGACCTGTCTGCCTGATCTATACGGATCAGCACCGTGGAGAGCGTCCTGGGCGGGGCCTGAGGCCGGGCGGACCTTAGGTCCTGCACCCGATGCTCTTGCAGGCAGTTGGAGGTAGAGAGGGAAGAGCAAGCCTGTACAGTCTCAGGCTCTCTCCCCTTTCTGCCCCTTCCTCCTCCCAGCGTAACCTACAGGAGCTCCTATCCAACGTTTGGGGCTGTTACTCTCTCAGCCCCATCAATTCAACTTCTTCAGGGGATGGATGGGAGGAGCGGGACAGGCAATGCACAAGGAACCTTTCAGACATTCCACAAACCCCAGAGCCTGACATTTTGGCCTCTTTCAGATAGAAGACTAAGTTAAAGCTCAGAGAGATTAAATGACTTGCCCGGGACACATGGCCGAGCTGGGATGTGAACTTCCACCTGCTGGCTCTATGTTCTGGAGTAGCCAGTAGTCCTCCATCTTGTACCGTGTTCCCGCAGACACCTGACTTCTGGGGCAGCTGTGGGGTTTGGTGTGGCAGTGGGGTGGGGAGGAGATCCTCCCTCCCACCCGACTTGTTTGCGTATATTCTCAGATGGTTTCCCAAGTTAAGGCCTCCACCATTGTTTCCTGAGTAGGGGTGAGGCAGAAAGGGGCTGAGAGCCAGGTGATGCTTCAGTGCAGCTGCTCCCCCTCACCCTGCCCAGGAGCAGCCGTCCTTTGAACTCCTCTGACTCAGCTGCTTACCTCCAGGCGCCTCAGGGCGTGAAGGGGAGCTGTGAGCACCAAGACTGGATGCAGTCCAGGGCTTTGGCTTTCTGAGACTGCAAAACGCCTTCCCAGCCAGCAGGCATGGAGCAGCGAGGTCCCATGATGGGTCAGGCTGAAAAAACAGTTTGCCCAGAGCTCTCAGAGATGAAACATTCTACCTTCTGGGGCCACAGCGGGAAGCAAAAGCTCCCTCCTATTTTCTTTCTTGACACTTCCTAAGCCAGCTGCTTTCTGTAGCACTCAGCCAGGCCTGGGGTCCTAAACAAGCTTGGTGTTTCTGTCCACCCCCCACAACTGTGCACCCCCGTGCCCTTGAACAGGAGTCAGGTTTCCACTGGTCTCATGGGCTTCTCTGTCTGGAGCCTGACGTGTGCAGTGGGGTTATTCCCCCCACAGCAAAAGGAGGAGGGATTATTGATGAGGATTACACATAGCTCCTCTCACCTGCAATGCACCCCCTCCTCCTGGGGTCCCCTCCTTGCCTTTAAAGATCCTCTCTTCCAGAAATGTCTGCCAACCTCTGACTGGGTCAGGGCTCCCCTTTGAGCACAGCAGACCTAATGCTTCCCTTTATCACACTGCAAGTTCCCCCTCTCCTCGCCTGGGAGCTTCTCCAGGGCAAGAAACAGTTTGAGTCATAACCGATGACGTTGGCCAGCCATAAGTGTTTGAGAATGAGTGAATGGGTGTGTAAGTGGTGGAGCCAGGACTCAAACCCCAACCTCCTGCCTCAAAGTGTGGAGCTTTCCCTTCTGTGTCCAATAGGAGACTTGCTGAGACAACTCCCTGCCTGTTTCATTGTCTAAATTGCCCCATTCCATTGGCTTAGGTCATCCTCCTGAGGAGGGATGGGGCAGAGGCGTGGCAGGCCCTCCCTGGCTGTAGGCTATTGATGAGGAAGGGTGTGTAGGGATGCTGTGGCTAGGATGCCCACAACACCTAGTAGGAGTTCATACTCAAGCATCTTGATATCTATTGGGCTCTGATCCCTCTCTCCTCTGCTTCACATGTTTCTGTCCCCTTTCCTCTCTGCTTCTCTCTCAGCCTCTCCCTCTGTGTGTATTTCTTGTCCTCTTTCAGCCAGAGTCTCTCTCTCCCCCTCCCTTCTCTCTCTCTCCCTCTCTCTCTGTCTGGGCCTCTCTGTGCCTCCTCCCTCTCCCCTCCCCCTTCTGCATTATCAGAACTCCAACCTCCTCCCAGAGCCAGCCAGCCAGCCTAGCGGCAGAGGCAGAGGCAGCAGGAGAGGCGAGAGCAGCCTGGAGAAGCCAGGGCAGCAGAGCTGGATCGGGGTGTTGAGTCCAGGCAGAGTCGGGGACAGGCTGCTGCTCTTGGTCCCCGTGCCTGCTGGACCAGGCGCCCTGCCTGGAACCCTGGGCAGGGTGGAAAGGGCAAAGTGCCACCTTAGTCTGGCTGGGGAGGCAGATGATGAGGAGTGATGGGGCAGGCATGCGGCCACTCCATCCTCTGCAGGAGTCAGCAGTACCCGGCAGCGCGACCGGCTGAGCCGTGAGTACTATTGAGGGGTTGGGGTCTGTGTGAGTGGCTGCAAGAGGTGCTATGGATGGGGTCCTGAGAGTCCCTCCAAGGAGCTGGATTTGGTATGGAGCTGAGCCACGTGGGATGATCGATCTGGCTCCTGGGCACCTGGTTGCTGGACTATGGATTCGCAGTGAGGGGGGGCTTTGTATAGGGCCGGGATGCCTGATGTCAGTCTAGGGGGTGGAGTGATTGGGGTCCCACAGAAGGGCTGGTGGTTGGGGGATGGAATCATTCCTTCAGGGGCTGGGGTTGGGAGAGGTCTGCAGTGGGTGGTGGGTGGGGTGAGGGGTTCCAAGGAGCTCAGGTGGAGGATAGATTAATTCAGGACCTTGGAGAGGGACTTTCCTCTGGACACCGTGTGTGTGTGTGTGTGTGTGTGTGTGTGTGTGTGTGTGTGTGTGTGTTGGGAGCGGTTACACAAAAATGAATGGCTTTGGAGCAGGAGAGAGTTTGAAGCAACTGCCCTCCATGGAGCTGGGATTGGGATTCAGAACCTCCAATTTAAGCAAATTTACCCCAAATCACCTGTCCCAGTCAGAGCCACATGTTCGTTGGAAAGAGGCCCCTGTGCACCAGCCTCGTGTCTGCCCACGTGCAGGGGATGCACGTGCAGGTGAGTGGAGGAGGTGCCCCTCCACCATCTGAGGGTTGCTGAGGCGGCAGGTCCATGCCAGGCTACCTGAGGGTATATGTATGTTTGTACATATGTGGGGTGCAAGGGACATGTGTGGGGCACAAGGGGACAAGCAGGGTATAAAAGGGCCTATGAGTTCTGGGGTCTTTGGTGGTTGTGAGCAGCAGGGTGTGAGCATCCCAGTGTGATTGTGAGAGATTGAGTGCAGATTGGGGTGTGTGTGTGTAGGTATGTGCATGTATGTTAGTTTGAATTTGCATGTTGGCATGCACGTTAATATGTGTGCTGTGTCTACAAAATAAACGACTCAATATGAGCATGTTGTTTGATTCCATGTGCATTCATGTGTGTGGATTTATATGTTAGTGTGTGAATATTAGTATTACTCTGTGTGTGTGTGTGTGTGTGTGTGTGTGTGTGTGTGTGTGTGGCTGTTAGCATAAATATCCTGATGTGGGTGTATAATCAGGATGCTAGTGCGCATGAGTATGTATGTTGGTCCTTGTGTGACTGATACATGTGTGTGACTACATGTGTGTGTTTAACTGAGTGTGCATGGATGGCTGTTTTCTTTCTGGGGTTGTTGAGAACATAGCTGGGACGCTAGGACACTGGGCCATTGAGGCAGGATGGGGGTGCCGAACATGTGACTACCTCCATGAGTCCAGAACATTTCATTTTACACCCTGTGGGGAGATGCAGGAAGACATAGGCAAGAATAGCTCTGCCCTCTGTGGCCTTCTAAGTTCCCTAGACAAATAGCTTGAGAATAGTTATGCTGTGAAAACCAGGATCAAGCTAACAGGTGGAGAGTGGAGTGGGTACAGCATGAGCAAAGGCCCTGGGTTAGGATGGGCATGTGCAGCAGAAGGCTGGAGAGTAGGCAGGAACCACATCCTGCAGCACTTTGAGCTCCAGACCTCTTGGGTTTTGTCCTGAGGGAACCGGGGAGTCCAGGAAGGTATTATGCAGTGGAGAGGCATCATCAAATTTGGGTTTTAAAAAGCTGCCTCCATGGTGCTGTCAGAGTTGAATTGGGAGAGAGATGTCCAGGTCAGTGTGGAGGCCAGGCCAGTGCAGGAGTCAGTGAAGTCTGGGTCTGAGTGAACCCAGGTGTAGATGAAACCAAGGTTCCCTCCCTAAAGGGAGAGGCGAGGGCTTGGAAGAGCATGCGGAAGGGAGTGTGAGGCAACTCAGGTTTGGAGGTGCAGGATAGCCGGAAGCCTCAGACATGTAAAGTAGTAGAGAGACCCCTGCAGGGTTTTTAGCCCGGATGCAGAGAGTCAGAGATCACAGGGCCAAACAGGGAAACTGAGGCTGTGGCATTGCCATCCTCCTCTGGCTGCAAGGCTGGGGCTGAAGCTCTTCAGCAAACCTGAGCCTCAGTCTCCTCCTTCAGGCCCAGCATGGGACCTCTTGTCTGCTCATGCTGGGTTGGCTCAGTGAGGGTTAATTGCCTTTATGCTCCCCACATCCCCAGCTCCCCCTGCCACTCTTCCTGCTTCCCACTCTAGCCTCCTGTCCCCAGGGACTACTGATGGCTTGGCTGGGATCTAGCCAAATGGGGGAGGCAGAACTTCTGGCGGTACCCCCTTTTAATGGACTGGGAGTCTCACCCTCAGCCTGCTGCCATGGGGCCTGGCCTGCACGCCTCAGGCTTCTGCTGCTTGCCGATACAGTCTACCCTCTCAACATGCTTCCATTCCTGCATACATCTATTCATGTATTCAGTCACTTATCCAATAGGGACTCCCCAGTGTCCGCTTGGTGCTGACTGGGCTGGTCACTAGGGACACAAAGAGGACACCAACCCAGACCCTGCACTGAGGGAGTGCCCAGTCTGATGAGGGAGGCAGTAGTGGAAACTTGGAAGCCTGCCATGTAGATAGTGCTTGCAGAGATAAGCCCCAGAACTATGGGGGTCACACCAAGCCAGGGTTTCAGAGAAAGAGACATTTGACTGAATCTTCAAGAATGGATAGGAATTGCCCAAGCAGGGTAGAGCAGAGGGAACGGCATGCAAAGGTGGGTCAATGTGGGAAAGTGTGGCATGTTCAAGGGGCCAGACTCTGTAGGATTGCAAGTGTCAGGTTAAGGGGCTTGGGCTTCCTTCTGGGATTAGGGAGCTGGAGAAAGGCTTTTGAATAGGGAGCCTCCCCTAGGAAGCCCTCCTTGGTTCTCTCACCCTCTGACTCTGTGACCCACCCTGAAGTCTCTTTCTCTGATGCTACAGGACCAAAAATACAGCCTGGACTGAGACTTCCCCTGTGATGCCTTTGTATGTGAGCTCCTTACACAGCCAGACAAGGAGTTCCTCAAAGGCAGGAGCTACCTGCTTGTGCTCCCCTACTCACAGCTCAGAACTGGGCCCCCAGGCTCAGTACAGCCTCTGAGTGGGAGAGGACATGTAGAGCATCCGGGCCACCGTCTTGAAGTTGCTTCATTCCTCTCTGCAGCTCACTCGCAGGTCTGTCCAGCCCAGCTTACATACCCCTGGGGGCAGGATGCTCATCCCTTCCCTCTGGGGCAGCCCTTCCCTTGTAGTGGTTATATCTGCCCTGGCCTCATCCACAGGGCCTGGCTGCTCTAGGATACCTGCCTGGCCTGGTGTCATTGCTCCATCTTGGTCACTGTCCTTCCTCCTAGGCAGGGCCAGGCGGAGGCAGAACAGTCCAGGAGTAGAAGGAAGAGGAAAATGAATACACCCTGGGCAGAGAGAGATGAACAGATGGTAAAACTAAAATTGGACAGTCTCTGAACCCTCTCTAAGAATAATGATAACGAAGGCGGCTTGGCCAGAGAAGGGAGTAGCATAGACAACAGCAAAACCTTCCTACCAGCACAGGGGCTGTGGGATCTCCTGGCTTTGCAGGTGAGTGACAGCATCCAGGGGGAGGGGCCTCGAGGGATTCAGAGAGGGAGGGGTTGGGGATTCACTCATTCCTTGGTTTACTCAGCAGCCATTCACTGGGTTGCTGCTCAACCAAACATGGCGGCCCCACAGAGCCGGTGACCACACGGAGGGAAGCCATGGTCTTTCCCACCTCTGCCCATGTCAGGGGCAGGCATTTAAGAGGGGGGCTTTGAGGGTAGCCTTAGAAGGAAGGGTCACTGCTCTAAGCAGAATTGAGGGCTAGCTCCAGGAAGAAGGAAGGCCACGTGCAAGGCCTTGGGGAGAGCTGTGCTTGTGTGAGAACTGTGGGAGTTCAGTGACCTAGGCATGAAGGGGCAGCAGGAGAGAGGGGAACTGAGGGTGAACCATAGGAAGCATTTCCTGTCTACAACTTCTTGGTCTCTCCTAATGCCCCCAGCAATTCTGCTGAGGGGCTCCTTCTTGCTTGAGAATGGGGTGTTCAGTGGGAAAAAAAAGACCCTGGAAATGGTCTTTTTGAAGAATGTGGGCCCCTTCCAGAAAGTGCCATGCAAATGAATGCAAAATAATATGTACATCAGCCAGCTTGGGCTTGGCAGCTTTGACCTGGAAGATGAGACATCACCCCTCTAGTGCTGGCCTCACACCCCCTCGGCTTCAGCCACCGGGACAGCAAGAGCAGCCTTTGCAGTTCTGAGCACCCAGCTTGTCTGAGCCTCAAGATCGTGGCCTCCAGGGTTTGGGCCATGGGCTCCGTTTCAGCTCCCCCATCTTCTTGGGAGTTGATATTTTTAGTAACAGGAATGTTTCAACACATTTATCTCCCATTGTTCAGCTGCCCACTCCCTGGAAAGGCCAGGTCCCCAATGATGTGACCCAGTTTTTGAAGTCCCTGAAGTCCCTTCTCACTGCCCGTCCTGAAAAACAGGAAGCAACCGGGGCTTGGTGCAACATAAGAGATTTAAATCGGACATTTGGGAGGACTTCCCAACAGTGCAGTTGATGAGATATGTTGACGCTGGGGCTTCTGAAGTCTCCCTCTGGATGGCAACCCTGGTTCAGAGGAGGCTTTGAAAATAGGATAGAGAAGAAGGTGGCAGACAAGCAAAGGTTCAAATTTCAGCACCATTACTTTGTAGTTTTATGGTCTTGGGTAACTTGTTTAACTTCTCTGAACCCTATGTGAGCAGTGGCATGGGGATAGTAAGAGTTTCCTGAAGAATCTGGAAGTGGAGAACAGAGTGCCAGCATGGAGCAGGTGCTTATAAAGGTTAGCTGCTGCCATGATGAACCACCCACATGCACCTACACTTTTAGAAAGATTCGGTGGGACCCAGAGGGGGAGAGGCAAGAGCTGAGAGCCCAGAAGCTGTCGCTGTGTGGGAGACAGGAGGTCTGAAATGGAGCCGTGGTGGTGGGGATGGTGAGAAGTGTGGATGCTCTGTGGGAGGGGCCTAGGGGCCTTAGAGTCATGTGACCACCTCTCTAGCTGCCCTGTCTGGTCTGAGACTAAGCCCCAGAGAACCAGAGAATACAATGAGGAAAGGGTTTGTTAGAAAGGATTTAAACCTGTGGCCACGCCCATGTCAGTCTGTGAGTCATGCTGGGAGTTGTAGTCCAGTGTGACTTTGCAGTAAGAACACTTAGTCCTGCCCCTTCTTGGATGCAGCTCCACTGCTGAGTCTGGCTGGGGACAGGCCCTGGGGAGTGCTGGGGGCCCAAAGGTAGAGCAGCCTCAATCCCTTCCCTTAGGAATCCCTCAGCCTGCTGCTATGAGTTGGGAGTGCAGGTGGGGGCAGGGATAAAAGGATTAAGCTATAATTATGACTCTTCACCAATTCGCAAACAAGTTTAGAGCCTCCAGAGCACTGTTTTCACATCCATGATCTCATTTAATCCTCACCACACACACAAGAGACTGATGCTTCTGGATGAGCAACAGAGGATCTGAGAGGGGAAATCATTTGCCCAGAGGTAGTCATCCAGGGACTGACGGAGCCAGGCCTGGAGCACAGGTCTGCCTGTCCCCTTTCCGTGGATTATCATTCCAGGGGGCAAGGGCCAGTCCTTGAAGGACAGGCAAGATAAGGACAAATAGATATCTCAGCAGAGGAGCAGCTGAGCTAAGACCCAGCTCAAGGGACAAATGGAAAGGGCTGGGCTCCTTGGGATATGCATTGGCCAGTCCAGAGAACTGATTCCAGGCTCAGAGTTTGGACTTGTCTCTGTGGCCCACTAGGATGTGCCCGAGGGTTTTGAGCAGCAGCAGGGCCCGATTAGAGTTGGGCTTTGGGGAAGATGGATCTTGCAGCCTGGGCTGAATGGATTGGAGTGGGGAAAAGCAAGTTAGGCTGAAGCTTCTAAACTTCATCCTTGGTGCTCCTAGCATTTTGCTCCTTCTCCTCCTCCACACTTCTTCCTCCTCCTCCTCCTCCTCCTCCTCCTCTTTTTCCTCTCCTTTTTATCCTTCTCCATCCACTCCAGCCTGTGGAAAGATGAGCATGTACCGTAGAGCTGTTCTGTAATGCCACATGTCTCCAGCTGTGGTTGCTGTCACATACCATCCCTTCCAGCCTGGATCTTCCTCATGTGTGAAAGGCTGGAGAGAGGGAGGGATGGAGCTGGGCAAGGAGCAGAGTTGAAGGGAGGAGAGAGAACAGCCCATTTTTCTTCACTTCCACTGGGCCAGGGGTGGGAGGGCCTTGCTGAAATTGATTAGGGAGTGGGGGAGGAAGGCTGAGGAAAGGCTGGCCCTCAACACAGCAGGGACAGACACAATGGAAGGATTAAACCAGCAGACGAGAAAGTTTCTCCTCACAGTTCTGGGACAGGCTTAGATTTGGACATGGATTTAGAATGACACTGCAGCTGGGGTCTGGGTTTCTATTAGATTGTGAATTACTGAGATGAGGGTGAGATTGGTTGGTTTCTTTGTATTTCTTTGTGTGTGTGTGTATCTGGGCTTCCAGTTGTGCATGTATGTATATAGGTCTGAGAGGGTGAGATCATGTGGATCAGTGTTTGTATAAAAGTGTGGACATATTCATATGTGTGAACATGTGAGCGTCCATTTTTATGCCTGATTTATTGGTAAATGGTTATGTATATGCAAATGTGGCTCGTGTGTGTATACCTATGTGTAGTGTTATGTGCAGGTGTCCCAGTAAAACTGTGTGTGGGTGTGCATCTCTGGGCACATGGTGTCCATGTTTGAGTGTGAGGGCATGGGGGAGTGAATGTGTGTGAAAGCACATGCACCTGCTCTGCTGACCCAGCAAGGCGAGGCCCCAGGTCTGGTGACTCAACACTTTCTCTCCTGGGTCCTCCCTGCCTGAAGGGAGAGATAAGATGTGCGTGGACTTGGCTGAAGAGTTATCATGTGCGGGGCTGGCATTTCCTCCAGGGAATCTGGGAACCCTCCTGTCAGTGAGAACCCCGAGAGGATCAGGTGGTCTTTGTGTTCAGGCTCAGGTGAAGTCAGCCGGGATCTGGGGCTGTTAGGTTGAGATGTTGGACATGGCTGAGGGGTGTCTAGGTTTCATTCTCATGGTCCCACCAGCATCCCACTAGAGTTTCAGGGATTCCCAGCCCAGTCTTTGTGTTGTATAGATGCAAATATTGAAGCCCAGAGAGGGTTAATGATTAACCTAATGTCACACAGCCGGGTCCAGGGCCAGATGGCAGGGCCTGGAGCAGAGAGAGGGGTGTGTCAGGCATTCCTCCCTACCTCCCTCTTTTCCTCCCTCTCCCTCTCTCCTTCCAAGCTCTTGAGCAAATGGGGAGCTCAGAGTAGAGATCTAAGTCTTGGCATGAGGCCACCTCCCGTACCTGGGCATTTCCATTCCTCCCAGACCTCGGATGCAGCCTTTGAAGTTTGGACCACAGCTTCTGCCTGCTGTGAGATTCCTCCTGGGAACTTGTGAAGTCTGTCATTTCATGGAGCATGGAGACTCCATGCAGAGGAGCCAGTAGTGGGGTGGGACCAGGCCAGGGGCCTCCTCTAGAAACCTCAATTTCCTCATTTTGCATCAGATGCTTTCTCAGGGTTCTGTCCTAAGGCTTTTCCTATAACCTCTCCTGGAACTCAGTACTGAGACAGCACTGGGGCGGTAGGAGTCCTGGAGGCCCAGCGTGGCTGAGTGCAAGGGTGGCAGACAGTCCCCTGGGGAAGGGGCTGCCTTGGGAGGAAGGGATGAACTTCCTGTCTGGGTGGGAGGTGTGAGTGGGCACTGGGCAGCCTGGTGAGGGAGCCTGCAGACCAGACTCCTGCCCTAGCAGGAAAGTTGGGTGCAAGCTCTCTGAGGTCCATTGGAGCTGGAGCTGCCACGGAGGGGCCAGAGAGGGACATGCCTCAGCCCACTCAGCATGGGGAGGTTTGAGCCCAGGGTGCCTCCACCCCCTCCCCCACATACACACACAGCTTGGGTGGTAGGAATGGGTAAGGTTAGCCTGTCCAGCTGGAAACAGGGAGGCCCCCTTCCCTGGGAAACTGGAGAATGTGTCTTCCTGGAAGCTTGGAGCTGGAGGCAGGAGCTGGATGTGAGGAGGCTCCGGTGGAGATGGAGGGGGTGGTGAGAGCTAGGACCTGCACGGGCAGCTCCGCAGCTTTGCTGGTGCAGCAGGAGCAGACAGGCAGGCGGACAGCTTCCTTTGTGCTGAGTTGTGGGGGGCTCTAAGCTGGGGGCACAGACATTGGCACTGGATGGACGAGGGGTGGAAGCGTCTTGGTGCAGGCAGCTGGGCGAGAATTGGGTGGGAGAGGAGAGAAGCAGGTGGCTTGGTAGTGCCTCCTTCCCACACCAGAGAACTCCGTTAGCTTACAACTTTATGTGGGGTGGCGTTTGGGGGCTGGTTAGAGAGTGCTAAGGCTTACAGAACGCCCTTTATATTTTAAAGCCACCTTGTTTAATCACCTCAACTACCCTCCAAGGAGTTAGTCCTTCTTTGTAGAGGGGAAATGGATGACACCCTCACATGGTTTAATTGGAGGCAGTTTGATGAAGCAAGTATTCCGGAGGTGGGGCAAGATAGGGAACTAGCCGAGCATGTCTCGGTACTCAGGACTAGCATCCGAGAGGCCAGCGGGGAAGAGTGCTCAGATCAGAGCAGTGGGGTGGGTGAGGGTGTGAGTACCCCAGGTGCGAATGCTCTCTGCTCTCCTGCCCCCATTGGCAGAACCCAACTGAGGCCAAAGGGTAAGGATGTGGGGGGCTACTAGAAGCCTGCCTCAGGGCAGAGCACAGTGCAAGGTCGGATATCTGGAAGACCTGGAGGGATAAAGGGTTGATGGGAAACTGAGACGGTGCCAACCGGCCCAAGGTCACACAGCTGGTGGGTCTCGGGGCAGAAGCCGGACCCTGCCTCTGAATACCCACTTTGTCTGTTCTCTGAGTGCTGGTGTTGTGGCTGGAGCTCCTTCGTCCGTGCCAGCCCTGCTCCCCATCTGGGCAGCACTGAGGCTGCCGGAGAGGCCATTCAGGCTGTGGAGGTCTTTGGGTTTAGGAGACTCTAAGTGAGGGATTGGAGGAGCCACCGGGGAGGCTGGTGTGGAGACTCAGGTGAGAGGCAGGAGGGCTGCGTGGGGGTGGCTGAGGAGAGGTGAGACACGTAGACACAGAAACAGTGGCAGCCCCACCTGCTAGCTCACCCACCTGAGCTGTGGCCCCAGCTCCCGGTGTCCACCCACCAGTGCAGGGAGGTGTGGCCACTAGACCCCCTCCAGGAGCAGCCCTTTCTACCTCACAGGCTGGGGCTTCCACACTCCAGAGCACCACCCATGGCACCAGAAATCACCCCCTCAGACCACGGCCCAAGAGCAGAGCCGTGTCCCTGTTGCTTCATCCCTTATGACGGGTCTATTGCGAAGTCTAATGAAATCCTCCTTTTAAAGACCTTGGTCCTGGAGTTGGAGCTGAGTCCTTCTTACTGTTTAGAGCCTAAGCCTTGTCCTCCCGGGAGACAGTCCGTGAGATGCCCCTCCTGGTGCTGGGTGGTTAGAGGCCTTGGCCCAGCCTGCTCATCGAGTGTTATGTGCCAGTGGGAATCCACTTTCCGCCTCCACGGGGCCCCAGGCCGCTGACTCAGTATCAATTAATTAGCAGCTCCTGGTGCAGCTTCCCCCCACTAAGTGCCTGACGCTCATTAGGTGCTATTGTGTGCAACTGGATCCCAGCTCCATCACCCCCTGTCCTGGGCTTCTCCTCTGCACCCCACCCCACCCCACACCGCCACCATCTGAGCTCAGGGATCAAGTGTCCTGGCCACAAACATACAGCTCCAGCCATGAGAAAACAAATACACATAAACAGAAAAACTCAACAGACACAAGAGTGCACACACAAAGAAGCAGACAACAGCACACACACAACACATACAACACACACTGAGAAATAGGCAACGATGAATCTAAAACCTGACCTAGAAACAAGGGACTGCAGCACCTGTGCACTCAGCCCAGGTGTGCACGCCCAGGTGTGCACTCAGCCCAGGTGTGCACTCAGCCCAGGTGTGCACGCCCAGGTGTGCACTCAGCCCAGGTGTGCACGCCCAGGTGTGCACTCAGCCCAGGTGTGCACGCCCAGGTGTGCACTCAGCCCAGGTGTGCACTCAGCCCAGGTGTGCACGCCCAGGTGTGCACTCAGCCCAGGTGTGCACTCAGCCCAGGTGTGCACGCCCAGGTGTGCACTCAGCCCAGGTGTGCACTCAGCCCAGGTGTGCACGCCCAGGTGTGCACTCAGCCCAGGTGTGCACGCCCAGGTGTGCACTCAGCCCAGGTGTGCACGCCCAGGTGTGCACTCAGCCCAGGTGTGCACGCCCAGGTGTGCACTCAGCCCAGGTGTGCACTCAGCCCAGGTGTGCACGCCCAGGTGTGCACTCAGCCCAGGTGTGCACTCAGCCCAGGTGTGCACGCCCAGGTGTGCACGCCCAGGTGTGCACTCAGCCCAGGTGTGCACGCCCAGGTGTGCACGCCCAGGTGTGCACTCAGCCCAGGTGTGCACGCCCAGGTGTACACGCCTAGGTGTGCACTCAGCCCAGGTGTGCACGCCCAGGTGTGCACTCAGCCCAGGTGTGCACTCAGCCCAGGTGTGCACGCCCAGGTGTGCACTCAGCCCAGGTGTGCACGCCCAGGTGTACACGCCTAGGTGTGCACTCAGCCCAGGTGTGCACGCCCAGGTGTGCACTCAGCCCAGGTGTGCACTCAGCCCAGGTGTGCACGCCCAGGTGTGCACTCAGCCCAGGTGTGCACTCAGCCCAGGTGTGCACGCCCAGGTGTGCACGCCCAGGTGTGCACTCAGCCCAGGTGTGCACGCCCAGGTGTGCACGCCCAGGTGTGCACTCAGCCCAGGTGTGCACGCCCAGGTGTACACGCCTAGGTGTGCACTCAGCCCAGGTGTGCACGCCCAGGTGTGCACTCAGCCCAGGTGTGCACTCAGCCCAGGTGTGCACGCCCAGGTGTGCACGCCCAGGTGTGCACTCAGCCCAGGTGTGCACGCCCAGGTGTGCACTCAGCCCAGGTGTACACGCCCAGGTGTGCAGCACAGAAGCAACTCAGCACGCGCACGGGGCACACCTGCAGGACGCTCACTGTCGGCATGGGCCCCTCGGGTAGCCAGGCCCGGCTAGCTCTGGTTCCCCACCTGTGCAGCTTCTCTCACCTCTGGGCCATTGCATATGCTGTTCCCTCTGCCTGGAACGCCCTCCCCTGATGCCCTCTCCCTTCACTGGGCTGATGTCTGTCATTCTTCAGGTCTTGGTTTCCCTTCCGTACTCCTCAACCTTGGAGCACTCCCCAGCCACATGGCACTGTCCCGTCTTTGACATGTTTGGGGATGAAGGCTTTTGCCTGTGCTTGGTGAAGTGGTGACTGTGGTTGTGAGTAGGTAATTAGGGTCGAGAAACTGGGAAGAGACAAATTGGGGGGGAGAATGAGTCAGGAACAGCAGTAAGAAGCCCTGGCTGCTCAGGGACTGGGCAGGCATTTAACCCACAGGCTGGCTCAGCTGGGTGCCCTCTGCCTCATTTTTTCAGACTCTGCCTCCTGTCTTCTGTGCCTGACTCAGTACCCTCCTTCCCAAAGCCACCCTGCCTCTTGCCACCTCTCTGAGCTCACTCACGCTCCCTTGCCTTCTTGGCTTGGGTGTACCCTGCCTCTGCTTCAAAACCTAGTGAAAACCTCTCTATTCAGGCCTGGGTCAGAGGTACCTCCTCCGTGTGCGGCTCCCGGGGCCATACCATCTCGTAGTGGAGGTGAGTATGAACACAAGCCTTGGGGAATGTCTCCTGGTTCAAACCACAGCTCCCCCACTTCCTGGCTCCGGGACTTTTGTCTCCACACCCCTTCCCCCCCCCGTTAATGGGATGATAGTAGAGCTCACCTTATTAGGGCTGCAGTGAACGTTAAATGAGACAACGTTTGCAGTGCACCTGGTGCGCAGCTCGGCCCCTCTCCGGCTGCGTGAGAGAGAGAGCGCGGGGAGAGCTAATGAGATCAAGGAGGTGTAAGGAGCCCCAGGAGGTGCCCCGTGAGCTCTTGCTAATTGGAACTGAGTGAAACCCACAAGTTCTGTGTGGCACCTACTATGTGCCCTCCACAGCTGGTTCTTTGAACCTCCCCTCGGTGCCTGCATGGCTGCTGATGCTGCACAGCTGTTATGCGATGGGATCCCAGAAGATGGGGATGTGACTTCTTTTTAAAATTTTATTTTTGTATCTGTTTTTATTAAGGTATAATTTACATACAATAAAATCACCAATTTAAAGTGTGTGATTCAATGAGTTTTGGTAAATACATAAGTCATATAACTACCTTTTTAATCATGAAAGGAATATTTTATTATTCCCCTTCCCCCCAACTTCCCTTATGCCCTTTGCAGTCAGTCCCCTTTGGGGTGTGACGTCTCTCAGGGCTGTGCGAGGTGCTGGGTTTTCCGTGAGCCGACAAGCTGGGCACATAGAATGGAGGCGCCTCTGACAAGCTGGCGATGCCAAGGAGCTGCTCACCCTTTCTGGGCCTGGTTCCCGTGGGCAGGCAGAGGCGGTGAGGCAGGGAGGGGTGCTCAGGACATGGGCTCCTGAGGGTAGGCTTTTGGTCTGGGCGCTCGAGCCGCTGGGAGGGGTGGCCTCAGGAACCCACAGAGTGAGTGGGTGACAGAGTGGAGAGTCGTAGTTCCCACAGCCTGCCTCTCCTAGGATCAGGTACACCCCATGGCCCCGGTGGGCATGGCCATGGATTGTTCCAGACTAGAGCAGGGACTGGTCCAAGATGACTCCATTTCCCTCCCTATCTCCCCACTTGGGGCCATACACCCTTCCATGGATCAGCAAGTCCCTGAAAAAAAGGGGAGCACTTTTGTTCCCCAGTTCTAGAACCAAATATTAAACCAATTATGTAACTAGCAATAAATTACTTAACGTAGTGACTCACTCAGTTTAATGAGAGCACAAGCAGGGAGGGATTAAGGTATTTTTAGACTGCACCTCACTCCCTCCTGTGGGGGAGGCCTCTGTGCAGGGTGGGGGTGGAGAAAGGTCTGGGAGCTTAGGGAAGCACCCCAGGTGTCTGCAAGGAGAGGACAGCTGATCCTCCGCCCCTCTGAGGCCCCAACAAAGAGAGGCCTGAGTTAGAGCAGCAGGAGGGACTCAGATCAGACTCAGGGAGCACTTCCCAGTGGTGCTTTTTGGAGACCTGGGAGGGTAAACTAGGTTCGAAGGCTTGAGGGCGGGGACTAGATCTGTGACCCCCATGCCCCACCCAGGAACTTAACAAGAATGAGAGGTGGGGGTCAGACACATGTGGGTTTGAATCCTGCCTTTACTGGTTACTAGCTGGGTGTGTGGCCTGGGCAAGTTCCTGTCACTCTAACCTTAAGTTTTCTTCACTGTAAAAGGGGCATAATAATACCAACCTTCATACATATTACCAGAATCAAGTAGAAGTGTGTAAAGCAAACCCCGGTGCTGAGTTTACAGGACAAATCTCCAAAAGGGCAGGAATGTTTCATTTTGTTCACTATGTCTTGAGATCCATGCACAGGCCACTCGCCATTAAGTGTTCAGTAAATATGTGTTGAGTGAATGCCTGTTAGCTTCATCCCCATTCTCCTGCCCCAAGTGTGTTCCTTGTTTTGAGGTTCCAGGAATGAAGGAACTGGGTCAGGGCAGGACGGGTGCCTGGCAGGTGGAGTCTGGCCTTCCTGCCCCCTGAGGAACAGGTGACTTACAACAGAAAAAAAGCATGTGCCCTTCACAGCCCCAGGGGGTGAAGGAGGGGCCAGCGGTCAGTCTGGGGAGACCAGGACCCGCACCCACCAGCACTGGGGTTTAGAGGAGGGGGAATGGGATGAAAAAGCCTGGAAGTCTTTCTGGAGGAGGAGGAGCAGACAGGATTGGCTGGGAGGATTTGGGCAGAACGAACATGTGGGCATCTGTAAAACGGAGTAAAAATTCCAACCCTGGAGGTTTTCTGGGAGGATTGAATGGGTTGCTTTTTAGGAATATCTGGCACGTGCCTGCCAGGAAGGGGCACAGTATGGGCTTTCTTCTTTCACCTTCCCTCCACCCCCTCTCAGCCCTGTGACGTCAGGAGGCATCCCCCTGTCCCAGGGCATGGATGTGTGCTCACAGACACTAGGGTGCAGGACTTCCTATCCAGGCATTCACTGACTGAGCTGGACACACAGTAGGTACACAGGACAGATTGGGGAGAGGTCTGTGTCTCTCCTCCCAGGGCTTTAGGAGACTGAGGGAGGACACAGCTGGATGGAGAAATGGAACTTGATCCCTGACCCTCCCCCAGGCCACAGCCCCAAGACTCCAGCTCCCACTGGCTGCTCTCATCCGCTCTGACCAGCTCTCTTCACACCTCGCTGGCCTCCCAGGGCTAGGGTGATGAATTAGTGATGACAGCATCGCAGCATCGCTATGACGACCAGGAATGTTCTTAGCCTCCATTCAGGGTGCAGGCAGAGGCCAATGACCCCTTTGGCTCTGGGCCTTTGTATAAATGTGTATGACAAGAGCTGGGGCCCAACGGAGAGTGGGGGTGAGATGAGGGGGTGGGGGTGGAGGATGAGGAATGGGAGCTCCATCTAGAGTGAACTAGAGTGCATTCAGATTGTTAGATCCAAATAGACCTGGGGGACAATCATCTCTCTCCCTCCCTCCTTTCTCATTGCTTTCTTTTCATTCCTCCCTCCCTTCTTTCTCCTGTCCTTCCTTTCATTTGCTCTAAGTGCCATGCCCGTTGGAGCCCTGAGCTGCCCACCTCTTCCCCCACCCTAGGACCCAGGTCAGCCTGGCCCTCCCCCTTGAGAGCTCAGTGAGATGGGGACCCAGACGCTCCGGGAAGTGGTGCTTCTGGCCTGCTGAGTGAGGAGACTCTCCAGGGGAGAGACAGAGGTCCAGAGGCTGCTGTGAGCCATCGGGCATGAGTCCAGAGGCGAGACATAAAGAGGGATGGGGGTTGACAAAGCTCAGAGCAGCCTCAGTGTCGGATGGAAGCAGGGTTCCTGGGAGGGAGTGGGTGCAGTGAGTCTGCAGTTTGTCTCACAAGGAAAGAGGAGCCAAAGAAGGTTGTTGTTGCCGGTTTGATTTTGGGGATGGGGAAACGGAGGCCTAGAGAGGTAAGCGACTTGATCAAGCTCGCTGAGGTCATGAGAGACTGTGGGCCTGCATGGTTCTGACTAGGCCCACACAGGACCTCCTGCCCGATTTGCTGGCTAGGATTTTCCCAGGTAACGGCTACTCCAAAAGGGGGGGGGGGGGCTATGCTCTCAGTTTTTGTTCGTAGGTGGTTAAAAATATAGAGAGAGGAAGGGAGATGGACAGAGAGAGACAGAAACTTCAGTGATGAGAGAGAATCATTGATCATCTGCCTCCTGCACACCCCACACTTGGGATGGAGCCCCACCCACCAAACCTGTGACCTCCTGGGTCATAGGTCAATGACCAGCCATTGAGCCTCGTCTGCCAGGCTTTGCCCTCGGTTTGAATGGAGTTTGCTAATGGCCCTTTACACCTTCTGACACTGGGCAGTGGGGAGGTTTTTTCAGGGAAGGGCCTGGGCAGTCAGGGCCTTGGCTAAGGTCAGCAGCAAAAGATTGGGGTCGTAAATTGATTCAAACATGAGTCTTTGGGCTCCCAGCCCAGACACTGTGCCACGTCCCCTCACTCCTCACCCTCGGAGGTCTTTGGCTGCGGTGGGCACCCACAGGAGGGAGGGCGTCTCTGAACCCCTCACACCCTCCGGGGCTCCTCTTGTCCCGTGCCTGATACTGGACCTGCTGTGGCTGGAACTTATCTGGGCAGAGAGACGTGAGGAAGAACCCGAGTCCCGAGGCCACAGTGACTCACTCAGGCTGCGGAAAGGGTCAGTGCTGGGCTGAGCCTGGCTGCCTGCCCCTACCCGGCCCACACTGCCCCCGCCTCGCCGCTGCCCCCACGCCTCTCTTCCATCTCTCTGGATAGCTATGCTGGGCCTGCCAGCTCTGATGGATGGCTCCCCAGTTCAGCCTCCCTCCCATTCCTTTCCGGATGCTGGGCTGTTAGTCTCCTAATCACCATCCTGCCTGGTGGCCACCAAGCCATCCATCTCCCTCACACAGCCTCGCCCAGCGCAGGTGGTGTTTTTAGGGAGGTGCCCAGGTCTCCCTTCTCTGAGGCTGAGCTGAGAGTGAGGCTGCAGTCCCTATTCTAGGGCAGCTGAGGGCTAGGGAGCAACCTACACCCCCTTGCTAGAGTGCCAGAGATCACTCCTGGATCTTCCAAGGACACACACACACACACACACACACACACACACCTCACAGTACAGTAATAAAAGCTTTCATGTATCAAAAAATCCTGTAAGTTGCCGAAACTGGTTTGGCTCAGTGGATAGAGGGTTAGCCTGTGGACTGAAAGGTCCCAGGTTTGATTCCAGTCAAGAGCATATACCTTGGCTGCGGGCACATCCCCAGGAGGGGGTGTGCAAGAGGCAGCTGATCGATCTTTCTCTCTCATCGATGTTTCTGACTTTCTACCCCTCTCCCTTCCTCTCTGTAAAAAAAAAATCAATAAAATATATTTTTTAGAAAATACTGTAAGCCAAGCACAGTGCCAGAGCTCTGTGTTTATAATCTCATTCTCCCTGTTAGTGGGTAGTTATTGGTAACCCCACTGTACAGATAAGGAAACTGAGGCTCAGAGGGTTTGTGATTTGCACAAGGTTCCATACCCAGGAAATGGAGGAGCTGGGAGTTGTACCCAGGTTGTATGGTTCACATCTTGTATTTACAACTCATCTGCCCTACTGACCTATTTATGCATGCACACATGCGCACACATGCACATACAAATGTGCATGTGTGGTGTCAGCCCTTGCACTTCCCATCCACCTGGACCAGGTTTCTGAGGAGGAGGAAGAGCTGAGGGGTCACTGCTCATTGTCCCCAGGCTGCTCCTAGACTCGCACCCTGGCAGTGACACCACTCAGCTGGGGGGCTGCATGGAGGAGGCAGCCTCCATCAGCGGGAAGGGGAGGCTGGGAGGCAGATCGATAGTTCCCGCAGCGCCGCATTCCAGGAACTGGGGCTCAGGGGAGCATGGCGCCGTGGGTCGATTTTCTGGGCTGTGGCCCAGGCCCATCATGCAGGGTGTGTGTGTGTGTAAAGTGAGGCTGCTGTGCAGCAGCCTGCTGTTCCCTGCCCCTCCTCCCGCTCTCCCTTCTCTCTTTCTCTCACCTTCCACCTGTGACCCTACACCTTCCCCCTTCTTCTCCCACTGCCTCCCCTCACACACACTGCAACTGAGAATCAAACTACCAGTTCCCAGGCACCTATGTGCACCTACTGCTGCTGTGAGGTGGGGGGTGGAGGGGCAGGAAGGCCAGGGGCCAGGAGCTGCAAAAGACAGGGTGAACTCTCAGAGCTCCCTGTGGACAATTTAATGAATGTCAAGTGCTTCACATCACCAGAGGCACATAGTAGGTGCTTACTTAGTCTTTGTCTTGTCCCTCCCTCAGGAGTTTGGGGAGAGCAAGGCTCTGGTGACAGATGGGGTGCCCCTAAGGGCACACGTCAAAGTGTCTGTCGGGTGCTGTAGGCAGAATTAACAATTAGGAGAGAAATGAGAGGAGTAGGAGTGGGAAAGGGAGAAGGAGAGGGAAAGAGAGAAGGAGATGGAGAATGAGAGGGAGAGAGACCTGACACCTGCCAGAGTCTAGGCAAACCCTGTCACCCATTCTGGCATGAGGTGGGGGATGTCTGGTGTTGGGAGGGATGGTGGCCTAAGACCCAACCTCACTTCTCTCTGGGAAGGGCGCCTGAGCAGGCTGGGATTGCCCCCTTCCTGGAGCGGCTGTCTCCACCCTGGCAGGGGGCCTCCACGGGGCCCTCCAGCTTGCACTGGCCCCTAGAGACCTGGATTCAAGTTCTGCTTCAGGGACCTGAGGGCATGTCGCTGTCCTCCTGGGCCTCGGCTCTGTTTGTAACAGGTTGCCCTGAGGATGCACGATTTGTCACCTAACAAGTGCCTGCCACTTCCCTGCCCCTGAGGAGTCGGGCTGCTCTGAGTTCCCCAAACCCTGCCTTCCCCAGACACAGCCGGAGCGGGACAGCTGTGGGCCATCTCTCTGGGCTGCCGGATGCCGTCTGCTCCACCCTTGGATCTGGGCTTATTGTTGAAGAAGAAGGGGCTGCATCTCAGACTCATTCACTCTGGCAGGGGGATGAGTGTGCTGTCTGTACTGAAGGTGCCTCCATGGTAACCAGGGAGTGGTCGACCGGGCGAGGGTGGGGAGGGAAGGAAGCTCGGGGTGAATTCCCAAGGCCTGAGACTTGTCCCTGGGGGGTAAGGAGACTTGGGATCTCTGACCAGTCCCTTGGCCAAGAGTGAGTGCCATGATGGTTCTGTGTTCTGGGGGAGAGCTGGGGGGTAGGGTGTTGTACAAGGCTGGTGATGCCCAGGCCACAGATGAGCAGACCACTGAGTAGGGGTCCGGGACTGGGGCCAGCTCAGGGCTTCTGGGACCTTGTGCCCTTGTCCTCAGACTGCCACCGCCGTCCTGCCCTGCTGCTGCTTGCTCTGCCTCCCCATCTGCGTGCCCCGCCTGCCCCTCTGTTCCTAGTCCTCTCTTTATTATCTGCCTCTATATTGCCTCCTGCCTCAGGCTTATCTCCTCCTGTCTCGGGCCCATCCATCTCTGTCATTCCCCTGTGGCTTCCTCCTGCTCAGGGCACACTCTCTCCCTCCCCGCTCCCCGGGAGTCAGCCTGTCTGGGAGTCAGTCCCTCCCTGCCAATTGTCTGTCTCAGTGGTCTCCCAGACTCTGACCAGCTCTTGTCTTCTTCCACCTCCGGCGTCTGCCTCTTTCTGATGGTGTCTCTGCCGTTTGCTGTCTCTGGATTCCCTCTGTCGGTCTCTGCAAGTCTCTCTCTGCCTGGCCCTGCTCCCTCTGCCTTCTTTCTCCCCTTGCAGCCCAGCCCGGGGCGGCAGGCCCAGCCCTCCCTTCTTGCTGGCTGCCTCAGGAGCCCCTGACAATGCCCTCCACCTCACACCGCCCCACCCCACCCGGAGCCTTGTTGCTAGGCTTTGAGCTGGCAGCACCTGGCTTCCATAGTGACGGGTGCTTAGAAACTGAACGCCACATCTCCCAGTCCCATTAAGGAGTCTTTGTGGATCGAGCGAGCGCCTTTGGATCAATCAGGACAGGAAATGGGGCTCTGAACTGCCTGTAGCTTGGGGAATCGAGAGAAGAGGGGAACGCGGTCTCTGCCTTCTAGAGCTGGGGAGGAGGGGGGGTCTCGGGAGTGAAAGGAGCTGCTCCAATGTGGCCTCAACTCGGTGGAGGGACTGAGAAGGAGGCTCCCAGCCTTTTTTGGGGAGCTAGCCTGCTACTGGGAGACACGGGCTTGCGGGGGCCAGGTTTGGGTTGCTGTTCTACTATTTCCAGCTGAGTGACAAATGACTGCCAGGACCTCCGTTTTATCAATTGTAAAGTCGGATTAAATGAGAAAGTCAACCGAGTGGCCTGGCCCTCCCTCCCTTTTAAAGTTCGGGTTTAATTAGCAGAGAGCCGGGTGGTGGAGCCCTGGCATGGACACGGGTGCGTGCAGAAAGGTGGAGGTTGGCATGCACCTCCGTGTGCAGGGGTTTGCTGGGGCCCACTCTTACCTGGTCTCCACAGAGGCTCAAGCCCCAGACCACCAGGTTCTGAGGGAAACCCTGGTGCTGGAGTCCGGGAGTCCCGGCGTCCCGGGCAGTGAGAATAATAGGCTGTTAGGATCTTGGGCGCCTACATGCTCCAGACTCTAACTCTTGTCTTCATAGAGTGTGGGAAGTGCAGACACGTCAAACCGGGGGCATCAGGGCCCTGGCCGGCTGCTCAGTGATTAGAACGGCAGCCCTCAGACGGAAGTGTTGAGGGTTTGATTCCTGGTCAAGGGCACACACCTCGGAGAAGAAGGCAGAGGATCAGAGTTGCAGGCTCCCCAGCCCCAGTAGCAACATGTGTGGGAGGCAGCCAATCCATGTGTCCCTCTTACCTCGATATTTCTTTCTCTCTCCCCCTCCTCCCCCCTTCTACTTATCTTCCTGTGAGAATTAAAAAAACAAACATGGGGTGTTATAATGGAGGCACTAATTTTCTTAGAAGACAAAAACTGCGAGTTCTTGGAACCTCTAAGCCACACACTGGGGCCTCCCTAGGGAGTTTTAGAGCATGGGGCCATGGATCCCTGTTACTTAGCCTGTCTCTCCTTCTCTCTCTCTCTCTCTCTCTCTCTCTCTCTCTCTCTCTCTCTCTCCCTCCCTCTCTCTCTCTCTCTCTCCCTTTCTCTCCCTCTCCCTCTCTCTCTCTCTCCCTCTCTCTCCCTCTCTCTCCCTTTCTCTCCCTCTCCCTCTCTCTCCCTTTCTCTCCCTCTCCCTCTCTCTCCCTTTCTCTCCCTCTCCCTCTCCCTCTCCCTCTCTCTCTCTCTCTCTCTCTCCCTCTCTCTCCCTCTCTCTCCCTTTCTCTCCCCCCTCCCTCTCTCTCCCTTTCTCCCCCCCTCTCTCTCCCCCCCTCTCTCCCTCTCTCTCTCTCTCCCTCTCCCTCTCTCTCCCTCTCTCTCCCTTTCTCTCCCTCTCCCTCTCTCTCCCTTTCTCCCCCCCCTCTCTCTCTCCCTCTCTCTCCCTCTCTCTCCCTTTCTCTCTCTCTCTCTCTCTCTCTCTCTCTCTCTCTCTCTCTCTCTCTCTCTCTCTCAGAATTTTGTGCCTTGGTAGCCTTTCTCATGGCTCAGCTCTAAGCAGCCCGGGTGTATGTGTATGTGTGTGTGTGTATGTGTGTGTATGTGTGTGTGTATGTGTGTGTATGTGTGTGTGTGTGAGTGTGTGTGTGTGTATGTGTGTGTGTATGTGTGTGTGTGTGTGAGTGTGTGTGTGTGTGTGTGTGTGTGTGTGTGTGCATACATCTGTGCATGTGTGTACGTGTGTGTGTGGAGCGGGGAGCTGGGGCCAGTGGCTGACTGCAGACTGAGGCACCCCTGGAACAGGGCCAGCCCAGGAATATCCAGTGGAGGGAAGCTGGGCAGCTTGTAGGCTGCAGCTGTCCCGGCAAGGCTGGGCAGGACCCTGGGCAGCACCCCGCCTGGACCAGGCCTGCCTTCCTCCACCCACCCAGCTTGCCAGTCAAAGCTCAGGAGGAAACATTCTAGGGCTGAAATCAAAATAGCACTACCAAATCCTACAGACTGGAAGTCAGGAGGCGCCAGTGAGGGGAGGCGATGGGGGGGGGTAAAGGCATGGGGCATGAGAGAAGGAGTGGGCTCAGTGAGGGGGCGGGGCTCAGTGGATGTTGCAGGAGAGTTTCTCACACTGCACTCTCTCTGCATGGCTCCAGGCTCCTGAAGATGGCAGGGTGGGGCTGGGGAGCCTGAGCGCCTGAGCCCACTGCCTGTCCCTGAGGTAGGTGAGAGCCCAAAGCTGGGGAGGTTAGTAGAGCTGCTGAGAAAGCTGGGATCTGTCTTTCCTTTTGCTCATCTTCCTTCCTGGTTTCCATGGGAATTATGGCTCACAACCGATTAGAGTTTGACAGGATGGTGGTGTGGGAGAAGTTAGCATCAGCGGTGGGAGGAGTGGGGTGAGGAGATGAGGGTTAAGGGCCATGAAGGCCAGGACCAGGGCTCCAACTTTATCCTGTGGGCAACGGGGAGCCATGAGGGTATGAGTGAGGCAGGCTGAGGCTTGGGTGAAGAAACGATGATTCTAGCATCTATGGGCATCAGGAGAAGGCGGCACAGGGTCCCCGAAGGAGACACTGGGGCAGACGTGTCACCTTACTTCTCTGTGTAGGAGCATGTGATCGTGCATATAGGGGTGTGTGGAAGTAGGAGTGTGTCTGTGTGGGAGTGAGGGGGTGTGTATTGGTGGAAGGACAGTGAGCATATATTTGACTGTGAGTGGCCTGGGGGAGCCTTGTGTAGTGGAAAGATCTCAGGGTTCATGGATGGTAAGAAGCAGATACCGAGGCCTAAGAAATGTTAAGGCCCAAATCCCTGGACCTCAGCCTCGATGTAAGCCAACAGGTCCTGGATTAGTCCTTGATTAGAATCCTACAGGTTCCCTTCTCCCTCTAGGGTCATGGAGTCATCCATCCGCTGTAGGCAAGACAAATAACATGCAAATAACATGGAAATGATATGGAAATGAATGAGACCTATGGCTGACCCAGTCCCCACTCACAGGCCCTGAGTTTACTCAGCCTGTGCTCTTTTGAACTCTAGCTGTAGGGCATCTGGGAGCAGGCCCTGCCCACCCAGAGCCCAAATCCATATTGCCCCCAGCCCTTGTCTACAGCAAGATTCTTTCTCTGTGAGGGCCACTCCCACATCTGGGGCCACAGCCAGCAGTCACACAGGGCTGACCTGGGCTAGTGGCTAGTGGCAGCGCCTCTGATTGGTGTGCACTTGGGTACACACATACTCACACATTTGCACACACATTCACATATGAATGCCCATATGTGCCATACTTGGACACTTGTGACCACACTCAACTGTATACACATACCTGAATGTGTGCATACACATTCACACCTGCACACAGACACATACTTGCTTGCACACACACTCTGCATATTCTATAGGCACACACACATTTGTATACACACATGCAAGTTCAGCTATACCATGGAATACTCACACAGCCTCACAGATAAATTTATAAACCTATACTCATTCTTTCGGCCTTTACCCACATCATGCTCACAGACCTGAGTGCAGGGCCTTATACACACACACACACACACACACACACACACACACACACACACATAGCTACCTATGGGTGGTTTGCACCCAAGGCCTCTTCAGAGCTGAAGTGTTGAGGGAAGGCTCTGAATGGACCCAAACCCACAGAGATGTCAGCTTCCTCAGGATGCTTCTTGGATTGCTCCCTTACAGACCCTTTGGAGGGTGGAGCCCTCTTTACTCCATGGGTTCTACTCTAAGCCATGGAGAGACTGAGTCACACACACTCTCTCCCAAGGAGCTTGCTATATTGGGATCTGATCCTTCCTCAGTCCTTGGGCCTGGTTGCCTGCCTGCTCAGGAGAGATGTCTTCTGCCCACCTAGGCCTCCCTGCATCCTGCCTCCTTCCACCTGAGTTGCCTGAGCCCTCAAAGAGAACCAGGCCAACCTTCATGGCTGCTGAGAAGTCTGAGGCCAGAGAGGGCTAGAGCCTTGCCCAAGGTCACCCAGCATGTCAGGGCAGGGCTAGGTTTGAACTGGGGCTTCTGGGAGTCTGACCATGGTTAGCAGCAACAGGATAGATGCATGTCAGATGCCAGACAGGCACACAGAAGCAGAACACATGGTCACGGGATGGGAGCAGATTTGTGGTCTATTGAGGGTCTGCTGGTTCACTGGTAAGGGGGGGAAGTCTGCTCACCAGTCCTGGGTGAGGAAGTGCCACAGAGGTGCCATGATTAGGAACAAGGGTGGGTTGGCTCCTGGACAAGGCTTGAGGTCAAGTGACCCATTATCTTGACTCTTGGTTGAGTCACCTTTTCTGAAAAAACTACCCTGAGGTAGCTGGGTTACTAGGTACCTTAGAGTGGCCCATGAAGTGGGGAGACGCAAAGGGGGGCTAGAGGGACTGGGCCAGCTACTTCTTTTTTAAAAAATATATTTTATTGATTTTTCACAGAGAGGGAGGGAGAGGAAGGGAGAGCGACAGAGAGTTGGAAACATCCATGAGAGAGAAACACTGATCAGCTGCCTCCTGCACACCCCCTTCTGAGGATATGCCCGCAATCAAGGTACATGCCCTTGACCAGAATCGAACCTGGGACCCTTCAATCTGCAGGCTGACGCTCTATCCACTGAGCCAAACCGGGTTCAGCTGGGCCAGCTACTTCTGTGGTTCAGTGACTGCACTGTCCAGGACAAAAGGAGAGGTGGAGAAATCTGTTTTTCGCACATGCCTTTCCTGAAGGGGTGGGCATGAATTTAAGGCACACATTTAAGCCAGATTTGAATGTTGGCTCCCACCTCTCAGCTGTGTGACTCTGGGCACGTTCCTTAGTCATCCTGCCCCTCAGTTTTCCTTCTCTGTAAGATATGGCTAATCATAGATTCTACCTTATACTGTTGTTGAGAAGATGAAATGTGAGGCACATAGTAAGTGCTTAATAAATGTTAAAGTCCCTCAGACACAGAGCCCCACACCCCAGGTAGGCCATCCCTGACCCTTAATTGCATGGTACTGAGATCAGCCAAGATGCATCTAATCCAGTGTTTGTAAACCTGGCAGCAAATCGAAGCATCTGGGAGCATTTTAAAATATCTGGTATTGGGGGGCGGGGGGCAGGCATGAGCCAGTGTGAGAACCCAGCCCAGAATCACAGAATGCAGACTCGGGGAGTGGAGGAGCTCTGGCCTTGGAGCAAGGGTCACTTTCCGGCTGTGGGAGCCGGGACAAGGCTCGCCACCTTGCCACCTGGAGGAGCCTCGGTTGCCTCTTCTGGGAGGGAGTTGGTTGGAGAATTTCAAGGATTGCATGAAGGGGATCTTTGCGAAAGGACTCTATCCTGCCAAGCATCAAAATAAAGCAGTTTGTTTATTGAATCCAGTGTGCAGCCATTTCACAGACGAGGAAAGTGAGGCCCAGGGAAGGGCAGCGGGCTGCCCGGAGTCACGCAGCAGGTCTGTGGCAGAGTTCGGACTCGAACCCCTGAGGAATGCCTGCATCTGAGGGACTGACACAATGCAAATGTCTCTGAGTTGAGAGAGATATAGGTGTTGCTGGGGGCCCAGCGATTGAGCTACAGTATAAGAGACCAAGTAAGATTTCAGAAATAACTTCTCAAAGTGAGTGTGGCTCAGTGGTGAGTGTCAACCTATGAAGCAGGAGGTCATGGTTCGGTCCCAAGTAGGGGCACAGGCTCTGTCCCTGAGGCGGGAACGGGGGTGGGAGTGGGGTTGTGCAGGAGGCAGCCAATCAATGATTCTCCTCATCACTGATGTTTCTGTCTCTCTCTCTCCCTCTCCATTCCTCTCTGAAATCAATAAAAATACATGTATTTTTTTAAAAAGGTGAGTGTGTGGAGGTCCTGCCTAGGACTGAGAGCCCAACAGATGGTAGCTGTGCCAGGCCAGCGCTGGCGTTTGGCTGTGGGGTCTGAGATGGCCGGCCTCCCCTGAAGAACAAAAGCTCTGGCCAGTGGCCATAACAGATGCTTTCTGGGTACCCGTGTCCCACCGAGGGCACCCGGAGCCTTGCCCTGACCTGGTGACAGGTGCCCGGGATTTACCAACAGGTTTGTGCACTGGGCTCAAACTCACTTCTTACATCAGTCACTCTCTCAACAGCAGAAAACCGAGGCCAAAACTGGGCCCTCCTCTGGGTCTTTTCTTGGCCAGAGCCTTTACACATCTTAGCCCGTGTAGTGTTTTTCACAGTGTTAATAAGTAGGACAAATTGCCCCTAGTTTGAAGATGCAGTAAAATACATCGGCTTGGCCTGGATCACTCAGGGATAGAGATGTTCCCTACCCCTCCCCACACCCCCAGACATGACTCCCAGCAAAGACAGAAAGGGAACCTGGAGGACTAAGATAGCCTCTTGGGGGGGTGGATTAGAGGGGGGTACTCTGCAGCGCCCCTGAATGATAAGCAGATTAACAGGATCTGGAGGGCACTGGGGTGGGTGGCATGGGTAAAGGCTTGAAGGTGAGAATGAGTCATTCATCCATCTGAAAAGAACAGGAAGTGTACATTTAAGGAACGGTGGGGAAAGGGTCAAGGCTGGGAAAACAAGCCAGGGCTAAGTGACAGAGGGCCTGCCATGTCAGGCGGAGGGGCTGGCTTTACTGTGCTGGTGGAAGGGCATCACTCAGGTGTTTGAGCAGGGGAAGAAGCACGCCCAGAGCTGAGCCTCAGAAAGAGAGGTCGGGGGGGGGGGGGGGGATCCTGGCACAAAGGGTGTGCCAGGTGCCTGGACCGAGTTCTGGAGGACGGGGCTCAGTGACTCAACATTAATGAAATCACTCCCCTGGGAGAAAGGGCGCAGATGAATCAGCCCAGTGAGGTGGGGAGGCTGGGAGGCTGGGAGGCTGGGGGCTCATTGAGTCACCTTCCAAGGGGGGAGGCGAGAGATGCAGAGAGGGGGACCCACAGTGCAGTGGGAGAGATTCAGGTCAGACCACAGAGAGGGCTGTCAGGACTCTGGCTGTCTTCCCACCATGATCGGGGTTGATTCTTCTGGCAGTCCTGTCAAGGAGATGAGAAAACTGAGGCCCAGAAACCCGGGAGGGGGAATCTCACCAAGGTCATGCAGCAAGTTGTTGGCAAAGGCCAGGAGAGACCCAAACGCATCCTCTAGTCCAGACACGTCTCACCGCCGCAGCTGATCTCATGCCAAGTGAACGACAGGAACCGGGTGGGTTCCGGCAGAGAGCTAACCCCGGTGACCTCCCTACCCCATCCTCCCAGCCAGGCTGACCGCCAAGTAGGGCCCGGCTGCGCCGCCGCGATAGGACAGCAGGGGGCGCAGGAGCGTCGCGCTGTCGCAGGCGCCCGGGTGCAGAGGCTCTGCAGAGAAGTGCGCTCCGCGAGCGCGGGTCCCACCGCCGAACTGCGGACCGCGTGCCCCGGGGCCTGCAGCCTCCCCGGCTGCCGAGGACGCCGACGCACACCGGCATGCCTGGTGCTGGGGTTCCAGTGCTCCTACCCCCTCTCAGGAGTGGTGCGCTTGCCCGTGTGTGCGTTCGTGTCTGTGCGCACGTGTCTCCACAGATTTGCTACTGCTTCCAGGGTTCTGTCCGTCTTAGCGCATCCTCCAAAATTCTCCCCGACTTCACCATTTTTTTCCCCTGGAAGAGGAGCAAGCTCAGGCTCCTTGTCATTTGCCAGCGAAGGCCCCTTCCCCTCTCTTTTACCCCCCAACCCCCCCCCCCCCCCGCACTCCCCTTCACTGCGCTCCGCCTTGTGGCGCTGGTCTGGCTCCAGGACTTCCTAAGTGGCAGGGAAGAGCATGTGATCCGACAGGAGAGGGGCTCCGAGAGGCGAGCCCTGCGAGGCAGCGAAAGGAGTGGCAAAGGGACAGGAGACGGGGCGAAGGCCGGGAGCCGGCTTACCTGGCGGGGTCTCAAGTCCCGAATTCTTGAGAGCGGAGAGGTCGGGGCGGGGAGAGCTGCTGGGGGTCGGGCTGGTGTCCTGAGACCGGAGGAGCCGAGAGGTGCTGTCCAGGGTGGCGGGGGTGACAGGCGGGGCCGGGGCGGCCGGGGGGGCGGGGAATGGGCGGTCCGGGGCGGGGCCCGGGAGGACAGTAGCGCGGACCCGGCGAAACTGTCGCGGACGCGCCGACCGAGCGCAGCGGCCGGGCCGGCGGGCGGGCGGGCAGCTGCGAGCATGGTCCTGGTGTTGCACCACATCCTCATCGCTGTTGTCCAATTCCTCAGGCGGGGCCAGCAGGTCTTCCTCAAGCCGGACGAGCCGCCGCCGCCGCCATGCGCCGACAGCCTGCAGGTAGGGGGGCCCTCCGCACTGGCACGAGGAGAAGCGGTGACGGTCAGCGCCCGCCCGGGTCCTCCCCGGAGCGTCCAGCCGCCGGCTCCGAAGTCCACCCTGGCCCCGAGCCCTCCTGGGGTGGAGACCCTCCCCTCGTGCTGTATCCCACTCCGGTGCTGCTTGCAGCCCGTCCCCCGAGCCCCTGAAGCCCCCGCTCACAGTCCAAACCTCACCCCAGACTCTGAACCCCTTTCGGATCCAGAACTCCATCCAGGCACTGGACTCCCGATACTCGGGGGGGGGGGGGGGGGCGGAGAGGAAGGGGGGACCCAGTCCACCTCGAAGGCTCTGCCCAAGTCTAGAACCACCTGCCTCCCAGAGGAGCGGAGGAAGCCTGCCAAGACCCCTAAACCGCTGCCATGTGTATCAGACTCCGGGGACACCCAGCTCACCTGAGCCCGCAGCCCTCAGTCAGGATCCCAACTCAGAGCTGGGGCCTCACGCCAAGCCCCTGGACCGATATACTCCACAGCCTCACCTGTGCCCGCACCCAGGTTCCCACTCAAACATCTGGATTTCAGTCCTCACCTGGGAGCCTTCCCCAGGGTCCCAGGGCCTCCTCCCAGGACGTTCCTTCCTCCTCCTCCCCTGCTCCCACTGTTCCTCCTCCCCGCTGTGTCTAAGGTCTTTTAGTCTCTTCCCGGCTGTCTCCCCCTCTCCTCTTGTTTATTTCTGAGTGTCACGGTCCCACTTTATTCTGTTTTCTCCTCCGGCTTCTCGGAGTCTATCTGGGCATCTCTCTCTGCTTCTCTGTCTCTCTCTTGTTTGGCCTCTTTGCCCATGTGCCCACCACTCTTGGTCTGTCGGTGACCCACCCTCCCCCAGTTTCCCTAGGTCTCTCTCTTTGTCCTGGGGTCTTACCCTGTGGTCACCCCTTTTACCTGCCTCTGGTTTGGGCTGAGGAGGGGCAGGCTCAGAGTGCTGGGCTGGTTCCCCATGTTGTCCTCTCCCATGTTGTCAGGCATGACGTGGTGTGGGCACTCATGGGAGGGAGTAAACATGGAATGTGTAGTCCTGGGATGGTGCCCAGGGATCTAAGGCGGATGGGGGTGGTAAGATGGGACACCGGGTTTATAACTTATAAAATCCCCCTCATCCCTGCTGTCCTGGTCTTGAGTGGGGACAGCTGGGGGCGTGGGATGGACTGCCATCTGGTGTCAGTCACCTGTGGTGGGGGGTACCCAGGGCTGGATGAGTTGGGGCGTGTGTTTGTGTAGGGCAGGCTGAGTTGCATATGTTGGGTGTCCCTTGTGTTTGATCATGTGTGTTGTGTCATGTAGCATTGTGTGTGTCATCGTGAGTGGGATTGTTTGGAGGGGTTCTCGGAGGCTTATGGTGAGTGTGAGGATTGGGAGTGTCTGGCATCGCATGCTGTGTGTGGCTAGGAAGGAGGCTGCATTGGGAGTGGGGGTGGCAGGCAGCTGTATATATGACTGTTATGTGTAGAGGGAACGTCTGTGTGGGGGGCTGTGTGCTGTCAGTGTGGGAGGAGCTGTAGGGGCAGCTTGCATGGGGCATTGCATGTGTGATTGTGTTGTTGGTTGCTGTGTGTTGCCAGGAAGAGCCACTCAGGGGCCTGAGGAAAGGTTTCATTAATGCAGAGGGGGTGTATGTGGGGGGAGCTGTGTGTGTGTCTGAGTGTTTGCACCCTAGGTGACTGGCTTAGAGTCACTATGTACAACCAAAGCTTGCTGGGAAATAGATTAGGGCCTGTGTGTTGGTGTTGGACGGTCATGTGTCTGTGTGGTGGCTGTTGGAGCAACTCTGGGTGGGAAAGAATCTAGGGCTGAGGGGTTCAAGGCTGTGTGTGTGTGTGTGTGTGTGTGTGCGCGCGCGCGCATGTGCACATGCACGTGCACACCCACACCCCTGTGTGCACAGGGGGGAGGCAGTGTGCAGGCAGGATTGTATATGCTGAGGGGCTGTGTGTGGCCACAAACATGACATTTTGGTGTGACATTAGTGACATTAGGTGTGGACATTATCTGTGCAGGGTGTGTCTCTATGTCTGGGTGGTGTGTGTTGAATTTAATTGGATGTGTGTCTGTGGTTAGGGAGGTGAGTGGGGAGGTGAGGTGCATGGTGGGATGCTGAGTGTGAGTGTGGTGTGAAGTGTGGGTGTGTGAGCTCTGTGACTTCTCAGTGTGACGTGTGGATTGTGTGATCTTTTCTCTCTGTGAGCTGTTTATGTGCGTGGTGCGGTCTGTGAGGGGTATCAAGGAAGTTAAGGGGTGAGTGGGGGTGTGGTGGGCCGTGGAATGTCTTTCCGGGGGTAAGAGAGTGTGTGCATAAGGTATGTGGGGTAAGGAACGAGGTATGTCATGGTGGGGGTGTGCACAATCCAGCAGGTGTCCCATCATGTTTGTGGAGTGACATGTGCGCAGGGCGGGCTTGGCTGCCATCCTGTCCTTGCTTTCCTCCCGATTAGGTCCCCAGAGACGCCCAGTGACGTTCTCGCATGGCCCCCTCAGGCCAAGCTGCGTCTACCCTTGCCCTTCATCCTCCTCACTCTGACCAAGGCCTTTGTTTTGGGTTTCCGGCTGAGCAGGCGCTGGACAGGCAGGCGGCGGGCGATGTCGTGGTCCGGGAGCCTTTGTTCTTTTCCTCTTGGCCTGTCTCGTGTTTGGGGCCGGGATCTGGAAGAGGGTGGGGAGAGGATGCACGTGTCGCAGGGTCACTGTGTTTACTGCTGCCTCACCGTGCTCCGCGGAGAGCAGGCCGGGCCGGGCCCTGACGCCTGGGTGGCAGCCCGGATGGCACGTCCTCGGTGCCAGAGCACCTCGGGCCAGGCGGGGAGTTGGGCGAGTTTGCCAACCGTGAGGTCTTAGTCCCCTGGGTGGCCCAGTGCCCTTCTGGCTCTTGTCACCTTTAGGGTGCTGAGCAGCAAGTGCCCCCTTCTGCTGGCCTGTCCTCTTCCCTTCTCTGTGTGGCCCCAGGGAGGGTCCCTGCGCTGGGAGACAACCAGGCAGACCTGTCTATCTCCCCTTTTGTTGGCCCCACATCTGATGGGGGAGCAGTCTCTGTCCCCACAGAGACCCTTATTTGAAAAAGGAGGCCTGGTCATACCTTTGGAGAGCCTCTAGTCTAGTGGGGGAGATCCTGCCAGTAGGAAGATGCAGGCCAGACCCTCCAGAGAAAACTGCGAGGAAACATTGCTAGGCAGCCTGCCAACAGGTATCGGAGGGCATGAAGGACAGGACTTACGGTCGGAAGGCACAGAGACGGCCAGAGTTAGTCAGGGGAAGGGGCTGGGGGCCAATGGCTCAGCCTCACATTCCAGAAGTTTCTCCAGAGTGGGCTTGAGCTGGGCCTTGAAGACGGCGTTGGGTGAACAGAGAAATGTGGTCGAGGCTGAGGAAGCTTCCGGCCCAGCTAGAAAGAGGGATCTCGAAGGCCGCCGATCCTTCCCAAGCAATACTGTATGGCTTTGGCCGCCACCCCTGGGCCTCCATCCTTCTCAAGTTTTCACATCCAAGCTTTTTGCCACCCCATTGTCTTCTGCCTGAGTCACCGTCATCATCGTGTTTCAGGTCGCTCTTTCCAAATTCCGAGCTCCTTCCACCAGCTTCTCATTCAGCAGATTAGCTCATTCAGTTGTCTCAAAGCGTTTCTCGAGCCCCTGCGAGGCCCCACGCAGGCACAGTCTTAAGTGCTAAAATCATAGCAGTGACCAAGTAGGCCCCATGGGGCTCCCACCTTCTGTGTCTGAGAAACCCTGTCTTCCTGGGCCAGCCGCACCGCCAGCCCCCCGGCCCTGGGCAGATGGCCCTGCCGTCCGTGTTTCCCCCAAAGCGATGCGTGCCTGGTTCCAGGAGGCCCCCTCTTCAGAGGCTGGGTCCGGACCGCCCGTCCCAGGCCTCCTGAGCTGGGCTGGCCCTAGTCCAGAGGCTCGTGCCAGTCATCAGATGTCGTAACCCTCTGTAGCGTCAGCAGCCCCGTTGCCGTCTAGGGAAACTGAGGCTCAAGCGGAGGGCAGGGGACGTTAGGCAGCCTCCTCTTGAGGCCTTCCTTTGACCAGCATCACCAGAGGCCAAGAGGAGTCGGGTAACTTGCCCAGTTTCACAGCAAGGTGGCAGGGCCAGTCCCCGAATAGAGCTCTGCTGGCCGCCAGGCTGGGCTCTGGCCCCAGTGCCACGCTGCTCCCTGGCTGGCCTCCGTGATGCCTGTGGTGGGTAAATGATTATTAATGACCCCTCTGGCGAGGAGGCAGGAAATGTTTCCCAGCCACAGCGGGGGACCAGCTCCCTGCCAGCCCCAGCCATCCATGCCCGCCCTGGCCATGGTGTTGGCATTGATGTTATCTCCATTCGCCTTAGCCTTCTGATCCTCCTCCTCCCTCCTCTCTCCGGGATAAAGAACAGACAGGGACAGAGCTTTCTCTTCCACATCTCTTTCTATCTCCACTTTCTCCAACCTGATTCATCTCCGTTTTCTTCCCTGCCACAAACAGCCAGCAGCAGCACCTCCTCCAGGAAGCCTTCCTTGAATACACTGCCAGCCCCTCCAGTATCTTATCCTGGGTCCTGGCCACAGAATCGCCTGGTGCCTCTCTGGTGGTTTGCTCTGATGTTCCCCCAAGGGCTGGTCTGGGGACTTCCTGTGGCCTGTCCTCAATTTCTGTCATAGAACTGACAGAGGATCCTCCCAGATGTTTCCTCCAGGAAGTCCCCAGCCCAGCCCAGGGACTCTCTCTTCCTCTGAGCACCCCAGCCCTGCCTGTCCCTGCTGCATGCTGTGTACTTCCAGGCCTTCATAGACGGACATTAAGTGAGTACCTACTATGTGCCCAACAGAGAGGATAGGTAGAGGTGAGCACAGTGTGGACCCTAATGTTCTGCCACACCTTACCCCAAGTGTGAGTAACAGTGCATCTGCCCCATCGCAGGTAGATAGACCCAGATAGCTGGCTGATGGTGGGCACCGGGGGTGGGGGCGCACAGACAGATATTGATGCTGGTGGGTTGTGTGGTGAGGGCACTGCTGGAGAGAAAGGAGGGGACCATGGTGGGACAGAGGCAGGCCCCTAAGTCAGCCCAGTGGGAGGGAGGGGCAAGTTGGGGACTTTCCAGGAGGAAACATACGTAAACTGGGAGCTGAGGGAGAGCCAGGAGAAAGTTCTGGGCAGAGAGGAGAGAATGGCAAATGTGAAGGTTTGCTGGTGGCAGACAGAGAAAGAAAAGTGTGGCTCCACAGTTCTGTGAAGCAGGATCCTGGACTGCCGGGGAGGCTGCGTAGGTGGGATGGGGGTGCGAGGAGGTGGTGAAGCATCAAGAGAGGATGAGGCTGGTGAGGCTGGCAGGGACCCGATTGTGCGGGGCTTATAAGGCATGTCAGGGAATTTGGACTTTTCCAGAAGTATCTGGGCAGTGGGGGGAGAGTTCAAAGCGGGGCAGGGATGGCTCAGCCCTGAGTTGGGGAGCCCCTTGGGCCCTGGCTGGAGAGAGACTGAACTGGGGGGAGGGAAGAGGGGGGCCTGTCTGTGTGGAGACAGTGTAGTGTGGTCTAGACAAGGGATGAGGAGGCTGAGACAGGGAAATGTCGAGGATAGAGGGGAGGGGGCTGGGGTCAGGGGTGGGAGAGGGAGTTGGTCGGCTGTAGAGATGAAGGGAGAGAGAGAATGCTGCCCCTGGTATTTGGATGAGGAAGGACAGGGGTTGAGGGTGGATGCCTGGGCTTGCAGGAGGACCAGAAGGTCTCAGAAAGGCCTCCCATGTCAGCAGCTTTGAGGCTAAATGGAGACCAGCAGACCCAGGGGCTCAGGCTGCTGCATTCTCCTCTGCAGCCTGGGGACTTGGATCTGCCCTGGGCAAAGAGTGTTCAGAACGCAAGACCTAAAACCACCTGCGAAATGCAGTACTCAATAAAATTCAAGTCCAAACGTGCATGCATACATTACTAAACGAGTGAAAATGTAAATTTATGAAAACGCTAGACAGACATGATGGCTCTAATATCACTCGTAAGTCTCAAGTGCTCCCTCCACTTGGGGTCTGGTCCCCTAGAAGCTGCTGCCTCTCGGGTGGCTGGTCCCTGGGGGCCCAGGGCCCTCTGGTCTTGTGTTCAGAGCACGACCTCAGAGGAGCCTGCCCTCTGACTGGTGTTTTCCTGCCCCCGCCCCTCCCCGAGGGAGTTGGCCCCTTGAGCCCCATCCCCATCCCCCACCATCTGTGGTTGCCTTTACTTGGGGGGCTTAGGCACAGAGTTAGTGAGAGGGAAAGAGCAAAGGAGTTGCAGGCGTTGAAGGTAACTCTCCCACAAGTTCTGCAGTGTCTAGAACACCGAAATATTGCAAGCACAGAGTTGGGCCCTGCTTGGCTCCGACTCTGATAATCTTGCGCTAGGCCACTTTCTGGGCTGCGTGTTCCCATCTGTAACAGGAGTAAGTTGGGGGTCAATATCTCCAGGGAGCTTATGAGCTCTAGGGCTGGGTGACAGACTGGAGAACTGTCTGTCTGTGGGGATCCGGCCGTCCACGACTCTCAGCTCCCTGTCGGGGCTGCGAGGAGGCGTGGTGGTGCAGTTCCGACATTCTGTGACTTTAAGATTCTGAGGCTCCAGGAGCCGAAGATGCAGACATTCTGTGAATCCAAGATTCTAGGATTTGATGATGTGATGATTCAATGATTCTAAATGGGGCTGCTGGGAAGAGCTGCAACCACCTGCCTTGTTAATGCCGATGTTCAGTTATTAAAGCAGAACAAGAAGCAGTGGGGATGGTAGCTTGGGGTGGCAGGTGCCTCCGCCCCCAGGGAGGGCTGCGCGTGGGTGAGGTGGGGAATGAGACCCTCCTGAGCTGGGTCACACAGGCTCTCTCTGGCCCTAACAGAACTGGTGCGTGTGCACGTGTGAGACCTGCCAGTCCCTGCAGGGCAAGAGGTCATTTCCTTCAGCCCTACCTCCGTTCCTCAACATTTCAGATGATGGCAGAGAAAGGAGCGCCCTTGCCTCCCAGCCCCTAAAGTCTCTGGGCAGAAATGTCAACAGGAGGAAGGAGAGTCCCGCTCGCCCCCCCTCCCCCCAGCAGCCTGGCCTGAGGGGGAAAACAGGACGTGAGTGCTTCCTGGACACAGACACGGAAACACACAAACCCCTGCCCGTGGGGGCCCTGAGTGCAAGGGCCTGCGACTAGGGTAGAGGCCAGAGCAGCCAGAGAGGGGCAGGGTAGGCATTGGCATCCCTGGAGTGCAGGCCGAGGAGGGAGAACCCTGCTCGTGCCCTGGGGGTGGCTGTGGAAGGGCCTAAGGAAGGGGGGTCCCAGGCCAGGATGCTGGAGAGCGGATGACTGATGGGTGCTCCCTTGCGACGAGCACAAGGCTGGCCCGTTTGTCCAGTGATTCGCTGCCTCGGGTTGTGCACACGCTCAGCCCCCACACCTCAGTCAGGCTGGAGAGAAGGATCCCAGTCCTCCAGAGAGTCCGCCGGGTGGAGGGTCCTCAGAAGCTCAGCACCGCTGCCTGGTGTGGAGATCATGTGACAGAGGCCGGGAACAGCCCCAAGTCACACAGCACAGCAGGGCCTGAAACCTGACTTCCTGATTCCCAGTCCTGGTGCTCCCCCTTTCCCTTGGAGCCCGTGCAGAGCAGGAGTGGAGGCAGGACTCAGGTTAGGGGGCGAGTCCTTGTCTGTCACCCTCGGTCTTGCTCCTCCCGCAGGCCAGAAGGCAGATGGGGTGGTGACAGCTGCTCCCTATCATCCACAAGGCCCCATTGTCTTCCACCTCCTGTCTTGGCCCTGAGGACAGGGTCCCCAGCAGGGAGCCCCTCCCCAGCTGCCCAGCCCACAGTGGGCCTCCCTGGGGTTGTCCTCTCTTCCCTCAGCCCCTCTGCTCCCCCTGCTGTCCCATTCCCCACTCCACCTCTGCTGCCCTGGGGCTCTCGCCCCTCCGTGCAGCCTCCATCTCCGGCTGTCCGTGCGTGTCAGCCTCCCTCAAAAGACAGACTGGGGAGGCCCTACGAGAGGGGCTGAATCACAAGAAACAGCAACACTGTAATTATTGGAATCGAGAGTCTAGGTCAGTGGTCGGCAAACTCATTAGTCAACAAAATGGCAAACCGTGGCTCACGAGCTGCAGTTTGCCTATCACTGCCCTAGGAGATCAGTCCAACCCTTTCATTCCTCAGCAGAAGGCAGCTCAGGGAGCGGAAGGTGCTCAGAGGGGAAGTCGCACGGGAGGTCGTGGCCGGCCCTGGGCCCCGGGGCACGCTGCCCTCGGCATCAAGCACCTCGTGTTTGAGGGCTGAGTAACGACCAGACCAACTCGACAGACTTCTCTCTTCAGCCCTGAGCTCTTCTTCCTTCCTCTCTTTGCCCAGATGACTCTCTTCCCTGTCACTGAGCCCGCTGCCCGGCTGACCCCTATTTTGGGCGGAGGCCTTGGGACACACCCGAGAGCTCAGGACTCCGTAACTGGAATGTGCTCACATGCTCACAGGGACACAGCCCCGGTGAAAATCTGTGTCTCTGGTTAGGGGGCTGCCCTGGAACTTAGTGTTCTCTTCCTTTCGGGCACCCACACCTCCTCCAGGACGTCCCCCAGGACCTCTCCGCGGACGTCTTCCTCCCACTGGACCCTTTGTGACAGCTGAGTTCTGTGAGCCTGGGTTCCGCCTCTGTGACCCAAGGGCATGGCCGAGTCTCCTGCTAGTCCTGGAGCCCCTCCTTCAGTGTCCCCTCCTTCTGTTTCCAGGAGGGGCTCAGCTTCCTGTGAGTGGGGGGAGCCCTGAGGTCCCCAGAGGATGGTGGGACAATGGGGAAGTGGTGATAGATGAGACATTGCGTATTCCCCCAAACAGGCTCCACCCTACCCAGACCTCCTGGCTGCTGTCTGGGGCACAGCCCTGGCCTGTGGGTCCCTTGAGACTGGGGTCTGACTCCACACCCTGGACCTCGCAATGCTGAGGTCAGAGAATGAGAACCCCTGGCCCTCCAGCCGCAGTTCTCTAACTGGGGGGCTGTGGGGCCAGGTCCCCAGGGTGCCAGCAGCATATTAGCAGGGTGGTGAGGTACCGGGGCCGCTGGGGGGTGGGGGGGTTTACCTGCTCTCATTGCAGGGGTGGACAGGAGGGGGCATTCTGGAGGAGCTGTGGGTGCCTAGCTGGGGCTCCCCTCATCCTGTCTACCTTCGCCATGGGTGAAGTCGGAGACAAGGAACCAGAGGGTAAGGGGCCATTGGGGAGGGTAAGTGAAGCCAGCTGCCCCTCTCGAGGAAGGGGAGGGGCTGTCCAAGGCGGTGCCGGGGGTGGGTGATCAGAGGCCCGTGGAAAAGCAGGCTCAGGCTTGTGGACAGAAGGGATGGGCTGTGAGGCCAGGCACTTATCTCAGCCCTCGTCACTTCCTCCGCCGGACATGACTGGGTTAGCAGGGTCATCGCACAGAGGGAAGGAACAGGCCTGAGCCAATGCCCCAGGAGCCAGGCCCTCCCGTGGACTCGGACACAGGGGCCACCTTGTCACGTGCTGACCTGCAGTCAGTCCCTCGTAGAGGCCCAGCCGCGTGGCCACAGTCACCTGGGAGACGGCCACATCTAGCCCACGGCTCTGCACACAGACCCCCCAGCCGCCCCCGTGGTCCTGGGTCAGGCTCAGGCCCAGCTGCAGGCATGGCTGAGCAGGGGACCCCCCGGGACACAGGGACATGCGGCACAACCAGACACCCTGCCACAGCCACCCCACAAGCATCCACACACCAGGTGCAGCTACTGTCGCCCCTGTGACCCGTGGATTCCAGCAGTCGTGGGCAGGCATCCAGGGCCTGGGTGAGAAGGGGGGCACCAGGCGGGGAACCAGCCCCCCACACCAGACTGTGCCCTCCCCCAGCTCGCCGAGTGCCTGAGGCTGTTTTATTTCCTAGCAGGGATGGGTGTCTCATCCTCCCTCCCCCTCCCTGTCCCCACCACACGCTTCCAAAGCTGCCAAATCAAATCAGCCCCTGTGCCCGCGCCAGGCTGGCATGGCGGCCAGCAGCTGACGGGAACGAAGCCAGGCTCAGAATATCCCGCCGCCTGTGCCTGTCCCATGCTTGGGTGTGCTTGTTGGGTGGGGGTGGGGAGGGGCCGCCAGCCGGCAGCGCCGCCCAGAGAGGCTGGGGTTTCTGGATGCCACCTGGCTGGTGGGTCCTGGAGGTCAGGTGAGCAGTCCCTGGTGTCCCCCAGCGTTCGCGGAGCTGTGCGAGTGGTGCTGATGGGAGGCAGGGTGGGGGGGGGGGTCCATTTGGAGCTTGGACAGCTGGGCGCCAGGCTGGGGTTGGAGACACACAGATGATCATACACATTTAGGATTCACAGAAACCCTAGCTGGGAGCCCAACCCAGTGACTAATGTGGGCAGGACACTACAAATCCCACGTGATCGACGGGACGCTGAGGTGTAGAGAGAGCTGGTGAAGCAGAGATGGAGGGGGCTTGGGCGTGGGTAAAGGGTGGTCGATTTCTGTCTGAGGGGTGCTTGGCTGCAAGAGAGAGCTGGGCCCTGTTCTCAGAGTGGAGGGGCAGAGAATATGCCAGAGCGGGGATGCTCGGAGAAGCCGGAGCAGGAGGGGCGTGTCGGGAGAGACCAGGGTACAATCAGGCTCGGCTCCCTGGAGGTGGCTACCTGTGGACAGGAAGCCGGGGCCTGTGGGGACTGGGTGGGGAGCAGGCTGGGGAGAAGGGGAGAAGGACTGGCACACTGAGCCCCTGGCCTTCTTGTCTCTGCAGCCGACCGGGACCTGCTTGCACAGGAGCCAGTGCCCCCAGGAAGTAGAGACGCCCGCCTGGAGGTGAGGGCTCAGCAGAGGGAGGAGGGGGTGGGCTTGAGGGGCAGGGGCACAGGCTGGGCCAGTCTGAGCACTGCCCTCGCCCCTGGGAGACTGGGAGGCTGGAGCCGAACCCAAGCCCCACCCCCTCCAGTCTAGGGTCACTCCACACCAAGACCACCAACCCCACCCTCTCCAGCCTGGTGGGTCCCTCCCACCGAAGATTGGCCCTCCTCTCAAATCACCTGGGAGCCATTTCAGACTCCTCCCTCGTCCTCCCCCTCCTCATCCAACACTTCTTGGTGGGTGCTCTGCCCTAAGTATTCGTGAGTTTTTCTCCTCTCCATTCTGCTGCCTGCCCCAGGCCCCTGCTTGTCACCTCCTCCCGCCCCCCCCCCCCCCCGCCCCCGGACAGCTCATTGCTGTCTGCTTTTGGTTGTCCCCATCCTGTGTCACAGTCAGAAGGATCTTTCCAACATACAAACCCGAGCTTGTCACTTTTCTGCTAAAAGATTCTCCACGTTCCCCACCACCTGCTTCTTCTGCAGCTACAGCCAGGCCGCAGTTCTCCCTTCATCCATTCCCACCTCCCAGAGCCACTCCTGCTGGCCTCTTCCGCCTCAGCTTCCCAAATCCTTCTGGGCTCAGCTCTAGCCTCCCCTCCTCCAGGAAGCCCTCCAGGCCCGCACTCCCTCCGAGCTCTCCTGTCCAGGCGTCGGGTCCTGGGGCATTCTGCTCTCTGTGCTATTAGCGCCTGGTCTCTGTTACCTGACTCTGTATGTCTTCCCCTCTGCACTGCGTGCTCCTGGATCCTGGGGACTGAGCTTTTTTTGCATTTCTGATTCTCAGTAGGTGCATTTGCTTTGAACTGAGGGCTGCCATCCCAGCCCCTGACCATGCCTTTGGGTGTCTCTTGGAAATCTTCAGTGCTCAGAGGGGCCTGGAGCAACAGCAATTGGGTGGCCTGGGGACTATGAAGATAGGCATGGAGGAGGGGGGGGGTGTAAAATGGACCAAGCAGCAAGGCCAGCAGGAGCCCACGCTCCTGCCCAGTCCTGGCGAGAGGAAGGGGAAGCGGCAGCTGGCTCAGCCCCGCCCTGTGCCAGGAGCTTTAGACACACTTCCCTCACAGTCGCCATCTGAGCTATTATTCTCCTTTCATATTCAGGGAGCTGAGGCCTGTGGGGTCACACAGTGAGTGAGGTGGGGCAGGACTGTGAGTGGAGCCCAGCTCTGGCTCATGCCCAACCTCGCTCTCTCCCTGCCCTCGGTGAGCCCGGAAGAGAAGACACCCACCCAGGGCCTGGGGCGCAGGGGGTCAGCACGGGGTCCCTGCTGGGACATGGGGCCAAGCACTGAGAGTGTCCCTACAGCTGGGAGCTGGGGAAGGGGGTGGAGAGTCATTATTAATTTATTTATGGCCAGGGCATTCCCCCTGGGGCGGGACCCCCCAAGAGCTGGGACAGATGGCGTTCCTGGGAGCCAGCAGTGTCTCCGCAGCCGCCGCCACCTGCCAGGAGAGACTGTGTTTGTCGTCCTCCCGGGAAGCCATGAAGGGAGAGGGCTTTGGAGAAGCTGGGACGCTCCTGGGCAATGGGAGCTGGGCCCTGAGAGCAGGAGCCGGCTCAGGCTCCTTGTTCATCCTCTGCACAGCCCCTTGGCCCGAGCCCTTGTAAGTTCACATTCTGCCCTCCTCCCAGCCCTGTCAAGCTTCACCCTTGCCATGGGGCCTCTCTGAGTCACCCCCATTCGGTCCCTTTCTCTCTGTTCTCTCCACGCCTTTCCTTTCTGGGTCCCGCTGCCCCTCCGAACACCAAGGATCTTGGGCTACAAGGCCCTCAGCACTCAGCGCTCCTGCCCTCCCCCGCCCCCAATCCCTAACCCACACCCTCTCAGGAGATGGCCGGTGCCTGTCTGACCTCTTGGCAAAGCCTATTACTGTATTTCTGGGTGCCATCAGCACCCCATCCGGAGTGCCCAGGCCCATGCTCAGCCCTGCTGCGAGAGATAGGTTGCCACCCTTGGCATAGAAAGGACAGGACTGGAGAGAGTAGGGACCCCAAGGTGTTGCCCAGACTCTAGGGACAGCTGCAGGGAAAGGGGGAAGAGGCATGGGGAGACAATGAGGAGCCCTCCGGTCATGGTGGCAGCTGGAGAGACAAAACAGCCTTATCTACAGAACAGTCTACGGCAGTGGTCGGCAAACTCATTTGTCAACAGAGCCGCAAACGGCGGCTCGCGAGCCCCATGGGGCTCATGAACCGCGGTTTGCCGATCACTGGTCTATGGGGTCAAATGGACGTGAGTTCAAGTCCACCACTTTCTAGGTCTGTGAACTTGGGCCAGTCCCTTAACTGCCTGAGCATCAATTTCCTCACCTGTCAAGGGGATAGGAAGCTCCATCATTGTTGGACATAATCACTTGTTAGACAGAAGAGCTGCTGGGAGAAGTCACAGGGCAGTATTGTGACGTGCCCGCCCACAGCCAGTCCTTGGAGGGAGCTGGCATCCTCCCTGCTTCCCTCAAGAGTGAGCTCCTTAGAGCCAGGACTAGGCTGTGAAGTGTGAGACGGGGTGCACTGCAAGGGTGAGCTGGGGTTCATGAAGGCTCTCTGGGCACCGCACGTTCCTATGGCACCCCCAGCAGGACAGCCAGGAGAGTAGGGCGGCCAGCACCATCCCCACCTACCAGGGTGTGTCTGCTCAGCACACCCTCTGGGATGGCTCCCTGGTGCCTGTGCCAGCTGGCCCGTCTGGGGGAGGGGCTCTCTGGGCTCAGCCTTTGGGGCCCGGGTCACACTCCCTCTGGATGTCAGGGCTGAGGCTGTAGTGAACGGAGCACACTGGGTCCCTGCCCTCGGCGCTGGCTCTCAGGGCCCAGACAGGGGCTTGGGAGCCCTATGGGGTGAGGGCTGGGGGAGAGGCAGACACAGGCCAGGGCTCACCCAAACGCTCTGCCCAGCACTGGCTCCTCTCCTGTTGCCCATGGATAAGTAAAGACCATACTCTTTGGTTTGGCATTGCCAGCCCTGCCCGTGGGGCCCTCGTGTCTGCCCTTTCCCCCTAGGAATGGCAGTTCTCACTCCTCTGGACACCAGCTTTTCCTGGCCTCCCTGCCTTTACTCCCACTGAGCCCTCTCTCTGGAGTGGTTTTTATTTATTTGTTTCTTTCTTTTCAACCAGCACTCCCTTTCAAGCCCCAAATAAGATGTCACCTCCTCTGTGAAGTCCTCTCAGATTGCTCTCTCCACATCAGATCAAGTCAGTCTCTCCTCTTTCCAGGTCCCTCACAGCCCCCAAGCTTCTCTAAGCTTAGAGTCGGGTAACTCATTACCCTGTTTGGTTACCCATCCTTTGCCATGCAGATCAACACCTTCGTGTAGGACCCACGGCTGCCTCCTTTGTCTCCTGGACCTACGCGGGGCCTGGCATAAGCCTCGTCTATAGTAGGGGCTCAGTAAATGCTCCTTGAATGAATGAGGATGATTGTGAGGGGGTTGGAGTAGACAAGAGAAAGAGGCAGTTGCTGGGTTGGTGGCAGTCTTGGAGACTTGCTGGTAGGGGACACCTTGGACCTTACAAGGATGGGGAGGGTCAAGGCCATTGAGCGATGAGGCCAGAGGTCAGGTGGATAGCCAGAGAGGCCCACGTGCTCAGCTGCTGACAGAACCAGCAGAGCCCGCCAGAACCAGCACAGGCCTGGGAGCAGCAGAGAGGAGCCTGGAACAAGGACTCAGGCTGAGGAGGGGCTGCAAGGGCCTGATGGGTGCTGAGAACCAGCTCCCAAGCCTCTCTGCCCTGGGTCCTGGGCGAAGGGCCACTTGGTCTCAGACTCTGGGCTGAGAGGAGGGAGGTGAGTGAGTGGGTCCGGAAGGCGAGATGATGGTAGTGGGGCCGGGAGCCAGGGGTCACGTAAGGTAGGAGTGCCGGGGCTTGAGAAAGGCTTCGTGGGGAAAAGGCACAGCTTGTGCAAGGCTGCGCTGCAGGGTCTCTCTGGGATGACGGTCACCATGTTGACGGAGCCCACCCAGGTGACTCGGCGGGGGACATTGGATGAGGCTGGAAGGGCTGCTGGAGGCAGGCCTTTTCACGTCCGTATTGGTACGTTTTGAGTGCTTCCAACCGGCAGATGTGCCCGCCTCCTCCTGAATTTCCCACATCAGGAGCAAGTGGCCTCAATGATGCCCCGTGGCCCCAAGGGGGCTGCTGCCAACAACTTAGCAGAGCATCTGGCATCTGTAGGGGCTCCGAAGCCCTGCCATCTGTCTGTGCCCACCTGTTGGGCTGTACAGGCCTGGGGTGTGCAGGCACTTGGGCCCAGGGAGGCAGTCTCAGCTGCCACGCCAGCTTGTCTCTCTGCCTGTCTGTCCGTCCATCTGACGAACTGAGGACAAGGCAGAGATGGGCAGACACAGGCCCTGCCATCCTCTGCCCGCCCGTTGTGGCTCAGTGATTGAGCATCCACCTATGAACCAGGAGGTTACAGTTCGATTCCCAGTCCGGGCACATGCCTGGGCTGCAGGCTGGAACCCAGTGTAGGGTGTTGCAGGAGGCAGCCAATCAATGATTCTCTTTCATCCTTTTTTTTTTTAAATCTCTCTCTCTCTCTCTGAAATCAATTTAAAAACATTTTTAAGAGAAGGCTCCTCTGAAGAAGAGGCATCAAGCACCAGAGATTTATACCCAGAGAAGCCACAAGCTAGGCTGGGTGAGGCTGTGGGCAGGCCAAGGCCCAGGGAGGTCCGTTTCTGGCTTGGAATGAAGACTCAGAGAGAGCAAGGAGCTGGCTCAGAGACACACAGCAGGACCGAAGCAGTGCTGGGCTAGAAGCTTTGGGCTCAGGATGAGGTTCCTCTGCCTGACCCTTCCCCCTCCACCCTGCCTGGCCCTTGGCTGTAAACACAGAGAGAACAAGTTCCGCTTCTCGGGAAATATTTATCTCAGGCCGTGTGGGGAGCGTGTGCTGGCCTCTGCATGTCCTTCCTGCGGGCTGACCTGGGGCAGGCGGTGAGGGGCTTGGCAGCTGTTGGGGGCAATCTATGAAGCCCTGAAGGCAAGGCAGGAAGGGTGTGCCCTGGGGCTCCTGCTTGCCAGAATCGGCATACTGGTCTGGCAGAGAGGAGTGCGCTGATAGGAGAGAAATTGATTTCTCTCCAAGTCCCACAATGTAACCTCCTTTCTCATGTTCCTGTCTTCATCCTTGTCAGCCCTGCGCTCCGGGTTCCTGCCTCTAAGCCTTTGTTCCCGACTGGTGCCCCCACCTGGGATGTCTTTTCTTCTTCCTCGTATTCCCAGCTCTCAGCTGGCTTCCTCTGGGAAGCCTTCCCTAACGCTCTAACCCCTTAACCCTTTGTCAGGCCCTGTCCACTGTCTGTCCTCCTCCTCTGGCTCCCAGCAGCTTCAGACTGAGCCCCTAGACCAGCTAAGGTCTTATCCCAAGCTAGCCAGACAATGTAGTCAACTTCTCCCAAGCTGCTCACAGGCGCCCCTCCTGGGGAACCCAGGCCTGGGGAAAATCTCATGGGTCCAGCCAGAATGAGGGGGCAAAAGGGCCCTGGGCTCCTGCTGGCTGGCTCTTGGGCTTGAGCTGTGTGTCCCAGACTGGGCCAGGCTTGACGGGGGCCCTGACAACAGGAAATCCTTAGAGGAACACGCAGTGGCTGAGGACTTGAGCACAACAACAGGAAACAACCTTGACATGGGGCAGCAGCTCTGGCTGCCGTGGGGTGGGGGAGAGGGGACTTGTGGGGCCAGAGTGATGGTGAGGCGACCCTGAGACACCGATTGTGGGGCAGTGTGCGTTCTTCTGAGTGTGTGACACCGAGCTTGTGCCACGTGTGATATCAAATGTGACCTCAGTTGTGGGAAACTGAGTGGAGAGCGGTGAGTCGTTGCGTGTGACACGGGGTGGACGCGGATGGTGATACCAAGTGTGACACCACTTGTTGAAGACTGTGTGAGCCCATGGATGTGTCACCGAGTGCAGGACATGGTGATACTGTGAGACTTCGTGTTGCTGAGAGATACCAAGTGTGTGACCCTGAGGGTGTGACATCAGTGAGGGTGCAGTATGTAAACATGGATGAGTGACACTGCAATAGTCGGTGTGGTCCTGAGTGTGCGGTCCACGGGTCTGACGCTGGATTGTGAAGCTGAGGGTGCCCCACGCAAAGGACAGAGTGAGGCTGTGGGCCACCGAGGGTGTGACGTGGCGTGGGATCAAGGTGTGTGGCGCTGTGTGTCCTGGTTGACATGATGTGAAATGTGAGCACAGGACACTGTATGACGCTGTCATGGGAAGACCCCGATGAGTTTGGCAGGGGAGCGACACGGTTCAGTTGATGCTTTTGAAGGATTGTTCAGGCTGCAGAGTATGTGAGGGAGGAGTTGGAAGGGCCGAGAGGAGGCGGCCAGACAAGTCGGAAGCTACGGCAGCCCAGGCAGGGGTGCCTGGGCTAAGGGGAGGGGAGAGGAGTTGGAGAGAGAGATGAACTCTGGAGATACTCGGAAGATAGAAACGATAGAACTTGCTGATGGGCGTGAGGAAGAGGCAGAGGGAAATGGAGGATGGCTCCCAGGTTTCTCACTCGAAGGACCAAGTGATGGGCAGTGGAGATGTTCCTGAGATGGTGAAGACTGGAGAAGGGCAGGGTCAGTGAGGTGGGAGAGAGCAAGGAGGCAGAAATGGGGAGTCCTGTTTTGGACAGAAGTCAAGCAGGACAAGAGGTCCAGTGGACAGAAGTCAAGCAGGAGAAGAGGTCCAGCGGAGGCCGGGCGGGGGATGTATCTGGGAATCAGCAGCCATAGCCAGTTTATTAAACCATGGATCTGGCTGGGATGACCCAGGCAGAGGTGAGGACTGAGCCCCAAGCCCTGAGCCCTGCCTACTCCATCATCTGGAGGTCTGGAGGTATAAAGGAGCAGCAGAGACAGAGGAGGAGAGGCCAGGGAGGTGAAGGCGTGGTCAGGAGTGAGGAGGGGAGAGGTTCCAGGTGGGAGGATGCTGCTGCCCTGTGGTAAGGTGGGATGGGAGGCTGTGGGACTGGGCCGCGCGCACCAGTCTGCCTGACAATACTGTCAGTGACAGGGTGGGGCCAGAAGCCAGATGGCCTGGGCAGATGGCGAGAGGGAAGCGAAGACAGAGCGTAGTCAGCCCTTTGAAGCGTTGGGTGGTGAAGGGATGCAGAGAAGGGGGGTGGACACTGGAAAGAGGTGCAAGGTAAAGGGAGAGTGGATTTTTAAAAATATAGTCTATGATTTTTTACAGAGAGTAAAGGAGAGGGATAGAGAGTTAGAAACATTGGTGAGAGAGAAATATTGATGAGCTGCCTCCTGCACACCCCCAAAAAGGGATGTACCCACAACCAAGGTGCATGCTCTTGACTGGAATTGAACCCAGGACCCTTCAGTCTGCAGGCTGACGCTCTATCCACTGAGCAAAACCGGTCAGGGCGAAAGTGAATTTTTTTTATTATGGACTATTTTAAGAGTCTCATGCTCTACCAACTGAGCTAGCTGGGCGTGGTTATTATGGACTATTTTAAACACAATAATATAATACAATAAACTTGCCACATGCTCGTCACCCAAACCAAACGGTTATCAAGATTTGAGTACATTTAGTTCATCTATCCCTTCTTCCTCCTTTTTTTACTTTTCTTTCCTAAAGTACTTCATCTAAAATGTTTAAGTTGTAAAATGTTCATAACCTAGAAATTACCGTCGTAACCATTTCTAAGCAAATGGTTCAATCACGTTACACATGCTCACACTGACGTGTGACCAGTCCAGAACTTTTTCATCCTGCACAGAACTTACCCCATTAAAACCCCCCTCTCCCCACCACTAGCCCCCAGCATCCTACTTCCTCAGACAGTATCCGTCCTTTTGTGACCGGCTTATCCCACTCTGCGTAATGTCCTCAGGGTTCATCCCTGTTGTCGCCTGTGTCAGAATTGCCTTCATTTTTGAGACTTAATAATATTCAATTGTATATATGGGGTGTCCCCAAAATGTATACACACTTTAACAGCTGATAACTCACTTAATAGTCACTCCTTTTCAGGTTTAACTGATTTGAAATAATGGGTGAAGCCAGACTAAGTTTTGGATAAGGAAAGGTTATCCCAAAGTGCCACTAGACTTTTCTTTTATGGGGACACATAAAAGATAAAGTTTATGGTACAAAACTGGCAACAATCGATAAATTGAAGGCACACAAATAGAGAACAAAATGATTCTTCTGTTTGCGATTCCATTGCTTCGAGTCATCAGCAGTGCCTGGACCAGAATGGGCATCAGTTTAAAAACAGGAATTGACCAAAAAGTTATTCATTTCTGTAGACTTTTTCAAATTTTGAAAAGGAACTGGATGTTACTAAATACTGATTTTATAAGCAGTCAAAGTGTGTATACATTTTTGGGACACCCTGTATACACCACATTTTGTTTATCCATTCGCCCATTGATGAGCAGGTGGTGGCTTCCACCTTTTAGTTGCTGCATATTATGTTGCTATGAACATAGATGTGCAAATATCTCTTCAAAATTATGCTTTCAGTTCCTTTAGATATATAGACCCAGAAGTGGGATTGCTGGATCACAGGTTGATTTTATTTTAAATGTTTGAGGAGCCGAAACTGGTTTGGCTCAGTGGATAGAATATCAGGCTGCAGACTGAAGGGTCCCGGGTTCAATTCCGGTCAAGGGCATGTACCTTGGTTGTGGGCACATACCCAGTGGGGGGTGTGCAAGAGCCAGCTGATGGATGTTTCTCTCTCATCGATGTTTCTGACTTTCTAACCCTCCCCCTTCCTCTCTGTAAAAAATCAATAAAATATATTTAAAAAATATAAAATGTTTGAGGAACACCATACTGCCTCTGACAGCAGCGATACCTGGTTCCATGCCCATCGGGGGTTACCAGTGGGGTTTCAGTTTCTCCACATCCTCGGCAGCTTGTTATTTTCCGGTTTTTATTTTTGATGGCAGCCATCCTAGCGGGTGTAGGATGGTACCTCAGAGTGGTTTTGATTTACATTTTCCTAATGATTAGTGATGTTAAGCATCTTCTTCATATGCTTCTCGGTCATTTGTATATAACTTCTTCAGAGAAATGTCTATTCAAGTCCTTTGCCCATTTTTAAATTGGGTTGTTTATGTGTTTTTTGGATGAGTTGTAGGGCTTTCAACCCTGTGTCATGTATAAGGTTTGCAAATATCCTCTCCCACTTCATAGGTTGCTTTCCTGAAGTATTTTTAAGGAAATCCCAGACATCGTGTCATTTCATCACAGATGGATTTTATCAGGGTCAGAAGGTCCCGAATGACACTGAAATGTGACGGTACAATACACGGCCAGCTTGGAGCTGAGGGTGCGGTGCTATGTGCGGGGCTGTGGGCTTTGGGAACACGGTGTGTGACTGAGGATCGGGCACCCTGAGTGAGGGTGAGAGTGTGGTCCCACTGTGTGAGGCCCTGTACTCCGGTGATGTGTGACACTGGACACCGTGGAGGACCGTGGGACATGACGCGGGAAGGGGACAGCAATCGTGTCCCTGGGTGCTGTCCTGGGGGGATGAGTGGGACACAGAGTGGGACAGTGTATGGGAGTGTATGTGGATGTGCTGTAGGTGACATTTGTATGTGTGTGTGTGTGTGTGTGTGTGAGAGAGAGAGAGAGAGAGATCCATGTTGGACTAGCCCCAGCCTCAGCTGATGACCAGCAGGGGAGGACAAATGCCTGGTGGGGACAGAAATGGTGTCTGGGTCCAAGCTGGAGTGAGGCCCCCTCCTTCCTCTGAACACCCCAGAAGGTCTCCTGGAGGCAGGACGGGAGCAGGTCAGTGGGAGGCTGTGAGGACTGGGGAAGAGCAAGGGCGGGGTGTCAGACAGTCCTGTCTGGCTCTGACATTTAGCAATCGTTTTATCTTCGAGCCTCAATTCCCTCAAGTGGAAAATGGGGCTGTTGGGAGAAGTACATGAAATAGTGCTTTTAAATGAACAGCACCCGGCATTGAGCACATGCTCTGTGGCCTCTTGGGGAGCACATTCCTCACATCCCTCGGCCGAGGCACCAGGAGAGATGGGAGCGAGTGGATGTGCAGAAGGGCCGCTGAACGAGTGCCCACAACCCTTTTGTCCCTGCTCACACTGTCAGCACCTCCCCCCTCACTCCCACACCCTCGCCTCCAGGCTCCTGCCATCCTCACCCGCTGTCAGCCTCCAGCCCAGGCTCCTGCAGCCTCATTCAATTAGGCCGATGCAATTTACGGAAGAAAAAACCCATAATTTGGTTAATCACACCACTAGGGGATCTGGTCAGGCAGGGGAGGATGGGGTGGGTCCTAACAGCTAAGGGCACTGGTCTCAAAGTGCCTGTCTGTCAGGTCCCACCCACCCCCTTCGCTCCCTTTGGACTCTCTTGCTTCCATTTAGGAGCCCACAGAGTTCAGAGCTTGGGTCTCCCCAACTCCAACTATGAGAGAGGTCTTGAAACAGCTTGGACTGACCGACCAGGTCATTTGTGCCCTGGGAGGGTCCCTGGTCTTTCCTGTGCCTAAGTCGCCCCGTCTGACAATGGGCCAGGCGAGGAGGGAGTCTCTGAGCCTCCAGCCAGCCCAGCTGGGCTTTGTGGCCCAGGTCTGCTCAGCCCCTCATGCCTTCAGGAAGGCCTTCCTTCTCTTGGGCTTTGGGGATGGAGGGGCAGAGAATGGTTCGGGGGTGGGTGTCCTAGAGCCTCATCTGGAACATGTCCACTCAGTGCCAGGGTCAGGGACCCTTTAGACTCAGGCTGCACACCTGGATGGGGCAGGAAGAATGGGGCTGCAGATTCTTGGTCATCTGAGGGCGCTGCTTCTAACCTGCAGGGCTTCTAACCTTGCACAGGTGCTCCCACTGAGATGCGGCGGCACTGACACCCAGCCTGTTTCCCCCACCGCCAGTCCTCGCCCCTGAGGGAGGCATTTGCCCAGGGGGTTGAGCTCACCTTTTTCTAACTTGCACAGAGGTGGCCTAGTCCCCTGCTGGGAGCCAGTTTGTATGGTTCCAGTTCGTCTTCTCAGCAGTGCTGGGAGAAGGCACCATTTTACAGATGAGAAAACAGCCCAAGAAAGTGACATGTGGTGGAGGAAATGGGGGAACCCGGGGAAGGAGAGTCAGACCCGCCACATGCACTAATGCCAACGCTCTCAGCCATACACTCATTCACTCATTTGGAGTCAAAACCAGCCATGGGTACACACCCTCCCTCAGACAGCTACACACTCACAGGGCACACCCAGGCTCACGGAGACACGGACACAGGCTGTGACAGACACAGCACATGCAGACGGCGCATGCACAGATGTTGATACACGCTTACACTCACACACATTCTTCTACAGAATCGCAGACCCACGTGCTTTCACACAGACATTCTCCTAGTGACTCAAGGGACATTTCTGCTTGGTCACATGATGGCCCTAGGGACATGCTTTATGGACGATTAATGGGCCGGCCACACGTGTGCTTAAGTCTCCACCAAAGCAGGAGCTCCCGTGGAGTGAGAGAAAAGGTCAGTTTTGATGAGTGTATCAGTTTCAATGAGAGCATCCGGAATTTTGCAATCAAAAGAAGTCGTACAGAAGCGATTTTAATTTTCAGTTTCAAGACAAAACTTATACAGGTCTGTGGGGGCATCGCCATGTTTTTAGGCTGTGTTTTGGGCTTCTATCTGATTCGCACAGATTCACAGGCACATCACATGAGATCTCCTGGGCTCACATGTTTACCCAGCCCTGAAGTGTGTGTGTGTGTGTGTGTGTGTGTGTGTGTGTGTGTGTGCCTGCTCCGTGGCTCCCGGATCCTGGGATGTGAGGAGAAAGTAGGGAGAAGTTCCAGAGACTCCGGATGTTTGTTCTCTGGCTTCCTGGGCCCTCCAAAGGCAAATAACTTTGGATGCCAGGCTGCTTGCCCGGGTGGAGTGGGTGGGGTGGTGGGTTGTGTGAAGAGCCTGCCCCTGCCTCTGAGCCCTGCTGATGGGGACCCTGCATAACAATGCAGCATGACCGAAGTCCATGGCCAACTCTCCGTGGCTCAATGCCCCCACCTAGAGAATGGGGGCAACGAGCAGGGGAGACTGGATGGGCTCTGCTCGGGAGTCTGAAACTGAGAGACACTCCAGGCCTAGGGTGCAGAAGAGAAAACCCAACCTGGTGTGGGGAGAGGGTGGGACCAATAGGATCCAGATTTCAGGGCAGGGGGTAGGCCCCCCAAACCTGCAGTGTCTTCCTACCATTTCCCCTTTCCTGGGCCTCAGTGCTACCCTCTGCTCAGTGCCAGAGGCTCAGACCCTTGCTGATCTGCCCAAGAACAGTGCAGGGTGGCGAACGCTGGAGGGCAGGGCCAGGGAAGCAGAATAGCTCAGAGGGGACCGGGCACTAGGGCAGGTGGGCTAGGGACAGGCCTGGAAGGAGGGAGAAGAGAGGACACCCCATGCAGGAGATGGAAATGGAGGGCCCAGGCCTGCAGGTGGGAGGGGCCAGGAGGAGCGGGAGTAAGGCTGGAGAGGAGGGAAGAGGCTCCAGCTCGGGAGCCTGGATCGAGAGAGTCACAAGAACAGCAGCAGTGCTGTCAAGGTGCTTAGAGCTTTACAAACAGCTCCCAGCAAGGCCTGTGGGCCGAGAGCCTATCCTAGGTCCAGACGCTGTGGCATTCTTATGCAAGGGAGGGACACAGTCAGACTGATGTTCGATAGCAGGTAGGGGTGCGGGGCAACTCATAGAGGTTTCACTCTGAGGGACATTGAGGTTGGGAGCCCAGAGGCAGGGGCATGCCTGAGATGAACCCTGCCCCAAAATTCCTTACTCCAACCCCCAATACCGAGGGCTATTCTTAGGAACACATTCCTGCAGGGCAGGGAGCAGGAGGGTGGCCAGCACTTAGTCTAGAGGGAAAGGGTGGACCCCACTTTTTCCAGATCTGGCTTGGTCTTCAGGGACTTCCTCTCAGTGCGCGAGGGACCAGGAGGCTATATGACCCTGGCCACATGACCCTCCCCAGCCCCTGTCCCCAGGGTCTGTCCCTCTGCCTCTGAATTGGTTCTTGTCTATCAAAGTCTCTTTCTCAGAACTCCCCCACTCCCCCCCACACAAGATTTGGGCAACAGCTGGGCTGGGCCAAACCCTGAAGATAGAGCCAAATACAGTCATGGGACCAAGCAGTAAGGCGGTGGGAGTGACACATGACACAGAAGAACAGACAACAAGAGGGACAGACATGGAGAATCCAAGAAGACTGAGAGACAAAAACAGACAGGACAGCCAAGCCCACAAAGACCTTTCCCCAGAGCACAGACTACCTGGCAGTCCCCCTCCCCTGCCCCTGCCTCATTCCTTGCACACCCTTGGGGGCAGGGAGCTCACCCTCCCCTAAGGCTTAGGCTTGTCTTTTGTGGTATGACTGACTCAGAGCAAGCTTACATCTGCCTTCTTGTGACTGCCCGCTGTGCGTAACTGCCCACATGGACCTCTGGCCAGGAGTCTAGGGCAATAGAGGATCAGGTGCCAGAGGGCTGGGACAGCAGGATGAAGGGATGCTGGTGGTGTGCCCTGGGAGGGACAGTGGCATGGAGGAGAGTGTGGGCAGTGGGGATGGAAGCCCTTTTGGCTCTATCATGTGGAGGCAGCTGAAGGTGAGGAGGGTGCAGGAGTAGCCTTGAGCCTGTCCTGGCTTGATCTGACGTCTGCCTCTTGTGCCAATTCCACCTCTCCTCCCCCAGTTCTGCCCACTCTGGCTGTTCCCTTATCCCCTCCTTGCCTGACCACAGCCCTGTGTTGGCGACTGAGGGACCCCAGTGAGTCAGGCCTTCAGAGACCTGAGTGCTCACACAATTCTTTCCTCCTCTCCCCAACTTCTTTCCCCTTTGCATCCCTCATCCACCCCCATACCTGGGACAATCAGCAGGCCATTTTGGAGGAGACAGAAGCTAAGCAGAAGCTGAGACCGGCTTAGAGAAAATGAACCTGGGAGGAACTAGTTGTGACTCCTAGAGGGGACGAGCTCATTAAGGTGGGGACACTGAGGGGGGTGGGCGGCACCAGGACTGGGCTCAGGTGTATTCTACAGTGCACGTGTCTCCAGTGTGGCTCGGAGGCTGGAGACGCGGCCCTGTTGGAGTAACAACTGAAGCTGGAGTCTGCGAAGGGTGGGAGGGAGGAGGAGCAGTGAGAGGAGGGAAGGAGAGGAAGAGAAAGATAGGGGGAAGGGAGGCCCTTCCATATGCCCTGGTCCCCGGTGGGATCCCACTGTCCCACCAGATGGCCCTGTGTCTTATCTCATGCTCTCCTTTCAACACCCCCCTCTGGGACCTTCCCTGGGAAGGCTCCCTCCTGCACCTGCTGCCAGAGAACAGGCATTCTCTCCCCTCTCACCTTAACCCCCTCACCTGTAAAATGGGATGGCCAAGCAGGCACCTGCCTCCCAGGGTTTGTAGCGGGATTAGAGGTAGTGCCTGTCCCTGGGTCTTAAATTGTGGCCTCTGGGCCAGCAGCACCCCCTTCATCTAAGAATGTTTTGGAAATGGGAGTTCTTGGCCTCATCCCAGACTCACTGCACTAGAAACTATGGAGATGGAGCCTGGCAATCTGCATGGTAACAAGCCCCCAAGGGATTCACATTCAACTGTGAGAACCACTGGTGGGCACTTCTCCCCGTAGTAGGTGCTTGAGAAAGCTGCCTTCCCTTTCCAAAGCCATGCAGGCAGGACACTGACATTTGAGCTTGTCCAGCTGTGGCCTGGGCCTCTCTCCTGGTTCCTTCAGGTCCCGTCACAGAGGGTCACCAAGCCTTCTCCTCCTTTCTCCTCCTGCTGGTCCAGCTCAGCCTGTTGAAGGCGGTCTGGAGCTGTAAGATCTTAGTTCTCCTGGGCAGCTCGTCTCTGAGTATTTGAGGCACCATATCTGTTAGCAAGCTCTTGGACAGGTGGTAGACGCGGGTGGTGGAGCGGGGGAGGGGCTCTCCCACTTCCTTGTAGCAGCTCCAAATACAGGGCTAGGCATGCTGCAATGGCTGTGAAAGTCACAGCTTAAGCTTGGGGGCTCAGGCTCAGGCTGGGGTCGGAGGCCCAGCCAAAGGGGGCTACCCTGGCCTGGGTCCCCAGGGGGGGCCTCCTTTGGGGGAGTTCTGCCAGTCACCCTGATCTGAGCATCTGGGCTTGCTAGAGCCGGGCATGTGCTGAGCATAGAGACAGGTTTCTCCTTTGTGTTTGAAGACTCTGTTCTCTGGAGGGTAAGAGATTGTGTATATTGCCCACCAGAACAAGAGGCAGGAAGCAAAAGAGTGTAGGATGGCATCTGCCTCTGCACCCCTGGTTTCTCCCAATGGGGCTGACTTTCTGAGGTCCCCCACTCTGTGGATGCTCATCTTGGGTTGGGTAGTGTCTCCCCAAGTCCTCAAGGTGACTACTTGGAGGTTTGGGGAAAGAGTGGGCGGGACAGACAGAAGTGGTAGGGACAGAAGTGGGTGGGAGAGAGATGGCAGGAGAAGCCATGAGAGGAGACAGAATCTGGAGGTGGGAAAAGACAGTGAGACTCTTGGGGATGAGATGGGAGAGCAGCCCGGGAAAGAGATGGACGTGGCCTGAGGGAGACGTGGCCAGGGAGAGATTCCCTCAGGGATTGGAGAGAGACGCAGCCCCAGAGAGGAGGAAAGAGGATTAGAGAGGGAGAGGGGGCTCAAGTCCTGGAGGGTCTTGAAGGAGCCCCCCTCCTTAGGGAAGAGGACACTAAAGCCCAGAGTAGAGGGCCCTCACCCCCAGGCACGCAGGGGCTGCAAGAACCAGTATGTATGGCCCATCCCACTAACACAACTTGAGTCTTGGGAGGTATTTAACTTCTGGGTTTGATGTGATTTTGGTGTTTTATTTCTTCTAGGCCACCATGAGGGGCACTGTGAGCTTCCTTCCAGAGGTGTGTGTGTGGGGGGGGGGGTAGTTTTAGGCTGTAGGGAGAGCAATAAGTAGTTTATGGAGGTGGAAAGACATAGAAATTCACGGAGACAAGGCAGCAGAGCAGGCTGTGACAGTGATGCTGACCCTCCAGAAGGGCATTAGTCCCTTATGCCATCGGAAGGCAGAAGGCCAAGGTCTTCGGCGGCATATAATCCTGGGCATTAAGGAGTTAGAGTAATTTAGTCCAGACCTCCACACCCGGGCGAGTGCAGAAATGCTGATCCAGCCCCAACGCTGGCTCCAGAGAAACTGACTCTGGAACAGAGCAGGCTCCCTGTCTTCGCAGCTGGGGTGAAAAACTAGTGAGTGGGAGGAGCACTGTCTATGGTGCTGAGTGTCTGCACCTCCAACTACAGAGCCATAGGTAGGGAGCTGAGGAGAGCAGGATTCTCCACCCACCCAGCTATCCTCCATCCGTCCATCTGTCCATCCATCCATCCATCCATCCATCCGCATAGAATTAAAACACAAAACCATAGGACTACATGTTGCAGAGCTGGAATGACTCATTTTTACTAACGAGGAAACGGAGGCTCCGAAGACCCTTGCTGATCTGCCACACAGAGCCTCTGTAGTCCAGCTGGGGCAGGACTGGAAATTGCTGCTTTTTTTCTATGCACCACAAATTCTCCCCTGTGGTCATGGAAATTGCCTGGTTGTTATGCTGACATTTATACTGACGTTTGTTCAAAAATGCGTCGAAGGCAGGAAATGTGACCTCCTTCACCCCACCCGAGCCTGGGCTGTGCGCGTGTGTGCGTGCGTGCGAGAGTGCATGCGTGCACATGCCTAAGTGCCTATTTGTCCATTGTATACATGGTTGCATTTCTATTCATGTGTGCATGTTTACATGAGGTGTGTGCATATATGTGGGCAGTGGTGTGTACATGGCGATATGTATATGTTTGACACGGGTAGATGTGCATGAGAGCAGGTATGGCTCTATTTGACCGTCCCTTTCCTTTTCTTTTTAAGATCGCTGGGCTTCTAGCCCTTGACTTGAGCCTTGTCAGTTCCCCACCTGTGCCTCTCACTGGGGAATCCCCTAACTTCCATGCCCCACCTCATGGAATTTGAGTTATTTCCCCCTTGAGTTGATGCAGTGGAGGTGATGCTGCTTTGAGATCTGTGGAAAGTTCAGGGAGGAGCAAGCCTTGAAGAACCCTTTGAGGGCAAGGTTGAGTGGCCCTTCCCAGCCATGTTCATGCACCCAACACCCTCCAGTCCTGGGGCGGGCAGGGCAGGGCCAGAAGGATGGACAGAAGGATGCCAGGCAGGGAGCCCCCCAGACCATCGGCCTGTCTGCATCCAGCCCAGTCTGGTTGGATGTGACACCCTCTCCCTGATGCTGCCCTAACTCTTCCGAAGTTCCCTATCCCATTCTCCCATCCTTGCCATTATCTTGCCCTTAGCCTGAAGAGTCACAGAAAACTGACCAATCAGAACAAAGGCCAGACAAGCACCCACCAACTCCAGTAAAGGACAGGTCAGGGCATCCCCCAATCCAAATAAAGGACAGGCTCAAGAGCCCACCAATGAGAACAAAGGGCAGACTATTCTCTGTAAGCCCCCTGAGGAGGGAACTGGGGGGCAGGTGCAGAATAGAGCCTGGAGAGCAAGAGACTTGGGCTCTGCCTTGATCGGCTGGCTGGCCACAGAGGGGCATTGCTTCTCTTTGAGCCTCAGTTTCCTCGTCTGTCAAATGGGGACACTTAGCTGTCCCAAGCCTGTGGCTTTGGAAAAAAAAAACAAACTCCCCCTACATCAGTGCCTCTATTCCTTTACCTCGGCCCCTCTCCTCCAACTTCCACAGCACACACATCACACTGCAGGGCAGGGCTCCTCAGCGCTCATCTTGTTCACTCCCCTAACTCCAGCCAGGAGCAGACCTAAACCAGCACCACCTTCTAGGACTCTCCATAGGGAACCACTCTGAGGAACCTGGGCTTGCAGATGCTATGTTAGGGTTTTATGAGGCATCAGCTCTTCCTCTCCTCTTTAGTCTGCAGAATTGACCCTGAAAAGCCACAGTAGCCTACATGTATATGATGCAAGCAGGTGTTTTGAGCCCTGGCCCTGTGAATCGGTGAGGAAATAGCTGCATCTATGTGAGCCCGTGTGTGTACCAGGAGGGAGTCTGAATGCACGCTGGGTGTGAAGGCCTGTGGCTGTGCCACCAGGTATGCGTGTGCTGAGGGTGTGTGCCTGTGATGAGTGCCTCAGGACAATTGATTCAGTCTGGGAGTTGTAATATTGGGAAGCAGCAGCTTCTGTTGTCCAAGGGCAGAGGCATATCTCTCTGATCAAAATGTGTCTTCATCCTTGAGCAGTAGGAGGGATCAAAGGGAGGCTGGGGGTTGGGGAAAGCAGTGCTGAGTGAGATGCGGGAAGAAAGCCCATCGCTCCCCCCTCCTGGGAACACAGGACTGGGAGGGAGTAGGGTAGGGAGGAAACTGAAGCCAAGAAGATACAAGGCTGACATCCGGAGCTGAAGTCTGGACCCCAGTGCGGGACTACTCTGTGCAGCCTCTCTGAAAAAAATGGCCATTTAGCCCATGGTTGCATAGCTTCAGGGACGGGGAGTTCACTTCCTCCCTTTCTCCTGGTGGCCTCTGCCTGTGTAATATGGCTTTGCCTGGAAGAAGGTCCTTCATCCCATTGGACCAAGGACAGCCCCCTGTGAAATCTTATGGATCTCCAGGCCATCCCTGGGACCTCAGAGGCCAGTCCCCTGCCCAGGAGAGCCTGAGAGATTGGAATTGAAGACTGAGACCCTTGAGCCTGCTCTGCCTTAGGCCAGGTAACCCCAGGTTCTTTAGTCTTAGTCATACGAAGGCCTGGGTTTCCAGTTCCCTCCTTACTCTGAGTCTCATCTCGTCCTTACCTGAGACACAGTGCCCGGGAGTGGTCTAATCCATTGATAGGAGCAGGGTAGCTATCATCTTTTCTGTTCAGGTTAACCAGTCTTTATCAATATGGCCTGCAGGTTCAGCATTTTAACTTATTACCAGCCGTACTCACGCTATGGGCTCATCCTGAGATTGTGGCCCACTAAGACCCTCAACCTCATATCATTTTCACATGAACGGGGGCCAAGCCATGCCTCTCCTTTAGATAATCACTTTGCTTTTTGAACACAGACCCAGCCATCCAAAGGGAAGACTTCAGAAAAAATCTCCAAGGGCTAGCGGGGAGGGCACGGCCGAGTGAACAGCGTGAGTCATAATCCTGCTGTGGCCCTGGATCCCGGTTCTATTACCTTTCTCTTTGATCGCCGAGGCTCCCGCCAAGTTAATAGAGTGAGAAGCAGGGACCTTGCTTGTTTCTGTTCCGGCTCTCCAAGGACAATGCCTATTCCTGGGACCGGAATGCTGCGAGGCAGTCAAGGCTGACTTTTCCTTCTGTCTTTCCAGGGGCTGACCCACTGGTGTTTCTTCCACCTTGTGGGCTCATGCATTTCTTGGGTTCTTGGTACTCCTATCCCAATGGGTCGGCAAACTCATTAGTCAACAGAGCCAAATATCAACAGTACAACGATTGAAATTTCTTTTGAGAGCCAAGTTTTTTAAACTTAAACTTCTTCTAACGCCACTTCTTCAAAATAGACTCGCCCAGGCCGTGGTATTTTGTGGAAGAGCCATACTCAAGGGGCCAAAGAGCCACATGAGGCTCACGAGCCACAGTTTGCCGACCACTGTCCTAACCTCGCCCCTCACTCGATTGAAAAATGAGACCACTTTCCTTTTGGGGAAAGTGAGTAGGACCAGGATTCTGCAGATATTTAGCTGAGCACCTACTCCGTGTGGATAATCTGGAAGGTACTTTTTAGGGCTCAGTTTCACTTCATCTTCATATCAAGGGGGAGATAGCCTTAGTTGCCCCCAATGTATAGATAGAAGACTGAGGCTCAGTGGGTTGACCAAAGCATGCACTGCTAATAAATAGTGGATGTAGGATTCAAATTTGGCTGGTTTGTTTGTTTGCTTGCTTGCTTGTTTTGCTTTGTTTTAATGTGGAGGTTTGTACTTAAGTTTTCCCATCTGGAAGATGAGTGGACTTGGACATTCAAGGGCCTTAAGACTTGCTGGGTTCTGAGGCCCTAAGATCCTGGGGTTCCAGTGTCTGAGAGCCTTTGGCTCTGGTTGAAGCTGGGAGTTGGGCTCAGTGGGGCTGCTCTGACCTGCCTGGCCAAGACCCTCACTGCCCTTTCTTCTCTTCCAGGATGCTTTGCTGAGCCTGGGCTCTGTCATCGACGCCGTGGGCTTGCGCAGGGCTGTCAAGGAGGCCCTCTCAGCCGTGCTCCCCAGAGTGGTAGGTACCTGGTTCACATTTCCCCCACCTCCCAAACCTTTCCCCGGCATCTTGCCGCACCTCACACGGGGTCACGAAAGAAGGAAGAGGCCCTAGCTGGTTTGGCTCAGTGGATAGAGTGTCAGCACAAGGACTGAAGGGACCTGGGTTCCATTCCAATCAGGGGCGCAGCCTTGGTTACAGGCTCAATTCCCAGTCCCGGTTGGGGCGTGCTAGAGGCAACCAATCGGCGTGTCTCCCTCACGTCGATGTTTCTCTCGCTCCGTCTCTCCCCGTCCCTTCCACTCTCTTAAAAACCAATGGAAAACATATCCTCAGGTGAGGATTTAAGAGAACCAGAGGACTCTCGTGGGAAAGTGAACCGTTTGGCTGAGTGTTTGGGGATGGCTTCCTGGAAGAGGAGGGCTGAAGCTAAACCCTAAAGAATGAGCTTACATGGGGAGCCTGCAGTGTTGGAGACAGAAGGCGTCTTTCAGCTTAGCAGAAAAGATCATGTCTCATAACGGAAAAGATCACGTCTAGGATAATAGCTAGGACACAGTGGCATCAGGTGGGCGTTGGGACATGTACAGCAGGAGGAGTTGAGGGCAGACATGCTGAACTTCCTTGATGCTAGGTCTGGGAGGTGCTGGAATGGGGCTCAGCCTGGATGAATGGATCTGTGCCTAGTTAAAGTGACCTCTAGAAATAGGGTGGTTGCCAGGGCCCATGGTCACCTGGTCACCACAGTTGCCCAAGCCCAGAGTGTCTTGGTGAGGAAATTTTGACCCTCGTCAGCTGCTCCAGGCCTCTCCCCAACCTGCCTCCAATGGTCGCCGTTCCTCCGTTAGGCAGTGGGATAGATAAACGGGCCCTCAGGGCCCAAAGCGGCAGTCTCAGCTGTGCCAGGTAGAGGGAAGGAAGCAGAGGACTATCAATCTGGAGGGGCAGCTCTGAGCGAGCCTAAGGGGCACGGAAGACTTCCCAGAGGAGGAGATGCCTAAATTGAGTCCTCACAGCCTGGAATGAAGACTCTATTCTAGATACCAGCCAAGGGTAATTCAGAAGGTGACTCCCACCCAGGGCTAGTTGTGTCTGAACCTGCTTGATGGATAAACCACCTAAAGCCCAGAGAGGGCAGGTGCTTCCCCCAAGGTCACACAGCATGACAGGGACACATAGGGCTTGGCACCTAAGCACCCCCATTCTCTCTCCTAGCTCTGCCTTCTCAGAACCTCTAGAAGTTCAGAGCCCAGGAGGAGGTATAAACAGTGAGCTTTATTGAGCGTGAAATTGGCAGGAAGTGGGTGGTGTGTTGGCACTCAAAAATAAATCCTCTCTGAGAAGGATGGGACTGAGGCAACATCTGGCCTGGGGTGGAGACACATCTGGAAAGGAGGGGGTGGGGAGGCTGGCAAATCATCATCCACAAGGCTGCCTGGCCCCTCTGTGGCCAGTGAGGCTGTCCAGGGAGGCGGAGGAAGAGGTGACTGGCCAGACCTTCACAGGCCACATAGGTGCCCAGCACTGGGTGCTGGAAAGACAGCTGTGATCTGTGTGACTAGGTTCTGGAACAGTAGGTAACGTCTACTTTGGTTCATCCAAGAGACCTGTTTGAGCTAGGGAAGCCCTGCTTTGGCTTGATTGCATGAAAGGACTCAGCCTTCAAAGAGTGGAGTGGGGAGATCGAAGGTCCACTCTGCCTCCAAACTGGAAGGGGAGCATGTTCCTCCCCCCACCCCTCCACCAGTAAGGACAGCCGCTAGCACCTGGCTCCCTCATCAGCACCCATTGTGGCAGGCAGCCCCGAATGCAGATGGTGCTGATGTGTCTGGAACTGTTCCCTTCTTCTCTTCAATGAACTCAGCTAATTTTAACCCAGAGGCTGAGAGTGAGGGTGTGGGAGGCAGAGGGACATCCGGAAATGAAGTGAGGAGCTGCCCTCCCTGCCTCCCCACCCCGATCGTCCACGCCTCTCTCTGCCAGGGAAGACCCCATCATCCACCTCTCTCTCTGCCAGGGAAGACCCCATCATCCACCTCTCTCTCTGCCAGGGAAGACCCTATCATCCACCTCTCTCTCTGCCAGGGAAGGCCCCATCATCCACCTCTCTCTCTGCCAGGGAAGACCCCCGTCATCCACCCCTCTCTCTGCCAGGGAAGACCCCATCATCCACCCCTCTCTCTGCCAGGGAAGACCCCATCATCCACCTCTCTCTCTGCCAGGGAAGACCCCATCATCCACCCCTCTCTCTGCCAGGGAAGACCCTATCATCCACCCCTCTCTCTGCCAGGGAAGACCCCATCATCCACCCCTCTCTCTGCCAGGGAAGACTGTGTGACTCTAGGTGCTGTGGAGTCTCCTAGTCTCTTAGGGACAAATCCCACAGGCCCCTCCTAGGCTGCTAACAGAGCCAGATGACAAGGAGGCTGGTCACAGATGAGGAGTGGGTGGCCTCATTCTGACTGATTTCTTCATCCCTGAACTCCCCGCCTGGACCCTCACCCAGGAGGCCAAGGGGGCTCCAGGCCTTGTCCTTCCCACTCCCTTCAGGCCCTATCATTCCCAGCCCACACCATACTGTGTCTGGCCTGGGTCCTCTGGAAGGAGGACTAGGCCATCTCCTGAGAGCTGAGAGAGGGTCAGCGCTGGCTGTGGACAGCCAAAGGCAACAAGAGTGGCAGGATTATGGGCTCATAGTCGTGAAAGGCAACTGCTTTTACTAAGGATTTCACACTTACTGAAGGTGGGCCTTCAACACCTAGCTCTAATGTCACCTCCTCCAGAAGCCCTCCCTGATACCAACAGCAGAGAAGAGAGCTCCCCATTCTGCCACTGAGAAAACAGTGCCCCTCGGGATACTTAGCTGAGCACATGGTTGCCCCCTCACGGGGACAGGGGCTCTGCTGGACAGCACTGGCGTCTCTCTGGGCCTCCCTTGTCACGCACAGTGTGGGCAGTGGAGATGCCCTCTGAGGCTGTGCTAAATGGGAGTTGGTTGTAGATCCCTAAGAGTAGCCAGGCCCATCTGGGGAGAATGTGGATTTTTGCATGTGGGTCAGTGAAGGCAACTGATTTTCTGAGACCTGACACTGAGGCTGAGACTGCTGTGGGCTCTTGGACTGGACAGCGTTTGAGCAGAGCTTTGATCTCACTCTGGGAAGTCATCATTCCAAAACACAAATCTGCTCCTGTCTCTCGGGGTTCAGCCCGCAGCCCTCTGCCTGGCAGCAGCCCCTGGCATCCACCTCCAGCTTGGTTTACAGGCCCTTCCAGCTCAGCCCCTGCTGACCCCAAGCTCACCTCTTGTGCCCCTACCCTCAGTGTCGGTTCCGTAAATGCTCCGCACTCTCACACCGACACACCTGCCACTCGGCCCAGAAGCCATTCCTCTGTGCTTCGCCCGCTCCCTGAATGAGTCTAATGTCCGTACCAGTTACAGCGTTCAGGTCACTTCCTCCAGGAAGCTCTCCCAGCTTGGATCACAGTGTGTGGCTTCTTGTAGAGTTGTTTATGTCTCTGAGGCAAGAGGGAAGCTTCTGGAGCATTCTGAGCCCCTCCTGCAGTAAGGCCCTGAGTGGACACAGAGTTATTGTTCGCTGAAGCTGGAATCACAGCGAGGAAACATGCCAGGTGTGTGTGCGGGGAGGGTTTTCTGCACCTTCAGTCCTTCAGACTCCCCCTACCCCCACCCCATACCTTGGATTTAGAGTGATAGGTAAGAAAAGCCAGCAGGGTCATAGAGCACTGCCTGTTCAGAACCTCTCCCAAGAGGAGACAGTGAAAAGGTAAGTTCATAAGGGAATTTTTCCACCCTGACTAATGTTTGAATTACCTGGGGAGTAAACCCATCAGATGCTTGAGCCCCTCCCAGCGGGTCTGTGACCCTGTACCTGGAAGTGTGTACAGGCTGGCAGTGGGCAGCTGGGAGGGCCTCTCCGCGGTCTCATGAGTGTCTTCTGTTTTAGGAAACAGTCTACACCTACCTTCTGGACAGGGAGTCCCGGCTGGTGTGTGAGGATCCTCCCCATGAGCTGCCCCAGGAGGGAAGAGTCCGGTGAGCCATCCTCCATCCTATTGCTTGTCACGGATCTTAGGCCTGGGCACCTTTCAAAGTCCTCTGATCTGACCCTCCCCATCTGACCTTGATCTCAGCTTCCCAGCCAGGTGCAGTACTTTGGCTGGGTCACTGACTCCAGCACAAAGAGGAGAAGCAATGTCTCCTTTTGTGTTGGTTGGAGGAATGTGCCAGCTGGTAGGTTTTCTCCCAGAAAGTTCTTGTAAATTGCTGCAGCCTCCTCAGAGCCGAGTCCCAGGATGCCAGGGCTACAGTCTGTCATGCAGAACCCCGGTCAGGCTAGGAAAGCTGCCTAAAGGTTCTCACAAGGTCACAGAACCACGGAATCCCAGAGTGGAGTCCCTGAGTGCTGGAATTGCAGGAGTACACGGGCATCTGAGAACAGAGCTCACAGGCGCTGTCCTGCAGTGGGTCCTGGAGCCCAACTGCCTGGGTTTGAATCCCAGCTCCCCATTCACTAGCTGAATAACCTAGGGCAAACTCATTAGTCAACAGAGCCAAATATCAACAGTACAATGATTAAAATTTCTTTTGAGAGCCACATTTTTTAAACTTAAACTTCTTCTAACACCACTTCTTCAAAATAGACTCGCCCAGGCTGTGGTATTTTGTGGAAGAGCCACACTCAAGGGGCCAAAGAGCCGCATGTGGCTCTCAAGCCGATCAATTTGCTGATCTAGGGCAAGACACTCAACCTCTTTGTGCCTCGGGTTTTCTTATTTGTGAGATGGTGATAATAATAGCACTTACCTCATAAGGTTGTTGGGAGGACTAGATGAGTTTACCACGTGTAAAGCACTTAAAACTGTAGGAATGATGCACGTCTGGTTTTGTTTTCGTTACGACAGAATGTTGGAATCACTGACGTTAGGAACCTGGGCTTAGTGCCCGGTGGTCCCCTGACACCTCTGAGCCTATTGAATCCAGCCTCATTTTCCGGATGGGCCAACATCGTGAGATGTGTCCAACGCCACATACCTAGTGGGAGGCAGAGCCAGGCCTTGGACGTGGTCTCTTGGCTACTGGCCATTCAGGGAACAATGAGGGGAAGTGGAACTTGTCAGTGAGAAAGTGTTGACAGGCAGGATTGCGGGTCCAAAGGAGGGCAGGGCATGGAGGGTGTGCTCACTGCCTTCCAAGCACTGCAGGGTCATCGAGGGCCAGGGAGCACTGGGTCAGGGTCTGGGGCTGAGTGAGCACATGGGTGGGGGCAGGAAGACAGCGCTTCACTCCCTGGGGGAGAGCTTTTCCACAGGTGGGAGGTCCAGAGCTGCGGCTTTTTCAGGTAGAGGCTGAGGCTGGTGATACTCACCTGTCTCAGGGGCCAGGGGAAGAGCTGCTCTTTGGGGATGCTGGAGGTCCTCAGGCTGGGCTTGCTGGTGGTCCTGGCACTTGGAACCATGGCTTCCAGGATGCTGTCTCTCCATCAGCTCTTTCCTGTGGAAGGGGCTAGCGTCTCTCCAATACTCCAGGGCCTTCCCACCCCTGTTCTCCCATTCCATTTTCCCTGAGCGTGAGGCTCTGGCAGTGCCCAGAGCAGGGGGTGCTCCTCCAGGGTGGGTGGCATTCTCCCCTTCAGCATTCCCTGCCAACTCCTCCCAAGGACTGGGAGAACCAAGCCAGCCATGCCCCTCTCCGGCCTCTGCTGTCCCATCTGTAAGATGGCAGGTTAGGAACCGGAAGATCTTTGGAATCTCAAGAAGAAAAAAATGCTACAATGTCCCCTTTTCTCCTCTGAGCCAGCACCCTCACCCCTAATTCTCAAGAACTTTGGGTAATATGGGCTTGTGCTATCCAGGACGTTTCTTCAGAGCACCAAAGAAGGCCTTCCTGGGAGAGGGACGCAGCAAGTGGAAGGAGCATCCTGCAGGCTTCACTCTGTCCCTTCTGAGACTGCAGACACTCCCCTCAGGCGTTCTGCTTCTGGGGATGGGGTCTGCAGACCAGGCACCTCAGAGGAGTCTCAGACCCTTTCATCCTCCAACCCGCAACCACTTCAAACTCAGTGAAGCCTTTGGGAAAGATACAAAAAAAAAAGAAAAGAAAAGAAAAGAAAAAGACAATTAATAGTGAGTGTTTCAATTAGCCTAGAGTTCAGTGGAGAGGGAGAGGCCAGTGCCTGCTGGGAGATGGGGCTCAGAAATCCCAGGAGCCCCAGGACATAAGGTAGGTGAGGGGTGATGGGGAGGGGCATCTCTTAGGACATGGAGATCAAAGTTCATTCAGGCTGACAAAGACTGGGGTGAGCCCCCGTCCTCCCCTAGGGCTGATACACAGGTATGTGGAGGAGGGAAGAGCACTGGGATGGGGTCATAATGCCCAGCACATAATAGAAGCTCAGAGATTGCTGGCGGCCCTCCAGCCCCACGTCCCAGTACATGTACTCAGTGAGTGATCTTGAGAAAAGTACTTTCCTTCTGGCCTCAGTCTTTTTCTAAACGATGGGTGGTGTTGGTTACAGGGTACTTCCAGGGGTGATCTGCGGCACTGGCCCCAGGAGGCGGAGGCACCTGCCCTGGCTGAGGTGGAGCCTGAGTCTCCGGCCGTGCCCAGAGCAGGGGGTTGCTCCTCCGGGAAACCATGGAGGGCTGGCAAACAGCAGCAGGTGTGACGTGGGGACGGATCATAAAGAGATAAGGCCCAGAGGACAGGCAAGAATGGGCTAAGGGCAGCGTGGGGAGGCAGGGCGGAAATGGCCACGGGGCAGTGAGAGGGTCCCCAGCTACCCAGCCCCTCCTGCTAGTGCCCCTGAAACTGGACAGCCAAAGGGTCCGGGCTGCCTGTCCCTGCTTGAGCCAGTTCAGCAGAGACAGGGTTGAATCACATACGAGCATTTATTCTAATAATGTCAGCAGTATGGTAAAGCAGCAGGTCAACCATGAAAATATTGTCTACCTGCCTGCGCGCGCCCCCCCCCCCCCATAAACCAGCTGCTTATATTGGGCAGAAGGACAAAGATTACATGGGGAAGGAGGCAAAGGAATTACAGGCACGGGGCAATAGGGGAAAGGAAGGAGAAGGGTCTGATGGGTACAGGTTACAGGCAATGCGAGCCTTGCCATGGTCACAGGCAGCTCTCAGAAAAGGAGAACGGACCTCACTCTCATTCCCAGGTTAACTGCCCTGTCCCAGGCTGTAAACCCTCAGCCAGGTTAGAATGTGCTCTCTCTAATCAGAACAGAAATCACGGTTAACAGAGCCCGATTCCTGTTTCTGACCCACCACCCCTACCACTCCTGGGGCTTGCAGGTGCCCGGTTCATCCTCCCAGTGCGTTTTGGGTTTCCTTCTCCCCGTCCCCCCTTCCCAGGCTTGATGTGCTCTCGCTGCTCTGCAAAGTCCTGCCTGCCGTCTCCATCTGGACCAGCCCGCGTTTCGCTTCTCTTCCAGGCCCCAGACGGAGGCCCTCTGGGAGGCCTGCTTGTTCCCTGGCACTGAGGAAGATCCAATTTTCAGAAAAGGTGTCGGGTGTAGTGGGTCTGTCCAGAAGCAGAACCATGGGCTGGGAGTGGGGAGATCTGGGATCCCGGACAACATGGCTGCAATTACGATCTCAGGCACCCTCCCTGGGCCTCGGACTGGGCTTCTCTGACACGATAGGATCCAACATTGGCATCTGCGGGCAGGCCCGGCTCTGGATTCCAAGGGCTGGAGGGGAGAGAATCCTGGAGGCCTGCCTTGGCGTAGGGCTTCCTGGAAGGCTTCACCCCCCTCTTCTTGGTGCCCCGCTTTTATCTCCCAGACTATTTCAGGCTCCAGCCCCGCCACTTTCCTCTTCTTATTGTGTTTCCTGCCATCTTAAAGCCTCTGATTACCCACTGCTGAGTGCAGCAAAATCTAGGACCTTTCAGCTACAACGGAGACACCACCCACACGAGCCCCAGCTGCTTGTCTGCCTCCCCTACCACTTAGGGGTTCCAGGCACAGCCTTGAGAAAGTTCCTCCTCAGAGCTGGTTCCCTCTCACCGCAGCATCTGCCTGTCCCTCTGATTTGTCTCGAGGGACCCGGGGAATAGTCTGTTCCCATCTCTGGAGTCTCACACTCTGGGAGAGGGAGAGAGAGAGGAGGACCCAGGTCCTGGCTTGAACCATAATTTGTCTCTGCGAGAGATGAAAGGTCAGAGTGCAGATGAGGGTGGGAGGAGGGATGTCAGCACAAGGTTGGGGGTCACACCAAACAAAGGTCTCAGAAAGTGGAAGGGGGCCTGGACACCCAGCTCTTTCCAGACCATTGACCCCACCAACAGAGAGCCTTTCCGTCTCCTCTTTCCACTAAACAAATAGTTGTTAAAGGGACGGAACTGTCATAAAATCCACACCCGTTCCTCTCTCCCCTCTGCGCCCATCTGTCTTTATCTTCAGTGGGGCAGATCGTGGCCACCCGGCGCCCAGGGCTGAGTCATTCATTAGCCTTCAACGTGGACAGCTGGCCCAGGGAGTGGAGTCCCCTCACCCCTTCAGCCTGGAGAGGGAGCAGGGAGCAGGGGGTGGGGGTGGGGTCAGGAGGCAGGCAGGTGGGGGCTCTAAGTTGAGGAGAGGACCATCTGGGGTGTGAGCGGTTTATGAAGCCCCCACCTCCATCTGGGGTGGAGACAGCAGTTCAGGGAAAGGTACAGCAGAGGAAAGGGGCTCGAATGAGGGTGGGTTGAGGTGAGCATGGCCTATCTGGGGCCATGGACTGTGGCTGGGCCAGGGAGGGCAGGTTACAGAGCAAGGTGCCAAGTGTGGGGACTCCTGAGGACTGAGGATCCTTGATGCCCCAGCACTCAGAGGGCGATCTGGGCCCATCAAGGCCGACCTGCCCCAGCCCAGCCGCCCCTCTGCTGTCTGGGAACACTGGGACTACAGGATGCTCAGTCAGACTGGGCTTCTGGTCTCCCCGATTCTCCCTGTAAGTGAGATTTTCCCAGCAGCCAACCATCAAACCTGACCTTTTCCTTCCCCTCGGGGTCTCCCACTGCCCTCAGGGCCCTGGTCTCCCTCCTGCTGTCCAGCCAAACCAACTCCTTGCAGTTGGACTGTCCAGCAGACATTCATTCTTCCTCTCCTCAAGCCTTTGCACATGCAGTTCCCACTACCTGCGCATTCCTTCCTGTCTGCCTGGTTAACCTCTGCATGCCCTTTAGGACTCAACCCGGGCAACTCCTCCTCCAGGAAGACTTCTCGACCCCACTTCCGTCCGGCCCCTGAGTAGGCTGGGCCCACTCTTCCTCCCTTTGTCAGAGCCCTCACTCCTGCCCTTGGGCATGGGCCTGCATTTCAGACCCTGTACGACATTGGGACTCAAAGAGTCAGGCATATATCTGCCTCCTCTTCTCATCTCAGTCCTAAGCACCAAACTTGACCTAGAAGGACCCGGAGTAAACACTCCATGGAATGAAAGACTTCAAGTAGAATTTTCCCATAAGTATTTCATTGAGAAAACTTGCTCTGGCTCTAGTATGGGGGATGGATTTAAGGGACCTGACAGGAGGCAGGAGACTAGGCGAGAGGTTGATGCAGGGTCAGGGGAGAGGTGGCTCTGTGTGAGCTGGGGAGCAGCTTGGGAATGAAAAGCAGGGGACAGTTGTGTGAGATGCATGGGAGGTGGCTCACCCATTGGCTGGTGGAGGTGAGGAAGAGGGAGGCAAGGGACCCAGTGGATGGCTGTGCCACTTTGGGGGTAGTGGTGGCAAGGTAAGTTCAGATTGGGACTGGGTGTCTGGCGATCTCAGGGGCACACAGGACAGCTTCCAGGAGACCTTTGGGTGTCTGGAGCTCATGAGAGGGGAGCTGGAGAGTCTCGAGGCCATAAGCTCAGAGGAAGGAGTTTTGTGCAGAAGAAAAACTGAAGGTAGATTACTTCATCAGGGTCCTTTGGCGGGGGTGGGACGCTGGGAGAAAGAGGAAGGCCAAGGCAGCCCTGGGTCCCCAGCGGGGTGGGGGGTGGGGGTGGGGATTGGAAGTGGAGAGTCAGGAGTCAGTGGGATGGAGCTGCAGAGTCACTAACAGCCACGCAGGGACCAGCGCCGCCTTGTGGCTGCCCAATAACCAGATTGTCCCAGACTGAGTGGCTGGGAGGGGTCCACAAGGGGCTTTGGCTAAGGGTCACCAAGGCCAGTCCCCTGTCTCCATGAAGTCCCATCCTTTATCAATTTAGTCATCAGAAAACATGGCTGCCAGTGCCCTCCTGCCACCCTAGATTTCTGTTCCTTCCTGGGAGGATTAGCACAGTCACAGCCCAGAACTGGCACCCAGCACACCCGGAGCCTTAAAGGTCCAGGGAGGTGGGAGGCACCACTGGTTCTTAATAGCTTCTGACCCAGGGCCGGGAGTGAGCAGTTCTGGTTCGGAAGGCTATGTGATCTGCCTGACATGCTCAGTCTCTTTGGTCTTCAGTTTCTCTTGCTGCAGTTCCTACAAATGCAGTTAAGTGGAGGCAGCATGAGAGATGAGAAACCTATGACAATTAATCATCAGGGAGTAACATTTGGTGAAAAATCAGGCACTTAATTAAGTAGGAAGAGCCAGGGATTGGGGTGGAGGGAGGGGGGAGATGGCATGTGTGGTGAGGGCAGAGAGAAACTCACTCTTCCCTATCGACCTCCCCTTCCCTCCATCACACCTATGCCTTTTGCCTCCCCAATATTCATGCCAACTCCCTCTTGCAGGCTCACACTCCCATAGGTCTTTAGGTTCAAGCATTACTGGTTTGGAGTATGGGTTCTGGTACCAGCTGGTTGGGTTCAGATCCTGGCTCTACTACTTATGAGCCATGCAATCTTGGTCAAGTTTCTTAACCTCTTTGTAGCTTAGTTCCTCCACCTGCAAATGGAGATGATGATACTATTTAATCCGAAGGATAGTTGGGAATTCTGAGTTCATCTATGTAATTTGCTTGGACTGTGCACAGCATAAATGGAATGTCTGATATGTTTTAGTTATGATGATCATCCAGGAGGCTCTGAGAGGTCAGATCACTTGCTCAAGGTCAAGTAGCCACGGTGAATTTTAACCCAGGCAGCCTAGCTCCAAGCCCTTGCTTTCCCTGCTCTGGGGATTTGTGCTAGCCCCTGGCACACCTTTCCAGTTTCTACCAGCAAGAGGCACCGGAGGCTGGACCATAGCTGACTAGGGTCCTCGACTTTTTTATTTTTGCTCCACTCGCATCTGCCCTGCAGCAGGTCAACTTGTCCAGATCTTTGCAGACATGCAGCCTGCTGTGTGTCTCTGGGCCAGGGATTGTTCTCTTGGATCCAGGGCCTGAGAGGTGGGATTGTCCTGTTTTGCAGAGAGGCTGTGATCTCACAGAAGCGGCTGGGCTGCAATGGGCTGGGCAGCATCTCGGACCTCCCTGGGAAGCCTTTGGCCAAGCTGGTGGCCCCGCTGGCTCCTGACACCCAAGGTAAGGGCTGGGAGCTGGGCAGGGGCGAGGAGAAACTGTGGCCCTGGCTCCCCAGTTCATGTCTGTCTCCTGTTTCCATCTCGTGGTCTCCTTCTTTCCTGTGCTCTGTGTCTGTAGCAATCCCTCCATCTAATTCTCTCTCTGTTATGCTACTAACCTCTCTGAGCCTCAAGTTCATGATCTGTAAAATGGGGACAACAGAACCTACTTTGAGGGGGTGTTGCAAGGAGGAGCAAATGAGATAACGCATGCTAAGGGCTGCCACCTGCTAGGGCTCAGGGGCCGGTGGCCACAGAGGTGATGTGTTTGTGCCTGTTGCTAGATGGGCTGTGGCTGTTGTCATGCTCTCTCTGTCACCAGCTCTGTTTTTCTCTCTCTTCCTCTCCATGCCCCCTTTCCGCCACGTCTCTCTGCCTCGTGTCTCAGTCTCTCTAGGTCTCTGTCCTCTGTTTCGATGTGGAAAGTGCACAGGACTGGGAGTCAGGAGACCTGACTTGCTGTGTGATCTTGGGCAAGTCACTTCCCCTTTCTGGACTTCAGCTTCCCAATCTGTAAACTAGGGGTGCTCAGCCTTACCTGCCTCCCTCCCACTCAGGGTTGCTGGGAGGATCACAAGGAGGTTGTCAAGTGAGGGGGTCTCCTTCCATTCAAGGGTCTTTGCTGTGGCTGTTTTTGTCGCTGCCTCAGGACTCCCCTCTGTCTCTCTGGGTCTCTGGGTCTCTCTGTGTCTCTGTCCCAGGCTTTCTCTCTCTGTGTCTTTGTCTCCCTCCCTGGGTCCTGGCTCAGAATCCTGAGCCTCACTGGCCCCGCAGGACCACCTCATTGCCCTCTCCCCCTCAGTGCTGGTCATTCCGCTGGTGGACAAGGAGGCTGGGGCTGTGGCAGCCGTCATCTTGGTAAGAGCCCTTGTAGGGTCGGGGAAGATGAGAACTGGGGAGGGAGCGGTGGGTGGAGATGTGTGTGTGTGTGTGGGGGGGGCTGGAGTTGTAGAAAATGGGGTCTGGGGCTTCTCCCACACCCCACCCCTCTGCCCCACGTTGAATGAACAGAGCAAAGTTGCTGGGTGGGTTCTGCAGGCCCTTCTCCCATACGGAGGGGCCATTCAAAGTCTCTTTCCCACCCTAGGAACAGAAGGGTTAACACTCCCACATCGCCATTACCTCAATAAGGAGCAGATTTGGGGTGCAGACAGATAAATGAGCTGGCCTTGTGCCCCCAGGGACTCCTCTGAGCTCATTAAAACAGAATTAAAGGTTTCTGAGGCGCCTGACCTTTCGGCGCTGCTGGAGGGGGAGGGGGTAGAGTGAGGGTTACCCAGGGGAGAGGAGGGAGAGCAGAGGAAGGAAGGAGTACTTGGCTTGGTCTCCTCTGCGTCCCATCTGCCTGATGGAGACACGTCCCCCTTGCTTTCTCCCGCCCCCCAGCTTCTGTTCCCGTAGGGAATGGATCTGCTGTTGGCAGAGCTCTGAGCACTGCTTCCCTCCCTCCTTTAGTCCCAATCTGTGCCAGAGCTGTTCTCTGCGAAGAGCACCAGGGCTGGGGACAATCTGCAAAAGAAGAGGGGGGGGGCAGTGGCTCGGGGAGCCCACCTTTGTTGAGGAAGAGTGTGGGGTGCCAGGTTCCTAGGAAGGTCTTCCTGTGTTGGGGCTGGGAGGACTGGGTCCGCAGAGGAGCAGCCGCCCCAAGAGGAAAACATCTGGAAGGTGGTTCACCTTGTGGGCAGGAGGGTAACTGCCATGACTGCTGCTCACCTTGGCTCAGGTTGGGCCAGGAGTCAGGCTTCAGCCTTTTCCTGGGAGAAAGGCGTGTGTGTGTGTGTGTGTGTGTGTGTGTGTGTGTGTGTGTGTGTGTTGTGTATTGGGGAAGGGGTGGAGTCAGAGCATTTAAATTTAACTCTCTCTAGCAAAACCCTTCTCTGGCCCCTGCTCCAGGCTGCATGCGAGGGCAGACGGAGGAGTGAGACCCATGTCTCCTTCCAGCGTCTGTCCGTCTGGAGGAAGGCAGAGGCACCCTCAGGCCACGATTGGCCAAAGGAGATAATACAGGTGCTTTTGTGGCAGAGGCTGGAGCACAAGGAGTGCCTCACAGTGGACGGCGTCTGAATGGGCTTTGGGCGTAGGGAGGACGTCTACGGGCAGAGAAGAAGAGAAAGGATGTTCTAGACGGGGAGAGCATGAGCAAGGCAGGGTGGGGAGAGGGTGGTGGGGTGTTGGAGGAAGAGTGTGATCTTGATGAGGCGGAGGTGCCTGCTGTTGAGCAAAATGCTACCTGGGACTTTGGCTACCAGGAGTCCCCAACAACTATCCCCTCACCTTCTTGAACACACCTGGCAGTGAAAAGCTCCAGAAAGGTGTTTGGATTATTCGTGGTCTGCCTCTTCTCCAAGCCTGTGCCTTCCTACTCAAATAGAAAAGCACGCCTCAGAACACCCTCTCCCCAGTGCACATACAACTGATGGGTCCTATCCTACTGCCCTCTCCCCTTCGCCGCCCCCCCCCCCTCCCCAGAGCTCCTGGGCCTCAAGACTTCACATCCTCCAAGAGGCAGCACAGCAGCCTTGCACCTCCCACCTGCTACCAGATTCCAAGGGCAAAGGGTGCAGAGGGTACAGGGGCTGCCACAGGGCAGATGTTTTGGGAAGACTGGTTCACCAGCTCATTCCTCAACAAGCCCCATTCCCCTCTCTGAGTCTCTACTCTTGGCATTCACCCATCCACCCATTCATCGATGGAAGGCATATTTCTCCAGCCCTGCCAGGCACTGTGTGCTAGGTGCTGCAAACAGCAATGACAGTGACCAGACAGGCCCTGCTTCCACAGACCATAGTCTGGAGGGGTCCAGGAGACAGGCAAATCAGGGACCGAAATAAGGATAGAATTGCAAATGATGGCAAGTGCAAGCAAGGAAGCCAGGGAGCTCTGGGAGGAATATTGGGGCCTGATGGGAGTGTGGACAATGGAAGGCTCTCTGAGAGAGATGCTGTCCAGGCGCAGGGCAGTCTGGAGGAGTTCTGGGCCTCTGCAGCTTGCAGCTGCAGGCACCTTGATTGCAGGTTCTTTGTGTGGAAGGCGTCTTTGGCTCTGTTTGTCAGTTCTGGGATAATAAGTCCCTTTGAGGAGTGGGAGGCACTTGGTCTCTGGCATTTGATGTGTGATGTGTGCCCACGCTTCCCCCTAGCTGGGCCAGCCACTTATATGGGGATTAGCCATGTTGAACTTGGTGAGGATGAGTGGTGTGGGGTCTTTGCTGGGTTCTCAACCCTCTCTACAGCCCCAGTGCCTGCCACCGGGCCCCACACCATCTCCCTGCAAGTGTGTGTTTCTGTTGGTGAGCAAAATAAGCCATGTGTGCGTGTGGGTGGCAGTGTGTTTGCATATGGGGGTGGGGTAGAAGTGTGTGCATGGCTCTTGGCTATTCAAACTCAGTATCCCTATGTACACGTGTGGGTGGGGAAGGGGTGAGGTAGCCCGGGAGTGTGTGCTGGGGTGGGGGAAGGCTCAGGGGGTGGAGGGCTCCACAATTCCTTCCTTTCCCCTGGCCTTCTGAGGCTCTCATTCAATCTCCCAGCTCTGTACTGGGACCAAGCTGTTTTGGCAGCCCATAGCCCTGGGGGGGGGGGGGGGGGGGCGGGCATAGGGAGGGAGCCCGACATTCCCTTTTCCTGAGAGGTGGATCCAGAAAGAAACAAATAGATGTCCTCCCCATCTACTAACAGTGAAATGCTGAAATGTTTATATGAGTCACATGCAAATGAACCATACCCCAGCCTCTTTCAACTCCCTCTCCTATGGGAGTCATAGATGAGGCCTCAGCCAGAGCTTACCCTTCAATCCCACCAGATCCTGTCCAGGTCTTCCTGCCTCCAGTGTTGCTTCCTTCAACTCACCCTACACCCCATAAGCCATGGTCCTCAAGCTAAAGTCCAGTTCCTTAGCCTGGGACTCAAGACCCTCCCCCTGGGGCAAACAGACCCACTCTTGCCTGGATCCTCATGTCCTGTACCACCTTCTACCCAGCACTGCCAGAACAGCTACTGCTTGCAGTGTCCCCTCTCTTCAGGCTCTACTTGTCCTCCCCATGTCTCAGTGCCAGCTCTGGAAGCCTCTTGGATGCTCCCCTCCCCCGAGCTCCCACAGTCTTTAAGTCCCCATCCACCCCATCTGCCTTCTCCTTCTTCCTCAGGTATGAGGTTCTGCACCTCCTGATCGCATCCCCCACTCCATCCTGCCTCAGCCAGATGTGAGCTTCCTGGGAACCTGCTGGTCTCCTCTCCATCTGCTCCTGGCAGGGGACCTAGAGCACAGGCAGGCAGCTGCTGAGTGAGAAGGGAGGATGTAGGAGGGAACCCCAGTGCAGCCACCATGGGGTGCCCTGCAGGCGATGAGCAGCTCTGAGTAGGCACCACCAGAAGCTGGTGACACGGTTGGAAATCTTTGCTAGCAGGGCCTGCAGTGGGTCCCCAGACTGCCATCTCTCTCTCTCTCTCCCTCTCATTTTCTGTGTCAAGCTCTCTAGCAAGGGTGTGGGAAGGGACTCCACAGAGTATGCAAGATGGGCTGAGGGGACTTCTGGTACTTGGCATGGGGAAGTTATGGAGGGACAGACTAATGTGTGTGGTGATGAGAGTGGGTCTGGAGAATGGAAGGTGCGGGAAAGTGGTCGGTACAGTCTCAATTCTGCCACTTTCTTTTGTGTGACCTTGAGCATGTCACTTAACCTTGGGCCTTGGTTCATCTGCAAGTGGAAGCCTGCCTTACTGGATGGTGAGACTCACGTTTCGATCAAAGCACTTTATCACTCCATTTGTTCATTTATTCACCCATCCTCCCAAGTTCTTAAGGCACAGCAGATGCATCATAGATGTCAGACTTCTTCTCTTACCCAGACTTAGGGGCCGCTCAAACCCCAACTCAGAAAGGATGGAGATGGCAGGCTTCGGCTAATAGCACTGATTCCATAATGGGGTTCCGAAGGGCGCCATAGGCTGGGGGATGGAGAGGAGCTCCAGGTCACCCCCTTTCCTCACCATCCACCTGAATTGTGCCGTTGATGGAGCAGTGACCGAAAAGGCAGAGCTCAGGCACGTTCCACTTTTATGTGAATCAGCCTTACAAGGTTTCCTGGAGGACAGGATTGCCCTGGAGCCCCGTGCTCGATCGGAAGGACAGGCTTCTCCCTGAAGCCCACAGACTGGAGTGTTTATGTGTTGGTGGGGACAGCTGTGTGCTGGGCATGGGGAGGGCCCTCTGACAGAGGTAGGAGGCTAGGGACGGTCACAGCTAGTTCTTCGCCCACATTCCTCCAGGTGCACTGTGGCCAGCTGAGTGACAGTGAAGAGAGGAGCCTTCAAGCCGTGGAGAAACATGTGAGTGGGGGGAGGGGTGCCCGCTGAAGACCCTCGTCACAGCGGGTAAGATGATCTTGCCAGGGAGCTGGACAGACCTGGGTTCCAGTCCACCGCCTTTGGGCTGTATGGCCTTGAGCAAGTCACTTAACCTCTCTGAGCATCAATTGCACATCTGAAAACAAAGATAAGGAAAGCGCTGTCCTATGAGGGTACTGGTGAGATAAGGCGAATCAAATATCTTGTCAGTACTTATGAAGGACTATCTACAAAATGATAGTGAGGCTCTTCCCTGAGATTTTATGCTGAGTTTGACAAGGACTTAGAATTCCCTGTGGGAGCTAGAGACGCAGAGATACGGCCCTTGTCCAGTCTTGGAGGAGTCTGGGGTTAGGGGTGGAGACTGGAGGAGGACACTCCGGCGGCAGTGGGAGCCCAGCGGCGGGTGGAGCACTGAGGAAGGAGCTGTTGGGACGGTGATGGGGGCGGGGGAGGGGGCTGCAAAGGAAATGCCTTGAGCCAAGGGAGTCCCGAGGCGGAGAGCGCGGTACAGGTGGGACAAGCGGCTAGCTGACCGCTTGGCCCGCCCCAGACCCTGGTGGCCCTGCGAAGGGTGCAGGCTCTGCAGCAGCGCGGGCCCGGCGTCGCCCCCGAACCTCTCCAGAACCCTCCGGCGGGGACGGCGGGAGACCCGAAGGGCCGGCTTGGGGACACCCACCACGACCGAAAGATCCTGCAACTGTGCGGTGAGCACCCAGCAGGGGCCGGGCCTGGCGCGGGGCGGGGTCCAACCTGGAGGGCGGGGCCTGTGGGGCGGGGTCTTGGAGGTGGGGCGGGGCCTGTGGAGGCGGGCCGGGGTAGCTGTTGGGAGATCTACGGGCTGGCCCGCCAGGTGGTCGGGGGGTCGAAGGGCCCTCTGACCCGCGCCCCGCCGCTGCAGGGGAACTCTACGACCTGGACGCCTGTTCCCTGCAGCTCAAAGTCCTCCAATACGTGAGTCCCTACGCCCTTCCCCTGCTCCCTCAGGGACCGACGTGTCTGAGCCCTCCCTCTCAGTTGGGACTTCGACGTCGCGCCCCTCGCCTCTTTCCCACCTACCTGAGGAGCCTCGGAGGGGCGAGAGGGTGGGGAGTGGGTGGCCCAGACCCGCGGTCAGCCCCTCGCTGGGTTCTTGCCTTTCAGCTGCAGCAGGAGACCCATGCGTCCCACTGCTGCCTCCTGCTGGTGTCCGAGGACAATCTCCAGCTCTCCTGCAAGGTGAGGGCCAGGTCCATGGTGGGACCTGGAGAGGGATCGGGTCTTTGAGGAGAAAAACCCTGCTTATCTTTTAATGGGTCACCGCCCCCCCCCCCCCCGCCCCCATCCCTCAGGTCATCGGAGATAAAGTGCTGGAGGAAGACATCAGCTTCCCGGTGAGTCTGCAGGAGCAGTTAAAGCAAACGAGATGCACTTGGGATTTGCACCGAGAGACTGGGATCTGCCAAAATCCCTTGGAATCATGGAATTATCTGGATCTTGGGGTCTGCTTAGAAATGTTATGAGAGCTCACAACCTTTCCCGATCAGGATCCATAGGTGAAATCTCATGAAATCTACAGAACAGTTCACTTGGGACCAGTTTACCTCTGTGGGGGTGTTACTGGATTTTGGTTCTCTTGGAATCTATCGAGATCAATGAGAATCATCGAGTCTGCTTTTTCTCTCTCCTAGTTAGGGGAGGCCCTAACTCTTCCATAGGGCATTCTGGTCAGGAGCAGAACACCCTTCCTCCCCCTTTCTCAGTGTTGACTCCATTTCCCATTTGGACTGACTGAAAAGGTCCTTGAATCTTCCAGACTTTGGGGGGAGGGTTAAGGTCTGAGATGGCCTGACTTCAGGCCAGGGTGGGCCATGACTCAGCCTCTCCATCCACAGTTGACAATGGGACGCCTGGGCCAGGTGGTGGAAGACAAGGAGTCTATCCAGCTGAAAGATCTCACCTCAGTAAGCCATGGCCTGACTGGACCAGGGAGGAGGCAAAGGGAGAGGACTATGTCCAGGCTCCAGGGGCAGGGTCGCTGGGACAGGGCAGCCTAGGGATGCTGGCGACAAGACCCAGGGACTTCCTCCCTGTCCACCCCATACCACAGCACTTCCCACCTGTAGGAGTCCCTGAGAACCACCTCTTGCAGATGGTGGTGGGCTGGGGGAAGGAAACATACTCTCTCCCTCCCCCCACCCTGCCCTGACTCACCTCACCTTTGCAGGAGGATGTGCAACAGCTGCAAAGCATGTTGGGCTGTGAGCTGCAGACCATGCTCTGTGTCCCTGTCATCAGTCGGGCCACGGACCAGGTGGTGGCCCTGGCCTGTGCCTTCAACAAGCTCGGAGGAGACTTGTGAGTCAGGGTGGGGTGATGTGGATCAGGAGGTAGCTGAGAGCCTGGACAGGGTTCTACTAGGGTAAAGAGCTGGAAGGGGGTACTATTCCAGCAGTGTGGACTGAGTGGTTTGTCGGTGTAAGAGACCACAGGTTTACGAGAATGCTAGGCTCTTGCTTCTGCTATGGCTGAGGCACAGGCAGTTGTCTCTCCATCACCCGTTTTAGCTTATTTAAAATCATGTTGAGGTACAAGTGAGCTCCCACTTCTTTTGCCCACGTCTTGCACTTAGGATTATCCACTATTAGGGTATTGACCTCCTTCCCCATTTGCCATTTCCTAGTTGGCGTTTCTGCTGGGAATTCCCTGATGGAGAGGCAGTGAGCTCTGGGTTGATGGACTCTTTGGAACACACAGAGCATCACTGATACAGTGGACAACGGCTAAAGGGAATATAGGCTCGGGGCCAGGCTACACTGAGGGTCTTTATAGGCACTGACAGAGCAGCTATAAGAATCATACAAAATGGAATAGTAGGTAGAACACAGAGTCAGGTAAACAGTCTTGGTTAGGAGGACTATCTCAGGAACTGAGATCAGATTTGGGGATTTGGGATCGAAGAGTGGTACTATAAATAGATGTAATGTCCTATACCAACTGGTTCTTTGTCCTGTGATTGATTGGCTGTGTCTGTCCTGGGAGTAGGCTCAGGGTACGAATGCTGCCACGTGTGGTCCAGCAGGTCTATAGTCTGAGCGAAGACATACAGGCAGAGTCCTGATCCCAGGATACAGAGAGATGCTAACAAGATGCTTGGCCCCCAGGGCTTAAGCAAACAGGCTGGGGCTCCTGCAGGAAGTAGAGACTGGGGAGAGGTGTCAAAAGCCCAGGGATGGGGTCTGCAGGAATGGGGAGAGACCTGGGAGTCATGGGTCTGTGTAACAGCACTTCTAACATGGAACTCTAGGCAGTTGAGTACACCTGGTTGGGGGAGGGAGGACAGCAGGAGGGTGTGGGATCTGTGTCATTTGGTACCAGTGGGCATCCTAGTAGTGCGAGAATGTGTGCCATTGATAAGCACATGCTGAGCACCTACTGTGTCCAGCTGAGTGCTGACCAGATGGCCTTGGAAAGGCCTTTAGGGAGAGGTATGCAGAGTGAGAGAGAGTCCAGCAGGGCTGTGGCCTCTGGCTGCTGGTTGTGGAACTGGGTTCTGAGATGGCCCTATACCTAGAGAAGGGGTGGAATCAGATGGTAAGTGAGATGGGGCCTTCGTGACAGCCCTGAGGCCCACGGCAGGGACAGAGCCACCTCTGGGTTCCACATATTTCAGGGAGTGATTGCTAAGTGATTGTACGAGCCAAGATGGGCTTCAGCTCAAAGCCTGACTTAAGGAAGCTGCCTGCAACTCAGAGAACAGGGGTTCCAGAATTCCTTCAGCGGGGAGTGTGGTGGGGCTGGTGGCCAGGGCAGAGGTAGAGCAGTTAAGACTTTCAGCAAACACTTCCCAAACATCTCCCCTGTACCAGGCTCTGCATTGGACGTGGGTGATATAGTTATGCTCCCTGCCTTCAACACTGAAAGTTTATTTTCAGGGCGTAGAGGGAGGATGGTGGGATAGGGAGTCTAGGCAGAGGGAATAGTGTAGGAGAAAGCATGAAGGTGTGAAGGAACTGGAGGTTTTTTCAGAATGATAAGGATTTTAGCTGAAGCTGAGAAGCACCCAAAGTCCTGGAAGAGTAGGGCAGTGACCAGAGCTGGACAAAACAGGGCAATGCCACCCTCCATCCTGAGCCTGGAGGGGCCTCTGGAGGGGAGCAGGAGAACATCCAGCTCTGACCCAGCCTCAGTTTGGGTAAATCTAAAGTCAGCAGAGGAAGACCTGGCCGAGCTTCAAGAAGCAATAGCCTGAGGAGGAAAACACCTTTCATTCTGAGGAGAATTAGAGCCTCCCCTAAAGGCTTCCAGTCTGAGGGAGACGCTGCTCCCAGCCACCTGTGCAGTGAGCGGCCCCAGTGGAGGAGGGCGATGCTTAGCTGGTGATCTCTGAGTGGGCTTCCTGGAGGAATGGAAATGAGGAGAAATGGGGGGAGAAGTCTGTCTTCGGCTCCCTCTCTGATGACCTCGCCTCCCTCCCCAGATTCACGGATCGGGACAAGCATGCGGTCCAGCATTGCTTTCACTACACCAGCACGGTGCTCACAAGCACCCTGGCATTCCAGAAGGAGCAGAAGCTCAAGTGTGAGTGCCAGGTGAGTGGCCTGCCTTGCGCCTCTCTCAGGGACAAAGCCACCCAGATCTCAGCCCCAGTGACTTATCCAGGAGGGAAAAGCCCATGTCTTTCTGGACTATGGCAGGGGGTTTACCTAGTGCTCTGGAGGCCTCTTAAGAAGGAAGGTGACGGATTCCTCAGTGGCCACTGGCTGCAGGCACTGTATGCGATCACCCTCTAGTGTTCAACTCGGGTACTACAGCAATGTTGGGTTGCTGGAAGCTGAGGTGAATGTACATCTGAGACTGTAGATTTCTATATACTTTCACTGAGACAGTTCCTCCCACTCCTCTACTTAGTAGCCAAATGACATAGTTACTAGTAGGCTCTGTGTCTCCAGCATGTGCGGAGATCCTAGTAGAGGAATGAAAAGCCCCTGGGGATGTTGGAGGCAACAGGTTGGAGAGCGTCACTTTCTGTAACCTGAACCCCAATGATCTCTATTTTCTCCATTCCAGGCTCTTCTTCAAGTGGCAAAGAACCTCTTCACTCACCTGGGTGAGTGCACTGTCCTCCTCCATGCCTGATTGTGGGGTGGGAGTGGGGGCTGGAGTTTGGGGGAGGAGAGGTGAGAGGGTTTGGCCGTGGCATTCCAACCCAGTCTCACCATTACCCCTGCTCCCCAATTCTCCCTCTCTCAGATGACGTCTCTGTCCTGCTCCAGGAGATCATCACAGAGGCCAGAAACCTCAGCAATGCTGAGATGTGAGTGAATTCACCCCTGGGAGGGAGGGAGAGGCCCCAGGCTTCATTCTTCATTCTTTCCTTTCCTCCCTTTCCCCCGGCACTGCCTTCTTGTGGGACCCCAGCACATTTTGTATGATCCTTTACTTCATGCCTGTGACCATCCCTAGCCTGTAACGTCCAGTGACAGCAGAGGTGGGGCTTGTTTTGCTGGCCATGGGTCCTCAGCTCCTAATTGCAATGCCTGGCACGAACAGGCGCTCAAAAAAAAAAAATCATTGGGTTGAACTAGTGTCAGGAGTCTGCCAGCCCTGAGGAGAGTCTCTCAGCACAGACCCCTCCTCCGGCCTGAGAAATCTGGGCTTGCCTCACGTTGTGAGAAGCAGGGGTGGTTGGAGAGGGGCGGCAGGGCTCTGTGGCTCAAGGTCGTGTCCCCACAGCTGCTCTGTGTTCCTGCTGGATCAAAATGAGCTGGTGGCCAAGGTGTTCGACGGGGGCGTGGTGGAAGATGAGGTGAGGCAGGGCCCCACGGAGAGTGTTGCTGGGGTCCTGGCGGGGAGGAGGGAGGGGGGAGGGTCTCCGCAGAAGGCCTCACGGCCCGCTCTGTAGACAGCCCCTAACTTTTCCCTCTCAACCCATGCCTGCCCCTGCAGAGCTATGAGATACGCATCCCCGCTGACCAGGGCATAGCGGGCCACGTGGCGACTACCGGCCAGATCCTGAACATCCCGGACGCGTACGCACACCCGCTTTTCTACCGCGGCGTGGATGACAGCACGGGTTTCCGCACGCGCAACATCCTCTGCTTCCCCATCAAGAACGAGAACAAGGGTGCGGGCTCCCACAGAGGGGCGGGGCCGGTCTGGGGCCAGTCTGGGGTGGGGACTGAGCAAGATGGGTGGAGCCGAATGGAGGGGCTGGCAATCTCTGCCGGCTGCTTTAGAGTCCCCTAGCACAAGGCAAAGGTTTCCCAGGCATGGATTCCTTTGAGGACAGCCTGGGAGTGCAGATCCCTGCCAGACACATCCACTGGCCAGTCCTAGCCCCTCTCCTGCCCCCAGAGGTTATCGGTGTGGCCGAGCTGGTGAACAAGATCAACGGACCATGGTTCAGCAAGTTCGATGAGGACCTGGCCACAGCCTTCTCCATCTACTGCGGCATCAGCATCGCCCATGTGAGTGGAGACAGGGCTGGAGACAGGGCAGGACCCTCTGTCCTCTCCACATTAGCACTTGGAGCCCCACTGCTGGGTTGCTATGCAACCTTCTGTAGCACTGGTCACTTCCGACCTGTTGCCCATCTGAAAATTTATTATTTCCTGTCCTATCCCGTTAGCCTCCCAGGCCATGGGAAACCTCACTTGTCATTATTCACCTGTCTCACTCCCACCCTCCTCTGGAAGCAAACTCAACCCAAGCTCCTGGTCAACTTCTTTTTGGGAAATATTGGGTCTTGTGTCCACAGCTGGCAGCTCTGCCATGGGACTCCAACCCCCTGGTCCCTGACACTAACCCCCCTCCTTCTTTCTCTTTCTCTGCTGTGGGCCTCGGGCTCCATCACTGAAGACTAGGGCAGGCTCAGGAGGGGATGCAAAGTGCCAGCTCAAATGCTAAGAGATCTTAGGAGGCGAAGCAAGGGAGGTCTAGATGAAGGTTGGATGGGGCTTCATAGTCTGTGCTGGAGCTCCACGGCTCACACCCGGACCAGCCCAGGAGGTTCTTGCTGACCCCCTTTCCAGTCTTGGGTATTCTGAGATCTCACAGACACATTGCTTGAGCCGCATTCTTTCCCTTCCTCCCCCTAGTCCCTCCTTTACAAGAAGGTGAATGAGGCCCAGTACCGCAGCCACCTCGCCAATGAGATGATGATGTACCACATGAAGGTGAGCTTGCATGGAGCTTCTGTCTTCCTTCTCAGGGTCTCAAAGTCCTCTGCCTCCCCAAACCCTCCTGGGCCCAGGACCAGGCTGGGCTTTCTGATCACCCTCTCATGAAGATAAGAAGACAGACCCAGTGCAGAGCTTGGTCTCCAGCTCCAGGCGTGTTCTGGTTCAGCCCTGAGGCTGGCAGCAGCACCCATCCTGGGAAAGAACCTGGTTCCGCCAGGTGTTCCCCAAATCCAGGGATAATTCCCATCTTGGGCCCTTGTCACAGCTCCCCCAGGTACAGGAATCTCTTAACATCTTAATTATAATATTCCATTCCACTCCCAGACCCTGTGTCAGGAAAGCTCTTTCAGGCTTTAGTACTCAGCATGTGATGGTCATTGTTGATGCAAACATTTCCTCTCACTTGTGTCCAAGACTTTATAGATAGGGTCAAAGCTGTAATAGGAAGGATTGAGGTCCTTCCAGAGATGGTTCTCCTCCCAAATAAGGTATCTTGTAGTTAGCTTCTGTGAAAGGCTGCCATGCTTTGGGGGTGTCATGAAAGGGTGTCCTTTGTCTTTGCTGAGGATAGGTTACAGGTAAAGGTGGTCACAGAAGGGAGGCTCAGTAGGTGGGCTGCAGGGCTGTGAGGGGAGGGTGGTGATCTCCTATGCAATACCCATCCATGGACTGGATGGCCCAACTGGGGACACTCTGGGTGAGCGGACTAACATCCTGGGTGGTCCCCTGTAGGTCTCTGATGACGAATACACCAAACTGCTCCACAACGGCATCCAGCCTGTGGCTTCCATTGACTCGAACTTTGCCAGTTTCACCTACACCCCTCGCTCTCTTCCTGAGGATGACACTTCCATGGTGAGCTTCCCCCTCTCCCAATGAGGCAGAGATTTAAGTTAAATGGACACAGGAACTTCCTGGCAAGATAGAGTCATCACAGAAGCCAATAGAGTCTCCCTTAGAGATGGAATGGGCATGTGGTCTGCCAGCATGTGCCACGGGGCCTGCCCCGAGGCCAGGGGCTGGCTGGGTGATTGCCAGAGGTTGCTCTGAGGGTTGGCACCTCACTCCCTGTGATTCTAAGGTTTTAGGAGAGCTTGATCCCAAGAGTTCTTAGATACCATGTTTCTTAACATTTTTGGCTCTGAGAATGCTTGGTGCTGTTATTTTATGTTTCTCTGGTGTGGATCTAAACATCTGAGACTCCAACACAATTGTGTAGGCTTCAAGAAGGGCCAAAGCAGGAGCCTGTCTTGAAACTGACAATCCCTCTGTCCCCTCCCTTCTGCCCTCTGCAGGCCATCCTCAGTATGCTACAGGACATGAATTTCATCAACAACTATAAAATTGACTGCCCGACACTGGCCCGGTGTGTGCCCCAGCCCTCCCCTCTGTGTGCAGACAGCCCCATCTCTGCCTTCCTCTGTCCTCAACTCTCACATCCACTGCCCCCAGCCTACTGGGAAGGCTGGAACAACTAGGGAAGACTCAGTCTTGTGGGAGTGAGCAGGCTCCATGAGTGAGAGGCAATTTCCTAGATATCGGGACCATGAGGAAAGGAAAGGAAGGGGGAAGGGCAGAGCCTGAAGAGCTACTTGGAGGAGAGCCTGAGGCCCCTCTGCTGCCCTCTCCCCTCCCCAGGTTCTGTCTGATGGTGAAGAAGGGCTATCGGGACCCACCGTACCACAACTGGATGCACGCCTTCTCTGTCTCTCACTTCTGCTACCTGCTCTACAAGAACCTGGAGCTCACCAACTACCTCGAGTGAGTGGCTGCCCTCCCCCCATCTGTTAGCCGCTGGGATTCCCTTCCTTGGGGCAGGGAAACACCTTCTATGTGTCAAGCACTTTACATGCACCATAAGGGCACCCTCTTAACAGTCCAGTGAGGGGTTGCATAGCCACATTATCCTGGCCAGACTTGTTCATAGTTACAATCCCAGGGAATGATGGGCTTGACAAACTCTAGGTCTTCTTTCCAGGAAGGGGACCCAGGAGTTCTGAGCTCTCTTATCCTGGTGGGTCCTGGACATCTCAGCGAGCTGCCCCTCCTCTGAGGGTGTGGGGAGGAAGCGGTGGCTGGACCTCTCTCCTCTCTGTCTCCCAACCAGGGACATCGAGATCTTTGCCTTGTTTGTTTCCTGCATGTGTCACGACCTGGACCACAGAGGCACAAACAACTCCTTCCAGGTGGCCTCGGTGAGATCCTGCGCTCCTCACAGTGGGCGCCTTCTCTGGGATGCTGGGAGTGTTACTTCTCCAGCCTGAGGAGAGGTGGGAGCTGGTGGGACCAAGAGCCTGAGGCTCTCCTAGACTGTGTGCTGGGCTCTGAGATGGGGGACCGGAGCGGGTGGAGGGCAGTGCTTAGCCTAATATGGCTGGCACTTGGATCTGGATGTGAAGAGTGATGGAGTTTTCCCGGCTTTTCCAGAAATCTGTGCTGGCTGCGCTCTACAGCTCTGAGGGCTCTGTCATGGAGGTACCACCATTTCCCCCGGCCGCTACCTCCCATCCCCTCATCTCATTCCCTCTCCTCCTCCTCATAAGGTAGTGATGTGCAAAGTTAGACCGTGACCCAGCTCCTCCTGTTCCCACTCCCTGCTTTTCAGGCAGGCGGTGAGAGCTGCCGCCTCCCCCAGGGCGTGTCCAGCTCATTTTCCTGGATGAGCTTGGAGGGGTGCAGGTGTGCATGGGTGTGCAAGTCAGACTGCAGGTTCTGCTGGAGCCCAGGTTTTCAAAAAGAGGATTTGTATTTAGCACGATTCTCTTTGCATGTCTGGGACACCCAGTACAAACCCACCCCACCAAGCCCTGGAAGGGCTCCATTCCCATCACACTCAGCTTTCCCTTAGATTATTTGGTTTTGGCCTACACCCCTCCAGATGGGGGCTCCTTGGGGTAGAAACCAGATCTGAGACATCTGAGTGTCCTGCACGTGGCACAAGGGTTGGGACAGAATGGTTACCTTGCCCTATGCTGCCCCCCACTACACTCTCCAGAGCTGTGGTTGCTTGCACATCCCCAGAGATGAGGGGCTCACTCCCTCCCGGGAGGCCCTGTAGCAGCCCTGCCTCTGCCCTCCGCGCCCTCCTCCTCCTCCGACTGACAGCCCTTCAGTGTCTGGAGACAGAGGACTTACCCTTGCCTCATCACTGCCTTTCCTTGTCAGCAAACAAATGTTAGCTGCATGAATTGGTGTCTAGGACCCCAAGGGATCATTTCAGAACGGTTCCAGTTTGGGAGGCCCTCAGAGCTTTCTTTGTTGAGTCCCTCCATGTGACAGCTGGGGAATCTGGGCCTCAGAGCCAGCCAGGGCCTTGCCCTGGTCACACCAAGTGTGGAAACAGTGCCCAGAAAGGGAACTGGGGTCTGACTCTGTTTCTGCCTGCTCTGCTCACCTGGGGGCCGGGGCTGGGCTGGGCCTACTCCCTCTTTTGGGGTCAGCGGTGAGGGAGCTCCCTCCTCCATCCAGGCCCCATCACTCCTCTCCCCTCCCCCAGAGGCACCACTTCGCTCAGGCCATCGCCATCCTCAACACCCATGGCTGCAACATCTTCGACCACTTCTCCCGGAAGGTGACGGGGCCCGGGTGGGGGTGAGGAGGTGGGAGCCAGGAAGTGGGTCAAAACAGGAGAAGGGGACTATGGGTGGAGGCTCCTCGAGACCAGGAATTGGGTGGGGGTGTCTGGCAGGAGGCTGTGACCTCTTCCTCCCGGCGCCCAGGACTACCAGCGCATGCTGGACCTGATGCGGGACATCATCCTGGCCACGGACCTGGCCCACCACCTGCGCATCTTCAAGGACCTCCAGAAGATGGCTGAAGGTGCCTGCCTTTAGCCCTGGCTCTTGGGGTTGGGGAGGAACCCCAAGAGGGTGATTTGCCTGGAGAGCATCCCAGAGTTTAGACCCATCCCTTCCAGCACCAAGCACCAGGCAGACTCAGCCATAGCCTCTTGGCTCCCATCCAGGATGCCACATTCCCTGGACCACTTTGGGTGGGGCCTGAGGACCTTGTCCTCAGAGAGAGAGCACCAGGAGGCTGACCCCGTCCTCTTCCCAACAGTGGGCTATGACCGAACCAATAAGCAGCACCACAGCCTCCTCCTCTGCCTCCTCATGACCTCCTGTGACCTCTCTGACCAGACCAAGGGCTGGAAGACCACAAGGAAGATTGCAGTAAGGGTTGCCCCTCCCTGGGAAGATGCAGACATCAAATGCTGCCTGGCTCAGTGTGGCTCCTGCACCTGAACACCCTTTCTGTGCTGAGCTGAGCCTGGCCTTGTTTTGGGGAAATGGAAACCTAAACCACCTTAGGGTGACAGATGGAGAGATTCAGAGAGGGGCATGGACTTGCCCGGGTCACACAGCAAGTCAATGGCTGGTGGAAGGTGGGCCAGAACCCAGCCGTTCTTCCCCATCTGGGGCCATCCACCTGCCTGGCTGGGGGTGGTAAAGACTGGCCCTGAGGTGGAGCTGAGGAAGACCTCTGTTTGCCTCCTTGGGAATGGGCTGTAGAGGAGCTTGGTGGATAGATCCCACTCACAGGATGTAATGAGAGTTTTGGCCTTTCAGGAGCTGATCTACAAAGAGTTCTTCTCCCAGGGAGATTTGGTATGTGGGGAATGCCCTCAGGGTGTCCAGGGTGCGGGTGGGTTCCTGGCCTGGGGCTGTGAGGGTTTGGGTTAGCCCCATCCTGGCCTGATAACTTGATGCCTGCAGGAGAAGGCCATGGGCAACAGGCCAATGGAGATGATGGACCGTGAGAAGGCCTACATCCCTGAGCTGCAGATCAGCTTCATGGAGCACATCGCAATGCCCATCTACAAGTGAGGGAGCTCTGGGGACTCCTGGGGACTCTGCACAGAGAGGATAGGGTGGGGTGTGGCTGTTTACGGTCATCACAGCAGACACAGGTACTGAGCTGGCCTTAGCCCAGCTTCACTGACACACCCCGCTGCCCATGGGCACCGCAGTCTTCTGCTTTACCCCTAAATGGGTCCTTCTCTTCATCATTTATTCCCTAGGGGAAGAGACCATTATGCTTCACACTCTTATGGAAATTCTACCTGTGGTATAACCCTCATCTTTCTTCCCGTCACTATCTGACTTCTGACCTTTAACCCTGCCCCTCTGCACCCCCAGGCTGCTGCAGGACCTGTTCCCCAAAGCAGCAGAGCTGTATGAACGTGTGGCCTCTAACCGTGAGCACTGGACCAAGGTGTCACACAAGTTCACCATCCGAGGCCTCCCGAGTAACAACTCGCTGGACTTCCTGGATGAGGAGTATGAGGTGTCTCAGCTAGACGGCACTGGGGGCCCTGTCAATGGTTGTTGCAGCCTTGACAATTAATGAGCCACTCCCAGGGCCCTTCCCCACCCAGGTCTCCTCCTACAAACCCTCTGCTGGCCTGGCCAGATGCCCTGGGACCAGAGCCATGGGTCCTGGGTTCTAGACCAGAACTTCCCATTTGACCTGGGCAAGTATTGACCTTCCGGGCCCCAGTGTTCTTGTCTGTTTAATGGAAGCAAGACTTCCAGCGTCACCAAGACTTTGTGACTTGTCCTCTGAGAGCATAGGATTGACCCATGAGCAGTGGGCCCTGCTCTGCGCCTCTGATCACACCTTGGCAAGTCCTCCCCAAGCCCCTCCTTCCCTGAGGCAGCCTGAGTGGCTTCTCCTGGGCCCCAGTCTTGCTCTGCCAGATTTGTACCCTTTTTCCCTCTCCAGGATCCTCATGCAAGAAGGTGGGACATCTTGATGGGGTCAGAGCATGGGTCTTAGAATCAATCCGTCACTAGCTCTGCTGGAGGACTAGACATAGCCACAGGTGCCTCTGAGGACTGCCACTGCCCTTACTGGGAGGATGGGATACTGGGGGAGCTGGATGCAGATCCCATAAAGAAGATGCCAGAGGGGCACTCAGTGCTCTGGGGAGAGAGGGCTCGGGAAGAAAGCAGGATGGAAACAATGGGCGGGAAGGATCCCTGGGCTGGGAGACCGGCCCCTGTTGAGTCAGCAATGCTTCCTCCTGGTTGTGTGACCCTGGGCAAGTCCCTTCCCCTATCTGAGTGAAACAGGAGGGGGAGACAATCTGTTCTCCGAGACCCCTTTTAGATAAAAATTCCATAACTCTTTGGAGTCCTAAGGCCATAGAATGCCCCTAACACCCTAGGGCAGATAGGGGTGCCCCCTGAGTGTACCCCCTTAGCCTGAGTCCCTCCCCAATTCCTGCAGCCAGAGAGGGACCTGGCCTCAGCCCTGGCAGGGTGTCCCTCCTCTTCAAGGCCATATCCACCCATGCCCCAGGGCTCGGGAGACCCCACAGGGCCAGGCCTCTTGGGTCAGCCCGGCAGCTTCTCCCTTCTTTGTTCTGTATGTGTTGTGGGGTGGGGGGAGGGGGGCCACCTGCCTTACCTATTTGGAGTTGCCTTTAGAGAGATGTGTTTTTTTAGGACTCTGTGCAATTGTTGTATATGGTCCCGTGGGCTGACCGCTTTGTACATGAGAATAAATCTATTTCTTTTTACCACAGAGCCTGCCTGCTTCTCTTGCCCCACAACTTGTTATGGTTTGGAATCTGCTCCTCTGGGCTGAATGGCCTCAGCGCTCTGGCCTTCCCTGGAGGGGGCTTGGGCTCCAGGCCCCTTCCTGCCCAGCCTCTGCTTTGGGCGACCCCAGTCTGACTCTGTCCTCTTACAGAACCCAGTCTGACCAGTGGGCCCCAGGGGGGGGGGTGGTAGTCAGTTCCTGGCCCAAGGCTGATGGGGGAACGGCTATTCTAATGTTGCCCGGCTGACGCCAGCCTCAGTGTGGACCGGCATAAGTATTCCTCTGTTTGTGACCCCCAACCCTGAATGTGCCTGCATGTCCCAAGGGGAAGCATAACCTGGGTGCACATCCTGGGCCTTCAGTGTCTCCTGCGCAGCTGATGTCTGTCCTCAGCCTTGAGGCCGTTTAATCCCATTTCAGGCCCACGCTGTGACACATCCCTCCTTGCCACCAAACCGAGTGCACAACTCACACATATTTCCTCCCGCGCACAGGCAGGACCCTGCGCTGAGGCCTAGAGCTAACGTTGTCCTTGTCCCTGATCTGGAGGGTCTAGCAGCCCGGTAGGGGAAACAGATCCAAGCTCAGATTCAGGCCATGACAACACTATGGGACACCTGACCACAGGCTCCAGGCAGGGTCATCTCCCTGAGAAGAACCACAGTGAGGTTTGGAAGATGAGCAGGGGTTATTTTCCTGTGGGTAAAAGGGGGCAGGCACGCCTGGCAGCGGAAATGGCTCACACAAAGGCTCAGAGAAGGGGAGGCACACAGGGAATGGAGAGCGGGAGGGAAATATAAGGCCAGATCAGGGAAGGCCTTGAATGGCCGGCTGTGGAGTTTGGCTTTATTTTGTGGGCAGCGGGAAGCCAGAGAAAGGTGGTCAGGACAGCAGCGCTTGGGCAGGGCAGGGATCATTCTAGGGCTTTTGTCTGTGCCCTGGGCTGGGCGAGAGGGAGAGGAATTCAAGACACGTGGGATTGGCAGAACTTGGTGATCAATTGCATGGGGGTGGGGGCAGCGGTAGGACTGGGCGGTGCTCCAGAAGGTGGGTCTACGGGGCCTCAGCTACCAGCAGCCAGGTGTTGGGTGGATCCTCTGGCAGCAGGGAGTACCCTGGGGAGGATGGGCGGGGCCGAGAGGCGGGACGGACGGACGGAAGGTGGGAGGCGGGGCCTGGCGTTGGAGCGACCTACGTAGGGCACGACCCCGAGTTCGAGGGTGGGCGCGGCCTTTGGCCGGAGGGTCTGCTGGATGGACGGCGGGACACAGTGCTGGAGGAGGATGGAAGTGCGGTGCTTCTGCACAGAGCCTGTGGGCAGCCCTCACCAGGTCAGAGAACATAAGGCTTGGCCTCAGGCCCTGCCTTCCCAATTTAATGGTTTCATTTTGCATCAAAACTCACAACGATTCCGTGGAGTGGCTACTGTCGCCTCATTCTGTAACCAGGTAGGGTGCCAGGGAGGTTAAGTTGGTGCGTGCACCCTCCCGCATGACTCCATGCAAGCAAGGGCTTACCCCCGGGTAGAGGAAGGAGAGTCAGGACAGGGTCTCTGTCTCAGTCTCTGCGGGACTGTCATGGGACGTAGGAATGGTGAGCAAGTGGTTGGAGGCGCCAGAAAGGGATCTGGGATCGCCAAGCTGTGCACATCTTGAAGGGGGCGGACGGGAGATAAGGGGTGAAGAGGATGGGGCGTGTGTGCAGCCCTTAGCCACCAGGTGGCGCCCAACTGCTGTCTTTACCTCCCCAGAGTGGAGAAGGGTGTGTGCAGGGTGTGTTTTGGGGCTCATCTTCTCTCATACTCAAACACAGAGGCATTCTCACCCAGACCGTACCCACATTCTCTTTTACACACAGATACACTCGTTTGCAGACACTATACGGTGTGCTCTAAGCAGACTCCACAGGGAAAATGGAAAATGTTTCTCAGGGATCTCCAGCCCCTTTAGCTGCTCTCTGAACAGGACTGAGGTCCATCAGTTCTCCCTGAGTGAGACCCCATGTCCCACGGGCTTGTCTCCCTGCTGAGTGGCCTTTCCCCGCAGAAGGATCCCTGGGAAGGCAGCCCCAGCCCTGTGATCCGTTGTGGGCAGGGCCCCTCCGCTGGGCATGAAATAACTAGGAGAGGGCACTGTAAGTCTTGTGCAAATGAGGCGGCAGGAGACACAGCAGGAGGGAGCTGAGTGTGAAAGGGCATCAGGAGGGGGCTGGGCTGACTGTTGGATGGGGAGGACTGGGTCAGATGAGGGCATTGCTGACAGACCAGAAAAGCAGGTGGGAGGGAGGAGTGGGGGTACCAGGGCTGTGCCCAAGGTCTTACTGTCCTTCCTTGCTGCTCAGTCTCCCAGGGACCAGTCTCCTTGAAATGGGTGACTTAAGTCTGGGGGTAGGGTGGGTGGGGTCTGGAGGTGGGTAGGGGAAGCCAGCTAAGGATCATTGCCTGCTATCCAATGCCTTGAAAATGTTTATCTTATAGATTTTGTCATTATTTCAGGCAGGAGGGTAAATCTAGTCTTTATTACTCCACCTTGGTGGGAGTGTAAGTCTATTTTACTAACATTTATTGCAGTATAGTAATCCATGTATGAATATTTGAATATTAATATTTTTCCCATTAGAAAGAATGATCCATGAATATTCATATATAGTGAATATTACATTGCATGAATATCTGTGTCTGTTTCTATTGATGTATATCTTTAAGCTTCCATCTGGGACCATTCGTTTCTACCTGAAAAGACCCTTGCAGTGTTTCCTTTAGTGCAGGTCTGCTGCTGCTGAATTCTTCTGGTTTTTATTAGTTTGAAAACATCTTTGTTTCCCCTTTATTCTTGAATGTTTTGGGAGCGACTGAATTCTAGGTTAAAAAGGATTTTCTCCTTGTACTTGGAAGATAACATTCTGTCCTCTTTCGACTTCCGTGGTTTCTGATGAGAAGTCTGCTGTCAGTCTTGTTATTGCTTCTTTGAAAGTAATGCATCTCTTTCCCTGGCTGCTGTTAAGATATTATCTGGTTTTGGTTTTCAGCAGTTTTATCACGATGTGTTTAGGTATGGTTTTCTTAGTGTTTATCCTGCTTGTGATTCATACTGTGTCTTGAATCTGTGGTGATTTTTCCCTCTCCTCAATTCAATCTTTATTAAATGTAGATAAGCATACTTCCTATATCCCCATAGCATGCTAAGAAAATTCTACAAAATGTTACTGAAATCTTGTGATAACGAGAGAGAAATAGTGCTGCAGAGATGGGATATGGATATATATATATATATATATATATATATATATATAGTATAAATTCTTACCCGAAAATATTTTTCCATTGCTTTTTAGACAGAGGGAAAGATGGCAAGAAATATTGATGTGAGAAAAACACTTCAGTTGGTTGCCTCCTTCACAAGCCCCAACCAGGGCCTGGGCAAGTGGGGTGGGGAGGGAGGAGCCCGCAACCAAGGCACATGCCCCTGACCGGAATCGAACCTGGGACCCTTTGGTCCACAGGCTGAGGCTCTATCCGCTGAGCCAGACCGGCCGGGGAAAGATAGGGGTAATATTTTAAATCAATCACTAGATTATTACTCTTGAGGTTCATTCTCACACCCTTTCCTCAGGAAAGGAGAAGGATCACCAGTGGTGATCTCTGTCCTTAGCTTCTGTCTATAACCAAGGATTGCCCTTGATCAGAGGTCCCTACCAGGAATTAAGACTTTCCACTCTGTCTGATGGCTGATAAGAAGGGAAAACGACTTTTTGTCTGTCTCTGTGGTTTAGTTTGTCTCTCAGTAAACACGTTTTAATGCATAACGATTTAGTGTTTTATTGTTTAGAAATTCGCCATATCAGAATAGGGTTTTAGGTTTACCACTGAAGGGATTCCCTTCAGGACAGTAAGTAGATCTCTGAGTGCTGATTTCTAACGCTTCGGGTAAGAGAAGAGCCAGTGGACAGCCAGCGTTTCTCTGCCCTGGTGGAATTCTTCTCTTTGCTTTGACCACTAGGCTCCAAGTGCATCGGTATGCGGTGTGAGGGAGGCATCCGGGAGCAACCTTCACACTCGTATCTCTGTCTCTACCAGAGCATTTGCTGTTTCACCGGTGAACCACAATGGAAGCACTGTTGTTCCTGGCCTGGATCACCATGCTCTCCAATCTTTGCAGCCGGGTGAACCCTCTTTGATCTGACCCAGCTCACTGGTTCATGTATATTTCCTGATTTCTAGATACAAGCATCTAATTGCCCCATCCCTGGACTGCCTCTCTGTGTTATAGAGGCTGGAAATGGAAGTAACATTTCCCATGCTCCACTGCAGCTTGGGTTTCATGTGTAACCTGGGCTCCATGTAGAAGGTGTCCCTGAGAAGACCTGGAGGTGGAAGTACACAGTGGGCATGATGACTACAGGCAAGAAAAGCAGCTATGATGGAGGTGTCTGGAAAGCAGCTATGATGGAGGTGTCCGGAAAGCAGCTATGATGGAGGTGTCTGGAAAGCAGCTATGATAGAGGTGTCTGGGTGTTCTAGGGGCACCCAAGATAGAGTTTCTAATAGTCAGCCCCTCACATAGGTGCCCAGCAACAGATGACAGGATGGTAATTTCCCATTAGAAAATTCTCCTGGTGTGACTGGGCATTTTGGCTGGCTGCATTGTCTCTGACCTTCAGCTGTGTAGTACTGAGCCTGATTCTTTTCTTTTTCTACCTAAACCTGTATAGATTATGGCTTGTATAGCTAAGAACTTCAACTAATAGTTCCCTTGAAGCACTGATCCCATTGCCCAGCATCCCCCAATAAAATGTTAAGTTCCCTGAGGGGACAGACTAAGTCTGGCTTATTTCTATAGCCTTAGTACTTAGCACAGAGCCTAAGACAGAGAAGGCACTCAGCAAAAATGTATTGACTGCTAAATGAAATGTTAGTCATTACAGTATAATGTAATAGTCATCCAGCCTGGCAGTGTGGCTCAGTGGCTGAATGTTGACCCATGAACCGGAGATCACAGTTCAATTCCTGATCCAGTCCGCATGCTCACATTGTGGGCTTGATCCCCAATAGGGGGCATGCAGGAGGCAGCCGATAGATGATTCTCATTATTGATGTTTCTATCTCTCTCTCTCTCCCTTCCTCTCTCTGAAATCAATAAAAACATATTTTTAAAAAAATCGAGTCCAATCCAGGTGACTCCATCCTCTGAGGAGTCTGGGGCAGGCCTGCATATCTGGAGTATCTTAGTTGGGATCATGGACATGCAAGAGGGGCCTCATCCAGCTAGAGAAAGAGTCTGCTCAGTAAAACCAGGCCTGCATGACGAACTGTCAGCCTCCCCTCAGAGGAAATCATGTTCACAGTGGAATCATGCTCGCGTGACCAGTGTGGAACATCATGAAAACCAGCTGGCTTCCAGAACTCTGGCCGGCAGGTTCCAGGATGAAAAATCATATTCACCTTGAGAGGACATATAAAAGTAGGACAGAGAAAAATAGCCACATTTATATTGTATCATTATCAAGTAATTTTAAAATATCACCAATAGAAAAGTTCTTCCTAAAGAAATGTCACCCAAAATACTCATTTTCATCTCTTTTAAAAAATATGTATTTTTTATTGATTTTTTTTTTTTTTTTTACAGAGAGGAAGGGAGAGGGGTAGAGAGTTAGAAACATCAATGAACCAAGACCGTTTTGGCTCAGTGGATAGAGCATCGGACTGTGGACTGTAGGGTCCCGGGTTCGATTCTGGTCAAGGGCATGTACCTTGGCTGCGGGCACATCCCCAGTAGGGGGCGTGCAAGAGGCAGCTGATCGATGTTTCTCTCTCATCAGTGTTTCTGACTTTCTATCCCTCTCCCTTCCGCTCTGTAAAAAAAATCAATAAAATAAAAATTTTAAAAAAAGAAACATCAATGAGAGAGAAACATCAATCAGTTGCCTCTCACACACCCCATACTAGAGATGTGCCCACAACAAGGTTCATGCCCTTGACCGGAATCGAACTTGGGACCCTTCAGTCCACAGGCCGACACTCTATGCACTGAGCCAAACCAGCTAGGGCTCATTTCCATCTCTTTGTATGAGCTGGGGCTGCTTATTCCTGGGTGCTCCTAGTGACCAAACATGGGCCCCCATCTTGTGTTCTCTCTTGTTATCTCAGTTTTTTCATGGCACTCTTCTAAGTTGCTAGATGGGTTTAGATGGGCCCTCTTGACAGCTGGCATCTCTCCCACCAAGGGAAGTCGTTGGGCAGTTGAGTGTAGTGGTTAACGCTGTGCTATCAGGCACCTGGATCCAGTCTCCTTCTGTGTGACTTTATGTGAGGCATTTACTTCCCTGAGTCTCAATTTACTCCTCTGGAAATTGGGAATAATGACAAACTTTCTTGAGGTGGTTGTGAGGATTCAATGCAAAGCATGAGAACCACTGTGAAAGCTGCCAGCTGTCTGCATTACAGGGCTTCATGAGAGTGCATTTCTGGGAATAAGGAAGCATAACTTCATCTTTGGCAAAAACTGAGGGCTCAGAGGAGCAAGCAGTCCCAGGAGGAAGCCTCAGACACAGGAAGGGCAGGTTCAAAAGAGTTGGAAAAAGGTAATTGACATTCTGGGTTAGTGTATCCTAAAAGTATATTTTCAAGCCCTAAGCCCCGGTATCTGTGAATTGACCCTGTTTGGAAATGGGATCTTTGGAGATGTGACTAAGTTGAGGTCCTTATAAAAAGCGGGAAATTTGGACCTAGAGACGCACAGGAAGAGGCCATTTGAAAACGGTGGCAGAGATTGGAGTGATGCTAACACAAGCTAAGCAAAGCCAATGATTACCAGGAACCATCAGAAACTAGGAGAGAGTCAAGGACAGATCATCTAGAGCCTTCAGGGAGGGCCTGGCCCTGCCAACACTCTGATTTTGGACTTCTGGCCTCCAGCACTCAAATGTGAGACGATACATTTCTCTTGTTTGCAGTCACCCGGTTTATGGTGCTTTGTTACAGCACCCCGAGGAAACAAACACTATAGATGGGGCCAGAGAGAGGTCACATGGGACAGATGGACTGGAGGGAAGAAGGGACACAGCTGAGCATCATTTCCCAGATTTGGTGTCTTGGGTCTAGTTGGCAGGACAGTCCAATCGCTAAAGACCATCTGGGGCATACACACAAAAACCTAGCCCCCTTGCCGCAAGGTGGGGTGACTCCTCAGTGCAATTTATGATTTGTGCCCCAAACACGCCTTCCCCGTCAGGCCAAGGCTAGAGTTACCTTAGACCACTTCCGTCTTCAGCTCTTTCCTCTTCCCTATCCTGCTTGTCTCCCTCCTTGCAGGTTGTTTCTGACAAGCCCTCCCACCCCTGTCAACCATGTGTGGTCACTATCATTTAGAGTGTTCATTACATGCTTCCCCGGGCCCAGCTGTGCTGGCTGCTAGGGTGGTGGTATTGGTGTAGAGGCACTGAGGCAGGACCCCACCCCCAGGGAGTTGACAGTAACCTGGGTGAAATGTTAATTGATTAACCAACTACTTAATTAATTAATTAAGCACACATTTATTGAAAACATTCTTTGTACTGTCCCTGGCTGAGCACCGGAAGGGCTGCAGAGCAATCAACAAAACCAGACACCAAGCTTACAGACTAGTTGAGGGATAGACACCAAACTCACACGTGAATATAAAACTGCAACTGTGCCAGCTGGGCTGTGAAGGAAAAGTAGAGGGTGCTACAGCAGCCTCTAACAGGGGGATTTGACCTGGTCGTGGAGGCCAGGGGCGTCTCACCAGAAGAAAAGCTGCCTGGCCTACGACCTGTGATGAGTAAGAATTCACCAGGCAAAGAGGGGAGGGGACAGCATGGACGAAGATCGCCCGGCAGGAAGGAGCACAAGAAGTTGGGACTTCAGGGAGATCAGTGGGAGTAGGGTACGGTAGGGTGGGGGGAGAAGAGTGGCTAGGACAGTATGATGAGGCAAGCAAGGTAGGCAGTGGCCAAAAGTGGGCTTTATCCCCAAAGGAATGAACATTAAAGGCTTTCAGTAGGCAGGTGACCTGGTCAGAAACAGACAGCCACAGCATGTAGTAGAGACTGAGGATGGATTCAGGGCTGCGGGCAGGCCCGTTAGGGAGCTCTTGAGCAGTTCAGGTGAGGACATGGGCCAAGGTCACAGAAGATGGAGAGAAGTGCACAGAGCTGAGAGATGCCCTTGATGGTGAGTTGGATATGATGTGTGGGATGGGGAGAGAGGGGTTGATGGTGACTCTTCGTTTTCTGGTTTATGCAGGTTGCCATTTGCTAGAAGGATCCCTGGAAGAGGACCACATCTGGGGGAGAAAATCCTAAATTCAGGCAAAAGTTCTTGTAAATCATTATGGTTACAGGAATGTCAGTTGTTATCATCTATTCACTAAAAAAATTTAGTAAATGGGTGCTCTGTGCTGGGCCCAGGGCCAAGTCCTGGAGGTTAAAAGGAGAGAAGTTAACATCTAATGCACAATTGTGCGAGGCAGTAGGGAAGACAGATAAAGGTGGGCATTTTGATGTCAGAGAGACCTAGTTTGGTCTTGAGACCTGGCTCTACCCCTATCAACTGTGTGCCCTTGGGCTAATCACATGGCCTTTCCATGTCTTACAAACATCTGTAACATGGGATTTACATCCCTGTTACCTGGAATGCTAGTGACAAGATATGTAATGCCTTCAGCAAGTAATGCGCTTTGCATACAGAAGTGCTTAATAACAAGCTGCTGTGTTGGTTCTGTAGGTAAGGCGCTGTCACATGTCATTGTATATAACCCTCACAGCATCACGAGGTGAGAATTATCACTGTATCCCATTTTTGGATAAGTTAGCCCTGCTGATTGGCTACTTAACAGCTTTCTCCCCTCTTCCTCACTGTAAGAAAGTAGGTTTTGTTTGGGTATTCATTATTCCATATTTAGGAAAGCTAGCCTTCTCTGTTGTTCCAGGGGGTACACCCGGCTCTGTCTAAACTAGTCAAGGCAATTCCATTCCCCTACCCAGTGACTGATTTAGGCAGTCATGTGGTCCATTCCTAACCAGTTATGAACTCATCTAAGTTGCCTGGGAATGTCCTGGTTTTAGCACCAGGAGCGGAGAACCCCAGAAAACCTGTCAGTCCTGAGCAGACTGGGATGGTTGGTCACCTGACTAACCACTGAGACCTGGGGAGACTTCTACAGGGAGGTCGAGTGGAGATGGTGGGACATCTGGAAAACTATTCCGTGCTAAGAACGAATGGTAAAGTTGTACGTAGGAGGACACGTCTTTCTCTGCTGGAGGTCTTTGTTTCTGTGTGCTATGCTTGGAGCTGCCGCAGCCGTCCTGCGGCCATGAGAGGAGATAGCAACATGCTGTGATGAGGAAAGGGGGAGTCCTGCACTAAGAACTCCCTGTTTATCTGGGGTTAACTCAGAACTTCTCAAAATTGTTTCAATGTGGAGTCTTCAGTTTCTTCTTGTTTTTGTAAAGCCTGCTTGATATTTCCCAGATGTTCCACAGAACACAGTTTGGGAAATGGGGAGGTACCAGACGAAGACCCAGAGCATGAGACCTCAGCATTGGGGGGCTCTGGATAGGAGACCACGTGGATGCCTTGGTTGTCTGTTGTCTGATGTGATTATTAATAGTGCCCCCTTTCCCTCTTCACAGGTACTAAATGTGCTCTGCCCACAGTTGTATCCAAGCACTTCCTCATCCACAGTAAAGGCTCAATAAACATGGGTTGAGTAAATGAATCTCAGAGGGAGAGAAACATTTTTCTAAAACCCTTTGTATAGAGAACCAGAAGGGCATTTAATACTTAATGAGCCTCTACTACGTGCCGTGGCTTGCCAGCAGGTTACCTACTTTAGCTCACTGGCCTCTCGAGAGAGATCATGGATGGGCTCATCAAAACCCCACTCATCTTCTGAAGCCCTGTTCAAACCCCTCATCCACCAGGAAACCTTCCCCTTCTGAGCCACTTCCCCTTTGCTGAGCATCCTCTCCTCTGAGCTTTATAAAACCCAGCTCTTACCCGCACTGTGCACACGGCCTTTCATCAGACCACCACCCACTTGCCTGTGAACACTTTAAGAACAGAGGCTACATTTGTGTTTCCACATCCCCCCCCCTGCCCCCCCGCAGCATCAAGAGCTGAATTGAAAAGAAAAAAGCAACAGACTCCCTGTGTGGCTGTTAATTGATACTCTTATCTTTAACACTGGTCCCAGCAGACCTTGACTCAGCAATCTGGCTCTCAGTTCCTGCTGCTCTGCATAGTCGGCCTCAGATGCTTTTTCCTCTGTGACAGAACACCTGACAAGTAGTGTCTTAAACAGTCAGATCACTTAATCCCACAAAAGGAGAGGTCTGCAGGCAGTCGGCCCGAGGTTGGCAGTGCTTCCAAGGTGCCATCAGAGGCTGACTGATGAGGCTCTCTGCTCTGCCACCCTTAGCGTGCTGGCTTGTTGCCTCAGGCACAAGATAGCTGATGGAGTTTCAGGGGTCACATCTGTATTTCAGGCAGGAAGATGGGAGAAAGGGCTGAGGCCAGCCCAAGTGTCCTTTGGATCTGAAAAGCAAAAGTTTTCTAGAAACCTGTAGCAGACTTCCACCTCACCTTATTGGCCACACTGAATAAGGAAGCCCGAGAAAACATCTTTTTAGGTTTTCTAGAGTTATTTAGAAAAGAGCCTCTATAGTTAAGGGAACAAAGGAAAATGTTTTAATTTTTTAGAATTGGAGAGAGAGAGAGAGAGAGAGAGAGAGCGAGAGAGATTAATTTGTTGTTCTACTTATTTGTGCATTCATTGGTGGCTTCTTCTTTGTGCCCTGACTGGAGATTGAACTTGCAACCTGGGGACATCAGGATGACATTCTAACCAAATGAGCTACCTAGCCAGGGCGGTTTGAGAATGAGTGTTAGATTTGTCCATCAACAATGAGTGCTATGCATTCTATTGAAAGAAGAGAGAAAAATTTAATCAGACTCATCATTCAAACTGGCCATTCTGAAATCTCCCCATCCTAAACTGGACCCTGCTCAGATTTATTTGTTCCCAGAGATCCATTCTAAGTTCTTGATTATATGTGAACACAGATGCCTACAGACATAAAAGGCACCGTCCTTTTATGCCCTTCAGGGCCATATAGTCAGGTGAGGAGGATGTGAAGGACTAGCAGAGATAAAACAGTGATGTGTGCTATGAACTGTGCACAGAAATATATGAAAGGAGGACAATATAACTTCCAGTTAGGGTTGGCCAGGGAAGACTCCCCAGAAGTAGTGTCATCCCCATAGCCTGCGGTTGCAAGTGCAATCTCCAGTCAGGGCGCATAGAAGTTGAAATAGCAGTTAAGTACATGAAGAGTGGGCTGGGAAGGGCTTTGCACATGGAAGAAAATGCATGGGCAGTGGCCTGGTGGTGGGAAGAGAGCATAGCACATTTGGGGAGCATCAGAAAGTCCTGTTTTGCTGGGGTTGAGAGTGCCTGAAGGAGAGATCAAAGGCACGGTGTGTGCTGCTACAGGCTCAGGTCTGCAGCGTTGGTGCCTGGGTAGATGGCAGTGCCCTTTTCTGAAATAGGAATCATTGAACTTAGTAGGTATTTCTGACTTTGAGGGCCTCAAACTGCTCTTACTCTACTTGATTTTCCAGAACATTCTCACCTGCTCTGTTGACTTCAGTTGCCATCTTATGATTCCTAAACCTACACGTGCTGTTCAAATCTCTCTTCTAAATTTCCAACCTGCATATCCAGTGCAGCTTTTGCTACATGACAACCACGACCAAAATCTAGTAGCTTAAGACTAAAACCATTATTTAGTTCCTGAATCTGTAAGTTGGCAGCTTGTTTGGGTTCAGAAATTAATGCCTCCCTTAAAGACATAAAGGCTACAGGGGTGGTGGCTCCCATTATATCCCTCATGTCATTCACTTGTGTCAGTGTCTGCAGGAACTGTTTGGATCCTTTTGGATCATGGATAAGGACCAAAAGCAGTTCACACATACATGGGAGGAGTAGTAATCGTTCACAGTTGTGCCTCAAGACTATGATAACTGTCCTGTTCTGTCACAATAGAGTCTACAAAGGCCTTGGTCATCTTGACTTTCTGCATAACATCACTCTGGTTCACTATATTGATGATATCATGCTAATTGGACCTGGTAAACAGAAATATGGTATTAAACAGAAATATGCTAAGACATACACTGAGTAGCCAGATTATTATGATCTCTGAACACATAATAATCTGGCCACCCACTTTTCTTCTCTTGAGTACCTCACTTATTTGATATCAAAGATACTATAAATCGTGCACTGGCTGATGGAAAGTTCAGGGCAAATAGGTGGTTGATCTTCAGCAAAAGTCTAGAATGCTTTTGGTACCTATCTGAGATACAAATACACTGAGTGGCCAGATTATTATACGTTCAGAGATCATAATAATCTGGCCACTCAGTGTATATGTGCCAGCGGATGGGAGATAAACTCTACAAAGATTCAAGAGTGTGCTCCTTAGGTGAAGACTTTAGGGGGTCTTGGTCTGAGGCATGCTGAGACATCCTTTTTGAGGGAAGGAACAAATTGCCATTCCTTATACTCCTTATTGCTAAGAAACATATATATGTTTGATGGGTCCTTTAGATTTCAGAGGCAGTCTATGCCACTTGGAGAATACTATCCCAATCCATTTATCAGGTAGTCAGAAGTCTAATTCAAATGAGGCCCAGAGTAAGGGATGATTGTGCAATAGGTTGCAGCACAAACTGCTCTGCCTCTTGGAGACAGGGACATTGAGCAGAGTCTCTGACAAGCCCAAGTAGGAGATGCTTGGCACAGACCTTCTAGGTAGGCCATGACTTCTGCAGCAGAGAGCTCTACATTCAAAAAGTAGCTCCTGCCCACCCGGCCTGGCTACCTATGAACCAGGAGGTCATGGTTCAATTCACAATCAGGGCACATGCCTGGGTTGCGGGCTCCTTCCTGTGTGGGATGTGATTCTCTCTCATCGTTGATGTTTCTATCTCTCTCTCCCTCTCCTTCTCTGAAATCAATTAAAAATATATTTTAAAATCTAGCTTTTGGTGGACCACTGGGCCCTATAGAAATGGACCAGCTGACGGATACCAGCTGGTTATGCTAATGAGCTGGGCTTTGTTAGATCCATCAAGCCATGAGGTCAGGGAGGCACACCAGCAGTCCATCTCCATTGTATGGTGGAAGGGCACGTTCCAGCCTGAGGAGGCCTAGAAGGCACAACCGAGTTACGAGTTACGTGAGCACGTAGCTCAGAGCCCCATGTCACATAATCTGTTGTATTGGTGCCTTTCCTGCAGTTTATTTTACACTTAGGGCCTCAGAGTTGCTTCTCTATGACCAGATAATGGAAAGAGAAAATATCCAGACCTGGTTTATGGATGGAAAGGCTCACCTATAAGTTCGTGTGAGTAAAAAATGGCCTTTTGCTGCATGGTAGCCCCAGGCACGGATGGCCCTGAAAGGCAGTATAGAAGGAAAATCCTCCTAGTGCAGTGGTCGGCAAACTGCGGCTCATCAGCCACATGCGGTTCTTTGGCCTCTTGAGTTTTTAGCAAAGGCCAGCTTAGGAGTACCTTAATTAAGTTAATCACAATGTACTTACCTATATAGTTTAAGTTTAAAAAGTTTGGCTCTCAAAAGAAATTTCAATCGTTATACTGTTGATATTTGGCTCTGTTGACTAATAAGTTTGCCGACCACTGTCCTAGTGGGCTCAGCTCCAAGCAGTGCTTTCAGTTGTCTGCATTTTATGGTGTGAAGAGTGGTCTATAATAGAGGTATACATTTCCGAATAGCGGTGAATCACTGGCTGGCTGGTCAGGGGCTGGAAGGCGAAGGAAGAGGCATGTGGGTGGACCTATGAGGGGTGAGTACCGAGTGTGAAGATGTTTGTCTTACACCTCTGCTCATGAGGAAGCATCCACCTCAGAGGAAGCACTCAACAGGCAGGTGGGCAGGATGTCTTCTCAGGTGGGCGTCCGCTGACTTCTGTCCTTAGCCACTCCAGCGCTAGAGCAGTGGACTCACGGATGGAGTAGGTGTGGTGGCCAGGATGGAGACTGTGCCCTGGCCCAACAGCATGGGCTGCTGCTCCCCAAGGCTGATCTCACTGCTGTCTCTGCTGATTGTCTAACTTGCCATCCACAGAGTCCCCAGTGTGGCTTCATTCTTTGAGGGCATTGAACAAGTTGATTACATTAGATCCTTTCCAAACTGGAGGGTGTAGTGATTCTCTCACAGGACCCACTGGTCTGCCTATAGACTGTGTCACCTGGAAATACCTGGCCTGAAAGACTCAGAGAGGGTGCTGTCTGGGTGCAATAGGTGTCCAACTAATGGCTGTTCTGTGGTGCTCTGTCTCATCAGTTGGAATGCAGAAGTCCAGGGACCAAGTAGAAGGAGGAGAGGCCTCTTTCACCACCGTTTGCAGTGGCCCAGTTGCAGAAGTTTGGCTTTGTGTTCCTACAATTTGAGACTCTGTTGGAAAGAAGTTCTGGTTCTCAGGGAGGGGCGATTTCTCCCACCAAGGGACACAGCAGAGTTCCACATAACCTGAAGCTACAACCACCACCTGGTCACTTTTGGATCCTCATACCAGTGGTTCAGAAGGAAAAGTGGGCTTACGATGGTGGGAGGGTATAATCAACTCTGATTTTCATGAAGCGGCAGGGTTGCTGATACTTTGTGGGGCAGAAGGAGGATGTCTGGAGCTCAGAATCCTCTAGAATGCCTCTTGGTGCTTCTGTGCTCAGTAATGACACTGCAGGGGCAATCAGACAAAGGCAAAACCACCAAGGGCTCACACCCTTCAGGGACAATGGTCTGGGTCATCTCCTTGGCAAGCAGCTAGCAAGGGCGAGAGAAGTTTAGATGGGGCAGTGACAGAGGGAAATGGCAAGTATCTGCTAGACCTGCAAATTCAAACACGGCTGAGTTACCATTTCTCACCCGTCAGATGAATATATATCCTGTAGTTGGACAATTTCTCTTGGCGAGGCTGTGAGAAAAAGACACATTCATGCCGAAACCGGTTTGGCTCAGTGGATAGAGCATTTGACTGCGGACTGAAAGGTCCCGGGTTCGATTCTGGTCAAGGGCATGTACCTTGGCTGCGGGCACATCCCCAGCAGGGGGCATGCAAGAGGCAGCTGATCGATGTTTCTCTCATCGATGTTTCTGACTTTCTATCCCTCTCCCTTCCGCTCTGTAAAAAATCAACAAAATATATTTAAAAAAGAAAAAGAAAAAGACACATTCACACATTACCAGGGGGAGTGCAGAATGGTACCAGCCCTATGGAAGAGACATGGCAATATCTAGCAAAATGACAAGTGTTTACCCATTTCCAGAAATCTCTCCCTGGAATATGCACTGGCTCCAACCTGAATGGACAGTGGCACAGGACTGCTCCCTGCAGGACTATTTGTATTATCAAAAGAACCAGGAACATCTTCTTTGCAGCAGCTCTTGGGAAGGGGCTGGAATTTGGACAAAACTCTGGGTGATTTATTTGTTTCTCACTAATGTGTACTGAGTGCCTGCTATGTGCTTGGTAGTTTACATATGCCACTCCTTTAAACTCTTTAACAACCCTGCATAATTTTGGGAGCAAATGTGTGTCTGTGATGTTTAACACGGAAATTCTAAGAATATGTCCTGGACACATAACCCAAAATGGCAGCCATTCTTTATGTTGGTTACTGCAGTGCTCTTTTGCAGAGTTATTTTACAAAAGAACTTATAATAGTATCAATAATCCTCAGCTCTACACAATCCTGTTCCAGTCTGATCTCCAAATGCAACTCCTTTGGGCCATTTCTAGTTTTATATCTTTGAGAGGTTTCTTCTATATACTTTTTTGAAAAAGAGGGAGGGGGAGAGAGAGAAACATTGATGTAATAAACATCTATTGGTTGCCTCCCACATGCGCCCCAACTGGGGATTGAACCCTGACCGGAAATCAAACTCTTCACCTTTTGGTGCCCAGGATGACGCTCCAACCAACCGAGCCATGCTGGCCGGGGCTGTCTCTTGAAATAGTGTGCTTTTGTGACTGTGCAGTTAATAAGTTTAGATGTTGTATATTGACTTCCTGCTATAGGTTAGACTGGGACCTTTTCAAGAGCAAAGACTACTTTTTATTTCTCTTTACAGCCCCATGATCTAGCGTTGGTACTGGCAGGGAGTGAGTATTAAATAAATATTATTAAATAAAGGAATGTCCTGGTGGTCAAGGGAAGGGAGAAAATTGGAAGCAGAGAGAAGATCACTGGCTAAAGGTCAGAGGACCCTTCTTCCTGACTAACAGGACCCTGATCTACTTCACGGTGGCTAAGTCCCCATCTAAAATTGATCGCCATCCGCACCCCCTTGCAGCAAGTAGAGACCATGTAACCTGTCTAAACCAAAGTGTTGTAAGTAAAAGTTACTGAGTAGAGCCTGGGAAAACTTTCTGAAGGAAACCTGAGGCAGCCGGCATATCCTTAGTTTCTTTTCACCATCATTCTTTTTTTTTTTCTTTATTGATTAAGGCATTACATATGTGTCCTATCCCTCCATTACCCCTCCAACCGCCCCCCCCCCACTCATGCCCTCACCCCCCTGTTGTCTGTGTCCATTGGTTAGGCTTATATGCATGCATACAAGTCCTTTGGTTGATCTCTCTACCTGCATTCTTTCTTCCTGGAACAAGGGTGTGATTTCTGAAGACTTAGCAGCCATATTGTACCCACATTCTAAAAATGGAGAACCAAAGCTTTAGAGGGAGCTCATTTTGTGAAGACATCACTCAATTCTACACACTTCCTGGACTGCCTATCTCTAGACTTCACATTGTCTGAAACAAATAGTGCTTTTACTTAACATCATGCAATTGGTCTTTCTGTTGCTTGCTGCTTCATGCATTCTTAACGAGGAAGACAGAAAAAGCATGCCTAAAAGCTGATGGTTATTGATGGTATAAGAGGATTCTGAAAACTTTTTGTAATAAAAAGTTTAAAAGAATGATGAAAGTAAAAATACGTATGAATCATTGTAGCAAATATGATTTCCAAAAAGTTTTGTCAGACATCTGGGCTTCAGAAGTGGTCTGTCGGTCGATGTATCTTGTGACAGTACACCTTAACTTCTAAAAACAGTGGTTCTTAACCTTTCTAATACCACGACCCTTTAATAAGTTCCTCATGTTGTGGTGACCCACAACCATAAAATTATTTTCATTGCTACTTCATAACTGTAGTTTTGCTACTGTTAATGAATCGTAATGAAAACCGCTAGCAGGGTGGCCTAAGACCGTCGCCTAAGACTCACTGCTCAGGGCTTCTCTGAAGCCACAATCGAAATGCCTATAGGAACTCACAGGCCCTCAGGCATGTGAGCTCCAACTGGGGGAGGACTTAACACCCAAAGGGCAACACTTGATGAGTCGGTATGAAAACCCATGGATAAATGCTCCCCAATTCTGAGATGCGCCTCAAAAGGTGTCATGGGATCAAACCAACTCATAGGCTCAGCCTTGCACTGACTTTTCCTCCTTCTTTAGGGCTACTTCCCCACTTCCTATCGTGACCAACTCATTCCAGTGTGCTTGAACTTTCCTGAGTTTTAGCACTGAAAATGTCACATCTTAGGAATGTGAGTCCCAAGTAAGCATGGTGGCTGGTCACCTTACCCGTTTCTCACTCCTGCACCCTGGGATCACCTCCCAAATAAATCCCCTTCAGGCGAGTCCTCATCTCAAGCTCTGTTTTCAGAGGGAACACGGGCAGTAGCAATTAATTTGGTCTCAATGGGGTACCGGCCTGTTTCTGAGATTAATTTCTAATCAGTTCAAAATAAGGACATCAAGTTGCAACTGGTTAAAAACATCAACTGAACATACATGCAGAAAAACTGTTTGCTTTTGCCAGGGGTATGAACCCAGAGAATACAGGCCGAGTCTTATCTATGAGCCTGCCAGCAATCAAAACAGATGAAGAAGAGCTCCTGTGTTTCTGGCTCCTGGAATGGATGTTTCTAGTTTCTGGGTTAGAATTTTATATGACTTGAAGCTGACGCATTTTCTTTTTGAATTAAGACTCAGCTAAGTGAATTTTCCCTGGAGGCTCCAAAGGACCAGACTAAGGTTGTTTTCCTCCGGAGCAGGGAACTACTGCCTCCTAGAGGATAAATACGTGTATGATGGTTCCGGAAAGCTCAGGGCAGGGTTGTGTTTTCTGAATGTGTGCATGGTTTTTTCTCCTTAGGGAAAAAAGCCCCTGCTTAGTTTTCAGATTGCCTAATAATTTAATTATTGTTTCTGATGATGTGTGAATGAAAGATTTGCTCCCCGTGTAAAAGCCCAGCTGCACTGTGTTTGAATGGATATGAATTAAGGGATGGGAGTGGGGGATCCAAGGTGTTGAAACCCCAGTAGGTTTTTCAGCTTGCTTGTTTCTGGAGTCTTGGTCTGGACATACTACAGATGACATAGAAATGAGTTTGACATCAGAGTACTTTTGGGTTATTTAGGCCTTTGTAGATTTGTAGAAAATACTTTTATAATATCTCTCAACCTCAGTAGATTTCCTATTTGTATTGGTTTCAAGGGACCACGGAGTGCTTATATAAATCTAAGATAAAGGGAGTCAGTGTTTCCACGGGGAAAAATTAAGAAACCAAGTCACACTTCCAATACCTTAAATGTGCCAGCTCTTTATGAAAAGCCCTCCAGGATGAGAAAAAAAAAAAAACCTTCTAAATAGCAGGACACCATGTTTGCACGGAGAGTTGAGCTGTAAATTGCACTCTGTAATTTATGTTAATTCATTTAAATAGATTTAAAAATTAGTCTTCAAAAGGATGAATCTTTAATGGCTTTTTACTTAAAAAAAAAACAGCTTCCAAATGAAAAAAAAAATGAAGCTATTCAATAGAGTATTAAACCTTTTGGGCAAAAGGTATTTTACATTCTTATAAGAATAAAACAAAACATGTGTAAATAATCTTGGAAAAGAAACAGGGTTGTTAATACAAATTTAAACACTACTCCTGCTTTCAAGTCTAAGCCCTTAACTAAAAAATTTTGGATGGGAAATGGGAACAATCTAACTTTCGGCTTCCAGACTCCTGCTGAGTTCCAAATTAAACATGAAGATCAGGCCAAATGATATGCAAATTAACATAGAGCTGAAAATTGGCAATCACAAAGATTTTAAGAAACCTTCAGGACTAAGACTTCTAATCAAGATTTAAAGAATTGTTGCTCTGTACAGCAAATATAAGGAAGCCCTTAATTTAATTCCTTCTGCCCAGCGTCCTTTGTGGCTGTGGCATCCTCCCGGGCTCTGTGAGTTACGAGGCTTCCCTTTGCTGCTCTCATTCAGGTCGCCACCATCCAGTTTGTATTTTACTGGAGACAGATTCAGCATAGTCTTTATTTGACTTCTTTTGGGAACCCACATGCTCCCTCATTTCCTCTTTTAGAGTCCCCTCTTTCTAAAATAACTTGAACCTTGTTTAATTATGGCCGGGTGTACGCAACTCGCTGACATTGCTTTTCAACTTTTTAGTTTTAGTCTCTTCAAGGATGGTTTCCCACCTCTTCCTCAAGTCAAGGGAAACAGGCTACTGGCCTGCCTGGGGGTTCTGGATCCACCTTAGAAGACTTGGGATGGATGCGCGGGGTTTTCGGCAAGCAAGGGTGAAAATGTGCACCACTCCCCTTGGTGGTTGTGCTGATAGGGGCGGGCTTATGAACAAACTCATTTGCTGTTAACATCCTGAAGGCACTCTTAAGTGTCTGGCTGAGGGCTGCAGTCCTCACTCTCCTTAACCAAACACCCTTGGGCCTGTTGGGCACTTTCCAATCCTTACACAACACCGCTCTGCGGGTGAGAACCCTTCTACCTTCTCCCGCACACAAACACTTCAGGCAGTGTATCTCCTGAATGTTTCTCATGCTGCTGTTTCCTAAGGAAATATCTGGAACAATTTAGTTGTTTGAATTCTAAGAGAACAATGTTGGTGTCTGCTGAGTCAGCATCTTGTATTTTATGAGCTCAGCCTCCCCTGCAGCACAGGCCAAGAGTGCGTCTTCCAAGGAAGGAAGGAAGGAAGGACCTTCACTTCCCAGCTCCCCGCTGTGGACCAACTACTGATTCTGTTCCAGCAATTCATATCCTCACCCTTGTGGAGTGCCCTCGGAATGTTGGTTTTGTTTCACTGAAAGTCTTGCAGAATCCTAAATTGTGGACCCTTGATCTCCATGGGCCTCTGAGAATCCTCATGTTCAGGAGGAAGAAAGCATTCTGGGTATGAACCTGCATTTTCTATGTTCCCTTTCAGTTTTAGAATTACTCTTAACAAGTGTAATGGAAGTCATCGGGGCCAGAGTGGGGTTGGCTGGAGCAGATGAGGTTTTGCAATTAGCTGCTGTTTGTGATTTGGAATTGGGGAAGGAAGGGAAATGAAGGAAGTTATATCCTTCTAATATTGCCTGTGTTCATCATTTATCAGATCGAGTTCTGCTTTATTTATTCCCCAGGTGCTTTGCAGCAATGTGCCTTTTTCAACTAGGAGATCAACAAACCTAAAATGGAATGCTTTATTTCATCAAAGTGGTTCGTTCTGCTGAAGCTGATCATAAACTTTTAATGACCCCTGTATGCCAGATTTTCTTTTTTTTTTTAAATTTAAGGAGAGAGAGCAAAATATTGATCAGTGGCCTCCTGCACATCCCCTCCTGGAGATCCACCATGAAATCTGGGCAGTGTCCCAAAGGGGAATCGAATTGGCAACCTTTCCATGCACAGGACAACGTCCAAGCCACTGGGCAACACCGGCCAGGTCTGTATGCCAGATTTTTTAAAAAATATATATTTTTTTATTGATTTCAGAGAGAGGAAGGGAGAGGACAAGAGAGATAGAATCATCAATAATGAGAGAGAATCATTGATCAGCTGCCCCCTGCACACCTCCAACCAGGGATCGAGCCCGCAACCCAGGCATGTGCCTTAGACTGGAATCAAACCTGGGACTCTTCAGTCCATAGGCTGATGCTCTATCCATTGAGCAAAACCAGCTAGGGCTGTATGCCAGATTTTAACTGGCAAAGAATTTAGGATTTATTGTAGCCCACTATGTGCGGATCTATGGACTCTATCCTATCAGGAGTACTAGTTTTCACTGCTTAATTAGAATAACCCCTCCTAAGACTTCACCCCCTTCTTTCCCCTAGTTTATTCCCTTCCTTTGTTCCTCACCTTTGTTTTGTTCTTTGACAGTGAATTACATAACCTCAGTGCCTCAATTGTAAAATTGGAGAAAAATACAACGTACCTTATAGGGTTATTATGAGGGCTAAATGACTACACATATTAAATGCTTAGAATAATGGAGAACAAGGAGTGCCTAATACATAGTAAGTACCCAATCCATTAGAGTTATATTGTTATTACTGTGTCAAACATTTTCTTTATAGTTTGTGCTTCCCAATCAGTAGAGAGCTATTGTTAAAGTAAGTTGACAGGGCTTGGTAACTGCTTGGGTTTCTGGTGGGGTGGTGCAGGGAGGATTTATCTAACACAGCTCTTGTATTTCTAGCTCAATCAGTCAGGGCTTCAAAGATATTTGTGAGAAGTATAAGACATGAAACTTCTCAACTGTGAAAATGCCAGCATCACATCTAATGCCTTGGGAGAATTTCCTGGGCAAAGAAGACGACTTGTAGTAATATCTAGTCACAGAACAGCAAAGTGTGATTATAAAAGGTTTATTTCCTTAGATTATAACACTCATCAAGATTAAATTGCATTTTAAAGACTGTTCCTGCTGACAGTGTATAAAAGAATTGCTTTTTAATCGCAGTGAAGTGCCAAGAGACTAGGGATTTATCTCAGGTAGTAGGTGCATTTGAAAACAGGAAGCATACTTTTGTGGTCAGGCCCAGAAGATCCCCTAGATGTCTCGGGGGATGTGAGCACTAACATAAGCCATACACAGACCCTGCATCCCTCCCTTCCCAATACCCCATGCAGAACCAGGCACCAGGCAAGGTTACAGCTCAGCAGGGAGGAACCGCAGGACCAGGAGGCTAGGCAGCAGCAGAATGAATGCAGAACTTTCTTTCTTTCCTGCAATGGGAGGAAGAGAAGAAAATGTTTGGTTTCTCTATGGTGTTTCTGAAGACATGGGCCTCCCAAACTTTTCAAGCTTCCCCCAAGGATCAAAACACCACCAGTGTGAGCCCTAAGGGTTCCTTTTACTTAGCCAGCAATTAGACTCTCCTTTCGCCTTTCAGGGGCTCCTGAAATACTCAGGAATAGTAGAAAGGGAATAGATTGTGAGAACACGTACTTTCGGGTCTCTGAATTTAAGGTCACGTTGAGTGGACTGAGTTCTTAGGACTATGGGCTCCTCACACCCTCCCATCCCCACTTCTCAGGCCACTGTGCTCCCAGCCACATGTGCCTCGTAAGAAAGGCTTTCCCCACATGGGATCTGCAATTCCCTGGCTACTGTGGGAGCCCCTCCATGTTTGTCTTTGTCCACTTAGGAATATGTTTCTGGATCTGGACCTCATGAACATACATCTTTTGCAGCAACATATATACTCTATTCTAGTGTTAACTAGAGTTCAGTCTTTGGGTGGGATCTGGGCTCCTCTCCTGGGGTTCTCAGCTCAGTCTTCCCGAATCTGAACGAACGAACATCAAGCACTGTGACTGAGATGGGAGGGCAACACCTTTCCTCTGCTGGATTGTTTGCCTGGTTGTCCTGTTTTTATTAGGCTTGATCCAAATTCAAAATTTCTACAGGTAAAAGCTCAGGGCCCCTCCGCAGTCACTCTCTGCAGTCCCTTTCTATCTCAAACCTTTCTCTTGTTTCCAGCAACCTTTCAGAGCATAACGACTAATTTAGTTGAAACTCGCTGGATACTCAGTCCCTCTGCAGCTCAGATCCACTTCTGGCTGCACCCTGGCATCTCAACAAAACCTAACTTACTTCAGCAACAACTACTGGAGCCCTGATTCAAGCCAGGCATTAATGACAGGCCCTGGATGCAGAGGGAGCAGGAAGAAAAAGTCTCTGGCACTAAAGAGGTCATCAGACTGTAAACAAATTATTACCATAGAGATGGTCAATATATGGCTGAGTTGCATACCAGGTTCTCCACCGGGGCAAAAAAAAAAAAAAAAAGAGTATTTGTTAAGCAATACCGATGTACCCGGCAATAAGTTAAGAACTTCTTTGATTCTCACAGACACACTACTGAAGTATTACTATTTGTATCCTCATTTTACAAATGATTGCTCAGGTAACTTGTTCAAATTCACAGAACTAATGGTTCTTGAGCTTGGATTACCACTGAGGTGGCCTGACCCCAAAGATTATTTTAAATATGGCATGAAGCATGGTACAATATTTAGTTTTGCCTGAGGGTATCAAGGAAGGCATTTAATGAGAAATGACATCTGAGAAAATGAAAGATAATTACTTTACTAAATTGATAGTGTCTTAGATGGGTTGAAATATGACATGAAGTCAGAGATTTCAGGCCAGAAGGAATGATGGGTGTAAATGCAAGGAAACCTGAGAGCCAGGACACCTTGGGAAAGGTTGGGTAAAGTGGAGGTAACCCTTGGTGGCACTTCCTCACTCATCACAGGGCTGGACAGGTAACAGCCTTCCAGCCACTACTGATATGTCTTCACTCATATGCCTTCACAATGGTTTTACCATCTCTAACCTTCATCAGTCTGGGTATCATCCTGTGCATGTGGTCTACAATACGGCCCATTGGTGCAAAGTCTTTCAGTTTTTTTATTTTCTCAGCTCTAACACTATTCACCTGCTCCTCAATCTCACTAACCACTGCTATGGAAATGTCTTCTAACCAACACAGAACCTGTAAACTACCCACACTGGAAATCTCAAGGCCCACCATCCTATTTTCTAACCATACTCCCTCTCCTCTCTTTCTCCTAGAACATCTCATAGACAACACCAGTTCCCCAACTTCCCTTGATCATCACAGCCCCCTGCTCGTTCAGGCACCCTCATCTCCTGGCAGGATTACTGCAGTGGCTATATTGTTCTGCCTGAGAACAGGTCTCCCAACTCCCCTACACCTCTCCTATGCCCCGCCCCTGGCATATTGGCTTCCAAAACTCATGTTTCCTGGTGCCCCACAGATCTTTCTGACCTTTTTCACAGCAGGGAAGTTAAGAGCTTGGCCGGACTAGGTGTAAATGCATTCCATTCCAGCATATCAGCCCTGTATTTTAGGAACCAAATACTCATCTGCAATTGGTTAAAGCCCCCATTGTGCTCTGCCCTGGTGGTCTCTGGTAGCAGAGAAATCCCTCTTCTATTTCAGGATGTCCCCACCACTCCCACCTGGAACATAGTCCCAGACTCACCTGAGCTGTTGATATAGAAACAATTGTAGTTGCTCTTAGATATTTTGGGCTTGTCAAGTGTAATGTAACTGTTATTTTTGATGACTTGCTCATATACTTCGTAGCCTGGAATTAGCACTTCCTCTTCATATGGATAGATAGAGAACATTTTAATTTCAACACCCAAGCAGGTTTTGATGGTAAACAGTGTTCCCTTAGAATCGCCAGTAAAATTTATAGCCACGTTTTTAGAGAGAGATGATGAGGTAAACTGGCCAAAACGTACATCACCTCTCCCACTGTAATCAAACTTTGTCTTACAGCCTCTATAAACTGTATAACACGTTTTCTTCTCTGGCAAGAGAAGCTGAAGAGCTCTTGTCAAATAATAATGGAAGGCTTTGAACTGAAAGTTATTTGTATTGTGACGGAAGTTTCTTACAGCTTTGTTAAACTCTATTGCAATATCTCCGGTATAGGCCACTAGAGCTATTCCATGGAAATCATTGAGTCGTTTTGAAGAGTCTATTTTGTTCTTTTTTTTCTCCCATTCTGTCTTTGCCTCTTTCCATTCTGTGTTTAAAATTCTATTCACTTCAAGTTCTTCTTTTAAGAGCTGGGGTGCCTTTGCCTCCATTTCTTCAGTACAGCCCTCATACTGATCATCAAAGGCATTGGCAGCCATGCCTAGCTCACAGGAATTAGCTGGTTGTACCCGCCCGGTCACCTGTAGAGAAGAGGTATTGCTCTTTGACTCATTTGCAACTACTGGACGCTACCCAGAGCCCACAGTCTGGACTTCTTGCTTAGCATGAAATTTGACATGTTCCTGTCATAGCACTCATGTATTGTACACCCATGAAGGCAATCTTATTATACTGTGAGTAGTGTAAAAAAGAAAAAATAGGCTTTGTTATTCTGTTTAGTTTCCCAATATTTAAAATAATATTGTCAGATTCATGCTCGCTAAATGGCTTTAGCCTCAGACTCAACTGTGGGAACTCTACACTTTTAAAGATGTGAGGGAAAAGCAGATCAGCAGGATATGGGTGGGAGGGGGTGATATATATTACCTGTTGTGTTAGCCATTGAGTTAGGATCCAAAAGTGAACTGCTGTGGCTAGAAGAGAAGTCATCTCCAGGTTCATAACTAATTGCAAAAAAAATGTAGCATAATAAAAATGAGGTGTGAACATTAGTTCCACTGTAAGTGTGCTGATGACTCGGTCCCTACTACAAATCTGGAAGCCCCAGCTCCTATATACTCTGCTTTCTGCACAGCTAACAGGATTTCTGTCTGGGTCCTACACACAGGGAGAAGTGAGTCAGTAGGGAGCTAGTAAGGAAACCATCAGAGCTGGGTGTCGCTGGGTGAACAATGAGAAAAACAGATCACATATTAGTGGGTCCTTGACAAGCCCTGACATTTTACTCCCCTTAAAAAATTACTATGAGTTATAAGTCTTCTCTCTTGGACTGCAACCAGCATGGCTAGGGAGCGGACGAGTCCTAAATAGGGATGGCTGGGAATTGAGAAAAGGAAAATAAAGAGACACAAAGACTTTAAGTAAAGCTGAGGCCAGATGGGACGTTGCCCTTTGATAGAGAGACAGTGACCCAGAACTAATGCAGAGTGTTTATTATATACAGCATGATACCAAGAAGTTTTACTACAGTTTAAGACAAAGGAAATTATGTGAAATCATGGGTAAAGATCAAGCTGCCATTCTTCATTCTTGTGGCTTCTTTGTAATTGTCACTCCTGACAGCCCAGACAATTGCATCCATTCCTGGTGCCTTGCTGAACTTAGATAATGAAACCACCCTCTGGCACCTGAGCTAAAGGTCAGGCTGATCATACACCTGCCTCTGGCAAGGTATGTTTCCAGGACGTGGCTCTGCCCACAATCAGCTCTACAATGAGTCCTTTCACAAATGTGTCCGTTATGTGTGTTTTTTTAAGATCGTCTCAAAGTTTTGTTAATCTGGGGCTCAAACTTAAGACTTCTGAACATCTCTCAATGTTGTCAACTTTTACTTCTAACAGGGAGAGCTAACATGCATGGAAGCTTTTGGGGGGCTCTTGGTTTGAAGGAAAGGTAGAAGTTTGTGTGGGGCAGGGGGGAAATAAGTATATTCCTATTCTGACCTGAAGTTCTCGGCTTGACTAACCATAGGAAGGGGGAGGGTACTTTTGCACAAGGGACTGTGAGACAAAGAGACCAACAGTATGGCCAGTGCAGGATTCTGTGATATAAATTGCACAATCTAAGATTAAGGTTTGAAATTTAAAAGGGATGGGTAGACAGCATGTCTGTCCTTCAATATGGTTCCCTATTTGTCAGGTCTGACCTCACCTACCTATCTAGAATATTTCTTACACAGAACTGACTGTGACTTTGGCTCCACTATGGCAATCACCTCTGGCTTCAGATATTCTTCCATCCCATCCAAACACCAGTCTCTCCTCAGGTGGCCTCCTGGTTTCCTCACACTCAGAGACCCTCCCCCTTCAAAGAACAGAACTGAGTTATCAGGTACCTGATTTCCTGGAGATCCTTTGTGGTTCAGTCCTGGTCTGTCTTTGATAGAAGTGCCTGAGAAGGCAGTGGTCTGGCCTTTTTATTTGGGGAAAAGATGTACTTTCAGTTTCAGGTTATATTTGTATTTCTTTGGTGGTGGTGGTTGTTGTTGTTGGTGTGTGTGTGTGTGTGTGTGTGTGTGTGTGTGTGTGTGTGTGTGTGTGTTTGCCCAGAAACCTGTGCAGACTTTAGAAGCAGACTTCCCCACCTCAATATGAGGGGGGGGGGGGGGGGGGGCGGGGAATGACACTTACAAACTCAAGTGGCTAATGTCAATCATGCCTGATATCTCCCCTCTCCCCACCCCCACTGCAGCTTTCTTCTTTCCTTTCCTTTCTTTTCCTTTCTTTTCTTTAGAACATCTTATATTTTTAATCCTTTCTTTATAGGTTACCTAAGGCCACTTTTGATTAAGAAAACTATAGTAAGTTAGTATTTGCCACAAGCAAATGCCAGGTGGTGGCCCGTATCAATTTTCCACAGACAGAGTCCTGTTTTGAGGGGTGTCTGAATGTACTGCTCTGGGTCTCTGCTCACACTTGCTGGAATCAATCGTGGCAGATTTTAGTGCACAGGTCAGTTTTCCCCATATTTTTTTGTAAACTTTTCAGCATTTTTACAGGACTTTTTACGGCCTTTAGAATATTCTTCAGCTAGATCAGCCCAAAGAGGGTGCTCAGGCTGGGGGTCATTCACCAGTCTTATGAGAGACTGGTTTAATTGCTGGCTTCCAGTTTTCAGACTAATTACCAGCAGACAGACCTATCTCTTTCCATCATTGTTGGTGTGATAGATTTTTGTTTTAAATATAGTCTTTGATAGTTTGAATGGGCATTCTGCTGCAAAGTTGATTTCCATCCTGAAGGCCCCTCCTTAGCATATGGAGGGTTGTCAGAAACACTAAGCTCTTACCAAGTTAATAAATTAGCTTTATCAACCTGTATGTTACCGAAGTTTTTTATTCCACATTTGCAGATTTGTTCAAGCTCCTTCATCAGCCTCCTGCTGGCTGCCATCTTGGATCTGGTCACTTTCATTTTTTTAATAATATTTTTTATTTTATTTTATAGAGGAAGGGAGAGGGAAAGAGAGATAGAAACATTAATGAGAGAGTATCATTGATTGGCTGCCTCCTGCACACCCCCTACTGGGGACTGAGCCTGCAACCCAAGCATGTGCCCTTGACCAGAATTGAACCTGGAACCCTTCAGTCTACAGACTGATGCTCTATCCTCTGAGCCAAATCAGCTAGGGCCCCACTGTAGCTTATATATATACACAAAGATTCATGCAAGAATAGACCTTTCTTCTCCTGGCTTTATTCCTGGCTGCCCTGGAGCCTGCAAGTCTTCACTCTCAACTGGAGTGCCGCTCCTGTAGCTCCTCCACCCCCCTGCCCTTTCCCTCAGAGCAGGTGTCTCACCCCACCCAGCCACTCCACACCTATGTATGCAAAGTAACCCACCATCTTTGTTGGGTTAATTTGCGTACTCACTCCGGATTGGTGTTGTGGAGGTACAATCAATTTGAATATTTCTTTTATTAGTATAGATCCATATATATATATATATATATATATATATATATATATATATATATACTCACACACACACATACACAGGCCAGTGCATGAAAATTTATGCACTGGATCGGCGGGGGGGGGGGGGTTCCTCAGCCTGGCCTGTCCCCTCTCTCATTCCAGGAGCCCTCAGGGGCAGGAGGCAACTCAGTGATCAGGGGAAGATGATGCCCCATCACACCTCTGCTGCTGCCACTGGTTACCTGAGCCTCAGCCAGCCCTGGGCAACTGGGCACCCGCCACCCAAGGCTTGCCTGAGCTTTGGGTGTCAGCTGGGCAGCTGCCATACAAAGCTTGCCTGCATCTCGGGCCAGCCCTGGGCAGCTGGGCAGCCACCATCTGAGGCTTGCCTGTGCCTCAGGCGGGCCCTGGAGGGCTGAGGGGACTCTGGAGGCAGGTGTGCAAAGTGGCTGGGCCCACCCAGCCTTGCTGCACTGTTGCTGCCCCAGCAGGGCTGAGGGGACTGGGCACCACCATCCTGTGGCTGTAGGTACCGCCAACTTTTGAGGGTATAGCAGTAAATTAGCATATTCCCTCCTTATTGGCTGTGGGTGCTGCCATTTTGCAATGGCATGAGGGTCAATTAGCATATCGATCCTTTGTTAGATAGGATATCCTATATAATAAAAATGTAATATGCAAATCAACCAAAACAATGAAACAACCAGTTGCTATGATAGGCACTGACCATGGGTAGAGGGCAGATGCTCAATGCAGGAACTGCCCCTGGTGGTCAGTACACTCCCACAGAGGGAGCACCGATCAGCCAGAAGCTGAGCTCATGGCTGGCGAGTGCAGCAGCAGTGATGGGAGCCTCTCCCAGCTCTGCTGCAGGCAGTAAGGAGCAAGGGGTCCCGGAGTGTGAGAGCCTCAGACTGCAAGAGGGATGTTTGACTGCTGCCTTAGGGAGCTGTTTGGGCTGAGTGACCCTCCCTCCCCCCAGTGCATGAATCTCATGCACCAGGACTCTAATATACATGCACGCGCGTGCACACAGACACACACACACACACACACACACACACACACACATACACACACACATACACACACACACACACACACATTTATTGATTTCAGAGAGGAAGGGAGATAGAAAGTACACGCCCCCCACTGGAGATCTAGCCCACATGTGCCCTAATCAGAATCAAACCATGACCTTCTGGTTCATAGGTCAAAGCTCAACCACGAGCCACACCAACTGGGCCCCCACTCCAGCTTTCTTAAAAATTGTCAACGACAAATGAAAATCTTGCCTTCTCTACAATTATGAGTAATACTGTTTATGTATGTGGTAAAAATAAATAAAACTGTCCCAAATTTGTTTTTTTAGTATCATGCAGTCTGGGAAAATATTTGATATTAAAGCTGGTTTAAATGTGGCTGATGTCTTTTAGAGTTATTAACATAAAATATATGGGTTTTTTTTGCCTGGGCTTACAAAAAAGGGTTCATATATTTTGTTATATCTCTTAAAAATATGAATGCCAATGAAAAATCTGCTTCTAGAAGTTATAAAATGTATTTATAAATCTGCCAATCTAAAGAATGCTAGTTGTCACTAAAAATTAAGGTTTTTAAAAATTAAGAATTCTAATTAAATTGAAAAAATTGTATGGTTTCAGTAGTAAAAGATGTGAGGTATAGAGATATATTTTTAAAGAAATAGGAAGGAAATAGGTTATTCTAAAATCGGTTATTTCTGAATGAGTTAAGAAGAGGCCAACTAGTACCAAAAGATACTAGGAAAGTTGTAGATTTGTGAAGGGGGAAGAACCAAGACAGGAAAGAACTGAGGAAGTGAAAAAATGTGAGAAAGATAGAAAGAAAAAGTCAGAAGCATATGAAAGAAAAAGAATCGGTGTGCATATTGCAAGGAGGGAGGACATTGGAAAAAGGATTGTCCCAAACCTAGCAAGGGAATTGGAGATGGAAAAAAGAGAAATGAAAGAAAAGGAAAGGCACATAGACAGATGGTAGAGCAGAGCGGTAATGTTTTGTTTTTTTATCCTCACCTGAGGATATTTTTTCCATTGATTTCTAGAGGTAGTTTAAGGGACGGATGGGGGAGAAATGAGAGAGAGAGAGAGAGAGAGAGAGAGAGAGAGAGAGAGAGAGAGAGAGAGAGAAACATCAACATGAGAGAGACACATTGATTGATTGCCTGCCACATGCGCCCCTATTTAAACACTGGGAAGGTAGAGCTGAGGAACCTGCAACTAAGGTCCCTGCCCTTGACCAGGAATCCAACCGAAACCCTTGGGTCTGTGGGCTGATGGTCTGACAGCTGAGCCAAACCAGCCAGGGCTCAACGGGTAATTCTGATGATGAGTGAGAGAACCAGGAGCTCCCCTTAATTTTCAAAACCAATTGTTATTTCCCCACAGGAGCCCTGGGTACAATTGACAGTGGGGAACAAATTAATTTGTTAGTCAATACCGGAGCTACTTATTTGGTTCTAAATATGAAAATGGCCAAAATAGCCCTGGCTGGCTTGGCTCAGTGGATAGAGCATAGGCCTGTGGACTGAGGGGTTCCGGGTTCGATTCCGGTCAAGGGCATGTACCTTGCTTTCGGGCACATCCTCAGCGGGAGGTGTTCAGGAAGCAGCTGATTGATGTTTCTGACTATCCCCCTCTCTTCCTCTCTGTAAAAAAATCAATAAAATATGTTTTAAAAAAAGAAGAAAATGGCCAAAAGAAGTCAGGTACTGTCTCAGCAGCAGGAGTTACCAAACAGATGCAACAAAAGGCCGTTCTCTTACCTTCCCAGTGTTTAAATCCTAAGACTTTCTTTTTAACCTAGAAATAGCTTTGAGTTATTCTAGTGGGTCCCTGGAATACATCAGAATTTGTTCTCTCTCTTTATAAAACAGAAATTTTTACATTAATTAGGCCTACTTAAGACACTTAAAGTACATGGGAAGCTTTGTTAAATATAAAAATAATAGCTATGTCCTGTTAGTATACAGTAGATAAGTGTTTTCCCCTTTCTTGCTTTTGATGGCTAAAATTAGATTGCATTCCATAAAGGTTCTAAGATGGCCACGTAGAAGAGAGCAACTAGTCACTTGTGGTGGACAACTCCATAATGCATCCCTGTGTTGTCTTCCCTGTTTCCCCTCTTGCATTCCCTCTGTCACTCAGGAGGAGGCAGAATTCCGCAGCTGGGTCAAGGACCTGGGTATGGCTCCCAACTTACAGAAGGGTCTGTATTTAACCCTTTGCTTACAGGAAACCCGAGTATGAGAGGTACAATTCCTTCCATGTTTGAAAATGTTTCTACGCTATCCCACACTTGATTTTGTTTGGCCGTGTTAGGTCAAATCAAAGAATTGAATCAATACCCCTCTCCTGGGAACTGTCTTTTCTGGTCATTTCACTATGGACATTCCCCTTTGCGGAGACCACATTTCACTTGCTGCAACCACATTCTATTATCTCTCCTCCGGGTATGCACAAGAATTCTCTGCCCAGAGAAAGCCTGCCAAAAGTCCTTTAAAAGCCGCCTAACTCCCACCACTGCGTGCTGATCGAATAAATTCGCAATCCCTCACCATTCTGGCCTCGAGTGTTCCTCCTTCAGGGATCTAACATTTGGTGCGGAAACGCGGGAGGGTTCCATGGGGAAGCGGAGCCATTGCCCCGGCTTAGGTCACCCCGAGTTTCCTACTTGGAGAGCAGTAGGCAGCGGCAGCTCTTCCTGGGCTTACCTTCAAATCCCACTTGGGTGACTCGATTGCCAGCCTCAATCAGGCCTCCCTCCCTTACAGGGCTCCCCTCAACCCCCAGCCAGCCAGCCAAGGAGGAGGCCGGACAGGAAATCTCTCCTCCACTGCTGACCCTCCATCCCACAGCAGACAATCATCTCTAGGTGAGTGACATTCCACAATTCTCCTCGTCCCAGGTCTTTTGCCCATTCTCTCTCATTGACTTCTCACAAGTCTCCCATCTCAAAAATGCTAGGCCAGAAGGTTCTTCAGCCATTTGGCTTTGGGTCCTTCTGGATTGGGGACGCCCAGTCCAGAGGGTCGCCTCTCATTTCTCATAGTGATTTGTTTAGCAGCAGGAACCCCTGCCCTAAACAGTCACCTTTGGATTTGTGGTCTGTCACTCACCCTTCCTCTCTCATGGGTCACACTACACTCCCTCTGCACTCACAGGGGCGATCATGCCCAACCACCTCACTTTATCTTGTAACACTCTTTGGCCACAATATAAACTAGGTAGGCAATAAATCTCGAAAACCTGAAAACAGCACTTTCAATTTTAACACACTGAGCAATTTATATAATTGCTGTCACTGCACTGGAAAATGGTCAGGGATCCCCTACATCCAGGCTTCTTTCACCCTTCAGCCCCAATCCTCTCTCTCAACCCTGCTCTACCTATCAGACCTTTCTCCCTCACACAAAACATCTTACCCCTAACATATCTAATTCTGAATCTACTTTTGACCCGGCAGACCACCGACCTCCACTCCCTTACCTTCCCTCACCTAAAGTAGATTCCCAAAACCCAGACCCTCCTAACCAGCAACCACCTTCTCCCACAGTCTCTGAGAGCCAAAATCCTGAGAACATGAGCTCCAAAGCAGCCTTTTCCATCTAACACTTGTTCTCAGGCCACCCAAAGACTGCCTTCCTCAACAGCCTCTTCCATTCTTACACCAATTCCACTCCTGAGGGAGGCAGCAGGAACTGAGGGCATAGTCTGAGTCCACAACCCATTCTTCATGTCCAGCCTCACACAGATTGAGAGGCATCTCAGGTCTTTTTCCACAGACCCGACCACCTTTACTAAGGAATTTGAGTGCCTGACCCAGCCCTCTGTCCTGACCTGGCATGGCATCTGTGTCCACCTGTCCTCCTCTACAGAAACTTACCACCTGAGACTCCACCTCCCCAATGGGAGCCCTTCTTCTGGACACCCATTTTATATCCCAACTAGAGGCCTGATGCACAAAATTTATGCAAGGGGCTCCGAGGGCCGAGGCTGCCATCCTGGCCTCTGCCCTGGCCTTCAAAGCAGCAGCCCTGGCTTTGTCCAGAAGGACGTCTGGTCTAATTATGCTTTTATTATTATAGACTAGAGATCCATTGCAGGAAGATTCCTGCAAGAATAGAGCTTCCTGCAGCCTGAGCACAGCTCCCTCCCCTCTCTGCTGCCTCGTTCCCTTCTCCACTGCCTCGCTCCCTTCTCCACTCGCTCCCTTCTCCACTGCCTCACTCCCTTCTCCACTACCTCGCTCTCTCCTGTCTCTGCTGCCTTGCTCACTCTCGCCTCCACTGCCTCACTTCCTCTCATCTACTCTGCCTCGCTCCCTCCCATCTCCTCTGCTTTGCTCCCTTCCCTTCTCCCGCACACTGCTTGTTTACTTCTCTGCAGCTTTGCTCCCTCCTGCAGTGCTTGGGTTCCTTCTACACCATTTTCTGCATGTGGATATGCAAGTTAACTGCCATCTTGGTTGGGTTAATTTGCATACTCACTCTGACTGGCTTATGGGCATGGCTTGTGGGTGTAGTGAAAGTATGGTCAATTTGCATATTACTCTTTTCTTAGATAGGATCAATTCCCGACACACACGATAAAATGAAAAATAAACACAGGCCCAAAAAACCATCAAAAAGACCTTGCTAACCTGACCTTTTAGATCTTTAATAATAGAGATGAGGAGACCCAAATCCAAAAACAAAGGCAAGATCAGGCCAAGGCTGAGGCCCAGAAGGAGGCCTTCGAGGTCATAGCTACTACTCTCATGAACCACAAATGAAGTGCTGGTCCTTCAACCGAGAGTAGGTCAGGGGATAAACCTCCTCTGGGCCCATGCTTCAAATGCAACCAGGAAGGGACACTGAGCCAAGTCCTGCTCAAACCCCAAACCCCTACCTGGGCCCTGCCCAAGGTGCAGAAGGGAAGGCCACTGGGGCCATTTATTCTGCCCTCTCCAAATTTGCTGGGACCCTTGTTCACTCCTCAGTCTCTATTATGGGGGTTGATGGATTAGTCTTACAGCCATTAACCACCTCACCTTTACACTACATCTTACTACATACCTTCATTCACTCTTTTCTCATTATCATCCAAACCTTAGCACATTTTCTCTAAGGAAAAAGCTGACAGTTTTAAATCCAAACCGCTAGAACCTGGGAATAGGCTGCTGGGCCTGCTCTCTCCTCCCTTCAGCCCCATAAGCCTATACATAATTTTCCAAAGTCTTGGATAACTTAAAGGCTTTGGAGCACTGCTGGGTTAAGTGATAAATATCTAAAATATTTTAAAATAGCATAAAATACTGAAACATTAATTGTTAGACACGTTTTTAATTAGCCTGCTCTTAGTTTTTATAACAGAAGGTCTCTTGTACTTTGTTGAATGTATGTTTTCCTGAAAGTAAGAGTGCATTTAAAGGGTGTTGATAAATGTCAATCTAAGAAATGTTGGCTGTTTACTTATTTGGTTATCATCGAAAAATTAAGGTTTCTAAGAGTGGAGAATTCTAATTTTAAAGAAAAAATAATAAAGTTGCTGAAGATATGACAGAAAGAGAAAATATTAGAGTAGAAATACTTAATAGAAGGTCTGAGGCATGGTTATGCATTTTTGAAGGACATAGAATGTTTGAAGGCTAATTTGAAAGTGTGAAATTTGTGAAGGTTGCATATTGAAAAGAGAAATATTGAAAGAAAGAAATAAGTTTTAAGTTAACGATTTACAAGAATTGTAAAAGGGTCATAAAAGTTCCAGGAAAGTTTAATCAAAGGTCAGACCACTAGTTAATTTATAGCCTGCCTGTAATAAAAATTCCTTATGCCCCACCTGCCAAGCATAGAGCAAATAGTTAATACAAAAAGGGAGGGGGAAAGGAAAAAAAAGGGGGGGAGGGGGTCAAGGGCCATTTTACTCTGATAAAGAAAGCCTGAGGTTTCAGTATCCAAATCTGGCAGGACAAGGTTGCTGGATACTTCTTAAGCTACACCAGAATATTCAGCAGTGAAATATATATAGAGAGGCCCGGTGCATGAAATTTGTCCACAGGGGTGTGTGTCCCACAGCCCAACCTGCACCCTCTCCAATCTGGGACCCCTCTCACAATCCAGGACTGCTGGCTCCCAACTGTTCGCCTGCCTGCCTTCCTGATTACCCCTAACCACCTCTGCCTGCCAGCCTGATCACCCCCCTAACCACTCCCCTGCCAGCCTGATTGATGCCTAACTGCTCCCCTGCCAGCCTGTTTGCCCCTAACTGCCCTACCCTGTAGGCCTAGTCCCCATCAACTGTTTTCCCCTGCAGACCTGGTCCCTCCCAACTGCCCTCCCCTGCTGGCCATCTTGTGGTGGCCATCTTGTGTCCACATAGGATCAGCCATCTTTAACCATATGGGGGCAGCCTTAGGCTGTTGGAGTGGCAGTCAATTTGCATATCATTCTCTTATTCGATAGAGGATTAGATAGGTTAGAGGCCTGGTGCACAGGTGGGGGCCAGCTGGTTTTCCCTGAAGGGTGTCCCAGATCACAGTGGAGGTTCCCTTGGGGCTTAGGGCAGCCTGGGTGAGGGGCCTGTGGTGGTTGGCAGGCTGGCCATGTCCATATCTGCAATTTATTTATCTTTGATAATTGAAACTTTGTAGCCTTAAGTAGAGGTCAAGGCAGGCCAAGGCTGTGGAAACTTGGCTTCCTCCATTGCCGGGGGCAACTCAGCCTCCTGTTCTCTCCAGCTCCGTGGCTGCCGCCATTTTTGTTGGAATTTATTTATCTTCTATAATTGAAACTTTTTAGCCTTAAGCGGAAGCCAAGGCAGGTTAGGACAGGTGGAAAGCTTGGCTTCCTTCATTGCCAGTGAGACCCAAGCCTCCTGCTCTCTCTGTGGCTGCAGCCATCTTGGTTGGGTTAATTTGCATACTCACTTCTGATTGGCTAATGGATGTGGCTTGTGGGTGTAACAGAGGTGTGGTCACTTTGCATATTACTCTTTTATTAGATAAGTGATATATGTATGTATATATATGTATATATGTATGTATGCGTATATATACGTACACATACATACACACAAATGAGCCCTAGCCAAAAAGAATGCTGTTTAGAAGTAAATTTAAGCTTAAAAAGAAGAAATTAAAAAATTTCTTCCACTACTATTTACAGTAAACTAAAAGTTATTATTCAAGCATTAAATCTCACCATTAATGAGACACCATAAGTAAAAAGCAAGTTACTTTTACTTGAGGTGTATGCATTGCAGTAGCAACCAGCATGTCTCTCTCCTGTCTTTTTTTTCTAGAAGGCAACCATGTTGGTTGCTCTGTTTGAAAGAAAGTAAAATCTTTAATGTAGCAATTTAAGGTTTAAAAGTGAAAACAACAAGGATTAAAGTCCAATAAAAAGAAGTTAAGCCAGTAAATGGGAGATTATAACCTCAGGAAATTTAAAGTACTAAGTTTGGCTGGAAATAGTGTTATGCCCAGATTTCATCATTCCCAAAGACCACCAGGGAGCTGGGTCCGATGCAAGAGCAAAAGAGCCTTTATTCAAGCCCAGGCTTGGCTCTCTGCCTGCACTGACGCAGCGGCAGGAAGCAAAAAGAGGGTGTGTTTCAAAAGCACAATGATTTTATAGGGCTAGGGGTCAGGAGGTGGGGCATATTCCAATTGGTTGAGTGAGGGCTGGGGCTAGTGATGCAAATAATTCCTGATGCACATGACCTGTCCTTTGCTCTTGATTGGAGCTCAGGCACACAGTCTTTCCCAATTGGCTAATTCAAAGGGAGGAGTTGGTCTTTGTGATTTCAAGATGGCAGCCACCAGGTAAGTTTACACATCATGCGGCCAACATGGTGGCTGCCAAATTGCACAGTCCATAATGGCAGTTGTCTAAATGGTTCTTTGCAGTCCCGCTCTGCCCTTTCATTCCCCCATTGTCTTGGAACTTACTGCTCAATCATGAGACAGACTGCATTTCTACCTCGCCTTTCATTATTACACCTGAATGGTCAACATTCTTCCCCTAAGGCTGCACATAGGCCTCCTTGCTGCATGAATACAGAGGCAGGCCACGAGTATTGTCATGAAAAAGGGTAAACTCTTGGCAGTGTGGGTGACAGCAAACAGAGTCAACAGAGTTACCAACATCAGGTGGGTAGAATGCGCTGTAACTTGAGCTTGAGCGAGTTGTGGCTCCATTGTTGATGAGGTCCTCCCGGACTGCAGAGGGATCAACTGGGCGGACTTGAGTGTGGTGGACCCAGCTTGCGACACCATCTACCTGGGTATAGTCAGCACCACGATGTAGGGGCCCTTCCAATACAGCTCAAAGGACTCCTGGCAGTGCCTCTTGACAAAAACCCATCTGTCGGTCTGCACTGATGATGCATCAGGGTCGGGCCATCCCTCATAGATGGAATGGAGGCACAGCCAAATGTCCTCGTGCGCCCTCTGGAGCCCTCTTAAGAGACAAATTCAGTAAGAAGCTCAGCCTTGAGGTTGGGAATGAAGGGGGGGGTGGTCTGCCAAAAATGATCTAAAACCCAAGGTGTAGGGAGAGTTCCTCACCCAGTAAAGGGCATATGGAAGGAGAGCCACCCAGTCCCCACCAGTCTCCATGTTAATTTGGTAAGAGTTCTATTCATTCTTTCTACCTACCCTGAACTTTGGGGCCTATAAGCACAATGTAATTTCCAATATGCCCCTTTGAAGACGGGGTTGGGGGGCGCCCCTCTGGCTGTTTCCCGGCCATTGACCGTGCCCTCTACCCTGATCTAGCTAGCAGCTGCCTGTTTCTATGAAATTTTCATCTACACACACTGGCCCAATGGTTCCATTTCTGACATCTAGGGCACTGAGGGATTGAATCTGGAGATTGAGCATTTATGCCTCTCTAGAGCGCTACCTTGTGTCCTTCTCGATTGTCCACATTCCTTTTGGAAATGTCCTGTTTTTCCACACTTATAACACCTCTTATTCCCCACTGTTACTGCATTGGTGAGTCCCACGATCAGCATTGGCATTTTCATTTAGCTGAAAACCTTAATTTTAATTTAATTTGAAAATATTTATTTTAAGAGAGAACAGACTTTTGAAAAACATTTCTAAGAGTAAATACAAGACATAATCAATTAATAGCTTCAATTCTGTCCTCTAGGTTTTTCTCATGAGGAAGCAAACTCAGATTATTATCATTTGGTTAACAAGCCCAAGCTGCCGCTTGACTTTTAAAAAGGCCATAAATTTTCCTTCACCTGGGGGAATTGAGTGGCCAGCCTGGAGATATTCAAATGCAAATTATCACATTCTTTCTTTAAAATGGCTAAATGGCAGAAGCCGTCTACCTGTAAGCTGGGGGGAAGGGGGAGGGCAAGTACCCTTCTTCTTCCATTCCAAATTAGTTGGCTTCCTAGCAGCCATCCAAAGACCCCTCATTAGAGTCTGGTGGTAGACCCAGAGCTTCTCCTTATCGTCTGCTGTGTTGAAATCCCATTCAGGCCTAGTTAGAGGAAAAGGAGTGTAGGATTCCCATCCGCGCACGGAATTAGCTCCCGGGAAGGATCCTCTCCCTCTCCTCGGTGTTGAATATGACCTACAAAAGCTGCTGAAAAGAAAAGAAATCAATGAGCCCTGCCGACTTTTCACAGCAAAGACAGAGGCAGACTGCTCTCTCTGAGCAGGGCAGGCTTCCCACGGGAACTCCTCTGCCCTCCACTCTCAAAGCAGTGCCTGCTTTCCCAGATGGGAGGTGGCTGGGTGATCTTCTTCTCCTCCTGCAAAGCAAGAATAGGTCTACCGGCCCTTCTGGACCTCCACACTGAGGTCGTTGGGTCTTCCCCTAATCTCTTTGAAATGATCAATCATAATACTTAAAGGAGTAGTCGAGTCTGTCCCATAATGTCCGTCCAGTAAGTCCACAGAATAAAACAGAAAAACACAAACAGACAAAAAAGGGCCCACACAAAAAAAACTGTCTTCCAACTCCATGGAAGCAAAACCGAATGCTAGCTAAGATTTGTGAGGGGAATACACATCCCTCCAGACGACGGCCTCACGCCGACCGGCGGAGCAAACTGCCTCGTCTCAGACTTGTGAAGGGAATACACCTCCCTCCAGACAGAGGATCGGAACGTCTTCTGAGTCCTCTGGCCCGTGGTCCTCCAGTGCATCCACCTAGACCGCTTCGGGCACAACCAGACCAGAGATGAGCTTGCTTGCACGGGACAGAACACACAAACACACAGACACCTCTCAGATTTGTGAGGGGATTCCACATCCCTCGAGGGTGAGGGGATTCCATGTCCCTCCAGGTTAAGGGGATTCCAAGTCCCTCCAGACAGGAGGATTGGAAAGTCTTCCGAGTCCTCCACATAGGACAGAACACAAACAGACAAACATCTACCAGGGTCAGTCAGGCTCCCCAGGTCGGGATCCCTCGTGAGTCTTGGGGATCCCGGATGAGCTCCCAAATGTTATGCCCAGATTTCATGATCCCCAAAGACCACCAGGGAGCTGAGTCCGATGCAAAAGATCCTTTATTCAAGCCCAGGCCTGCACTGACGCAGCGACAGGAAGCAAAAAGAGGGTGTGTTTCAAAAGCACAATGACTTCATAGGGCTAGGGGTCGGGAGGTGGGGCATATTCCAATTGGTTAGATGAGGGCTGGGGCTAGTGATGCAAATAATCCTTGACGCACGTGACCTGTCCTTTGCTCTTGATTGGAGCTCAGGCACATAGTCTTTCACGATTGGCTAATTCAAAGGGAGGAGTTGGTCATTGTGATTTCAAGATGGCAGCCCCCAAGTAAGTTTATACATCATGCGGCCAACATGGTGGCTGCCAAATCACACAGTCCAAAATGGCAGCTGTCTAAATTGTTCTTTGTAGTCCCGCTCTGCGCTTTCAATAGATTCTACCCTTTCCCACATTGTTAATAAATAAGAAAAATCAAGTAGAAGGAAAACTCTTTAATAGCAACCCTAGTAAATAGCTAGCTAGGCAACTAAGACCCCTAATCTTTTCCCGCCTAAAGATAACATCCAGGTCTCATTTCAGCTCCAGGCCCAGAAAAGCAGCAAAACTAGACAAGTGACACTGAGGTAGCATCAGGACCAGCTTTTACCTCCCAAGTCACTCAACAGGACCATTTTTTGAGCCTTTACCAACCAGTCGCTTGGCAAAATTATGCTGCTATGACCCCTCATTTAGCCCACTACTATACAAGTTCATCCCCCTATGATCTCAATGTACCTTCTCATCAGGAAGTAACTACAGAAGACATGACCTTCATCCTATTCCTTAGAACAAAAAGGCCGGGGAGATGAACCAAGATGGTGGCATAGGTAAACACCTATTTTGCTGTGATACACAGCAATTTCAAAACTACAACTTAATGAAAGAACAAACATCATGCAGAATCACCAGAAAGCTGGCTGAGTGAAAATTCCACAAATAAAAGTGAAGATAGGACACTGTGATCAGAGGAGCGGCAGAGGACAGCATTGAAGATACACGCGGAGAGAGGTTTGGAGCCGTGTGCACGTGAGCAGATAGGGCAGATGGCTACAAACCCAGCCGGTTTTCTTGAACAGGTGAGACAAAGACATCCCACTGCACTGATTTCCCAGCTCCAGGCGAAGTCCTGGGAACCCACAATCATACAGGTTGAAAACTGAACAGTGGGGAGTCACGCTGAAACTCGGGTGCTGCAAGGGTCTGTAAGTGTGTGCAGAGTGCGCATAAACATGGGAACAGCAGAGCTGTGTGACCACGCAGAGAGGACTCGTGACTTACTCTCTCGTTCGGAAAACCACCAGACTGAATTGTTTTACGACCCTGGGTGAGATGTTGAGTGTGCAGACTCATTTGGGGAGAGGCTGAATCGTCTAACAGTGGGTGGAGCTTGGCAGCAGCTCCCTCTCAGAGGTGCTGGAAGCCATTACCACCCGTCACAGAGTCCCAGGTGCTGCATAGGGTGGAGCTGATGCTGCCTGCTCAGCCTGGAGACTCCGCCCATCCAATCTGAGCATGGCTGAACCTCACAGCCAATTGGCCTGAGAGGCAACAATAATATAGGCTTAACTTCAACAAGACTTTGCAACCCATGTCCACCTCAGGTAACTGGGGATGCAGAGCCACTGTCCCTTAGAGGACATCTACCACACAAAGCTAATTGACCAACTCAGGAAAGCAGCCATCATGCAGAGACATGGAAAGAAATCAGATGTGAAAGAAATGGAGGGAAAAAAACATAGAGTTCAAAACCACGGTTATAAGGCTGTTCAAGAGGCTCCTAGAAAAGGCCAAGACCTACAGGAAATGAACAAGACCTACGAGGATATGAAAAAAGACCAACTAGAAATTAAGCATACACTGACTGAAATAAAAAATATTATACAAAGACCTAAAAGTACTCTAGAGCACCCCAAGAACCAAGTTAAAGATTTGAAATACAAAGAGGGAAAATCCACTCAGCTGAAAAAGCAAGAAACCAAAGAATCCAAAAAATTGAAGACAGTGTAAGGGGCCTCTGGGACAACCTCAAGCATACCAACATCTGAATTATAGGGGTGCCAGAAAAAGAGAGAGAGCAAGACAATGAAAACCTATGTGAAGAAATAGTGACCGAAAACTTCCCACACCTGGTGAAAGAAATTGACTTAAGAGTCCAAGAAGCGCACCAAACCCCAATATATAGGAACTCTAAGAGGACCACACCAAGGCACATCATAATTAAAATGCCAAGAGCAAAAGACAAAGAGAGAATATTAAAAGCAGCAAGAGAAAAATAGTTAGTTAGCTATAAGGGAGCACCCATAGGATTGTCAGCGGATTTCTCAACAGAAACTATGCAGGCCAAACGGGAGTGGCAAGAAATATTCAAAATAATGAATAGCAAGAATCTATAACCAAGATTACTCTACCCAGCAAAGCTATCATTCAAAGAATTGAAGGTCAGATAAAGTGCTTCAGAGATAAGAAAAAGCTAAAGGAATTCATCACCACCAAACCAATATTATATGAAATGCTGAAAGATATTCTTTAAGAAGAGGAAGAAGAAAAAGGTAAAAATAAAAATTATGAACAACAAATACACATCTATCAACAAATGAATCTAAAAATCAAGTGAATTAAAAATCTGATGAACAGGATAAACTGGTGAGTATAATAGAATCATGGACATAGAGAGGGAATGAACTGACAATTCTTGGAGAGAAAAGGGGTGTGGGAGGTGCAGCAAGAGACTGGACAAAAATCTTGCAACAATGGGAGAGGACAGTGGAAAGAAATCAGATGTGAAAGAAATGCAGGGGGAAAAAACGACTAGACATGGAATTCAAAACCATGGTTATAGGGCTTTTCAAGAGGCTCCTAGAAAAGGCTGAGACCTATAAGGAAATAAACAAGACCTATGAGGAAATGAACAAGACCTTCAAGGATATGAACGAGACCTACAAGGAAATAAACAAGACCTACAAGGATATGAATAAGACCCTCAAGGATATGAAAAAGGACCAACCAGAAATTAAGCATACACTGACTGAAATAAAAAATATTATACAAAGACTTAAAAGTACTCTAGAGCACCCCAAGAACCAAGTTAAAGATTTGAAATACAAAGAGGGAAAATCCACTCAGCTGAAAAAGCAAGAAACCAAAAGAATCCAAAAAATTGAAGATAGTGTAAGGGGCCTCTGGGACAACCTCAATCTGAATTATAGGGGTGCCAAAAAAAGAGAGAGCAAGACAATGAAAACCTATGTGAAGAAATAGTGACCAAAAATTTCCCACACCTGGTGAAAGAAATTGACTTAGGAGTCCAAGAAGCACACCGAACCCCAATATATAGGAACCCTAAGAGAACCACACCAAGCACATCATAATTAAAATGCCAAGAGCAAAAGACAAAGAGAGAATATTAAAAGCAGCAAGAGAAAAACAGTTCGCTATAAGGGAGCACCCATAGGATTGTCAGCAGATTTCTCAATAGAAACGATGCAGGCCAGACGGGAGTGGCAAGAAATATTCAAAGTGATGAATCCAAGTATCTGTAACCAAGGTTACTCTATCCAGCTAAGCTATCATTCAGAATTGAAGGTCAGATGAAGTGCTTCAGAGATAAGAAAAAGCTAAAGGAATTCATCACCACCAAACCAATATTATATGAAATGCTGAAAGATATTCTTTATGAAGAGGAAGAAGAAAAAGATAAAAGTGTAAATTATGAACAACAAATACACATCTATCCACCCACCTTGGCCTCCACTTAAGGCTACAACATTTCAATTATAGAAGTAAATCCCAGATACCAGGGCCTTCGCTTGGGTCGCCAGGTAGCATGCCCATCCTGCAAACCACCATCCAGGCCATCTCATACTCCAAGGGAATCCCCACCCTGATCTGGGACACCTTTAAGGGCAAACAAGCTAGCCCCCACCAGGCCTCTATCCTATCTAATATAAGAGTAATATGCAAATTGACCATCACTCCAACACACAAGATGGCTGCCTCCATGTGGACACAAGATAGTCAGCAGGGAAGGGACCAGGTCTACAAGGGCTAGCAGTTGTGAGCAGTCAGGCCAGCAGGGGAGGGCAGTTGGGAGAGACCAGGCCTGTAAGGGAGGGCAGTTGGGGTGGTCAAGCCTGCAGGGGAAGGCAGTTAAGGGTGACCAAACTGGCAGAGGAGGGAAGTTGAGGGTGATCGGACCTGCAGGGAAGGGCCGTTGGGGGGAACCCAGGCCTGCAGGGGAGAGCAGTTGAGGGGGACCAGGCCTGTAGGGGTGGGCAATTAGGGGTGACCAGGAGTGAAGGGAAGGGCGATTAGTGGCAATCAGGGGAGTGGTTAGGGGGTGATCAGGCTGGCAGGCAGAAGTGATTAGGGGCAATCAGGAAGGCAGGCAGGCAGGCGAGCAGTTGGAAGACAACAGGTCTGGATCATGAGAGGGATGTCTGGCTGCCTGTTTAGGCCCAATCCTACTGGAATTGGGCTTAAACGAGCAGTCAGAGGTCTCAGATTGGAGAAGGTGCAGGCTGGGCTGAGACGCGCACGCACACACACACACACACACACACACACACACACACACCCGTGTGCACTGGGCCTCTAGTAAAATCATATTTAAGGTTAATTTTTAAATTACTGTTTTTAAAGTTAACATTTAGTAGTATTCCTCTTTATATATATATTTTAAATGTTGACATTTCAACATTTGTAGCCTGGAATTCGCACTTCATCTTCACATGGATGAAAAACATATTCTTTAATAGAAATTCTTAAGAAGGTTCTGATGTCAAAGAATGGATCCCCTCCACTAAAATAAGATGGATGAGTAGCTATTTGTTGAGAAAAAGGTGTGAGGCAAATGGCCCACTGTAATGAATATTCAGGCAGTTGGTGTAAGAGCCTCTGTGAATTGTGTAACACTTCCCTGGATTGAGAAACTCAATAGCTTTTGTCAGTTAATAACAGAAGGCTTTCAACTGAAAGTTATGTGAATTTTGATGGAATTCTAGTTCTGCTATTGTTAGGCCAAAAAAAAAGCTATTTTATGGAAATCACTGATTCACTTATTCTGTATGTGTTTTTTCCCCTGCTATTTTACATTCAATTTAATTTTTTTTTATTTGCTTCCAGTTCTTTTAGCAGCCGGGGTGACTTATCCTCTATTTCTTCAGTACAGCCCACATACCAATCATCAACCATATTGTTGGCCATGTCTGTACTCAGAGCTCACAGAATGGGCTTCTTGCTCAGAATGAAATTTCATGCATTCCTGCCACAGAGCTAACATGAAACATGTTTCATGAACCCACATTAACTTCCCTATAAAGAATTAAGTTGTATGGCTTTGATTTAGCCTTATGATTTAAAAAAATTCTTCCAATTTAGGATCCATAATCCCTAACAGACCCTAGTCAGACTCCACCCCAAGGGTCTTCTTGTTTCATGAGAAATGAAGGGAGCTGTCTGGAGGATGATAAAAGCTATGAATCCTCACTGGAGAAAATTTCCATAGACAAAATATGCATTCAGTTTTCAGGTACTCAAGAAGCTTAGTTATCCTATTCATAAACACATAGTTAAGAATCTATGCCTATCTGAACTGGTAAATGTATTAAAAATATCTATAAAAAGAAAGTATCCATCATGATACTTAAAAGTTAGATACTTTATTGGTTAGATATGCTTATAGAAAAAAAGAAACCACAAGGATACACACTATCAGTGTCCATCCAAATAGCATTCATGGAAAAGAAGACTCTCGGTTCAAAAAAAATCTATCAAATGTTCTGGATCAGTCTATTTGTTGAGAAAAATATGTGAGGCAAATGGCCCACTGTAATGAATATTTAGGCACCTGCTGTGAGAACCTCTATGAATTACCACTTCCCACCCTGGATTGAAAAGCCAAGCCAAATAGCTCTTGTCAAATAATATGGACGGCCTTGAACTGAAAGTTATGTGAATTTTGATGGAATTCTAGCTCTTGCTTAAAGTTAGGCCACAAGGGCCGTTCCATGGAAATCACTGATTTACTTATTTTGGTTTTTTCTTTTTCTTCCATTTTTCTTCTGCCCTTTCACATTCCATAGACACAAAATATGCTTTGTGTCTATGTATCAATTTTCCTGGGCAGGAGAAGAGTGTCACCCAACTTAATGTGAAGTCATTAACCTTTCAAATTATGAAATTCCCTTTGTTTGGAAGTCATGCATGCCAGACAAATTTCTGATTATAATTTGACTCCTTGGGTAACCCACCTATTGGCCCTGACTAGAGAATATAAATATCTGGTCTCCTCTGCAGAAAGAGTTCCAGCTGAATTAACGAGCCTAGTTATTCTATGTGTTTTTAATACAGCATTCTCTGTGAAATTGATTAATAAGAGTCAATAGATGGTTCTATGTTTCTGAACTTTCGTAGCAAGGTAAATACCTCTATAAAAGATTGATCCATGTTTCTAAGCCTGCAAGGCAGAGGGAATATGATAGATTTGTCAAATTTCTAATTTAAATGTCCCAAATGTGTTGTATTAGGACAAAGAGTCAATAACCTTATAAATTTTATTCTGGGCATAAATGAGAAGAGACAGATATGGAATTTTGAGTCTCTTCTGCACAACAAAGGGATGTAGGCTATTTATATCCTTTAGGAGTTACAGACACCAGTCACAGTTATGCAGTTTCCCATGACAACCAATTGTTATGCAATGCTTTGAGATTCCAGGTTTCCTACCATACAAAATAATATTAAAAATTTGAAGACCCGCCGAGACTGGTTTGGCTCAGTGGATAGAGCATCGGACTGCGAACTGAAGGGTCCCGGGTTCGATTCCGGTGAAGGGCATGTACCTTGGCTGCGGGCACATCCCCAGTGGGGGGCGTGCAGGAGGCAGCTGATCTATGTTTCTCTCTCATCGATTTCTGACTTTCTATCTCTCTCCCTTCCGCTCTGTAAAAAATCAATAAAATATATTTTTTAAAAAAATTTGAAGTCCCAATGTTTTTGTTAATTGTCACCTGAGGATATTTTTTCTATTGCTTTTCAGAGAGACGGGGAGGGAGAAGGAGGAGAGAGAGAGAGAGAGAACATCAATGAGGGAGAGACATATCGATTGATTGCCTCCTGCACCCACCCTGCCTGGGTGGGGAGCAAACCCGCAGGCAACTAAGGTACGTGCCTTTGACCCTTTGGTGCACAGGCCAACACTCTAACCACTGAGCCAGGCCACCAGGGTGAAGATCCAGTGTTTTTAAAGAGACTTTCCAGACAACTTTATAAAGCAAGAATATATTGGCTACAAATAAAAATTCTGAGAGCTATAGTCTATTCATGAGAGCTATAGTCCTGTGACTACTATTCTCAGCCTTCACTTTTCTCTGACAAGATCTTGAGAATGGCTTCTTTGCTCTGGATTTCATCTCTGACTTACATCTTAATAATATTTCTCTCTCTACAGTTTCTTTTTACAGGCAACTAATAGATGAGAAAGCTGCAAACTCTGACTTCAGCATGATTTTATTAGCCAGAACTCAACAAGAACTGCAATATTTGTACAAATGTAGGAATTAATACATCAAATGTGAAAAAGTAAATTTTAAGAAAAATATTCAAATATCACCCACCTAGGTCGAACCTAAACTCTCAGTCTGGTCTCTTAAGTCCTTAAACAGATTGTCCCCACTCCATCCATGTATCCACTTTCCCCTCAATCCCAGACCAGTCTCTACAGCAGCCAGGCCAAGTGTCTTAGTGTGGGTTCCCTCAAAAGCTAACTGTAAGATTCCAGAGCAGGTAGTTTATTTGAGGGATGCAGGGGCCACCTACAGGGGAGATAGAGAAGTGACATAGGGAAGGGAAAGCAGCCAGAAAAAGGTATGTTACTAAGCCAACTTATCAAAGACCAACTAGAAAAGGGTACAAAGCATATCTCAGACTCATCTCACTAGAGAGATGAGGACAAAGCATACCTCAGACTCATCTCACTAGAGAGATGAGGACAAAGCATACCTCAGACTCATCTCACTAGAGAGATGAGGGAGCTGGGGTATTTTACACCAGGTCTCATCAGTCATTGGCCCTAGGGCTGATCCAGGAAGTGTTCATCCCCCAAAACTTCTAGCTTGCTGAGTTTGGGTGAGTGAGACAGCTTTCAGTGGTTCTGGAACAGCCCTCAGTACAGAGATAGATCAGAAACTGAGGTGGTTGTCTGAGGAAGATATAGGCAGGGCACTGAGAGCATCCTATATAATAAAAGCCCAGCGACCATAACAGCAGAACGTCCAGAATGACCACTCAGCTCAGTCACTATGAGGTGCACTGAGACTACTCCTCGGTCCCTTTCCCCAGCTGGCAGGCTCCCATCGCCTGATGGTAAACAGGGACCCGGAAGTGGGTGCCAGGCCAAGGACCCGCCCTGCCAGTCACCCCACACATAGAGGGCGACCTGTAGCGGGGGCAGGGCCACGAGCAGGCAGGACCAGCTGACCTCTCAGCCCCTCCCCCCAACCCCAGCATCAGGCTGAAAGCAAACTTGGAACCCGGATGGGTGGCGGTGGGGAGAGGGGCCAGCCGCCAGCAGCCAGGGAAGATTGCAGGCTAGGCCTAGGGACTATATCTGCTCATGAATTTCATGCTCTGGGCCTCTAGCCTCTATATAATGTTCTATGAGCATCCTATACATGAACTTTTATTTTATTAATTTTTTATTTTCACCTGAGGATATGTTTTTATTGGTTTGAGAGAGAGAGGAAAGGACAGAGAGAGATCAATGTGAGAGAGAAATATCAACTGATTGCCTCTCATACATGCCCAACCCACAACCTAAGTATGTGCCGTGACTGGCAATTGAACCCAGAATGCTTTGCTGCATGGGATGATGCTCCCACCAACTGAGCCATGTGGCCTGGGCTACAGTGACTTTTTAAATGAATTCAGAACCAGAGTCAACTTCAAATAAAAGTGAAAAGAATGTCAAGTCTAACGATTGTTCCTTCCTTTTTCCAAACATTCTGAAACAGTAAATTCTAAGAAATTTTAAGAAAAATTTCACACTTATGAAGAATAAGGGCTCCTGCATCTCCCAAATAAGCTACTTGTTTTTAGCCTCCCAGACCCTGTCTCCCTGCAGCTGACAGTACTTAATGCAACCTGCATAATGTGTGCTCTAGTGACCTGACCTAAAGGTATTTAAAAACAGCAAACAGCCGAGACCGGTTTGGCTCAGTGGATAGAGCGTCGGACTGCGGACTGAAGGGTCCCGGGTTCGATTCCGGTTGGGGGCATGTACCTTGGCTGCGGGCACATCCCCAGTGGGGGGCGTGCAAGAGGCAGCTGATCGATGTCTCTCTCTCATCGATGTTTCTGACTTTCTGTCCCTCTCCCTTCTGCTCTGTAAAAAATCAATAAAATATATTTAAAAAAAAAAAAAACCAGCAAACATCTGTCAAGCACCCCAGAATGACAGGGAATAGACTATACAACAGCAGCTCTCTGTGGCTAATATCCACTTTACTCAGGGTAAGAATACTTCATAAAGTTCTGTCTGTCTGAAGGCTTGCATTTAAAAAGGTAAAGTATGCCCTAGCTGGTTTGGCTCAGTGAATAGAGCATCGGCCTCCGGACCAAGGAGTCCCAGGTTCAATTCTAGTCAAGGGCACATGTCCATGCCCGGGGCTTCGGGCTTGGTCCCCAGTAGGGGGCATGTAGGAGGCAGTGGATCCATGTTTCTCTCTCTCCCTTCCCCTTCCTCTCTGTCTCTCTTTAAAGTGTAATAAAAACATATTTAAAAATTAAAAGGTGAAGTCAGTTTCATCCTATGTATGGGGAGTTTTTCTTCATATACTTTTCCTTTCCCTTAATATAGAGGCAATGCTCAGAATCTAAATGATGAGTATGTTTTGGCTCAGAATGAATTAAGGATGAAAAATCATTTTGTATTCATTGACATGATGCAGGCAGAAATGTATTCTAACTTGCTAAACCTGTGTCCCTAAGCAAAATTTAATGATTGAGACAAATGAATATCAGACCGTAACTAAATCTTAAGAGAAATAAACCAATGAATGTGACATCTCTGGTAAAGTTTAGTGAGAGGTGGGTTTAACTGGAATGTTCAAGAGTTGGGTGAGATGGAAGTGTGGCATAGCGTGGAATAGAGAGGATCCTGTTAAATATCTGAGCCCTGGTCATTCTCCGATCAGTGTGATTGATTTATATTGCGTCCATCCCATTAGGAAGACCCTTGCATCTCAACCACCTCCTGAGGGTGACCCAGGACAGGGGAAAGGAGAGCTGCAGAGCTGAGCCAGGGCTGGAAGCAGCCTTTGCCAGCATGTTCGGTGAGTCACATCCATCTGGAAGGGAGTATGCACAGGGTTTCTTGCTAAGAAGCCAGGTGGTACTGAATAGTTGGGGTCCTTTTATAGTTTTCTCTTGCATAAAACAGAAATATTCTTACCTGACATAGACTTTGTAATTTTATTTATTGATGTTTAACTTTCTGATTGAACAGAATGTGTATTATGGCAACAGCAGAGAAGATAAATACTTTTAACCGTAACAATCCTATATAATAAAAGGGTAATATGCAAATTGACCAAATCGTGGACTGGCCGGAATGACCGCAGCGCATCCCCCCCTCCCACTGACCCCGCCCCTAAGCAGGCACCATCCCCCCCAATCAAGGGCGGAGCCAGCTGGCAAACGGCCTGCAGCCCTTCGCCCTAGTCGACCCATCCCAATTTCTTTAAAAGCTGAGGTCCAGGTACACAGTCTATAGGAGATAAAACCAGATGTAAAGGTATAAGTTAGCATTTGAAGTTACAAATGTAATAAATAAAGAAACCAAAGCAATGCTATAAGCATATTGGGCAGATTAGTAAAGGAAGGTCAATTCTAAAACTACTGACAACAAAAATTTTTAAGCACCAAGGAAAAGGGAAAATACAAAGAGGAAAGAAAATAGATTTAAACTGTAAGTTTCAGATGGAGAAAGTAAAGAGGTTTAAGTGAAACCTTTAGAAACAGTATTTGTTTCCATTTGACTTTTATGAAGTATTTGATGCTCTCCTTGAAGTGGAAATTATTCTAGGAAAATTGGATTTTTAAAAAATCCTCATCTGAGAATAGTTTTTCCATTGAATTCTAGAGAGAGTAGAAGAGAAGGCGGAGAGATGGAAGGGAGGGAGGAGGAGGAGAGAAAAAGAAACATTGGGACATGAAAGTGACATGTCAATTGGTTGTCTCCCCGATGCATCCTACTGGGGCTGGTGAACCTCCAACCAAGGTATGTGCCCTTGACCAGGAATCAAACCCACAACCCTTCCATCCATAGTCCAATGCTCTACCCACTGAGCCAAATCGGCCAGAGCTCTTTTTCTTATTGAATAATTGTATGTGAGTGATGCAATGAGTCAAGTCATCTGTGAAATAAGTTCATAAGAACATTTATCTAGGGTAAAACTGCTGTTTGAAACTTTGGCCACTGTTCACCGCTGCTTGCTTAAAACAAAAGAATTATTGCTCCAGTTTTCAGCTTGAGACCTTAAAGGCTAGAGAAAAAACCCTTTGAAGACTAGAACCAGAGGAGTAATCGGTCGGTGCCATTTATGTAGCTACACCACCTGTTTTTACAAGATAGGACCACTTTTCCACGTCTAGCAGAATACATAGTTAAAAGATAAGGAGCGAGGAGGAACCAAGATGGTGGCATAGGTAAACACCTATCTTGCTGCCATACACAGCAATTTCAAAACTACAACTTAACAAAAGAACAAACATCATCCAGAATCACCGGAAAGCTGGCTGAGTGAAAATTCCACAGATAAAAGTGAAGATAGGACACTGTGACTCAGAAGAGTGGTGGAGGACAGCGTTGAAGATACGCACGGAGAGAGGTTTGGAGCCGTGCACGTGCAAGCGGATAGGGCGGGCGGCTGCAAACCTGGCCGGTGTTCTCGAACGGGGGAGACAAAGACATCCCACCGCACTGATTCCCCAGCACCAGGCGAAGTCCAGAGAACCCACAATCATACGGGGTAAAAACTGGACAGTGGGAGGGCACGCTGAAACTCGGGCGCTACAAGGGTCTGCAAGCTTGTGGAGAGGGCAAGCTTGTGCAGAGTGCATGTGAACTTGGGAACAGCAGAGCTGTGCCCCTCGCTCCAGACTTTGACTCTAATACTGTTCCTCTGGAAGAAGAGCTAAGATTCTGGAAAGAAACAAACTGCTTCCATCTCTTGACGTAGGAAGCCTTTCCGACTGAGCCTGGAAAAACCCGTCATTCATTCAAGAAAACAAGAATGCATTTAGAGAGATACCTGGGCAGCACTGACAAAGTCAGAAAGGCCAGTCTAAAAACAGGGCTGAGTGGCCAAAGAGGGACCTACATGAACCCCAGAGAGGGAAACAATGACCTCAGCGAATCAGAACTAGCCAAGTGTGTTAAAAGAACTGTGAGCTCTTTTATTAATCCTACATAGTTAGAGGGAAGATTTCACACAGGAACTAAAAGTTGGTGGTTAAGGTGCACACTAGAGCCCTGGCTCTGCTTTCGAGAGAGGAGGTTGTGGCGTCAGCAGGTTCTAGGCGATTTGAGCTCTAGTTGGGATGGCGACCGAGGTTTTCTGAAACAGCAGTCTGAGAAGAAGGTCCATGTGAAGAGCAACACTGATGACTCCGTGGGGACCTTGATCGCAGCACAAATTGGTACCCGTTGGAACAAGATCATACTAAAGAAGCGGTATTTCTTTTCTGACTCCATATGCCATCACTCCTCATCTCCTGTGCCCTGAGGCTCAAGGTCATTTTTAAGCACCACATTTCTCTGGGAACTATGAAATCCATGATGGGATGACCTGGAGCTTTATTACCAACTAGAGACCCGGTGCACAAAATTTGTGCAGGGAGGGCAGGGGTGGGGGCAATCCCTCAGCCCAACCTGCACCCTCTCATAGTCCAGGAGTTCTCCATGGGCCTAAGCCATCAATTGTACATCCTTAGCACCGCCGTGGAGGCAAGAGAGGATCCCACAATTGCCACCGCGCTTGCCAGCCCTGAGCCCGGCTTCTGGCCAAGCAGCGCTCTCCCTGCGGGAGCACAATGACCATCAGGAAGCAGCTCCTGTGCTGAGCATCTGCCCCCTGGTGGTCAGTGCGCATCATAGCGACTGGTCATTCTGCATTTGGTCAATTTGCATATTAGTCTTTTATTATATAGGATAGAGCAGAATTCCTTCCCTCTGCCCAGCCCTCTCCTCCCTTATCGCCCCTCCCCCCTTGCCCCAATATGGATGCTTGTTTTTAAAAAGTCATGTTAAGAAAAATTTAGAAGCGGGAACAAAAAGGTACACACTAGTTTGCAATATTACTGATTTAAAGTTTTACATATTGATCAGCCCACACTTTGCAAGTCAAGCAGTGGTATTTTGGCCAAACCCCAGAATATAAGCTATAGGAATAGGCTTAGGGGAAAAAATCCTAGAAAGACACAGGTAAAACATGAGAAATATTTATAAAAGGCAGGCAGATGCTTGTGGAAGGTGGGAAATAATAGCAGAAAATGAGGGTAATTTATTAGATGAGGCAGAAGTGTTGTGGAAGGTGGAAAAATATAAGTAAAAGGTGGGGAAATGGTAGGTGGGCACTACTGAGCAGAGAGGAAATCTATATTAGAAGGAGGGATGGCATCAAGGTTAATTAATATAAATAAAATGCACAATGTCAGTCATAATAACTCCGGTTATTATGTACAGGTCACCATGTCCTTCTGAAAGGAAGGAGAGAAATTTGTATACTGCTTGGGAAAAGTGGGAACCAGGCTGAACAAGCTAAAAAAAAAAGTACAAAGTCAGTTGAGGTAAAAGGAGGAGTCAAAGTAACAGAAAAAGAGAACAGTGGGTAATTAAAAATAGACTCCTTCCAAAAGAAGATAAGGAATCAGAGTTATGTAAAATAGGTGCAGGAATGAAAAGAAAAGGATGTGGAGGTTTGTCTAAGTTTTATGGTATCTTAGAAATACGTAGATATACACCAAATGCAAGCAAAGAAAACAGTCCCTGCCAGAGGCAGAACCAAAGAACAGTGACAAAACAGACAGATTGGCCTAACTTCAGCAGCTGCAAGATCTCACGGGAAGAGAACATCCAGTGCTCATGTCATGGTGACTGGCAGGCGGCTAGTGTCTCCACTCAGCTGGAGTAAGAGGACACTGTTGTGTTCCTAAAGAACTCCCTGTTCACAGAAGTCATAAGGGAGGAGCTCCGGGGTTCAGAGTAGGACCCCATGCCTCCTTCGATAGGGCCGAGTGGGAAGCCCAGATGTGCATGCTCTGAGCAAGAGCTCACATTCCTCCTCTCCTGATCACTTGCAGCTGCTACATGACTCACTGCCTTGGGCCTATCAGGATGCATCTCACTGGGCCCATTAGCTTTGTGCATGTAGCCCTGTCACCCAAGTCATCCTCATTCCTGGCTCTAATCCCCATTCAGCTGTACCTCACCTTTTCTGACCCCATCTGCCATCACTCCTCATCTTTTGTGCCCTGGAGCTCAAGGTCATTTATCTAGAATATTCAGTATCCTCATTCTCTTATAGAAATGTTCTCTTCATCTTCTTGCTCTGGAGTGGAGTTCTCGTCTGAAGATATTGCTTTCTTTGCAATCCTCTCAAGAGATAGTTGCTTGCTCTCCTACAGCCCTGGTATCACTGGGCTTGGAGGAGAGTTCCACGTTCTCCTTGTTCCTCATTGCTTATCCCAAATGCCCTCGCTTCCATAACATAAAGAGACTATATTATCCACAACCCTCTGGTAACACGGGAGTAGCATTTCTACTCCCCTCCCCCAGGCTCTGGAGATTTTAGCTCTTGGATCGCCCTCTCCATAACTCAACATCATTGGCGGGGACTTCCTTACCTACATTGATGATTATTCCAGTGCTCTAGGCTCTAAGTTCCTTGATATTTTCTTCTCCAGGAACTTGTTGTCCATTCTATCTAAGCCATGCCCTTCCATGGTTATATTGAGACCTTGTCATTACAATAACTCCAATCCCACCACAATTTCAAATATTTCATTCATGTGCCCCGACCACACCTCTTTCCTAACTGAGAATTCCTAGAACACAGAGCCAGCCTGGGGCAAAGCCTAGGTGCTGATCCCTTATTGGGAAGAAAGCAAAAGTGAGGGAAAGGGGTGAACAGGCAGGGAAGTCAAAAGAACACCTACAAGGTGGTGCTTTACTGAGCTGGTACCTTCTCCACAAGAATACTCAGTGGGTTTGCTCAGAGAACACCTCCATAGAAGCCATGTGGAACCATCCCGTCTGAAAGCAATTCATTAGGGGGAAGAGAAGAAAGCCGTTTATCTGTGGAGACCTTCTCTTGTTCAGTTTCTCATTGGTCAAAATCCTCTCCATTGAATAGTAATTCCTTATGACCTGCAGGTTGCATAATTGACCACTCTGGGAAGTCACTGGAGAAGCCAGAGTCCTCTGTGTCCTGTCAGGTCAGAGCTGGTGCTGGAGCTGAGGTGGCTCCTTTGACAGTGGTTGTGATAGAAGCTGTGCTAATGCCTGAACCCCTACGGGAGGCTGAGGCAATCAGAGCTGGGAGATATGATGGCCAGGGCTATCACCACTGGAATGAAATAAGCCATTCCTAGAGCCAGTCTAGCCAGAAAATAGGGTAAGTAGCTTGGATCCCCAAGAGAGGAGTGGGCAAGACAGGCTGAGCATAGCTGGGATAAAATTAACTGAATCTTGTACAAACATTACAGCACTTAGATATGTGCATATTTATTTATATCTGGAATTTATGTGAGAAAAAATATTCTCACTTATTCCCTAGTGGAAAAGTTTAAATCCAATTCTCCAAGCTGATGGCCAATTGCATATTTTTTACAAACAGGCTAGAAAATCAATTTTAGCTTTGCCTAGGGTCTTAGTTGATATTCATCATTTCCCTGCTCTACCAACCATTTCAGGTTTTCCTCTCCTCAAGCAGCATGTTGGCTGATCTGGTTTACTTGCCTAGTGGGATTAGCCAGGCCTCAGCCCCCTTACCTTGCTCTTGTCAAGCCATGGTTGCTGCAATTACCCATTAAAAGTTGTCACTGGGCAAACAAGCACCAAGAGATGTCCCAGTGAATCCCCTGAATTCCAGATACACTCTTTATCCATTATGAAATGGTAGTCCTTACTATTCATGTGAATCAGGGTTGACTACCCTGCCTGGACTGCAATGTCTTTTTTTTAAATTTTATTTTTATTAAAGATATTTCATTGATTTTTTACAGAGAGGAAGGGAGAGGGATAGGGAGTTAGAAACATCGATGAGAGAGAAACATCAATCAGTTGCCTTTTGTACACCCCCTGCTAGAGATGTACCCACAACCAAGGTACGTGCCCTTGACCAGAATTGAATCTGGGACCCTTCAGTCTGCAGACCGATGCTCTGTCCACTGAGCCAGTTAGGACTGCAATGTCTTTTTTGTCTGGTAGTCCACTAGCATGAGGATTCTAGAGTGGCCAAACCATAGTCACAGCCTCAAGTTCCCTAGTGGAAATACACCACTGTACACACCCCCACAGACATGTGTGTGCACACAAATAGGAACTTGACAAAGTCTAAGATTATGGGACAGGAAACATGAATTCTACATGGGCCATTGGGAGTGATGGTGATCAGGGATTCCTACTTCTACCACCTCATGGTTGCCCAGACCTATATATTCCAGTTATTGAGGAAACAAAACCACCCTCTTCTCCAGGATCACCATAGTTAATGCATTCCTGAGGGAATTGCATTAGCACTGCCAACAGAGTTAAAAGATACAAAGTAGTTATTCCTCCTACAATCCCATTTAATTTGTCCTTTTGGCAGATGCAAAAGCTTAATGGATTTTGGAGAATGACTGTGGGGTATTAAAAGGTAATCAGGTACCGAATTCAATTTCAGCTGCAACCTGGATATGCTATCTTTATTGGAGCAAGTCAATATAAACCCTGGCATCTGGGAAATGTTTCCTTTTCAGCCCGAAAGCAGTCTGCCTTTGTGCGGCGTGACAGCTGTATTACTTTATTTGTCCTCAGGGCCATGTCAACCTCCTGCTCTCTGGCATGATACAGTTGGGGGGAGAGGGTTGCGGTGGAGGGGGGCGGGGCCTTGATCATTTTGATAGCCCACAGAACATCATGTTGGACCATTACATTGATGACATTATGCTAATTGGACCTACACAGGAAGTAGCAAGCATCTTAGATTCCTTGGTAAAACACATGCATTCCAGAGGATGGGAGATAAACCCCATTCAAGGACCTGATGCACAGATGAAGTTTCTAGGGCTCCAATTGTCTAGGGCACTTTAAAATAGAGCTTTTGTTTTATTTTAATTTTTTTAGAGATATATTTTTATTGGATCTCAGTGAGGAAGGAGAGGGAGATAGAAACATCAAAGATGAGAGAAAATCATTGATTGGCTGCCTCCTGCACGCCCACAACCCAGGCATGTGCCCTGACCAAGAGTCAAATCCTGACCTCCTGGTTCATAGGTCGACAACTCAACCACTGAGACACACTAGTTGGGCTGAAATAGAGCTTTTAAAACCAGGGGCAGATTGCTTCATATTGCATTGACCATCTATACTAATAAAAGGGTCCCAAGTGGTCCCAAGGCTGCCAGTTTTGACTGGGCCCCAGAGCCAGAAAACACTGTGCAGTAGCTCACAGCTGTTCATGCTGCCCTGCTGCTTAGGTCTTGAGACCCAGCAGACTCAATTGTAAGGGACGTGTCTGCAGCAAAAGAGACTATTTGGGAAGCCTCCCTCAAAACCAGTGGAAGAATCAGTGCAGAACCTTAGGGGTTTTGAAGTAAAACTATACCCCTTTCTGCTGCCTATTCTCCATTTGAAAACCAAATCTTTGCCACTGGGCTCTGCTAGAAATTAAATATAAAAAACCAAAATATTAAAAGATGATGTAAGCAGATTCCTGCTCGAGGTGGGATGCTGTCATCTCAAGATCAGTTTGCAATCACAAAGAACTATCAACCACACTAAATGGCTCAAATCAGAGGCGAGCTAAGGAGATGCAACACCCGCACCATAGGCCCTAGGACAGTCACTCCTTGCATCACTGAAATCCCCTTGCATCCTATACTAAATCCATTCTGTTAAAAATAGTAGCCAGTGCAACCTTGAAAAAAGATTTAATAGACAAGAATTATTGAAACAATCTACAATTCTAATAGGTGCCCTAAGATGGCAATTAGTATTATCTTTCTTTTCTATCCACCCCCCATTCTAAGGCTTCACTTTATCTAGTTTGCCTGCTTGGGAGGACAACTCGGACCTTCATCCCTCAGGAGTCTCAGCTCTTGGTTGCCTTGTCCTTGTCAGGCGCTGGTTGCTGCAGTTGTTCATTGACCATTATTACCAGACATGGAAGCATCAAGAGACACCACTGAACCTCACTGTTCAGATATTTTCATTGCCCTCATTTTGTGGCAGCTACTGTAGTTCATCAGGATAATTAGGGTCAACCATTCCCAACAGGATAGTCATGTTTTCAGAGCCATTATTAATGTTCACAGGGTGTTTTTTTGTTTGTGGGAACATAACTTTTCATTTCTTTTGGGAGTGGAACTGCTAATATATTAATTTTATAGGAAACTGCCAAACTGTTTTCCAAAGTGTCTGTACCACAGTAATGGAAATATAGTCAATAATCTATATAGCATATGAAGAGCCACTGTCGTAACATCCAAAATGACCGAAGGCTCGACCAAATGCCAGGCTGCGTGCGTAGCAGCCAAACGGGCTGAACTGCTGAACTCTCGGAGAGAGAGAGAGAGAGGCTGGGCTGATCAGCAGCAGTGGGTTCTAGTGAGGCCCCTCTTGCTCTCTCTCCCAGAGATCAGCAGTTCAGCCAGCTGCTAATCAGCCCAGCCTCTATGATCAGGCCCGGAGATGCTGACTGGCATAGAAACCGACCAATCAGACCAAATCTGGGTGAATTGCAAGGAGCCAATGGCTGCCTAGGAGTTGGAACTTTTAATGCTGACTGGCATAGAAACTGACCAATCAGAACCTACTCTGGGTGAACTGCAAAGGCAGAACCTAAGGTAGGCGCTGAGAAGGGGTTTTAATGGCAACAGTTGTTTGATGTAAGGTGTAAGAAAGTGATCCAACTTTTTAATGACTGGTTTGGCAGTATAGTGTATATGGCTGGCTATTGGTCCAGATATAGGGATTATGTATTTTTGTCTTCCAAAATCATCTCTTCCTGCTAAAAAAGACTTTATTCTCCCCCCCATTTAAGCAATCCTATCCTATAAATCTATCTATACTAATAAAAGAATAGTATGCTAATTAGACCAGATCAACTTCCTTCCAGACAAAGCCATGGTAGTGGGGGCCAAGGCAGAGGCAGTTAGGGGTGATCAGGCCAGCAGGGGAGGGCAGTTGGGGACGATCAGGCAGGCAGGGGCAAGGTAGGGGTGATCAGGCCAGCAGAGGGTGAAGGTAGGGGCAATCAGGCCAGCAGGTAGAGGGGTTAGGGGCGATCAGGCAGGCATGCAGGTGAGTGGTTAGGAGCCAGTCATCCCATATTGCGAGAGGGATGTCCGACTGCTGGTTTAGGCCTGATCCCACAGGCAGTCGAACATCCCCTGAGGGATCCCAGATTGAAGAGGGTGCAGGCTGGGCTGAGGAACCCCCTTCTGTGCATGAATTTCATGTGCTGGGCCTCTAGTATTGTAATAACTATGCATGGTGTGGGATGGGTACTAGACTCATCAGGGTGATTACTTAGTAAAGTATATAAATGTCTAACCATTATGTTGTACACCTGAAACTAATATAATATTGTAGGTCAACTGTATTTAGAAAATAAATAATTTTTTTTAAAATAGCAGCATTATCTTAAAAATCCACAAGATGTCAGTGTTTCTATGTGAGAAAAAATAATGTGGTGGTCTGAGATTAAAAGTATTCCCACTAACTGATGGCAAAAATTAATCGAAAGTGAATTTTATATAGAAATAATAGAGATTGGTTGATTTAATTGAATAGGAAATATATGCACATGATACAAAATTCAAAATTGTATACACTGAAAAGAAAAAGTTTCCCTCCCTCCCTACTTTTTTCCTTCATCTCTCAGTCCCATTTCATTCCCCCTTCTCCAAGGACAGCTATTTTTATTATCCTTCCAGACATATCCTAAATATATATGACCACAAAAATATAAATATGTATATGTTTTCAAATAATGCAAATGATTATGTACAATACATGTGTTCTGTGCCTTGATACTTTTTCTACCTAATATGCCTCAAAGTGGTCCCTTCTGTGGCTTGTCTGTTCATTCTCTTAACAGAGGCTTTTGAGGAGCAAAATTTCTTTATTTTGAAGTAGTACAATTTGTTTTTGTTTGTTTGTTTGTTTGTTTGTTTTTTAAGTGGGCCTTCCTCAAAGTCACACAGATTTTTCTCTATATTTTCTTCTAGAATTTTAGGTTTTATATTTAGGTCTATAATCCATTTTGAGGTCATTTTTGTATGTGGTGCAAGATATGGATCATTACCATTTTAATTTGTACATTTGTTATTATAGATGTTGCTGAGCATATTTTCATATGTTTAAATATAATTTGTGTTGTGCTTTTTTTTTTTTTTTTCTTGTTAGCTCTTTGGTCAAGTCCTTTGCTGGGGGCTGCCAAGTTTGGACATGCAGTTTGTGAAAGTGAAAACTGCAATCTGGCCACACTCCGCTCACCTACCCACAAATACTATATGGGGGCCCCTTTTTCTAAGTCAGCCCTGAAAGCCCTCATTCTTTACTGTGCATAAAGGTGTTGCCTTTGTCCATTTATCTTCTGTATTCTAGGTCTTTTTCATATTTTATAGTTCTCTGTATTTCTGCCCTTCACCATTGTGGTGCAAATATATTTCCCCTCAGATAGTCTACTGTATTTTTCACTGTTTATGGTATTTTCCCAACAGAATTGTTTTTTGTAGAGTGAAATAACAATCTTTTCTATTGTGGGTTCTGAGTTTTGTGTCGTGCCTAGAAAGTTTCCATACTCCAGTTATTTTAAAAAGTTACTTTATGTTTTATTCTAGCATTTTTTCTGGTTTTCCTTTTTCCTCCACATTTAAATCTTATGATTTACTATGAATTTATTTTGGTGAAAGGTGTAGGTATAAATCCAATTTAATTTTTTCCCAATTTGCCAACCAGCTGTCCCAGCACTGTTTACTAAATAATTCATCTTTCCACCTCTTACATAAAATGGCAGATTTAACATATATACAATTATTTTTTTCCAGCGTAAAATGTTTTGCTATCATTTAGTTGTTTCCCCCAAAGAAAAATATTTATAGCATAAAAATCCAGTATCAGAAAGACTCAAAAGGCTGTTTTTCACTTTGTTCAAGTTTTGTTTCCAGGCATTAAGTGTGTCATACAGTTGTTGTCATTGTTATTTTCCAAATGTCCGATGTGTGCTATGATTGACAACTACTTTTCGCTGGGTCTGATCAATTTTGCAGTAGACCATTTTTGTTTTCACGGCATCAATAATAAGTGCTTCAACATCATCAGCTCCAATCTGAAGTTCCTGTTGCATTGTATCAAAAGAAATTTCTTTATTTTCCATTGCCATTCCCATAAAAGTACGTGGTCTCATTTTTGCCATATTCTGTTCATGTAATAGTCCAAGTGAATCTATGAAGTCTTTATTATTCTGATAAAACTTGACATATGATGCCAATTTAGCATTTACAGAAATGGATAAAAGATCATGAATAAGCTTGCCATCCAAAAATTTGACTGGGTTTAAAGTAAGAAGATGGTAAAAAAAAGAAATGCATTTGGATCTTTCAATGCTCCTACAAAACACCTGTGGGCAACTCGAGCCTGGGAAGCATTGTCTTCCGTGTCAATTCCTAGCAATTCTACCATGACTTTTGAAGCGGCATCACTTTTCTTACAATCCACAAGTGCCTCATAAAGTAGCCTTAGAAGGGTATGTGTTTTCTCAGTGGTAAGGTTCCATTTTCTACCCTGATCCGGCTCAGTTGGAATATGTTGGATGGGCTCACAAGATGCTGCCACTTTAATGAGGCTACAATATACTGTATATCTTACAGGGGTATTCTTATCCATCCCATGAAAAAGGTTGCTTAGCAACTGCAGTCTCAGAGATGAGTGTTCACCTTCCCAAAATTTGACCAGCTTTTCACTGAGGTTTTCAATCAG